>JACGCM010002435.1:1929529-2572705 GCA_014058105.1 Kingdonia uniflora | reverse complement strand
GTATGCAAATATGCCTTAGAAAATGTAAGGCAAACTACAATTTATTTACACAGTTCGCAAAAACGTTATCAAGATTTTACGAAAATATGTCAAGCTTTAAGTGTAAAATCGAGAAAACCGCCAATAGATGTTAAGCATAGGTGGGACTCTACATATTTAATGTTAAAAGCGATAATTTCTTTACAACAACCAATTATACAATATCAAATGGCAAAAAGCCTTAATCACACTATTAGTGATGATGATTGTGTAGCAACAAAATTACTACGAGATTTTTTTAAAGTTTTTTACGATGTTACACTATGATTTTCCAAAAGTTATCATGTTACATCTTGTGAAGTTATTACGCATTTAGTTAACATTTGTGAGGTATTTATTAAACATAAACATAGTGCACATTTTCGAGAAATTTGTGGAGAGATGTACGACAAATATAAAAAATATTGGGAACATGTTCCATTGGTTTGGGTCATAGGTACAATATTAAACCCTTAAAATAAGCTTGTTGTATTAGAATTTTTTTATAAAGAAGTCCTTTGCCCTTCTACATATAGTTTTGAAATTGAAGTGGCTAGACATGCTATAACTACACTTTTTAAGGATTACGAGGCGAGTGGAAAGTTTAGCGTACCATTAACGAATGTCGAATCTAACTTATCTCAACCACAAACTGCGATAGAAAGAATAAGGGAGACCACTCATCGAGGAGCCCATAGTGGAGGAGGATCAAACGAGTTGAGTCGTTACCTTGAATCTGATACAAGAAATGATGCGGATTTTGATGTTTTGAAGTGGTGGAAAGTCAATAAAATTAAATTCTCCGTTCTAGCTGCTATCGCCCGTGATATTCTTGCAATTCTAATATCTACAGTAGCTTCAAATGCAGCTTTTAACGGTGCTAGGCCGTTGATAATAAATTATAGGAGTAGTTTAGCGCCTGATACAATCGAAGCGATCATGTGTTTAAGAGATTGGTATTTAGCAGAAAATAGAAATTAAGATAAGTTGCTCCAAGGATCAGAAGAAGAGCTAGAACTAGAATAGTTTTTTTATTTTTTAATTATTATTTAAAGATTAGTTATTATTATATGTGACAAGGCCAAATGAGCACTTCATTTTGAGTATTTAAAATTTTGTAGGGAGGTAAGGTTTTATGTCCCCCTCTCAAATTTTGACAAAAATTAATAAATAAGGTTTTTTTTTTAACCAATGAATTCGGCCCAAACCCAGCCCGCATATGGCCCGTATATTCCACGGGCGGGCTCCGGGCTAAATCTCTTAGAAGCTAGCCCACCCCAGCCCGGCCCAAACACTATTCCCGGCTTGAACTTTATTTGGCCCGCGATGGCCCAGCCCAAACCCGCCCGGCCCGCCCGAACTGCCAGCCCTAGGCTCTCTCTCTCTCTTTTTCTCTCTCCTCTCGCCAAACACTAAGCAAGCCATTCCTATTAGGTTATCAACGTCGATTTGTCTCGATTGTCGAAGAAGGGCGATACAAGTGACCATTGGATTCTACTAGCCTTCACATAGAAGCTTGTGAAATCTATCCACAAAAATCACTATGTATACAAACTCTTAAAGATTTTTTTTATATATAAAGTTGGATATTTGGGTTAGATTTTCTCACCTTGTTGTCCCCACACGTTTTCAACGTAACACAAATTGGAATTTTATTTTTATTTTTTGGCAAAAAATGCCTACTGCAATTCAAAACCCAATTCGAACGCCGATTTGTGGGCTATCGGCCGAATACCAACTCCACGTTAGCGACGAGAATCGAAATAGGAGTTCTTTGATTTGAATTTATTTCCTTTTGGATTTTTCGGGTAACCCTAAAACCGGTATGAATGGTATACACCTGAAATAGAAATCGGAGGCACGACAAGGACGTCTGGCCTCCAGGCAGTCGTCAGCCTCTCCGTGACATTCCCCGTTATCCCGTAATGGTCCCATATTTGTTTAAATCATGATCCGTCACGATAGCTCTTCGCGAAGATAATCAACTACGAAGAGAAACAAAATCGAGGGGGTTGATATGGTGCTTCACATCTACAAGATCACCCCTCCCCTAACTGTCGAATCATGACACAACGGAAAAAAAATATTTTCTTGCCATGCGGGAATTTTTTATTTTGTTCAAAATAAAAAAACGGAAATTATGAGAATAAATACTAGTTTTTGACATCTTTGCAAAATCGATACTTTGGCAAGCCTTTTCCAAAATTGATACTGAAATTAACAAATCGATAATGGTCCCACCTACTACCCCCTAGCTGCCACCCTATTCTTTAACATTAAATGTTGATGGGTAGTCTAATCTGCTACTGTAATAAATCTACCAACTTACAAATATTACTTAACAAAAGAAAAAGTTATACCAAAACAATTACAAAGATTTACAGATCAAATGCCAAAGTTCTCGCATAACAAATGATAAATAATGCAGAAAAAATGAGAAACTATCCCACTGGAGTGGTTGAGTAGTCTAATCTGTTGCAGTAATCAAAACAGTAATAAGTGGGAAGAATCCCCCCTAAATACACTACCAACCTTAAAAATCAAAGCTTTTTCTTCTTCTTCTTCTTCAGCAACAAAGCTTCTATAAAAATCAAAGCAGATTCTCCTTGATATACTATTTGTCTCCTTCATGTGCCAAGTCTTTCAGCTATCATTCTGCATTCGGTAAAGTCCTCACACAGAGGTCATTAGGAGGAAAAGATCGTTGCTATCATATGTTATTCTCGTTGCCAAAGACCGTTGTTATCCTTCTCTCCGACCGTTAAAATAATCGTTTCAGTAAATATCATTTCTAACTCTGTATCCATCATCTCTAATTGTGTATCCACATCACGATTTGTCTCATTTATCTTAAGAAAAGATGTTATGCAAGATGATACATTTCATACATAATCATTTTTTTTCAACTTTTTAATCATTTGTCTTTTGCTACTATATCATCGAAATTGTTTATTGATATTATTTATTTCGGTATTCCTATCATTTGTTTGAGGAATTGCTGAAGTTCAGTTTTATATCATTTTTATCATTTGTTTTCTGGTACTTTATCACCGGAATTGTTTATTTATATCATTTGCTTCAGGGATGAATGGAGTTCAACTTTATACCATTGTTCATTTTGGTGGGGATATGGTACGTCCAAATATCGGCTCAATCGTTACTTATGTTGGAGGAAGTGCAAAACTTGCCTCACTAAGAGTGTACTAGTTATACGAAGATTTTTTACACTACTTTAAAAAATAAGCGAAATCCGTTGTGAGGACTGTAAGCTGTACAACTTCATCCATGGTTGTGCATGCGCAATTTCATCAGTCCAAGACTTTATCGTAATAATCAATATGCATAAAGCCAATCTTGGCACACCCTTTCACATATGGATTTTTAATGACCATAGGGTACCTTCCTGGAACTCCCAGAACTTTATTTCTTATTTCTATTCTTCGAGTAAAGGGTTGTCCACCACCAAAGATACTGGTTCTGGTAGAGGCTTGTCCACCACCAAAGCGGGGCGACCTTTGCGGCATAACTCATTTCCTGATCCTGATCCTGAACCTGAACCTAAATACAGGGGTTACTCTGAAACAAACGACAGAGGGATTGATCCGCGCAGGTTTAAACCTTTTTTGGATAATGAAAATGATTCTTTCGAAACTATCCGTACTGATGTTCCTCCCTCTAATGAACCTAGTATTCCTCAATCAAATGTTCATCTCTCAAATGAACTTGTGTAAACTAATGTTCTTCAATCAAATGAACCTTTTCAAACTATCCCTACTAATGTTCCCCTCTCAAATGAACCTTCTATTTCTCAATCAAGTATTCATCTCTCAAATGAACTTGTGTTAACTTATGTTCCTCCTTCAAATGAACATATGTTAACTAATGTTCCTCTTTCAATTGAACCCAAACCTATTATTGGACAAACTGAAACTTCAGGTAAGTTCACAGAATTTGTCATTTGTGTGCTTTGTTTTATCATTTCTTATTCAATTTCTATCATGCTAAGTTGAATATTTTTCATTTGTTTAGCTGAGTTTTGGTTTGAGCCACAACCCGAACAGGTGAAAGATCTCTTGGATTTTCAGTTCAATCTGCTGTATGCACAAAGGATCTCTATGACTTCAGTAAAGAGTTTAACATTGGTGATCTATATCGAGATAGGATTAAACTCAAAAATCACATAAGAGCTTATGCAGTTGTAAACAAGTTCAATCTCGAACACGTTCTGAGCAACAAATATAAAATTGTGGAACGTTGTAAAGGTCATAAATGCTCCTTTCAGATTTATGCGACAAGGTTGGTCGGTTTTGCCATATTTAGAGTAAGTGCTTATTGCTCTGTGCGTACTTGCATCCGAGTAAAAGCTGAAGGTGGGAACGCGTATAAGGCAGCGTTTAGTAGATAAGTTACTTCTATAATCAAGCAAGAACTACAAAAAAACCAAACTACGAACCTTCTGGAATTATTGATGAGATGCAAATTCATCACAATATTGATGTAACATACAATCTTGCCTGGCGTACAAAACAAAAATCCCACGCTGAGGTATCATTACTTTATATGTCATTTGTTCCTCCATAAAAGTCGTTTGTACAATCTTGTTTATCATTTATTCTCATATGTACTTGCCATACAAGTCATTTGTAAAACACTCTGTCATTTGTACTTGCCATACAAGTCATTTGTAAAATACTGTTTATCATTTGTCTGTTCCACAATTTTATTTGATCTACGTAATTATTTCAGATGCGAGGCAGCTTTCAGCACGCATACCAACTACTTATGAGCTAATTTGCGGAAGTAAGGTTGGTTGACCCAGATTTTGTATTTGACATACAAACTACGAGTTGTAAGGATAAGAGATTCACAAGGTATTTTTGGTGTTTTGGTCCCCCCCCAAAATACTTATAAACTATTGAGACCAGTTGTTGTGATTGACATAACTTTTTTAAAAGGGAGATATCGTGGGACTCTATAAACAGCCATCGCCATTGACCCAAGTAATCATATTTTTCCACTTACGCTTTCAATAACAGACTCGGAGACCACTGAAAGTTGGACATACTTCCTGGAGATGTTTGGGTCTAATTTTCACAGTTATGACACTGGATTCATCGTCATCTCTGACAGGAACCCCGAAATTATTAATGTTGTTCCCAAGGTGTTTACATTTGCAATCCATACGTTTTGCGCCTTCCACATATCTAACAACATTAAAACTACCATCGAAAGCACGAGGATCGTATTTAAGATGGCAGCAGAGGCACTAACCAACATTGATTTCGATAAATACATGAATGCTATCCAGAATACAGATCCAGTGGGTCTCCAATACATACTAGGTATTCTCAAGGGAATATGGTATAATCTAAACATTCCAATGAGTAGGTACGTACGTTGTCACTCTGTATTGCTCAACTAATCATTTGTTATATGAACAATAGTCATTGTAACACTATTTAGATTCTTATTTGTCATTTTTTTGCCATTATTTCTCATCATTTATTTATTATTCCATTTACAGTTGTATGATCTTATTTGTCATCTGTATACGCTTATTTGGCATTTAACTTCTATGTTTTGTCATTTTTTAAGATATAGAGTCGCTTACACAAATCATGTCGAGAGTTGGAATAACGTTATTTTGAAAGTAAGAGATCTCTCTATCCTTGTGTTTATTGAGGAATTGCGTAGAATCTGTTTGGAAATGTCCTACACATATAGGGAGGAAGCTGAGAAGAGTCAAGCTCGCTTAAGGCCATGGGCTATGGATCACTGTGAAAGTAGAAAGTTTGTTACAGATTCACTAACCTGCAGGGTTCGTACATCACGTCACCATTTTTAGATGACTAGTTATGGCAGAACCAATTCTGTAAATATTGAAGATGGTACTTGCTCTTGTTGTTGGTGGCAAACGATGGGTATTCCTTGTGAACACAGAGTACGCGCTTTGGGTCTTGCTAATGTTGATCCAACTATACGTGTCTCTGAGTACTACACAAATAATATATACAAGGCTTTTTATGAACCTATATGGGTTCCTATAAGAGGAATTGAGCAGTGGAAAATTTTAAAAACTGATCCACGTGTTCGTGCTCCTATTCCAACAGTTTGAGCTGGTCGTCCTTGCACGCAAATGAAGAGAAGGGAAAAAAATGCCTGGTCTTGTTACCAAACTAAGATTTTGTAGTAGGTGTCGAAAAAAATGGACACAGTCGTCGTTCTTGTAAGCTTCTACCAATCCCATCCGATGATAATACATGTCCGACAATGGCACCGTCTTTTACGATGAGTACTGAGCCACCTTTTATCCTAGATGAAGATATTGCAATCAGTTTGCACTGATGATTTTGGGTACTCTATGTATCATTTATTTCTATGATCTTTATCGTCAGTGCTAGAAAATTCATCATTTGTCTAAAATAACTATCATTTGTTAAAAATGAAATTTTTATTTGTCTGTTTCCATTATATAATTATTTAGCACCGAACTGTCATTTGTACATGGAGAATATATCATTGGTTTGTTTGTATGATCTCATTGCTTGCTTTTGAAATGTCATTTGTGTATAAATACTTTCTCATTTGTTTGTTTCCAAGATATCATTGTTTTATTCAGAACTGCAATTTGTTCTCAAAGAATTTCCCATATGTTGGTTTCTATTATTTCATTGTGCGCCACAAATTTTCATTGTCTATTGAATTTTTATCTTCAATTTTGTTAAGTTCATCATTAAACTTGACCCCCCTATATCATCATTATTTTCTTACAGAACTGTGATTGTTTTGTTTGCCACATACCAAACGGGATCCATTACTTAACAACAAAAAGAAAATGAAATAGCACCAAACGAAACATATTTTCATTCATACAAAGGCAAAGTACTAGTTACCACAAAAAATGAACAAATTAAATACCAAAAAAAAAATGTTCACAACTCCCCCTGATCACGTTCCGTGCATTCCAGATCGCGCTCTAAAGCTTAGATCTTCTGCCTGAGACAACTAATCTTAGAAGCCGACTCTTTGCACATTTCTTGTGCTCATTCCGGTCTAACTTTACGGCGCAGAGCTGATCTTCCATGAAGCGCATATGGAACTTGAACTCTTCAAAACGCTGATCTCTCTTTGCTACAGTATGATGCAGTTCATCCTGGATATAATCGAGCGCTCCTAATTTATCCCTAAAGACTTTGTAATGCTCTTTCAGTATTTGTGCTTTCTTACCAGAGACATCCTTCTCCATTAGGCATAGTCTATTCAGTTTGTAAAGACGTTGGTCACGCTGATCTTCCTACATCCCTACCGACTCAAACCAATCGTATGTAGTGTTCGAATAAACATGGCTAACTCGAGTGGAGTGCGACATTTTTCTTCAGAAGTTGAAAAAAGTTTAGGGTTTGAATAGTTGAAGAGTAGAGAATAGTTTATTTGAACTTAAATTTTTTATAAGGGGAGTTGAATGTATTGGGAAGAGTAGAGAATATGGTAAAAGTGATTATTACTTGGTTCGGCGCCGTCGTTTTTTGTTCTACACGTAAGTAATATGTATATTTAAACTGAGTTGTCTAATCAATTATCATTACTTGTCACATCGATTTGCCATATGTTGAAGATAATTTTGCATTTGTTGTTAAGCTATATATCATTATATCTTTCCAGACCTATCATTGTTTAACCATAATATATCATTTGTCTGTTCAAATGTTATCACCAATTTTGTTAAGTTCAACATTTATCTACCATTGTTGAAGGAGTCTTTATCATTGGTTTGGTTCCCTTATATCATTTATATTTGATGGATCTTCCCTAGCGAAAAACCGAAACGAAACAAAAGAACTGTTCATACAAGGGAAATACTCGAATAATAATAAAAAATAAAAAAAACCTAGAAACAATCCAAATGTTCGCAATTCCTCACTTGAGACAGCTAATTTTACAGGCCATGATCATGTTCCATGGCCATGATCTTCTGCTCGAGACAGCTAATTTTACAGGCTGACTCCTCCCACAATTTCTTGTACTCATCTCGGTCAACTTTAGGGCGCAAAACTGATCTTCCAAGAAGCGGATATGGAACTTAAACCCTTCAGAATGCTCTTTTTCTTTTTTATAATTTTATCCAGTTCTTCATTTATTTCAACGAGTTCTCCTAATTTCTCCTTGAACTCTTCGTAATGCTCTTTCAGCAGGTGCGCCTTCTCACCGTTGACATCCTTCCCCATTAGGCAAATTCTATTCAACGTGAATAGAGGTTCGTCAACTTGATCTTCCTCAATCCTTATCGCCTCAAGCCAATCTTAAGGGGTACTGGAAGAGGCACGGCTAAATCGAGTGGAGTAGGAGTGCGACATTTCCTAAAAAGTTTTAAAGAGTTAAGGGTTAGAGCTTTAGTTTAGGGTTTTTTTTTGTTTCTTATAGTTGGGAGAATTTAGACTTTGAATCACGTGTGACAGGGTTGAACGCTTAATGTTTAGAGTGACGAAAACCACGTGGATATTTTGGTTAAATAACTTGCTAAAAATGTAATCAAAGTTGACTTTAAGAATGACTTATCAAATTTTCTGTAAAGGCAAAAATCTGTCGGCTTTAAAGATGGAGATATGGCATTTGTTGTGACCAAGGGTATCATCGTGATGTGCTAATTTTTATTTCTTTATAAAATGTTTGTCATAACCTTATACTACATAACCTGTGCACTTGCTTCTAGTTTTCAAGCATTACATACTTCCCTATCAACGATAGATTTCCTTATTTCCTGGTGCGGTGAAAATTATGATATTCGTCTCTCACGCATAAGCCTCAACCCTAACCGCAGGCTCTGTCAATGCGCTAGCAAAATTGGTGGGTGTGGTTTATGGGCGTGGGTAGATGAGGTGAAAATGTATGATTGTGGTCACATTTGCAGAGTCTTTAAGCCGCCCGGTAGGAGATTCTGCCATTGCCCACAATACCATTGTCAGTTTAAAGCTTGGTTTCGAGATTCCTCTACGCCCGATGATTCTAAAAGGCCGCAGTCATCAACGGCGGAAGACGTCATAAATTCTGGCCAAGGGAGTAATCAGAACCTCAATACTATTACATATGAAACTTACACTCAACTAAGGATCTCAGAGGTCAGAACGGAAATGCTCTAAAATTTTTTGTCCAAGTTAAAATCTCTAAATCTTAACAAGTAGAGAAATATGTAGGAGTGAAGTGTAATATGCCTTACCTTTAGTAACGTTAATTTATGACATTAGAATGTTAAGCTCTTAAGGATCAAATGCTAAATCATATATAACAAATGACAACATTTTAATAATACCATGCAATTTATGGATTATAAATGACAAAGACCATAAAACAAATGACAAATAGTTTATTGTTGGATAACATATATTTTATTAAATAATAAATACTTTTCCAATATTCCATCATCATTTCCAATGGGTTTCGTCAGCATTAAATACCACCGTGTTGAACTAAATCTCACATTTGGATTTGACTCAGCATTAAATATTGATGTGGTTTATTCGACAAGTACTTCTTTATTCCTTATTTAATCTTATTCAGCAAGTACACTGTGAAGAAGATGGTGACCACCAGACGCCAAACATATGAGGCTAGGGTTCTATCCAAGATGTAAGAGCTGCGACTTCAATCCTTTGAGCCCCAGTCCCTTGAACTTTCTACTCCCATTCCAGTGCATCCTACTTTCCATGGGATGACGTATGAACAGATGGAAGAGGCGGACGACGGTTATTATCAAATACAATGCTTTCACTATATGGTAACGTGAGAACAGGGGAGGAAAATTAGTATGTGTCTTCTGGCCGAGGATGCTGTTACAGCGACAGATAAAGAAGCTGGTATGCGTCTGATAATGTCAAGCCGGTACCTTGAGTAGGATCAGAGGAAGAGATGGTGGGGTGGTAGGGGTTATGGATGAGGAGACGGTGGTGGTGGTAGGGGAGACCGACCACCGCCACCACCTCCGAGTGTATAAACTGATATAAATTGATGTAATGTAAATTGAAAGTTCTACAATATTCAAGCTAATGAAAGTTTCTTACTTTTTTTGTGCCCAATGAGTTATGAGAAGGTACCCTAAGCTATACACAATTAATATCATTAATTTATATAATCTTTCTCATTTGTTATTCCTTCTTTGTCATTCGTATAGTACATATTTGTTAGAATGGCTAGTCTATATAGTTAGATTGTAATTAATTTTTCATTTCTTATTTATGATTTGGCATTTGTTATTATAGAATTATCATTTGTTAAATATGATTTGGTATTTATAATCAAAAATTTGTTGTCATTTGTTATAAGAGATTTATTGTCTATAAGTTGTCATTTGTTAATCATGATTTGACTTTTTCTATACAAGATTTTTTATTTGATATAAATGATTTGGCTATGTGTCTAGAGTGGTTACTAGGGGAAGAGAGGGAGGGACGCATCCATTGACGTTTGTCAGATTGAAAACATAAAACGTGTAACCCCAAGTCTTAACACTTCAAACTTTCCATCTTTTTCCATCATTTATCTCTCACTCTCTCAAGTCTCAAGACTCTCAACAATGTCAGATTTCCTTCTATTAACTCCCCTAATAAGGGACTATAATAATAGTGATGAGAGGGAGCAACTAGCTGAGTACACCTCAGACGAAGATAACGATGACGATGATGATGATGATGATGATGATGATGATGTTAATGATGCAGATGATGGTGATGATGCGGATGATGAAGATGAAGATGATGAACCTCCTCCTCCTTAAAAGATGAGGAGATTCTTTTAGGTTTTTTTAGTGGCTTGTTTTTTGGAGGGGATTATTTTGGGAAAAAGCCTAGAAATAGACATTTTTTAGGGGTTCTTTTTGGGGTTTTTATGATGATGAATGATAATGTTGAATGTTGAATATAATTTACTTAGTTTTGAATCTTTTGATTTATGCTTTGTTTCGATATATTTTTTAGTTGACAATGATTTGTATGATAGTAGACAACATTTGCCAAGATGTGTCATTTGTTATCTATGAAATATTATTCGTTATATTTGATTTGTCATTTGTAATATGAGATTTGTCATTTGTTATCCATGATATATCATTCGCTATATATGATTAAGTATTTTTTATGAGAGATTTGTCATTTGTTATCTATGATATATCATTCGTTATATATTATTTGGCATTTATTATCAGGTATTTGTCATTTGTTATCTTAAAAAAATTTATTCATTATATATTATTTGTATTGTAGATTGACAACATTTGATGTAAGTGAATAATCGATTTGGTTCTTTGAACATTATTATCGTGTCTGTATGATAGTGGAATTCATTTGAAGTTAAAAAAATTAGTTCTCAAAAATTTATCATTTGTTAGCAATAATTTGTTATTTGTTAACAATCTATGGTCGATTGTTAACAAATTGGCTTCAACGAATAACAAGAAATGCATGTAATGGTGACAGGGTGTGCCTTACACGTCTCAAAATAGTAAGGACATGTGTAGATCGAGGAATGATTAAAATTGGACACGTGGCGTGATAATAATATTTTTAAATGATTTGAATTTTTTTTATTAATTATGAAGTGAAATTCGAACTAGTGGAGCCTGTGGCTTTACCTGCTA
This sequence comes from Kingdonia uniflora, assembly GCA_014058105.1. Classification (NCBI taxonomy): domain Eukaryota; kingdom Viridiplantae; phylum Streptophyta; class Magnoliopsida; order Ranunculales; family Circaeasteraceae; genus Kingdonia; species Kingdonia uniflora. Next base: position 2,561,061 of record JACGCM010002435.1, on the reverse strand, counting down.
TCTTACCTGTAGAGCCCACGGCCTAGAAACCTATTTTAATATTTAAGCAGTTGATATTTTCAGACCAAATGGTAAAAATGTATAAAACAAATGACAAATAAGTCTGAACAAATGAGAAAGTTATATTACAAATATGACAACAGTCTGTTGAAAATGACATAGATATCTGAAAAAATGCTAGAGTTAAACTAAATAAATGACATATTTTTGTTTGCAGCAGCTGCGCAGATGATTTGCCATCGTTTGTTCCACGAGTTGAGTAGAGTAGAGTACCATAATTTCCTTCATGCCCAAGGAGTAGAGTACCAGTCTTTAATCAAACACTTACAAGGTTGCAGTCACACACATGGTTTGTGCCAAATAATCAGGAAAGTTTTTGCGGTTGAGTAAGAAGAAGAAACAGCTCGATGAATTGGGATCGCTTTTGGCTCTAAAACCAGACGTACTCCTATGAACCGCAGGTGATACGTAACCTTAAACGATGAGAAATAGTTACAGAATTGGTGAAAGAGTCTGCCTTCTTATAAATAATAAATATGTTCAAAGGTAGGACAAAATGTACTATAACAAATGACAAGTAGTTTATGTGATGGTGATAATGTGAGTCTTCCTCGTACACGTGGCTTGATATAATAGTTTTAAATGAGTTAAAAAAATTTATTCAATTTTTTATTAGGCCGGATGTGACATTTGTACTTGTGGAGCCCAAAAAGAGGTGGTTGTCTACTGTAATATTAGAACTTTAGTAGGGGAAAATATGGCTTTTCCTCTTGCCATTATCGATTTTGCAATTTATTGTTCCCTGGGACTGATTTTGCAAAGATGGCAAAAACTAGTATTTATTGTCATAATTTTCGATAAAAAAATTGGCACTCTCGCATGGCAGTGACGTGTCAAATTCAAATTTTGAAAGAAAAAAAACTGTTTTATCGACTCACATGACAGAAATTCATTATTTAAAAAATATTTGAAGATTTTTTGTAAATGTTGACATGTGTCAGACATGTGACTACAAATTGAGCACGTGTATGCACCATGCCCGTGTGTGTGAACACACGATATGTGTAAACTGTGTGTGTATGTACATAAGACATGTACACCATATGCGAGTGCAAGTGCACACATGGGTCAACTCGAGGGTCATACACACATGTTTAAATTTCTTAGTCAAACATGTTTGACCAGACCTATTTAATTCAATTAAACCAATCTGGACTTGCCCATATCATAGAAGGACCAACCCAGAACAGCCCAAATGGATATGGATAGACCCTATGGGTCTACTACCGATCCATCATAAGTAATTTTAGCGAAAAATAGAGAAATATTCACAAAAAATTGCGGAAAATCATAAAATGAGGGAAATCGCAGGAAAACCCCAAATTTTGTTTGAAAATTTGTAGATGGCGTGAAATTATTTTTAAAAATAAATGTTATTTATTTTCATGCGTATTTAAAAAATTAAACTATATTTTCTGCACTATATATCAATAAATATATATTATAGTATTAGTTTATAATATACAAGCATGATATATATTGACAACATTGTTATGACCTATATTATATATACTATACATCTAGGAATGATTAATAGGGAACGTAAATTATGATAATAAATACTAGTTTTTGCCATCTTTACAAAATTAGACCCAGGGAACAATAAATTCCAAAATCGATAATGGCAAGAGAAAAAATTATATTTGCTCCTACTAAAGTTACAATATTACAACAGACAACCACCTATATTTGGGCTCCACAAGTACAAATGTCACATCCAGCGTAATAAGAAATTGCAAAAAATTCTTTAACTCATTTAAGACTATTATATCAAGCCACGTGTACGAGGAAGACTGACATTGTCACCATCTCATGAACTACTTGTCATTTGTTTTACTACATTTTATCCTACCTTTGAACATATTTATTATTTATAAGAAGGAAGACTCTTTCACCAATTATGTTACTATTTTTCATCATTAATGGTTAGGTATTACCTGTGGTTCATAGGAGTTCGTCTAGTTTTTGGAGCCAAAAGCGATCCCGATTCATCGAACAATTTCTTCTTCTTACTCAACTGCAAAAACTGTCCCGATTATTTATCGTAAATTATCTGTGTGACTGCTGCCCACTAAGTGTTTGATTAAAGACTGGTACTCTACTCAACTCGTAGAACAAACGATGGCAAATCATCTACGCGGCTACTGCAAACCAAAATTTGTCATTTATTTAGTTCAACTCTAGTATTGTTTTAGACATCTATGTCATTTCTTAACAACTTGAAGTCATTTGTCTTATATAACTTTCCCATTTGTTCAGTTTTCTTTGTTATTTATTTTATACAACTTTTCCATTTATTCTGAAAATATCAACTGCTTGAACATTAATGAAGGTTTCTAGGCCGTGGGCTCCATAGGTAAGGCAACAGGTAAGGTCGTAGGCTCCACTAGTTCAAATGTAACTTCATAATTAATAATAATTTTTTTAAAATCATTTAAAAATATTATATCACGCCACGTGTGTAATTTTAATTGTTCCTCAATCTACACGTATCATTACTATTTCGAAACGTGTAAGGCAGACCCTGTCACCATTACATGCATTTGTTGTCATTTGTTGAAACCAAAATGTCATGCATTTAAACATCTGTTATCTTAGCTCATGCAGACTCTGTCACCATCAGTTTTATTATTTGGCATTTGTTTACTATTCTTTAAGCTTAGGTAACGCGTGCGATTCACACGAGTTCGTCTACCTTTTAGTGCCAAAAACCATCCCCATTCCTTAAACACTTTCTTCTTACACGATCACTGCAAAACTGCAAAAATTGTAAAAACCGTCCTAATTCTACAAATCGTGTGTGATTGGCAACCTTAAAAACTGTCCTGGTCGTTCAAACCCTTTTCTTAAAATCATCATGATTCTACCCTTCGTGTGTATGTATGATTTTAGTGCTATATCAGTGGCAAATCATTTATGTGACTAAGGTTGATCAAAGACAGGTCAGGTAAACTTGGGCTCTGATTTGCCTGGTTTTAACTACCCAGTACGCCTGGTTTTAAAAGGGTCAGGTTAAAGATATGATACTACGTCTTCCGCCCATTCCTCTCACAAAGACAGGCTCTTCTCTGCCTATTCTCTTTCTTGCTCTGGTTTAAAACGAGGTTAAAAAGAGTAAGGCTTCTGCTTTCTTTAAGCTTTTTGAACCTTGTGCAACTTGCGTACGCCAACCCGAGATTTCATTGCAACTTGCGTACGCCAACCCGAGAGTAGTTTGAGTGAGAAGGATCCTAAAACACAGGTCGATTCCAACCCGTAATGTATATTTTTGTAGTGCAGACTTAGAGCGTCTTTTAGTTGTATTTAAAAAGCAACTACAACCATCGTAGTTAGGGAGCTCAGAAAAATGTACATTACGCGTAAAAAGGTGTTTCAAAAAACCCTAGATCTTTAAAAGAACCTAGCATTTAAAAGAGTCAAAAGAAGTGATAGATGACTAGGAATAGATTGAAGACGGTTAGGCCTATGCCTGGCATTGTAGAAGTCATTCCGAGGCAAGCAAAGTGAAGGACTCTAGGTCTATAGTTAAAAAAAAAGCGTGCAAGCATAGAAGCAGCCACGTATAGATCAGATTCTCTCTATTAGATACTCTCTCCATGCAGAATCGAACCGGAGAAAGAAACCGCGCTTCTCTGCCCTAGCCCAAGAATAGCGGGGGGGGTAGAATAGGGGGTTAGGCACTGAGTCGTACTCCTACTATAAGTTGCATAGGATCCCCAGAGAGATGTGCATAGGCTTGGTTTTCCGGAAAGTCTGAAAGTCTGATAGGCATTCTCCGGAGTTTGGTTTTCGGTTCTCACCTGTGGCGTTCTATAAAGTTTTGAAGTTTCGTCCTGGGGAAGTAATTAAGGATCCTGGGCGCTATCTGCTAGGATCAAGCCCTAGTCTGGCTTTCTGTCGCTTTTCTGTCGTGTGGGAAAGGACGAGAATGACGGCCGGCACGCTCTCAGATAGGAAGCGCGGTAGTTGTAGTTTAGGATCCTTGTTTTTTTTCTCACGCCTTTTCCTTAACTACGGTAGCCTTTTAGTAGTTTGTAGTTTAGAGCGTCGTATTTTTTTAAAGCGAAAGCGAAATATGCAGAAACTGTAGTTTAGGAAAAGCAACCCGGGATTTTGAGACCAAACCGCTTTTCAACAAAAAGTACGCAAGTTTAAAAAACGTCGTATTTCTTTGTACGCAAGTTGTGAAAGAAGTGTAAAAGTTTCATCCTCCCATACTTGCGTACGGCCAAAACCCTGTCTCCAAACTGCCTTCTTTTAAAGGCTACAACTCTTATCTAGTTGCTAACTCCACTTTTTAACTCCTAGCCTTTTTCTTTTCTTTCAGTGAGTGCGAGCACGGATATTCCAGAGACTTTTGATCGCGTTTTTCGGAAGGATCCTAGCATGCCTCCCCCCTTTCATTTGACCGACCGACCCTAACCATAAAAAGAAAAGCAGTAGTTATGCTTTAAGACCCGTATGGATAGAAGCATTCTATTCGTCGTTGCTCGCATAGGCTTTGTTCATCCATTCATAGGCTGGCTTTGTTCATCCATTCATTCTTCTCGGTGTCCTATAGCTATAGTGATGGAATAGAGGACTTCTGAGAAAAGCGTTGAATAGCGTAGCAAGAAAAGGAGGCATTTTTTTAGGAATGTAAAGGGAAGAAACCTCCCCTCTTTTGGACCTGGGACTGATAGATGAGAAGTAAAATCCTACCGATACCGACTCAGAACCTTTTGAACTGAAAGCGCTGGTGCACCTCTCTGACCCGTGTCTATAGGCTCACCTCCACTCAAGTCCCGCCCCTAAACTACACTACTTTTGGTCCATAAAGATCTCTTCTCTAAATGCAAGTCCCCCTATTGTTATTCCCAATACAAGAGTAAAAATAGGGACAAGTAACCATATAAGCCCATAGGCCTCTTTTAACGGTTCCGATATGGAAAAAGAATTGATAGCTTGTATTTCTGCCGTATCAATTATCATTTCAACGATCAACTTCTCCCATAATGATATCTATACTACCTAGTATCGTCATAATATCAGCCAATTTCATTCTTTTAACTAACTGAGGAAGAATTTGCAAATTGATAAACCCCGGTGGGCTAATTTTCCATCTCCAAGGAAAAACACTTTGATCTCCTATCATAAAAATTACCAATTCTCCCTTCCGTATTTGTCTATAGATAAGGGCTGGGGATAGCCACTGCTTGCTACTATAGCACAAAAACTCTCTAGCTCACTTTCACCCACGGGAGAGACATGGTCTCAGCCCGAAAGGTTGTAAATCAAAGAAATCTTGCACTAAAGAAATCAATTAGAGAAAGAATCCACTACGCAACTATCCACTAAGCAACTATCCACTACGCAACTAGAAGTCTTTTTTTTTAGGCTGCTCAAGAGTGATTTGGCTTTGGGTGCGGAAAAAAGTAGTTGGGGGGCTTGGAGTTTCTTTCATATCCACCAAGCCTGTCTTCGAAAGCACACCCCAAAATGCTAGGTGGGCTCGTGGTTACGTAATGGGGCAGCAGGATCATAGGAAGGTAGTACCTGCAACACACCCAAAGATTACCGCAACCCATCTCAATTTTGAGAAGGCTTACCCTAACTGCTAAGGAAGATCAGGCTTACCCCGCTTGGCTGTCCTGACCTATTTTGTCTTTAATATCTACGTTTTCTTTCTTTCCTTCTTCCTTCCAACCCGTAGTTTAGGAGTGGGTTTGTCTATAGTCAGTAGGTCTTCTTTCTGACCTTTGCATTCTTGTAGCTTCTCGACTTCTACGTTAGCTCGTGTCTAGAACTGGCGCTTTTTGTCTTTACTCCGGTTGCAAAATGACAAGGTAGGCTCATAACCTTTACTTGGCTGTCTGTATTTTGAAACTGCGCTCTCAAACTACCCGTAATGTCTATTCTGGAGCCTTTTTCACTCATAATCTTCACTTCGCTTTCAAAGCTCTGATTTCTCCGAGCCGCTGCTTGTCTCCAAACTACAAACTACTGAGTCTCTTGCCTCCTTTTTGATAAGGCTAAAGGTTGGGATTGCTTTCTGGAGTGGTGATATGCTGCGCTTGTCTTTTTTGCGTAGTCTCGTCGTAATGTCTATTCTAAACTACATTTTTGCTTCGTCAACACAAACACACTGCTGGATGCCGTATTTTTTTTTGGGCTCATCACTTGTCTTTATACCCTGTTTTCTTCGTTTTGCCCCAGTTCTCTTACCCTTACCCTTTAGCGAAGCGACTTATCAAAAGATGAACCTGGGATCCCAGACGCAAGCGCAACTCGTAAGAGGAATAGGCTCCGCTAAACTACACCCCGGGCTTCCTCTAGCTACTTTTGATTCTTCTTTTGCCCTAATCTGAGTGGCCTGTTTTTTTTTCGCGGACGATCGAGTATTATAGCCATAAGCAACTGGTGAGTCTCGCGCTACTGGTGGACATGGAGAGGATTCCCACTGAGGTAGCCGGACTTGCGTACGTTAAAAAGAGCAGGCGGCGTATGCGTCGAAGCGTATGATATCTCATCACTATGCATGTTCGGCCGTCTCTTTTCGTACGCAAGTTTAGTGGGTCTCGTGTATTTTTAAAGCCCTTGCAAAAAAACTAGCGTTTCCTTAACTACAACTACGCTTCCACATATCTTCCTGGCTAAAAAAACTAGGCAGAATGCTCGACGTCGGTGAGGTTCAAGAAAAGAGAAGAATAGAAGTTAGCCTAGAAAAGGCTAGCGACACCTACACCTGCCAACGCTTGAAGATCTTTAGAAGACTAGCGACACTTGCACCTGCCAACGCTGGAAGATCTTTAGAAGACTCGCTACACCTGCCAACGCTTGAAGATCTTTAACGCTTCGTACCTCTAATCTACGTACGCAAGTTAAAGACTCCTCCGAAAACTCATCTATGTCATTTAACGCTTCGTACCTCTACTCTTTTTAAAGACTCCGAAACTCATCTATGTCAGAAGACAAAACACCAACTCCACTCCTCAACTCAACTAGTAATGCCGCCAACTCCACTCCTCAACTCAACTAGAAAGTGCCAAGTAAGAAGTAAGATGGACCCTGCGACGAAGGATCCTAGCTAGAACCCCCTTGCTGATTGAAAGGGGAGAGGGGGGATCTTACTGACCGTGTCTAAACCTTTAGGGCTCTGAGCTCTTACTTGCAGTCCTCGTAGTCGTCGTTGGTTCATGCCTGATGAACCAACAGCTCGTTTTCTCGATTTCCTCTCAGTCATTCAATTGCCACCCCTTTGTAGAATAAAGAGGGGGGTAGCTTAGCGCCTAATAAGAAGACCAAAGGCAGCGTCGCTAGGTGAGTTGCGTCGAAGAGTCTTCTTTTTGTAGAAAAGGTTTAGTTGCTTCGCTACAACCATCAGGCGCAGGTGTTTGATTAAAGTCTTTTTTTTTCTTCTTCTTCTACAATGAAGTTTGATAAAGAGGTGAATAAACAAGTTGACGAGGAGAACCAAACATAGGAGGGTGGAGCCAAGAAGGGCACCTCCAATGATAAAAATTACACCTCTTGGTGTACAGGTTTGGAACTTCATAAAATATTTGCAGCTCTGCCTGAAGAGGAGAAGGGTACTCTTTGTGCCACTTGCTTTGCACCCTTACTGTTGATTGATCCAATAACGACGATGTCGACATTGGTTATGGAAATATTTGATAGCCATCTCGGTGATATGAAGTTCCAATTTGGGGAGACGATAATTCAGATGAAACCCATTCATGTTTGCCTGATTTTGGGGCTACGTGTCTCTCCTATTTGAAATAAGTTCTTATTTGTTGATCCTGAGTATATGACAAATTTTAGAATGAGGCGATTCCCCAAGAAGAAGAATATATATGGGTTGAAGGAAATAGATGATTCTTTAAAACAGGCAAAATTGGAAAGACATCAGGGTAAGGCTGCAATTTGTCATTTGTTTTATCCTCTTTATCATCGTTCTTCATTGTAATTCTCACCTCTCCAATATTTGTATTGTTTTTGCCATTTTTGGCTCATTATTTTCTATGGTTCTTATCATTACATTATGTTATTTCGTTTTGTAGAAGATATTCTTTGATTAAATTTGTTAAAAATTATACTATCCTTTATCCTCCCAAACAAGGTGAGAAACGTTTGGGTAAAGTATGTTGATCTGGTATATGATCTAAATCAGTTTAACAGATATCTTTGGGGTGAGTAAGTATATAATTTCTTGTGGAGTCAAATAGTGAAGTTTGCCCATTATCGATCGGTCGCTGGTAAAAAATATGATAAAGCTTTATCACTGTACGGATGTACCTGAGTGTTGATGATATGGATTTTTCTTTCTATTCTTAGCCTGAAGTTTCCAAGTATTGAGGAATTCATACATTTGTTCCCTAAGCTACAAGGATGGAGGATGACATTCTTTAGGCGTGGCCAAATTGTGATGCTTAAAAAGTTTTTTACTAACCCCAAATTACTGGTAATAGCTATGAAGCCGTCTGAGACTAACATGCGGCAAGGTCTTGTACAAGAGGCCATGGTAATCTTCTATTTTTTGTATGATTGATTCATTTTATTGCTTCCTAATCATTTATTTATGTTTTGTATCATTTTATTTGTTTTGATTTGGCATTTGATATTCTCTTCTCGCCATTTGTTTGATTTTTCTATCATTATGAAGTCTTTTTTTTTGTCATTTGTTGTATACCTATTATCATTGTTAGAGTATGTTCTATCATTTCTAAGTTACCCTGTATCATCGTCGTCTGTTTGAATATTTTAAAGAAATCAAATCGGAGCACCTGTAATTTGTACACCTACAGTCGGTGCACCTGCAATAGGTTGCATTTCTTCTACCACTGAGATCGGAGCTGTAGTGGTTAGGATATGCTCCCAATTGGAGGAGCATGGAAAAATGTTGGATAACCATGGTAAAATCTTAGAACAAATTTCAATATTTACAGTGGGATACAGTACTCTATCACTTAGAGATACTCTACTCCTTAGACAGTACCAGTTCTCTACTCTTGAAAAAATTGTGAAACGGAAGCGAGAAGGAGGTAATGAGAAAGAAGATGGGAAATGGAAGAAGGCGGAGCCGAGAACCTGGCAAAGAGACCTCCAACAAAAATATCAAAAGATTGAAGAGAAGAAAAAATATAAGGGAGAATGGCAGAAGAACTCGAATGCCAACAAGAAGAACAAGAAGGCTGAAGAAGCTGATGTGCCCTTGAAGAAAAAGGTTGAAGGCACTAAGATAGAAGATTTTTCTGATGAACAATTTGATCATGTCCCACTGATCTAATTGAAAACCTTAATCCCCAAGATCCCCAAGAAGAGCTTGGCTATTAGAGTACCAAGGAAGAGACGGGTAAAATTCTCAAAACTTTAGAATATTCAATCAACTATAGAAAATTTGCTTCAACAAGTTACGCCAGGAGAGGGATTGGATGAGGTAAAGGATTTAATGGTAGATGATGATGTTGAAATGAATTTGGAAGCGATATCATCTAAATATGGTGGTGGTCTTCTAAAGGTATCATCCGTTTACTATTTCTTATCATTTATATGAAATTATTTGACATTTGTTTTTCAAAATATTGGCATTTACTTTATGCAATTTGCCATTTCTTCAGAAGTCTGTCATTTGTTCAAATGTTTTTGGCATTTGTGAGGTTGTCTTTGTTATTATCTTTTCTAGAACTTTTATTTCTTCTGATGTCTTTGTTCATTTTATTTGTTGTATGTGAAGTGGAAGAAGAGTGACGAAAAAGATAATGATGATAATATTAATGTCGAGGAGAATGTTAAATCTAAAAAAAAACAACCTCAAGTTGCTGAAGAAGAGGATTCAGAACCCCCAACTGTAGTGGTGTATTATAATATAAAAAAGATGTACAACATGCCAATGATGTATTATATGAAGAAGAGGATTCATAGCCTCAAGTTACTAATATTTGTTTGTATTGAGCTATCCATACCTGTAATGGCCAAATTTTGTAAGCTCGAAATGATTAAGAATTAACTATCACACTAATGAACCTGTAATAATATTCCAATGAAAAATAAGAAATGGAAACTGGTGTTTTTAGCGTGGAAAACCTCTAAATAGGTAAAAAACTACGACCTCGTATGGAAAATTTTGTAAAAGTATCTTTATTGCTAAAAATAGATATCTTTATTACAAGTGATCTTTAAAATATTGAAATGCCTTTGATCTCGAAAATAAAAAGTTTGTGTAATTTTTTTGGTCCCTGTCTCTTTTGGAACTATTCATTTATTTAGGTTTCTCACAACTCTTCATCGTAATGGTGCACGTTTTCCAAATAATATGGTTAGTGGTGGTTAACTGAATAACTGACAAGTTCGTAGGAGACAAGTGTCTTTTACTGGATAACGTTTTCTGGGTTTTGCTAGATCCACGTTCTTGAGTAGTTTGTTGGGTTGGTTGGAATGTTGACTGGAGTGTTAAGTGTTGAAAATTGCATGAACCTGAGATGGAGATAAATCGAGCTTTGTGAGCTCGATTTTGAGTGAGATCGTGGGATAAGTCCTTACAATTGCCCCCTCACAACGGAAGTCACGAGTGACTTTGGTTGAGAAAGAATGGGTTAAAGTTTGAAATTTGAAATGGTATAATGATAGCGTTTGACTGGGTGGAAATTACGTGATATTGGGAAGTAATGGGTATTAAATGATAATGCGGATGTATGTGACGGTTGTATTTAAATAGTCGCGTCTGTAATGAATGATGATGATTGGGAAATCGTACCTGCACAATAAATTTAGGGTTATATATAGAATACCTGTAGCAAATCTTTGAGACAATTCCTACTTGCATAACTTTATCTGAGATGGTGAAAACTCGGGGGACGGTTCTTGAGGAGAGGATTGCGTCTGAAATGCAGAAGTTGAAGTTGAAATACTTTGGTAACCATTCCTTTGAAATGGCGATAACCGCCCTTGTTCTTCTAATGTACCAAGGCTTGTCGGGAGAGGAAGAGGTTGAAGCTGAGGAAGATTTCTACTATTAGTGGAGATTTCATGTCTATGTATTGACAGGTGACAAAGGCTGGGCCTGTCTCCATACTCTTGTGGAAGACAGGGTTAGGGATTCTTATAATGGGATAGGTATATCTGCAAGGCATATATGCTGATTTCTCTTGTCTCCATGGATTCTAAGGTCAGGCCCTATTCATCTCTACCAACTCTTCGGTGGTGGTGGTTATAGAAGAGGTGGTGATGGCAGTGGAGGAGGAGGATGAAAAGTGGGAGTCTGCTGACACATTTCCATTGTGTTTTTGTACTCATAAGACCTTCATCTTGTTTTGTAGGGGCCACCACTGAGTCCACTGCTTGCATAGTTTTTATTTGAAGTTCAACCGGACTTCGACCAAACTCATGTGATGGAAACTTTTTGCTGTGTCTAATATATTCTTTGCATCAGGGTAAAAAATTAATGAATTAAGAAGAACTGGAAGACATGATACCTGGGCGTGCCTGAATGACCTGTAACTTTTAACAAACAAGAAAAACTTGTTATCTGTAAAATACCTGGAGTTCTGTATTGGTTGGATAACATTCTATTGTATTCCTGAGGTTGATTTAGTGAAAAACTTGTTATCTGTAAATCCTATGTAATGTTTTCATCATGAATAAAAGTTGATATTCAAGAAACTGTATATAGACAAATTTTTAGAATCGAACTGAATTGTATTGGGTATTTGCTGAATAATTGTTTATAAGTGCAGTAGCAATGTTCCAATGCTGTACGAACTGAAATGAGTACGTGTTGACAATGTCTTGTTGATATATAAATGATTGACATTTTTAACAGTTGTGGGAGAGAAATTGTAGAAAATATGTAATCATAAAAATTTAATTTGCCATAGGTCGATAGAGATACTACTCATGGTAGCGTAAGGTCGAGTATAGTGACCAATGTGTGTACTAATGAGGGGATAAGTTTAAATAATTTATTCTAAGATTTTGGGTTTTCTGTTACGAGATACAAGGTAAAAATCACGTATCTGAGGGGAAAGTGTGTGAGAAACGTATAAATATGGGTAGGATGAAAGAAAAATGAAAGAGAGATTAGGATGGTATGGCTCGATCTCAAAGGATTCGTCTTGTAGTAGAAGGACGATTGGCTATAAAGATTGTTGAAGTACGTGAGTGGATCTTTGGTTCATTTGGTTATGATGCTGAGCAACCGGTAAGGGAATGTGAACTCGAAGGTTAGATGTAAGGTGTAGAGAGCTGGAGTATGCTCGTTATTTCTATGAGGTGTGTTTTCGTGTATTGGTGAGGGATTTGGTAGATCGAGAGAATTTGGTTGGTTTGATTGCTAAAGTGGAAATCGAATTTGAAAATCTGAGGACCGACGAATAATATGATTGGATGATATTTATTTAGATTACTATGGCTGTGATGGATGTTGTGTAAAGTGTTTCTTATGAATAATATAATTGTTTTGAATGCTACATAAATAATATAAGTCAATCGGATCCTCTATAAGGGCAAATCTATTTTGAGACTGTTTTAGCAAATATTTTGAATAATTTTAAAATTTTGCACAGTTTAGAAAATGACGTCAATCACTATAAGTATGATAAACAAGGGCAAAGAAACAAAAATATGTAAATACAGAAGCTTATAGTTTTATTTTATATGCAATAGGAAATAGAACTCTGACATCGTACAGAGTGTGTCATCATGAGTGTGGGAATGTCAGGAAAATATATGGAAATAGGGAGAAAAAATATGTTAAAAAATGAGGGGAGTTGTAATAATGGAAATGTGGTTTTATTGAAAAAGTACAAGGCATCTGACATGGAGAGTGGAAATGATGCCTTAGTTATGAAATCGAGGATGGTTCGTGCGAAGAGCAATAAATGTCAGCCGCTTGAGAGAGAAAGGATAAATAGTACTTCTTCGTCTCCAATCAAACATTTTACAACTTTAAAAAATTTGGAGTGTACTCAGAGAGAGAGAGACGAAAGATCAGGGGATTTGATAAAGAGTTATCCGAAGGTGATAAACGGTTAAAGAGGATAATAGATTATGGATCTCGTAGGTGGCTATACAGCAGCGTTGTGAGGGAAAAGTTAAACGCAACTGCCGATTCTTATTCGGATATTGAAGGTTAGTAGAGATGTATGCGATATGTGTTGGCGTATATATATGTTAAAGATATATTATTATATGTAAACGACTCATCAGAGATATATGTTGAATATATATATATATACATAGATGGAGGAATGATAAATACCTTAACCTTTATGTAGGTCGAGCGTGAGAGGCATCTGTGTAGGTTGAAAACGTTCCTGTAGAAATTGCTTTTAAGATGGGTAGTTCATCTGTTAATGAGGTATCGACCTCTGGTCGGACGAATGAGTCTGATAACGAAGGAGAACTAGGATTGAAACAATTCCCAGGTTTCCCTGGTCAATTGGTATCTTATCCTCCTGGTTCTAATGCCTTTAGAAAGTTTTGTTAAGCCAAGGTGGCTGTAGGAGAGAAATGGAGCAAATATGTAGAGTTTACCGGTAGGCAGTTTAGGGGTTGTACGGTAATGGAGGGGGATGAGTATATTTACCTGTTGGCTGATTTGGAAGTAGAAAAACGAGATAAGGGTATAGATGAATCAATCTCGTTTTAATATTTTGATGGGGATGTCCGGAGTGACCTCTTAGAGAGTTTTTTATGTTACCTATCTCAATTAGGGTATGGGCTAAGCCTTTCCCTCACCAATTTAGCGAAAGGGATTATGAATGCAATTGGGGCATGTCCTGTTCAATTGAATGGGAATATGCGGGAGGTAATAACCGTGTGTGACCATCTGAATGCAAAATGGAAAAATGAGGGAAAAGTGAGGAGGATAACCACTGAGGACATTTTGCAGTTTTATGGGGTGAAGAATTTTAAGGCCAGTAGGGGGACATATTTCTGTGCGAGCTTAACTCGGCATTACTTTTTCGATCTGAATTCAGCAGGTCGAACCTGGAATGACAACATCATATGGTTGAAGGGTAATTGTCTTCAAAGAGATGATGAAGAACCTTTGGACCTTCGGTTTAAAATTGTAAAGAAAAGTATAGACATGCATAGATAGAATTATTGTTACGTTTCTCTGACAACTGTAGTTAATAGTAAAATGTTGTTTATTGCAGGTGTGAAATTTAAAGTGGAAAGGAAGGAATCTCTGTTGGACAAAGTTGTAGAGGAGGAGACTGAACTCGAACTTGTGTTGGAGGTGCTCGGCCTAAGTAGAAAGAAGAGGGATGATAGTAGGTCGAACAAGGTTCAAAAAGCTCAGTCTACCAGGTCGATGGCGGGGGTTGATGAAGGAAAAAGGCAAGTAAGTAGTGAGGAAGCTCGAACTAATTTTTCCAAGACTTCTGGAACTGGCAGTTCGGTTCAGCCGAATCCTGTCATGCGGGGCAAGATAGCTCTAAAATACCCAAATAAAAGGATGCTAAAATTTTTGCCAGCCTCTGGTACCACTGAAAGTGGTAAGGTCGCGAAAGATAAGAGGATGAGGGTCGAGCCCTCGGGGGAGTCAGGAGAGAAGGTCGCCGTAGGGTGATCTGCTGTGGCGGACAACCTTAAGGAGGTCGAAGAATGGGGCAGGTTGGTGGTTCTCCACGGAGAGGAAGTTACGAGCAAGATGGTAAGTTTATATAATCAGAAAGAACTTCTTAGTACGCATCGAGCTAATCACTGAGATCAATGTATCTTTTGTAGGTTGCTTATCTTATTAAGGGGATATGGCTCGGTATAGAGGAAGAAAAAAGTGAGCTGAAGAAGGCAAATGTCGAGCTAGAAAAAGATTTAGTTCGATTGAGGACTGACGCTTTGAAGGATATCAGGCAGCTGAAGGCTTTTCATGCCGTGGCGATTGGTCAGCTACAGGTGGAGACAAAGTCTAATCTTGACAAGATGGTTGATGAGCGTGACAGACTAGGGCGTCATTTGATGTTGAAAGGCAATTCTGAGGAAGAGGTGAATGCTATTAAGGTAGACACCTATGTTGAGGAGGAAGATAAGGTGGAAGCAGAAGCGGTGGGGATCGTGGACAATTTGGATGGTATTTCCCGCCAGACGGTGCTTGATAATCAAGGGGATGATGTCGAGCTCCCCGAAGGTGGTAGTGAGAAGGTAGGGTAGACACGTATGTTTGTATACATATTCGTAAGTTGCTTGAACTGTGTGTAGGGAAGAAACTTATATATATTGACTTTGTTTTATAAACCTTTTGTAGGCAGTTAGAGAGATGAGTCTCAAAATAAATGATCTAGAGTATGGACTTGCCAGGAAAAGAGAGACCTCTAAAGCCTTGTTGTCTGCACAAGCGGAGCTGCAGGTTAGATCGGAATAGATCTTTCGACTTGCATGTTATTCCAACGTTAAGCTATCAAGTAAATAGGATATAGATGCATGGTTAAAATCCAACGTTATTAATATAGAGTAGTGTATCGAAAGTATGTACCTTGTACGCCGAAAGAAGACTCATGAATCGTTCATCTGATAATGAACTCCAAACTTTTAGTCTAAAAGTATTTGGAAGCAGATGTTTAGAAATCACATAGTCTTTTTAGAAATGTAGTATGTATATATTCAAAGGCTTGCTGAATCGAACTGTACTAAAACTTGTTATATATCCCAGGTCGAATTAGATTCATCTCGCTCACGTAAGTACGACACACTCATGTGTAATCAGGAATTTGCGGAGTAGTTTGATAGGATGAAGGAGGTGAATGAGAATAGAGAAGATCAATACGTAAATGTGCATTTTAAACTTGTGGAGTTAACCCAGACCGTTTCTGACCTGAGTCTTTAGGTCGAAGACAATGATTCTGAGATAAGGAAGGGATTAAAATAGTTAGCAGATGTAATAGAACGTGCCAAGAAGCTTCAAAGTCAAGTTGACGCATTGGCTATGATGGGTAAGCAGGTCGACACGGCTCAATATCATATTCAGGCGTTGGAGCAATCAGAGGAACGACTTCGATCTGATCTCTAGAGATGTAGGGACGAGCTGGAGTTAATGAGATGAAAATTTGTTGAAAGGATGACGAGCTGAGGGTGGCTCAAGAAAATCTATCAGCTTCGGAGGCCGCAGCTAAACATTTGCAAATAGCCCTACCCGCCAAGGATATGGAATTATGGGAAATACAACTAAGGTGTAACGATTTAAACGAGAAGGTTGCACGATTTAAGGCCGAACTCGCACAAGCCATTGCGTATGCCAAGAAAGTAGAACTGAGGTTAAGGCTCCTTTAGCTCAAGGGGATGTAGTTAGTCTCTCTTGTCAAAATAAAGAACTAGAGAGTGACATTTCTCGTATTCAGGGGATTGTCCAGAAGGGAAATGCGAATTTGAGGGATTGCCAACATAAGTTGGATGTTGCTCTTATCCGGGAAAAAGTTATAGAAAGGAAGATCAAAGCAAAGGAATCGCTGGTGAAGAGGAAAGAAGAATTACTAAAAGATATGTTGGCTAAGGAAGTGTTGAACGTAGAAATTGGGAGACGTTGTGCTCGGGCAGTGGACTTAGAAGCCATCAACTTAGCTGAATCAGCAAAGTATATTGCAAAGTTGGACGAAAATATAATCTATCATGCCAAGGTCGATACGAAAATAACTGAGAATGAGTACGCTAGGTTTTAGTCACACCTCGAGAAGGTGAGAACGATATTTGCAATAATGGTCATACCTGATGAGTCACGATTTGACCTGCTAAAGGCGATTATTGTATATTTTGTAGAGGAAGTAAAAAGACTTGAGTCAGAATGAGATACATTGTTCAAAACTCTGTCCGATACGGGATGCATTTGTGGAGCTAAGATAGATCGAGGGAACTGTCTAACCGCCATGGAGACTCAACTGGGCCCTCGAACTGCTAAATTGATAGAATCGGGTAGAGCTGCTGTGATTCGCGAACTGAAAGTTTGACCTCTTGATGTAGGGGAAAGCACTGTTGACTCTCAATCAGCAAAAAAAAAACCCTTGTAATATGAATTTAACCTAAAAATAAATAGTATTTGTCGTAGACACATTGAAATAGATAAAAGCTAGTATGACCATTGCCTTATCTTGTGATTGCCTTATCTTTGATATAAAACAAATTGTTTACATTCGTTTTAATCACAGAAATGGGTTGATTTAAACCAAGTTGAAACTTGATTTGAACTATAGAAATGTTGTAGACATATTGAAGAGAGATGACAACTAGTATGACCTTTACCTTATCTTATGCCTGGTAGAGTCTTTGATGTGAAATAAGTTTTTGTACTTTCTACAATCGCAGAGATGTAAAGAGTCAGCTAAACCAAGTGATATCCTTGATCCAGCCGGTATAAATGATCCAAACAAGTTAAAAAAGATGAAGACCAGTATTACCTTTGTCTTATCTCTTGTTTGGCAGAGTCCTTGATATGAAACAAGTTTTTGTACTTGCGACAATCGCAGAGATGTAAAGAGTCAGCAAAACTAAGTGATATCCTTATCCAGCCGGTATAAATAATCCAAACAAGTTGAAAAAGATAAAGACTAGTATTACTTTTGTCTTATCTCTTGTTTGGCAGAGTCTTTGATATGAAATAAGTTTTTACACTTGCTACAATCGCAGAGATGTAGTAAATGAAGCCAAATTAAGTGATATTCTTGATCTAACTAGGATGAGATTGATTGTATGCTAGTATTATCTATGTTCTAATCTGTAGAATGTGGACGAATGTTCGTGAAGAGAATGATCTTGTTAAAAAAAATCATTGATAAGTTTAGAATTTACATTAGATGGAGATGATAATCTCACTTTTGGAATTGAAAAGCTAAAAATAGACAATAGAAATGGAGTAGTAAGACGCCTAACGATAGTTTCGTTTCAGTCGCCTAGTGTTCTAAGGATTTGAAATGGGGATTCCCTCTTCTGTCATGTGATATTATGATCCCAGGCCTGAGAGACCTGCGATAATGAATAGACCCTTCCAATTGTCAGCTAATTTTCCAGCGTAAGGCTCTTTACGATGTTAAGGAATTTTTCTGAGGGCGAGATCTTTGATTTGGAAAGTACGGCTCCTGACTCGATTATTATACAATCTGGCTAACGTATGATGATATCGATCTAGGTTAGCAATGGCGCGTTCCCTGGTCTCATCTATCATATTGAGGTTGCAAGCCAATTCAAACTCATTTTCCTCGTCAGTCAGCTCGTAATAGCAAACTAGATAATGATATTCAGAAGAAATGGCAGCCTCAGTGCCAGATACGAGGAGGAATGGGGTATACCCAGTAGATTATCGGGGAGTGGTTCGATACACCCACAAGACGTGAGGTAGTTCACGAACCCAATTTCCTTTTTTCTGCGAGTGAAGCCATTTTTTGAGTCCATTTACGATGGTTTTGTTGGTGATTTCGGCTTGGCCATTGCCTTGAGGGTAGTATGGATTTGATGGTGAATGGATGATATTGTGGTGGTTTAGGATGGTTATGACCTTATCTCCACAAATTGGGGCCTGTTATCGATACGAATTAGGTGGGGGTACCCGAACTGAGTGATTATGTGGTTCCAGATAAAAGAGTTGACATCTTCTTCTCTGGTTCGACATTGTAGAATTTCTTCTACCCATCTTGTAAAGTAATCGGTAGCTACGAGTAGGTGACGGCGATTACCTGGAGAGTTAGGGAATTCGCCGACGAGGTCTAGTGCCCATCTTTTGAATAACCAGAAAACCTTACTTGCATGGAGTTCGAGTGCAGGGGCTCGTATCATATGTCCATGTCTCTGGTAGGTGTTGCACCTGTGGGAATACTCTTCTGCCTGCTTGCGCATGTCAGGCCAGAATACTCCTTAAGTTATAACTCGGTTCGCTAATGATCTACCTACGGCGTGGGAGCCACAAGTTCCTTCGTGTAATTCGCGGAGCAGTTCATCTACTTTTGACTTCGAGAGACACTTGAGGTAAGGCCTTATAACAGAAAGGCGGTAAAGCATACCATTTTGAGAAATATAACACTTCAAGTTGTTGATGAGCTGTCGGCGTTCTTTTTGATATGCTGGGAGTGGTCCATTGCAATTATTGTCAACACCAAGATAGGCTAAGAAAGGCCTTTGCCAATCGTCGTCTCCCACTTTATCGCCCCCAGTGTTGATCGTGCATACAGATATGCAATCAATGCTGGGGGTTAAAATGATTTCGATATGGAGATATCGAGCTTCTGTACCCAAGACCTCGGCTAGATATGCCAAAGAATTGATATTTCTATTTTCACCTCGAGGAAGATATTCGAGAGTTGCTTTCGTGAACTTACTCATTCAATCTAAAAGGAGGGCTGCGTATTCAATCATCTTCCCGTTCTTGTATTGCTCGGAATAATGATGAACGATAAGTAATGAATTTGTGTAAACTGAGAGTTCGGGGACATCGAGCTCAAGTGCGAGGTCAAGTCCGTGAATGAGAGCTTCATACTCGGTGACATTATTTAAGGCCTCAAAATTCAAGCGAATTGATTTCTCAATTCTGTTATTAGAAGGGGTAATCCAAATGATCCCGATCCCTGAAACTATGGGTCCTGCTGATCTATTTGTGAGAAACTTCCACCCTGAAGTGGTGATCCAGTCAGCTCATTCGTCAAATGGCTTGGGGGTTAGATTCTCCAGTGTGTCTTCGGTAAGGTCCAGGTCGTACTCCTCCCACTCAGGATCTTCCACTTGAAAATCTACGAGAAAATTGGTAACGGCCTGACCTTTTTTAGAATGACACTGTACGAACTTGATATCATGTTCTCCCAAACTGACTGACCACTGTTGCACTCCTCGTGACTTATCCTTTTTGGACAGAACTTCCCGAAGTGGGTAGTTCGTCATAACTTTGAAAATGTGTTTGGAAGTAGTATTTGAGTTTCTGCGGAGTCTAAGCAAGGGTGAGAAGAAGTCTCTCAATTTTAGAGTACCTTATTTCCACTGGTATGAGTGTTATGCTGATGAAGAAGATTGGTTTCCCTATTTTCCCTTCCAAGCAAATGAGAACTGAGTTGAGAAAAGTATCTGTGACTACTAGGTAGATTATCAGTTCTTCATTACCTACTGGGGTGCTCATTATGGGAGACTTCCCCAAATAGATTTTGAGATCCTGAAAAGCTGCTTCGCATTCTGGTGTCCATGAGACTTTTACAATTGGCTGAACCTTTCCTCGTTTGGTACATCCGTGGAGTAATAGGAATAGCCAACGGCAGCGATCTGAAGATTTAAAGATGAAATAGTTGATCACGGCAATCTTACTGGCGAGTTTTTGAACGTCTTTTGTTATCTTTAGAGAAGGCATGTCGAGGAGAGCCCGAATTAGATCTGGATCAGCCTCAATCCCTTTCTTGCTGATGAGGTGGCCTAGAAAGTGGCCAGAATATACCCCGAATTAACATTTATCAGGGTTGAGACGCATTCTGTAAGATCGAAGGATGTTGAATATTATGTTGAGATATGAGATATGATTATCTGACTATACGCTTTTGCACAAGAGATCATCGATGTAAACTTCAACAATTTTCCCTTGGTGTGCTTTGAACATAACAGTCATCAATCGTTGATATGTGGCACCTGCGTTCTTGAGCCCGAAGGCCATGACTTTGTAATAAAAAAGGCCACTTTCGGTGATAAACGTTGTCTTCTCTTGATCTTCTTCCAGAAGTATGATTTGATTATACCCTGAAGCAGCGTCCATCATAAAAAAGAGATCACGGCCTGCTATGGAATCGATGATTTGATAAATGTTGGGAAGAGGGAAACTATCCTTTGGAGTATGTTTGTTCAGATCTGTAAAATCCACGCAAATACGAACCTTTCAGTTCTTCTTCGGGACAACGACAATGTTGGATATCCAGTCCGGATATTTGGCTTCTCGAATGAATCTCACTTTGATCAATTTCTCGATCTCGGTGTTAACTTCATCTCAAAGACAAGGTGAAAGTCGTCACTATTTCTGTTTGACCGTTGTGGCGTTGATGTTGATGGCTAACTTATGGCAAGCCATGGCCGGATCGACTCTGGGCATTTCGTTGGAAGACCATGCAAAAATGTCTCGATTGAGTTACAAGAACTGAATAAGTGTATATTTTTGATGCTGAACGAGCTTGGTTCTGATGAACGTACCTCTGCTAGGTCCATCAATGTTGACATATTCTGTGGGCTTCTCTGTAGATGATTGATTATTGAGGTGATAAATTTTCAATAATTACTATGCATCCAATCTGTCTGAAGTATCTAGGATGGCTGAGACAGTATTTTCACAAGCTCGAGAGAGTTTCTGACTACCTTTAATCTCATAAATACTGTTGTCATGCTTGAATAAGAGTGCTTGGTGATAGGTGGAAGCGATTGCTTCCATATTGTGTATCCAGCAGCAGCCCATAATCCCAAGATAATGAGATTTGGCATTAATCACGTAGAAAACGACGTCAATAGTGGCTGGTCCTGTGGTAATAGGTAATATAATCTTACCTACTCATTCCTCCCTGGTGCCATTGAACCCACTGATATCTACGTCGCCCTGAATGACTTGGTCAGCTAAGCCCATCTAGTCGATCGTACTCTGAAAAAGAATTTTAATACCGCTTCCAGTATCGATCATCATTGTGTGCATGAAAAATTGTTTCATCTTGAGCATTATGACTAACGCATCATGACTAATGCACCATGATGTAGAAATTTGACATGGCTAGTATCACAATCCTCTAAGGAGATTTTGAGTCGACAATTTTTGGACTTGGGAAGAAGTTTGGCTTCTTTGTCTTGAGGTGTAAGATCATAACATTCCGAAAGCCTCTGACGCTTTGATCGACTGGAATTAGTGATCTAGTTGATTTTGATCATGTTGCTGAGGCGCATATAGTTGAGATGCTTATCCTCAACTCTATCATTGACCTAAACAACTTTGAACTGCTTCTTCTAGTTGCCATCTTGGTATGACTTCAAGTCAACAATGTATTCGAGTATCCGTTCTTCCTTGAAAATGAGCTTGAGCAACCGCCGTAGAGCATAACAATTGTCAGCCGTATGATGATTTACCTTATGATGTAGGCAAAATGGTCGATTCTTGATGGGCTCCAGTGGTTGAGAGACGCGGTAGAGCGGGTCTTTCACCAGCAGTGGAAAAATTGTGGAGATTCAGAAGTTCAGCTTTGGGAGGACGGGTTTGTTTTGTGGACCGCTTCATTGAGGGTATCCAGTGTTTTCCTTGGTGCGTTTCTAATCTTTATGCTCCTCCTTAGGCTCACTGGTTCGAACTGCAGGTGGGGCTTTGGTGGAGAGGACAGATTTAGTTTACTTTTGTCGCTCAAACATCATCCTCTCCAAGTCAACGTAACCGTTGACTTTGGTGATTATCTCCTCTAATATTGTAGGTTTGTTAAGTAAGAGGTATTCTTTGGCCTTGCAGTCAAGCCAGAGAGTATTAGTAAAAGCGGTAACGGCTGTTTTTTGGTCAAGGTTATCCACCATTCTCGTGAGCTCCAGGAATTTCTTTGAGAAGTCTTCAAGCTTTTCTACATGTGACTGCTTAAAACCGATAAGAGAATACAAGTTCTCCTCTTTGTCTCTGTTGTGAGCATATGTCTTGATAAACTGTTTTTACAGCTGATTAAATGTGTATATAGATTCCTCAGGAAGAGAATGGAACCATCGGAGTGGTTCCTCCTATAAACTTGTGGCAAACAGACGGTAGAGATTGTGGTTGAGATTGGAGTACAACCCCAATGAATTGTGGTATTGCTGAATATGCTTCTTCGGGTCAGTACCTTTGTATTTGTGAATTTTGTGAGTATAGAAACCTTTCGGTATCTCCATATCGAATAGTTCTTTGGCAACCGAACTTCCTTGTAACTTCGTAGTATTGCCGGTAGTACCCAGAACTTGTGCCTCGATCAACTCCTTATTTCGTTGGCCCATGTGTTCTTTTGTGACATAATGACGTGTTGGTTGAATCGCTGGATATAATGGCAGGGGATGATGAGTTCCCGTACCTTCACTTAAGCGATCTCGTGCTGAAACTTGATGGAGAGGTCGCTGGTCTTCATTCTGATGGATGGAAATCTGGTAACCTCGACTGACTTCTGATTGAACTTCTTCCCCAAATGGATGAAGGGCTCCAGTCCGTGAGGTAGATTTATGGAAATGGCTTTACTGGTGACTCCTTGAGGTCCCAATCTTTCCCTTGCTAAAATGCAAGAGGTCTATCGAAGTTGATCCTGACCCCTGGCTGGAGTAGCCTACTGAGTATTTTGCAGAACTTCGAGTACAGTCTGTATCATCATCATCTGATCTTTGTACCATTTGAGTACTGTCAAGCGAGCTTGTCGTTCTACATCGAGTTATTTCTCTTGGAGCTCGCGATCCTTTGTCAATTGAAGTTTGAGCTAGGCGTGTTTTTCTGTCTCAGCGTGAAGATTCGCCCATAACTCGGTGAGCTGTTCCGGATCTACAAATTTTTTGAGCTGAGTTCCTGCGGCCTGTCGTTCGGATAAAACTATAATTGAAAATTGTAGTAAAAGACTGCCTTAAGGTATCGTGAAAATACAATCTTTCCCACAGATGGTGCCAAATATAATGACCAAATTCTGTAAGCTCAAAATGATTAGGAATTAGCTATCACACCAATGAACCTGTAACAATATTCTAATGGAAAGTAAGAAATGGAAACAAGTGTTTTTAGCGTGAAAAACCTCTGAATAGGTAAAAAACCACGGCCTCGTATGAAATTTTTTTGTAAAAGTATTTTTATTGCTTGAAGCAGATATCTTTATTACAAGTAATCTCTAAAATATAAAAATGCCTTTGATCTCGTAAATAAGAAGTTTGTCTAATTTTTCTAGTCCCTGTCTCTTCTATAACTTTTCCTTTATATAGCCTTTTCCCACAACTCTTCATCGTGCTGGTACACGTTTTATGAATAATATGGTTAGTGGTGGTTAACTGAATAATTGACAAGTTTTGCGGGCAGATTTTAGAACATCCCGTCCTTGACAAGACCGTCTACTCGACCCGTCCTACCACAAAACTCACCAACCTGCATACAATTTCCCTCCTTAATCAAAACCCCCAAATCATTCTTTAATCACAAACCCTAACTTATTGATTTCACCCAAGTACCGAAATTTTACAACAGCAAAAGAGTGGAATTCGAGGGTTATCTTACAGCGATGGAGTGGCCGAGTTCGGCAAAATACGACGACGAATTAGCGAGCGGGAGAACAACTCTTTCCACGCCGTGGCTCCGCAAAGTTTGCTAACAATCACGAATGATAATTGATAGCTAGGTGCAGTAATTACGGCCTCAATCGTCCAAGAGAGAAGGAATTTAGAAGGAGGGTTTGAGTCAGTTTTTGTTTGAGGGGGAAGAATGATGATTTGATAATGAGGGGTTTGGTTATTTATAAGGGAAGTAAAATACGTATCTCGAGGTATCACCAATGTCTAAGAATCACTTAAAAACCCAACTTGGTCGTCTAAACATGTCCCATTAAGGCATTCATGTTTGAACATAAATTGATAGTTAGTTAGAATTTTAACATAACATAAGAAATGTTCCAAATTCTGAACAATTGGTAAAAGGAAGCTATCCAATGGAAATTCCTAGAAATTCGCAAGCTAACCAAAAATCCACTGAATCACATACACATCACCACACTACATCAAAACTTTATCACCAACCCACACAGGGTTTCCCAAGGTGCCAACACATCCTAATCCGCCCTAACCTATAGAAGTTACTGAAATGAAATCTAATGTCAAAACTGTCCAAATCCATATACAAGGATACAAAAGGAAACAGTTGGATGCATAATGGATTTGGAATAATTATGTGGAATGCTTAAAGTATAAGAACATGAGAGTGGCAATATATAGACAGGGATATGCAGAGTGACGATGCGAATGAGTATATTAATGATACTATATAAAATAAAATTAAAATAAATAAATCTGGGTCATTAAAATCTACCCTCCTAAAAAGAATTTCGACCCAAAATTTCAACGTACCTGAAGTAGAGAATAAGTGAGGATAATGATTCCGCACATCCTTCTCTAACTCCCAGGATGCCTCGCTAGGTCCATGGTGGTTCCACTGAACCTTCACGAAAAGAATGATCTTGCTGCGAAGAACCTTCTCCTCATGGTCCAGAATGCACACTGGATGCTCTACATATGAGGCATCTATCTGAACCTCTAAAGGTTCCCAGTCAATCACATGAGTAGGATCTCGCGCATACTTCCTGAGCATAGAAACATGAAATACATCATGAATGCGATCCTGTTGTGGTGGCAAAGCCAATCGATATGCCAGTTCTCCAATCCTGGCAAGAATCTCGAACGGTCCAATGAATCTAGGAGCCAACTTCCCCTTCTTACTGAACCGCATCACGCCCTTCATCGGGGAAACCTTCAGCAGAACGTGATCACCAATTGCAAACTCCAATGGTCTCCTGCGAGTATCAGCATAACTCTTTTGTCGGCTTTGACCTGTGCGCAACCGATCTTTAATAACCGAAATGGCCTTCGTAGTCTCACGGACCAACTCCGGCCCCATCAAACTATGCTCACCGACCTCAGCCCAACTCAGGGGGGATCTACAAGGTCTGCCATACAAGGCTTCATAAGGAGCCATCCCAATGCTCGATTGGAAACTGTTATTGTATGCGAACTCTGCCCAAGGTAAATGTTCATCCCAGCTACCCTTGAAGTCTAAAACACAAGCCCGAAGCATATCCTCAAGGATCTGGTTAACTTTCTCAGTCTGACCATTAGTCTGGGGATGAAAGGCGGTGCTAAAATCCAATCTGGTGTCCATAGCCTGCTGAAAACTCTTCTAGAATCTGCCAGTAAACCTAGCACCTCGGTCTGACACTATCGATACTGGCACTCCATGCAGCCGCACTATCTCTCTTACGTACAACTTACTCAACTCCTCTAGAGTCGAAGTCTTACGAACCGGAAGAAAATGAGATGACTTAGTCAGGCGGTCGACAACTACCCAAATCGAATCATGGCTCTTCTTCGTTCGCGGTAATCCAGAGATGAAATCCATAGTCACATGTTTCCATTTCCACTCTAGAATTGGTAAAGGTTTGAGCTGCCCAGCTGGCTTCTGATGCTCAGCCTTCACCTGCTGACATATCAAGCACTTAGAGACAAACTCAGCCACTTCACGCTTCATGTTGTTCCACCAATAGTACCTCTTCAGGTCCTGGTACATCTTAGTACTACCTGGATGAATGGTATATCTAGAGCCGTGAGCCTCACTCAAAATCTCACGCTTCAATACCTCAGAGTTAGGCATACACAACCTTCCTCTGTACCTGATACTACCATCTGAGCTCACAGTGATCTGTAGCCCATGGTGTTAAGCGAGCTTGACTCTTCTCAGCCTCTTCCCTATATGTGTAGGACATTTCCAAACAGATTCTATGTAATTCCTCAATAAACACATGGATAAGGAGATTTCTTACTTTCAAAATAACATTATTCCAACTCTCGACATGATTTGTGTAAGCGACTCCGTATCTGAACAAATGACAAACCATAAAATTTAAATGCCAAATAAGCATAAACAAATGACAAATGGGATCATATAACTGTAAATAAGAATGTAAATAGAGTTATAATGACTATTTTTCATATAACAAATGATAAGTTGAGAAATTCAGAGTGACAACGTACCTACTCATTGGATTGTATAGATTAGACCATATTTTCTTGGGAATACCAAGTATGTATTGGAAATTAATGTTGGTAAGGGCCTCTGCAGCCATCCTTAATACAATCCTCGTGCTTTTAAGGGTAGTTTTAATGTTTTTTGATATGTGGAAGGCGCAAAACGTATGGATTGCAAATGGAAATACCTTGGGTACAACATTAATAATTTCGAGGTTCCTGTCAGAGATGAAGACAAATCTTGTGTCATAACTGTGAAAATTAGCCCCAAACATCTCCAGGAAGTATGTCCAACTTCCGGTGGTCTCCGAGTCTGTTATCGAGAATGCAAGTGGAAAAATATGATTACTTGGCTCAATGGTGATTGCTATTAGTAGAGTCCTACGATATCTCCCTTTTAAAAAAGTTTCGTCAATCACAACAACTGGTCTCAATAGTTTATAAGTTTTTTTGGGGGGACCAAAACACCAAAAATACCTTATGAATCTCTTATCCTTACAACTCGTAGTTTGTATGTCAAATACAAAATCTGGGTCAACCAACCTCACTTCAGCAAAGTAGCTCGTAAGAAGTTGGTATATGTGCTCAAAGCTGCCTCGCATCTGAAATAATTACGTAGATCAAATGACATTGTGTATAAGACAAATGATAAACATCACAGTACAAATGGCATAATGAGTCAAAAAATGACATGCAGTAAAATGATAAACATTATTGTACAAATGAGTGGTATGGGGTAACAAATGACATATAAAGTGATGATACCTTAGCGTGGGCTTTTTCTTTTGCACGCCAGACAAGATTGCATGTTACATCAATATTGTGATGAATTTGCATATCATCAATAAATCTGGAAGGTTTGTAGTTTGGGTCTTTTCGTAGTTTTTACTTGATTATAGAAGCAACCCATCTACCAAACGCTGCCTTAGATGCATTCCCACCTTCAGTTTCTACTCGGATGCATGTATGCATGGAGCAATAAGTACTCACTCTAAATAGGGCAGAACCGAGCAACCTTGTGGCATAAATCCACCAAGAACATTTATATCTTTTGCAACGTACTATGATTTTATATTCATTGCTCAGAACGTGTTCGAGATTGATCTTGTTTACAACTGCATAAGCTCTTATGTGATTCTTGAGTTCAATCCTATCATAATATAGATTACCAATCTTAAACTCTTTACTGAAGTCATAGGGATCCTCCGTGTACGCAACAAATTTAAACCGAAAATCCAAGAGATCTTTCACATTTTCGGGCTGTAGCTAAAACCAGAATTTAGCTGAACAAATGAGAAATATTCTACTTAGCATGATAGAAAGTGGATAAGAAATTTTAAAACGTTGTACACAAATGATAAATTTTGTAAACTTACCTGAAGTTTTAGTTTATCTAATGATAGGTTCATGTTTGATTGAAAGAAGAACATTAGTTAACATAGGTTCATTTGAAGGAGAAACATTAGTTAACACAGGTTCATTTGAGAGATAAATATTTGATTGAGAAATACAAGGTTCATTTGAGAGATGAACATCAATAGGGATAGTTTGAAAAAGTTTATTTGATTGAGGAACATTAGTTAACACAGGTTCATTTGAGAGATGAACATTTGATTGAGGAATACTAGGTTTATTTGAGAAAGGAACATCAGTATGGATAGTTTTGAAAGAATCATTTGATTGAGGAACATCATCATCATCCACTAAAGGTCCAAACCTGCGTGGATCAAGCCCTCTGCTATTTATTTCAGGGTAACCCCTGTATTCAGGTTTAGGATCAGGAAATGAGTTATGCCACAAAGGTCCCCCCACTTTGGTAGTGAACAAGCCTCTACCTGAACCAATATCTTTGGTGGTAAACAACCCTTTACCCGAGGAACAGAAATAAAAAATAAAGTTCTAGGAGTTCTGGGAATGTACCCTAAGCTCATTAACAATCCATATGTGAAAGGGTGAGTCGGGATTGGTTTTATGCACATTGACCATTACGGTAAAGTCCTGGACTGCTGAAATTGCGCATGCACAGCCATGGACGAAGTTGTACAGCTTACAGTCCTCACGACGGATTTCGCTTGTTTATTTATGGAGTGTAACAAAATCTTCGTATGACTCCTCCAATATAACTAGCGATTGATCCGATCTTTGGACGTACGATATCCCCACCAAAATGAACAATGGTATAAAGCTGAACTCCATTCATCCCTGAAACAAATGATATAAATAAACAATTCCGATGATAAAGTAGCAAAAGAACAATAAGAAAAATAATATAAAACTCAACTTCAGCAATCCCTAAAACAAATTATAGGAACCCCAAAATAAATGATATCAACGAACAATTCTGGTGATATAGTAGCAGATAATAAATGCTAAAAATGGCACAAGAAAAATGAAAAATGATAAAGTAGATGAAGACAAATGATTAAAATGAAAAATGAAAAATGATAAAGTAGATGAAGACAAATGATTAAAATGCCAAAGAAAAATTATTATGTATAAATTGTATCGTCTTCCATATCATTTTTCTTAAGAAAAAAGGCTTCAAATCATGATGCTGATACACAGTAAGAGATGGTGGATATAGAGTTAGAGATGATATTTACTGCAACGGTTACTTCAACGGTCGAAGAGAAGGATAACAACGGTCTTTGGGAACTAGAATAACCTCGGATAACAGCAATCTTTTCCTCCTCAATGACCTCTGTGTGAGGACTTTAGCGAATGCAGAACGATAGTTAGAAGACTTGGCACATGAAAGAGACAAATAGTGCATCAAAGAGAATCTGCTTTGATTTTTGTAGAAGCTTTGTTGTTGAAGAAGAAGAAGAATAAGGAGAAGAAGCTTTGATTTTTAAGGTTGGTAGTGTATCTAGGGGGAATCTTCCCTCTTATTACTGCTCTAATTACTATAGCAGATTAGACTACTCAACAACTCCAGTGGGATAGTTTCTCATTTTTTTCTACATTATTTATCATTTTTTATGCGAGAACTTTGTCATTTGACACGTATATATTTGTAATTGTTTTGACATAGTTTTATCATTTGTTGAGTAGTCTATGTGAGTTGGTAGATTTATTACTGTAGCAGATTAGACTACCCATCAACATTCATTTAATGTTAGAGAATAGGGTGGCAGCCAAGGGGTAGTAGGTGGGACCATTATCGATTTGTTAATTTTAGTATCAATTTGTTAATTTTAGTATTGATTTTGGAAAAGGCTTGCCAAAATATCGATTTTGTAAAAATGGCAAAAACTAGTATTTATTTTCATAATTTATGAATAGGGAATATACTTATCAAACTATAGAAACACGGTTATGACCGTATCACTGTCACCCACTAGGTCACGGGATTTGAATCATCCTAAAAAGATTTACAACTTCAAATATTTGGATGTTTCAAAACATATGACTATAAAATTGACCAATTCATGATAGAATTTACATATAATAGTGATATAATGGGAATGTATGCAGATACATTAACCTGTATGATTATCTCAAGTTTGGGCTGTCATCAATTAAACTGGATAATATACTTACTAACAGTTGTTATTAGAAACAGATGCCTCAAAAGAACTGTGCCTCTCGTCTTGGAGTTGAGTTCGTTGAACTAACCTCTTTTTTGAAGGCAATTACCACTATAGATGAACAGGCATCAAAGGACATTGGTGTCCTTTCTGCACCTTCTTCTTTATAAACATTTAATTACATGCCGGATAACCAGATTTATCCGGACTAATATACGAAGAGGGAGCACCTTCTCAAAGTAGTTTTCTACGATTGTTACTATATCAAGGAACCAGCTTACACTGAAGTTGTTCACACAGTTAGCAACTTAGCAAAGAAATTTTCTAAGGAACCTAAATTGTAGAACCCTTTACCAGGCATCCTTACTGCAATATGAGGAAGGATTATGATAGTTCTCTACACAATCGTATGGTTATGACAACACCAGGTGAGATACTAATTATCTCTCACCCAGTATGTCGATGTACCATATGCAAATTCTAGGGTACTTAGATCTTTTTTAACAAGATTCAGACTGAGTTATATGAGGAAAATGAGATCACTTCTAATTATGAGATTTTCCAGAAAATCTGGTGTCAATTTAGTGACATCCCTCAATTTTACCAGATCTACCTCTCAGATGTACATAGTAGTATTGTTTTCCATATTTTAGTATATTTTGATTTTGTCAGGAGAAAACTGCCTGACTTGGGCCAACAAAATGGAGAACTTGCTTATGCAAAAATCTCTTGGTCACACCATCCATACCGCTGTAAGCTTAGGTTATAACCCTATAACCCGTAACGGTTTTGAGATCGATCAAGCCAAAGCTATGACCCTTCTCAGGCATCATTTATCTGATGGACTTCAAAACGAGTACAATTTTACTGACACTTCCACGCAGCTCATGAAATCACTTTCCCCGCGATTTAAGTGGATGTTTCTTAAGGGAAATCGTTATGGTCGATGTATCAATCATAAGTTCTCCCCTATCAAAATGAGTCCTTTCAACAATTCCAAGAGGGCTGGGAATTATGTTCCCAACATCTTTGAACAAATGAACACCCCTGTAAATGTCTGTTGCACCTATGCAACATAGTGATATTGCACATAAATTTGCTTGATATGTAGACATATTTTCAAATATTTTGTCTGTAGGATCCTATTCTGCAATACCAAAGCCAAACCCTACCCAGCGAAGGATGGACAACATGTTAGTTTCAAACAAACAAATGGTTCAGTCCCCCAGCCTGACACTAGGACAAGGGGAAACATCTAAGAAATCCCTTATGACTGGTATCCGTACAAAACATATGATGTAAACGACATTTCAACAACCATGCACCTTCTCAAGGAAGGAATGTAAAATGCAAAAAATGATTAAGGATGGACAGGTTATATGCAACAAATGTGGACACGTTGGTCACTTCGGTCGCCACTGTTGGTGGCCCAATTGGATACACCTAGACCATCAAACTGCGGATAGTTGCATCATTGCTTCACTAATTTATCTATTGTATTTGCATTTCATAAGACCATGTAATACTTTGTATATGAACAATTTAGTATTTTGAATAAATGTACTTTTTATGATAATTTTTATTAATATAATTATTAAATTGTATATGGAAATGATCATAAATTAGTTTTTTTTTATTTACATCTTAAATTCATCAATGAATTGCTACTTCCTTGCAAGATAGTAATGTCTTGCCGAGACTATTACTTGCAAAAATAATATGTCCATGCGCTCATTTTCCATATTTTCCAATTAAATCCATATGATTGGATGGTGCGTGAGAATTTAGTTCTCGCTCATTTGATGATTATTATATATCCATGGGAATTCATGTGGAACATCCAGCACCTCATGCATGATGATAATTAATCAAGTATTTATAGATGATCGTCAGACCGATGTTGATGTGTACTTAACTTCCATCGTCTGTTTGAGCACATGCTATATTGCATATTGCAAACTTAATGCAATCCCTGAGAACTTTCACATGCCAAAATTCTCTCAATACGCATGCCTTACTGACCCATTAACCCATGTTACACATTTTAAGGCAACAGTTGGACTATACTTAAAACTTACGTCTTAAAGAAGAACCTCTCAGGTGGTTCCGCACTATTCTCGAAGGATCAATAACAAGCTTCGCTCAATTTTAACTCCTATTCTAGTCAAGTTACGCGCATGCCAAGGAGCGAGAGGTTACAGTAGATTCACTTTTCTTTTTCGAGCAAGGAGAAAAAGAAAACTTGATGAATTTTTACAAGCAATTTTCGCAAGAGACAAGGAAGATCGGGAACTCCGACCCAATAATCGTGGCCCCTCTATTCTCCTCTGCTCTACATATTGACTCTAAAGTTTGAAAGGAGTTGACCCTGCATAAACCCAAACAGTCACCAAAATGATCAACGTGGCTAGTAACTACATCGAACTCGAAAGATCGATGAAGGATAAAATGAAAAGTTCGTCCGTTATTTAATTTTTGGATACTGTTCCTTCAACCGTCTCGAAGCTTGCAACCGGCAATGGGAAGGACAAAAGATGAAGAAGATCGAATGATCATACTAAAAATTGAGATGGGAAAAAGGATAGGCAAATCCCAGTCTTACTACCCATGACAACTACCGTATCAAACATCTTGAACATAATGAGAGAGGATGAACTCTTCAGAAAAGCTCAAGAAATCCCTGATATGCCAAACAAACCCTTGGGTCAATACTATAATGTGCACAGTCACGAGATAAACAACTGTTATTTCCTAATACACATTTTTTACAGGATCATGATGGTCGGGTGATTCCACGAGTATGTTATCGATGTCCAAAATTTCCTCGAAGATAAAGCAAAGAAGAAAGAAGAAGAACAGGGACAATGCCAAGTTCAATATATTTACATGATTGAAATCAAGAAAAGGAAAAATTGTAAGAAGGACGATCGAATTATGTCATGTTATAAAATGACTTCTTTAGAAAAATTTGCAAAACTCCTACCTAGTTACAACATAGCAAAACACTCTTATCACTTTTCTTTCGAAGATTGCGGAACCAGTCATGTCAAGTACCCACATGATGATCCTTTGGTAATAATGCTGAAAGTGGGACATAACTACCTCCATATACTCCTTGTCGACACAGGTAGCGATGCAGATATACTTTTCAAAAGAGCCGTCGACGTGCTTCGTCTCAGGGATTCAATCAAAGCTTTGACAATAAAAATCATATGCTTCAATGGCTACAAGGAGCCAGCGATGGGAGAAATCACTCTACCAGTTCAAGCAGGGCAAGAGACAATCTTTGTAAACTTCATATTCTGCAATGCAGAATCTAAGTATATTGAGATTCCCGGCAGGAATTGGCTCCATTCACTTAAAGCAATACCTTCGAATTGCCATCTGGCTTTACACTTCCCAATATATTATGGTATGTACAAAATCAAAGGAAGTAAGACAGTAGTAAGAATGTGCAAGAACACCAATATAAATGATCAAGTAGCAAAGCTCTTGAAAGCATAACAATTACAGTAAGAATCTCCCCAGCTATTCAAGTAACACGATGTAGAAGCTGTCCAACCAGTGGAATTCGATGGACCTGGGAGAGGTACGTGTAGTGGCTTATTCCGCATCTCGAACTCAAGCTTCATCTTCGACCATCATACGGCCACTCGACCTTATCAACATAACACGTGGTACTATTAAAGACATATTACAGTTACAAAGTTCTAGTCATCACTTTTGACCTTTACATCAACAGTTCAAGTTATGCAAATGCATCGTCATCAATTAAGCTGTTACAAAACTGCAAAGATCAGAACGTTGCACAATTAAATTAAAGATTATCAAATACTTATTTTAACGTCCATCATTTAGGATAATAATGGTCGTCAAACGGTCATATTATAAGACCTATAAATAGGACCAGAGAATCCGGGATGAGGGCACGAAAGACGGAGGAATGCTCACTCAAACTCTATATAAAAATATTCAGAGCTTCTCTTATAATATCTAGCAGCTATCAATTAACTACTCTCTTTATAAATCTTTAAGAGAGGTTGTGGTTTTTAACCTATTTAAAGGTTTTCCACGCTAAGCTTATTGTTATTACTCTTCCATTATTCATCTAGAAGCTCTGAATATCCTTGGTGTAAAGGCTAAGTTCGGATCATGAAATTAGGCTATTACATTTTGTACCGTCTGTGGGAACGAAGTTCTCAAACTCATTGTCTCAAAAAATAGCTGATTATTTCTTTACGAAATGCCACTTCCAGACCAGAGTACGCCAATTTCTTCAGGAGAAGGAAACGTCAAACTAGCAGAGTTACGAGCCAATCTCAATTGTAAAACTGAAAGGCGAGCTACACTGGAATAATAAGTAGCAGGCGTTCAAGACGTGTTGAAGGTTCTGCAAAGTCAACAGGTCGTAACCTAAAAAAAACAAAGGCGTGATGCCAGATATTTTACAAGGTTTCGCTCTCGATAGAATATGACCTCATGCGAACAATCTGGGAGGTGAAGTTCGATCTAAGCATAAGCAACATGGGAGCGAGCCTGTTCTGATATAGGAAGTCCACCAAGAAGTTGATGACAGTCACGCTGGAGTTAGAAAACAAGAGCTACTCCAAGGAAATGTTTAAATTCTAGCTCTCGAGCGAGTTAGTGAAGGAAGTAGCGATCACATTTCCCGTGAAGGGCGCATCCCGTGACCAACTACCATAACTCGTCAGTACGTAACTCAACAATATGCTGACAAGCACATCAAAGAATTATTCGATGCACAAATTCAGACCACTAAAGGAATCCATAACAGATTATAGAAGAGCTCAATCACACAGGAGCTACTGGATGGTGAAGTTCCCACTGGTTTTCACACTCCAAAAATTATAAAATACAAGGGGACTGATCTAGTAGAACATGTTCAAGAATTCTAGGATGCTCTAGGCTTATATTCTACATCCAACCACATTCTATGGCGGCTCTTTCCTACCAGTTTATAAGGCGAGCCTTTGCGATGGTTCCACACTACACCAATTTTATTAAATTACCACGGATAAAGTCTGTGGTAATAGTCGTTTTGGCACGGATAAAGTATGTAGTAGAGGTCTGTAGTTAAAGGTGCGTGACAATTTTTTTGCAACAGAGTTTGTCTGTGGTTAACTAATTTATATTGCTACGGAGTAAATCCGTGGAAATTTTTTTGCCACAGAGTTTGTCTGTGGTTAACTAATTTATATTGCTACAGAGTAAATCCGTGGTAATTTTTTTTCCACGGAGTTTGTCTGTGGTTATCTAATTTATATTGATACGGAGTAAATCCGTGGCAAATTTTTTACCACGGATAATATCTATAGTATAATTATGATATTTACCACTGCTTTAGTCCGGGGTAATTTAATTTTTATTTGTTTTAAAAAAAAATAAAAAAAATAGCAACAAAACCTACACAATTCAGAAAAACAAATTGCACCTATTGTATACACATATATAAACAAAAACACACAATTCAATAACTTGTTCATTTATAAATATTGGCCCAAAAAATCTAGGTACACTGGTTACAAGCTATATACATGTTCCCTATAATAAATCCAAAAAAACTATAGATTTGAGAAATAAAAAAAGGGAGCGCAGTGGCTTCAAAAGCAAAGGATTAATATAGCGGTGTTCAAACCATAATCTCAAAAGTATTAACGGACCTATCATGGCGATTAATCTGACGCAGGA
This sequence comes from Kingdonia uniflora, assembly GCA_014058105.1. NCBI lineage: Eukaryota > Viridiplantae > Streptophyta > Magnoliopsida > Ranunculales > Circaeasteraceae > Kingdonia > Kingdonia uniflora. Next base: position 2,525,095 of record JACGCM010002435.1, on the reverse strand, counting down.
CTTGTGGCCACCTCTGACATGGCACTACAAGTGTGGATGATAGGATTAATATAACGGTGTTCAAACCATAATCTCAAAAGTATTAACGGATCTATCATGGCGATTAATCTGACGCAGGACTTGTGGCCACCTCTGACATGGCACTACAAGTGTGGATGATAGGTGTTACATCAGCAACAGTGCTCCCTATTCTCCCACACTTCATAAGAAGAAAGTAAAACTTTCATTAGCAAAGTAAACTGATAATCATTGGTAATTGTAGCGATTAATCTAAATCAATCTTCATATACTTCTACATAATTAAATACTTATAAATTTTTAAGAGAGAATCTTACCAAACATTGGATGGATCCCATTCTGCATTGGAGCCAAAAGTACCTCAGGTTGTACAGGGTATTTCATGAGATGGTACTGGTGCTCAAGCATATGGTTGAACATGATGATTTGTTTCTTTAGCTTTAACTTTTTACTACAGAATCTTTCCTGCCAGTTTTCACAGCATCTAGCGCATATATTTCATTTTGGTGTAGTGGATATAAACTTAATCATGGAATATTAATAATAAAAACTTGGAAATTAGAGCATATATATTGAGATTAAGTTTAAACCTTCGATGTAGTGGTTGGTAGTCTTGGCCCTATATGCACTCAATCAACTCTTATTGACGGAGCTTCATCGTTTAGTGTTTGTGCCTTGCACCAGATTGGGTAAGACATACCACATAATGCAACTGACATGGATAAAAAGTTACACTGTCACGATTAAATAAAAGAGACATATATGGTAAGTCTCTGAAAGTTGGTTGACTGATCTTCAAATAACAATCACTCTTATAAAATCTAATGGACATCTTGACATAAACATAAATTATAGAGATAGAAATTGAAGTAGTCTTTAATACACTAGTGGGTTTAAGATGAATAAAACTTACATTTTTTCCTATTCCAATTGTAGGCAGATCAGCAAGAACTTCAAGATGACAGGCCAACCCAAAACCTACAATAGAAACCCAAACACAAAGTGGAATAGATATGAAAATCTATAGAGCCAATTTAATAGTTATAATGACAATACAACACTATTGGAAGCCAGGCTGAATCTAATGTACTTGAGCTCTTCCTAGCCAAAAACTCTAAATAATAAACTTATGTCTAGGATGATCTAGATGTATCCATCCCATTTGAGGAGGGTTACATTTTTAGGCCCCCTCGATATAAAGTGTCAACCGAGCAGAGTTGGTAAAAAATGATAGCGTTGTGCAAGAATAAGAAGGAAATACTTGTCTATAGGGTGAAGTAATCCGTTTCCCTCATCCATAAGTAGCTGTTGAGATTTATAACTGGTGTGGTAGTGGTAAAAATGTAAACAAGATGAGAGGGAGGCTGACCTGAGGGTATAAGTAACGGGCAACAGTGTTACATTTCATTATCTACAGTAACTCTATGAGAATTGGAGCTTGAATGAAACTAACTTAACTCAACAATATAACATCATACATATAAAGGCAGGCAAGGAAGAAGTGAAGTGTATACCTACCTCTATGAAGGTGAGGAACCTGGGAATATATGGAATGTGAAGATGAACAATGTTGAAATCTTGGTAAACAACTTTGAGAGAGGTGTTATCTATAACAATGAGTGCGGCACATGCAATGGATGGATCATCTTTTGGTAAACTCAAGTCAACCCCAATGCTTCTGAAATTGAATAAGTTGCAATGAACCCAGTCTTTTTGTGTCCAACTGAAATATTACACAAACAAATTAACTAACACATAATTTTTGAATACTGGTACTCTAAACAACTGGAACGTACATTGGTCTTGAGCTGCTTGCTAAAGTCTCCAAGATGACCATTTCGCAACACTAAACATAGTTTTTTTTACGGATGTAAGTGGGTGGCTAAATAACATAATACTTATCCAAGCAAATGTAAAATACATGGCAAATCACACAAATATCATGCAAGAGCAAAAGCTATCAAAACTTTCTCATAAAGCTATAATTTTTTTTTGGAGGAAACTAGAGTTAGGCTTTAAATAATATATTTATTATATCTCACATCTATTTTCCTCTTCATACTCTAAAATTAAAAGATGCTTAGTGATTTTTCTCAATAAATGCTATCACCTTTGATCCTGTAAAAGAGGTTAAGATTCCGAACCTGCAATACCCTGTTGTCTATGTTTGGATGACTTCTCTATAATTTCAGCAGACAAAAGAAGTCCGACAATAAAACATATTCTCAGTTGTATAACTAAACATACAAGCATGGTTAAAGCAGCATCCCATCCCTTAGACGAAAGATAGCATCGTTATCCGAACCAGCTCCACACTTCTTCTTGATAAGATTTAAAATAAAGTCAGTTAGTCTCTCTGATCCCTTAATTATCATTTTTCGCAAGTAGTCATTCATTCTTCCGTAATTTGAGCAGCAAAACCACTTCCCTGCTGGCAATTTCTGTTATATAAAAATAATTACTATCATTCTAGAGAAGAGAAATCATGCATGTCTTGTATTTTTTATCATCCTTGAGATACTCAACAAGAATATGCTAGGTATCACTATGACATTAAGCGGTTATCATGCCATTAACCTTTTCACATCACCGGGGTCATGTAACTACATATTGAAATATAGTTGCAAACTTTCAGGTATGCCAAAAGTAAACATAAAAAAAATAAACAAATTTGTATGGTGCACACCTTAAGCTCACCCATTTTGTGATCCTTCAAGCAGCCAACATGATATTCCTTTTCATACTAGATCAAGAAAAAAGTACATTCAGATGACAATTTAAGCACAGAAGCTTTGGAAATGAAAAGCTTGATCTTATAAAGAATAAGATTGAACCCAACAAATGACCAATGCCTATTTTTTTTTCTTATTACCTTTATTTCGCTTATTGTGGTTGAATGCATTGTTTTGTTGGAAAGGAATCTAAGGATCCATCTTTGTGGTCAGTTTCAGTAACACGTTGTTACTCATTACATTGTACTATATTAATTAGACTTATTTTCTAGCCTGGTTGAAGTAAGGCATCGACTTATTCTCTATAATCATGTTTATATTTCTTAGCCAACCATCCAATCACAAAAGCGAGGAGGTCCTATAGAATACCTATAGGACAGAGAGAACACTTCACAATGAGAAGAAGGTCAATGCTTTCGTTACAAGCTTTGCTAATAGGACAGAGGGAACACTTCACAACCCTTATTCAAGTATCCACTGCCCTAGATGTTTCCAAAAAACTTATTCTCAGTTGTATAACTAAACATACGTGTATGCAGTAGTTCCCTGCATTTTCAGCCGCCCAGCCAAAGAAAGGGGAATAGACTTCCATGCCTTTTTTTCACTCTTTTTTTTTCTTTCTTTTTTCTGTACATTTTCATGGAACTGTTGTTTAATAGAAAATGGTTGTCGTTTTCATTTGTTTTCCATGAACCGACTACTGCCCAAAAGTTCTAGTATAAATTCCAAAATATACGTTATAGGTTAACATTGTGTCTTGGGCTGAATATATAGTTGCTGTCACATACTTGAAGTTTAGCAAAATAGTATCACTACTCACTATGGAGAATGAAATGCATAGTCTTAATTTATTAACAAAGAAATCTAGCCGGCTTGACAAACTCCACAAAAAGGGTGTACTAAAAAAATAGGGTCAAATTTGTTTCTCGTCGAGTAGTCGTGCTGTGTACTTGGTTAAATCAACTCCTTTGTTTCAAGAGGAATAACTTTGTATAAATGATATAAAAGTAATAGACTTGCACTTGGTACTTGGTAGCATTAGAGGAAGTTTTACAAAATAGAGAAACATAGAGATATCTTTGAGGAATCTTATCTTGAAAATGGTATAAATACAAAATGCAGAAATTTAATAAATAAATTTTACTTACTTTTGAAGCTTTTCTAATATCTACAAGGGAAGAACATTGTCCGTATGCAAGTTGGTTCTTTATTTCAGCACTTTTCTTTAAGGATCCTCTCTTTGTAGCTTAGGCAGCATATACCTAGAGCTTTCTTTGCTTTCAATATCCTTGTTTTCTTGCTGTTTTACAAATGAAAGTGGAGTTAAGAAAAAGTTGCATCAGAGCATAGCATAAAGTAACTCAACTTTGATAGCGATCGGACCAGTCTTCGCAGCGAGTAGCGAAAAGAAAGTCTAGAAAATGTATTAAAGAAAAGAGGATTCTTAACCATGGCTTTACCACTATGACTTGCCTGGTAAACCTACGTAGTGTGTTTGAGTCTATATAGCCCCTTTCTTTAAAGCTAACACTTCTTCTTTCTATGGAGTTATTTGCAACTGAAAAAAAAACCTTTGTTGCCTAGCTTCTAACTAGCTACCAGGCATGCCTCTTTTAAATAGCTTATATATAACACCCAATCCCTCAAAACCTCGCGCTAGCTCTAAAACACAAACATAGAAAGCATAACCCAATCCAAAATCGATGCATACTTTGAAGTCATCTTCTCTTTTCAGTCATCCCCGGTGGTCTTATCTTTCCGGCGGCTCCGCGTAAAGATCGTTCCGACTCTTATTTAACTCTTTTTAAATCCCATCACCGTTTAAAAAAAGTATCCTTGAGCAAATAGCTCCTTCTATATAGACATACCTTGTGTTTTCCATTGACGAATGAAGGGCTCTGGTCGTCTAGCGTTGCTTTTTTGTCTGCTTTACTTACTAGCTTACTAGTAAGCGTGATTCTTGCTTAGGCTTTAAAGACTAACTGCTTGAAGTTCTTACTTAGGCTTTAAAGAATTCTATTTCTATTTTCTTTGCCAGCTTCTATATACAATACATTACAAGGATCCTAAACTACCACTATTTACAACGGTGCTAACCCTTATAGCACTCCTAAGCCACAAAAAACAGCACTTTTCTTTGATGATGGAAAATAGGATCCTCGTCTTCTATTTTATCCTACCTTCTTCTCGCTATGCTATAACTATGCTATTGACTGCTCCTAGCTTCCTGTAGTTATCTCACTCTCAGTAGCGGTGGTCTAGTGGCATACTCGGAGTCTCAAGTAGACCATAGTGCTCTTGCTGCTGATTTATCTCCAAGGGATGTGAAGATGAAGAGGGTGATAGTTCTTGGAACTGGTTGGGCAGGCATGAGTTTTTTGAAGAACATTGATATTTCCTCCTTCGATGTTCAAGTTGTGTCACCCCGTAACTATTTTGCTTTTACCCCACTATTACCTAGTGTAACATGTGGTACAGTGGAAGCACGCAGCATCGTGGAACCAATTAGAAACATTATAAGAAGAAAAATGGTCAAATTCAATTTCGTGAGGCAGAGTGTGTCAAGATTGATGCAACAAACAAGAAAGTTATGTCATTCAAATGATGACACTGTGTCAGGCAAGACTGAGATATTACTTGATTATGACTATTTGGTAATAGCAACAGGGGCTCAAGTAAATACTTTTAACACTCCTGGGGTCACTGAGCATTGTCATTCCCTAAAGGAAGTAGAAGATGTTCAAAAGATCAGGAGGAGCGTGATAAGCTGTTTCAAAAAGGCCGACCTTCCAAACCTAAGTAAAGAAGAGAAAATTATGAAACTTCATTTTGTAATTGTTGGTGGGGGTCCAACAGGTGTGGAATTTGCTGCAGAGCTACATAACTTTGTCAAAGAACATCTAGTGAAGATATATCCAATGGTTCAGAACCTAGTGAGAATAACAGTGGTTCAATCTGGAGATCATATTTTGAACATGTTTGATGAAAAAGCCAGTTCATTTGCTGAACAGAAATTTTAAAGAGATGGTATTGAAGTAAAAATAGGATGTCGGGTTATAGGTGTCTCTGAGAAAGAGATTGTTGTGAAGGTAAAATCGGAAGGAATTGTCTCCACGATATCTTATGGAATGGTTGTATGGTCTCCTTGTACTGGAACACGCCCTGTTATAAGGAACTTTATGGAAAAAATTAGACAGGGCAAGAGACGCTCTTTAGCTACTGATGAATGGCTACGAGTCGAGGGATATGACAGTGTGTATGCTCTTGGTGATTGCGCTACTATACACCAATGTAAAGTCATGGAAGATATTTCAACGATATTCAGTGCTGCTAACAAAGACAACTCTGGTACCTTAACAGTCAAAGAATTCCAAGATGTAATCAAGGACATCCTTCTAAGGAGCTCTATCTAAAGAATAAGCATCTAAGAAGTGCAAAGGATCTTTTGAAGGACTCCCAAGGAAGTTGTCACGGCCCAGCCCGGGATCGCCTCTACAGTTCCCGGAGTGCAGCGGAATAAGGGACAGTGCGGCGTACACGGACGCGCGGTCGGCGTATACCAGCCATCTTCACGGGCGCGGCACGCCAGTGGCATACAACCCAGGGATGCTAGAGCGACATCCGGATAATCCTGGATACTCGTGAGGGGTCATCAAATATGTATTCGGTATAGGCAACAACGCTGAAGGTTCCCTCAATAATCCCTACAGCGTAATCTCTCGCGACGCGCGCGAGGTACGGAAAGTACACCTGTCCTGCAGTGGATCAGGGTAGCTCAATATGCCGGTTTCCACATAAGGGACTCATATCTCAAGAGGCGACGAGCCTGGACTATTTATATTGTCCATCTGTAAGGGGCAGTGCGTCTCAGATAGCCCGCGGGGAATAGCGGCGCCATATGATGCCCTCTACTGAAAACCAACCCGCATTGCGAGGCAATGTCCCCTAGCCTTCCCTAGGCCTAGGAGAACTCATAACTATCCCTTGTAGATAGTCCATGAGTCGGGGTTCTTGATGACCAAGCATTAAAGCTCTTTTAGTCATGGGGAGGATCGGACCAAGGTTCCTCCTTAATATAGCTACTAAGTAAATAGTCAATTTCCAAAAGGAAACGTTAAAACATGAGGCGAAGCGTACTGGACCTTTTCACCCCCTTAACTGAATCCGATTGCGACGAAACTTGGCGTGGAGCTATATTAGGATATAGAGAACAAATACATTTGGACAGAACTCAAAACGCTCAGGTGGATTTGGCCGGCGTTCGGTAGGTCGTTACACCCTCCCACACTTAAAATAATCTCGACGTCCTCGTCGAGTACCTTCTTCAACACGGCTCTGCAAGGATTTAATCTTCTGCATCTTCAAGAAACCAAAACCTCTCCCGCACTTAGTTCAGAGTACTATATCTTCTTCTGTATTAGCGGATACTGAGCCCAACTGCTAGTCTCGATACTGACAACTGTGTCTTCAGAACTGAACCTTAACTTCGCCCATTCCAACTGAAGTGCGTAGTGACCGAACCTTCATACGACTGGAGTCTGCCTTCTTGTCTGGGTATTGTCTCTTGGTCTCAAACCTTCTGAAAAAAATGTATAGGCGGTGCACTCTAGCATCGCGCCCTCTGAAATGCGCTGCATCCTGCTGCAAAGCGCCTTCTCCCCTGACACAATGTGGAATATCGCTCTTCTCGACAAACCAAGGGCATCTCCTCCGGACAGCCCGACGAGGATATCTCCAATCCCGTCCCAAAAGTGCGCTCACTTCTGAGTCGCACCATGCCTTCGCTGCTCGAGAGTTCAATCTTCTGTGAATCTCGGCTTCAAACTTCACTCATCATCATTGAGTGGTAAGGAGCAAGTCTTCTAAAACCCAGGGGTAACTCTCCCCAACTGCACGGAACATCTGCCGCACACTGAAATAGCCTAACTGCCCTTCAATCAACTCTGCAAAGGTCTTCCAACAATGTCCGCCTTTCTTACAGAACATCGGGAACACAACATCAAGATGCGACACTCTAGCCTTACCAGTATAGAACTGAACTGGTACTCATTATTCACTTGGGCGATGGAGGGTAGCTCCTAGAAGGTAGCATACTCTCAACAAGGCGCGGGTACTCTGTTCCCTATCGCCAACAAAACCATCGAGGCAGCCTATCAAGGCGCGGGTACTCTATTCCCTACCGCCAGCTAACCATCGCGGTCCGCCATAAAGGCGTCCTGTGTGAACTTGCAAAAACATGTGAGACATCAATCTGTGCAGCCGCATTTCTGCTCTACCACTTCGTAGTAGGCCATCATCTAACCCATGTAACGCTAGATGGCATCTGCACCTAACTTGGCTGCAAGAAGGGTGATCGCTACTCCGACGTCCCCAAAGGTCTCTCCACTTCGGAGGACTCTAATCTGCCTCACTCTCCTAAGAGGTCTTCTCGATGCCTCTTCTCTGGCAAGGACATCTCAATGCCTCTTCTCTAACGAGGACTTAGCATTGGCATCCGTACTTGCCAAACTCTGGTGGTAATGACCCATGCTGGAACCTGCATACATCTGCGTCACAACTTACAACTCTTCCCACACTCAATAAGCTCGACGTCCGCATCGAGAACAAAGTTGTGACCTATAACTGACGGACTACTGAAGCGTTTCTCCATCTCTACATCTCTACTCCAACCTGAGTACTTGGAGAACATGGGAATAAGATACTGTCACTGTACCTGTCGCCCTGAGCTCGTTGGCTTGCCATGTCCAACTGCTATCAAACTCGTGGAGACCAACCTTCATACTGTCGCAATCATCTTTAAGCTGAAGCGTAGCCATTCTCTGTCTCTTGAACTAGCTTCAACAAACGCAGCCAACTCTAACCGGTCACTGAGATGTGGTCTTCTAAAGATACTCCATCGATACAAACAAAGAACGAGGCGCGGGTACTCAATCCCTACCACCAACCACCAAGTGATAGGGAATTGGGAAACTAACATCCAATTCTGCTCATGATCTTTTATCCTAGAGCAATCTCATCTGAGATCATGTCTGAGGTAACCCGCACAACTGACTAAAGCTCAACTCTGTTCTGCGACAACCTCGTAACTTACTAACCTTCAGAAACGTGAGTCTTCCATCTGTGAGCTTAAAATGACCCAGAACCATCATGTGGAACAACATGGATCAACTCGGCTAGAGCACTCGAACGCCAACAAACCTGAAACTCACTTCGGAGCCAGAGAACAAACATCACTTGGCAACTTGCCTTCTTTGAGTGAGCAAAGCAGTGTCCTATGTAACTAGGGACCAACTGCAGATAAGCGACAACCCATCTTGGAGGTCGTAGTTCATGTCGCGTAACAACGAGTCACTCTGCTCTCAACGTCTACCTGATGATATCACTGGGTGCAAACTCAGGACCCAAACCATGTCTTCATCTCTAACTTCATGCCGCTTCATCTTCGGCTCATGACATTCACCTCCAGAACGTCTCAATGTTCAACTCAGGACAATCGCAACGAGTATCTCTCAGGATTCTTTAATCTTCTGTAGACACTAAGGAATTCCAACCAAACCAAGCTTCGCGGCTTCTATACAAAAGTACTCGGTAACTGACACTGACCATATCGATCTCTGCTGAGGGGCATCGTCCTTGATCACAACTGCTACTAAACTTTGCAGCGCGGATGTAGACCGAATGTAATAATAACCTGCTAGATCACTTTATCACTATTCTTCATAGAGCATCAGCGACACTGGCCAGCCTTCTAGAGACAACCAACGATATGGATCATCGTGTCCAACTCAAATCTCAATCCTTCTCTTAGCGTCATTGTCCAAAGCACACTTAACTTGAGCAATCTCGCACTCGGATATGGAGCCTTTCTCTTGCGTCCAATATCAACTGACATGTAGGCAACTCACTCTACAAGCGTTCACAACGGTACTTGGATCATCTGTAAGGAGCAACTACGGCTCTAGAGAGAACAACTGCCAAATGGGTATCCCATACTACCAACTCGGGAATCATTACTCTGTTTACTCTGACGGACGTAGGCACAACCCATCTACGCTCTGACAAGCAAACGCCCAGCAAGCCTTGCTCGGATAAGCCTAGACCCAACTAGTCTATCTCTGGCAGACGTAGGCACAATCCATCTACGCTCTACCAACTTAAGAGCTAAGCTTCAACAAGCTATTCTGGCTCTGATACCATCTGTCACGGCCCAGCCCGGGACCGCCTCTACAGTTCCCAGAGTACAACAGAATAAGGGACCGTGCGGCGTACACGAACGCGCGGTCGGCGTGTACCAGCCATCTTCACGGGCGCGGCGCGCCAGTGGCATACAACCCACGGATGCTAGAGCAACATCCAGATAATCCTGGATACTCGTGAGGGGTCATCGAAAAGAGTATATGATCTTGAATAAAGATGTTATTTGTAAAGAATATAACCTGAGCAAGTTCATGGCGAGCGGCTATAAGCTTATAAAGGACAACAAGGTTTGCATGTGGAACAGAATTTCCTTGAATGTACAACTGTTTCCTAACCTGGAAAAAATTCACATATATAATGTTGTAAAGAGAAAAAATATTCCAAGAGTTATGTAGGGAACTAAGCCCAATTATGTGCTTCCAAATAGAGATTCGGGAAAACAAGGACATCACATCAAAGACGAGTGTTGTAACGAAACATAACATGGACACTACCTCATCATCTGGTACTAATTGCATTAAAGAGGATAATGAGCCTGGATAAGTTGTTATTCGAAACCCTTTTTCTTTTATACCCTTTGTTGTGGTACGATGAATGAGCTTAAGGAGATATTGCATGTGTTTTGGAATACGTGATACTGGAAATATATCCACAAAACCTGGATCAGTGACAATATTTTTGCTAAACCTGATGAAAAATAAATAAATGAAACCTAACTCAATATAAACAATTAGTTACTTTTAATCCATTACATTTTGTAAAGCAAAGAATTGGTAAGTAATGAATTATAACATACATGAGGTAAGAACCAATAATATAGGGAACATCACCGGAAGGTACTTTCATTATATACCCTATTGTAAACTTAGCATACTTGAACTCGTGACTGTAAGCATACTTTATTAAGAGTTGCATTATAGCCAATACAATCAGTTCATACGGTAAGCATAACAGATATGGTTTTTTAAAATCTATTATAGCTATTCGTAAACCCAAATAAGGATCATGGAAACTATCCCTATCTACTACAGATTTCAAAATTTTTAAAGAATGCTTGAACATTGCTTAAAACTATCCCTATCTACTATGAAACTAAATGTGTAATTATTTGCTGATCTCCATACTTAGTCATGATCAAAATGCAGCATTGATGACGGAAACTTCTAATGAGGGTGAATAGAATCTGGAAACAGTTTTATCACAGAAGACCAAGAATTCTAGTACATCAACTAAGGCTGAGAATGAAACAACCAAGGGAGAATACACAGATTCTTCTACGAACCCTAAAATTGTTAAACCTATAGAAGAGAACATAATTTCTGAGACAACAACCGCTAAAAACAAGGAAGTTTCTTCGTCTTCAAATGGTGGCAATGTTCAGACTGATCAATCTGAAAATTCTGAGAAAATTGTAGAAAAGGAAGACAGCTTCGTATCTTCAAACACTAGTGAAAGTATAATTGAAGCTCAGAACAACGAATCAGATTTCTCATTTCTGCAAGAAGTAAAAGAGGCTCTCACAGACCTGGGGACCTTGCATGAGGTTGAAACTCAAGGTAAAAACAGTGGCAATGTAGCAGCAGAATGATGTAAGAGCTATAGGACGGCCTCATTACCGTAGAGAAGAAATCTCATTAGCGTAGAAAAGAAATGAAGCCTTCCCACTCTTTTTAACGTACGCAAGTTTCTTTAAAGGCTACTAAAGCCTTTATCTTTCGGCGTACGCAAGTATCTTTCTCTAGTCCCTTCTTTCTTTAACCCTTTCATCAAAGGTCTCCCATGAAAGACTCTTTTTTTGCCCCTAAACTACAACTACTACTTGGATCCTAGCCTACTGGTGGTTTTAAAAAGAGCATAGACCTATGAACCAGATCTTAGGAGAGACAGACTCCCAGTTTTTTGTCACTTTTGTAAAGAAGGATCCTAGCTCCGACTCTAATCTATAAAAAAATCCTTTTAAAGCCGACCCTAGTCAGCCTACTAAAATGTTTTGATTAGGCACAAAGGTAGGTTGCTAGTCATAGAAATAGGAAGAGCAGTTGGGAGATTGTATAGGGGTTAAGGTCGTAGGTTGCCTTGCTTGGATGGAAGAATGACCTAGCTTTTTCTTTTTGACCCAACCAGCACTAAAAAAGAGTCTTCTTCTTCCTCTTGTTCACTTCTAGAACAAAGCCAAAGTCACTATTTTTTGAGATTTCACTTTTAGTAGTTTAGGAGTTGACCTCAGAATGGCAAAAGTTGATTCGATAGCACTCTTTTTTTAGCACAGTTGATCATTGAATGCAAGCTGCGAATATCCATATAGGTAGAGATAGCTACGATGAAAAAAAAACACCGATGTGTTTTGGAAATGCGTAGTTTAGGGGAAGAGCAAGAGAACGAGACACTGTCAGAGGGAACTTAAAATCTAATTTCTGAATGATCCACTTGTTCATGATAATCACAGTAACATTGAAATCCCACCATTGCAATATAGCTAAAAGCGACCAAATCACACTCCACTGACACAATCTACTATCCTCCATTGATCCCCAAATTTTCAAACCCAAGATCACCAACACCTCAATAAACAAGCAATCAATCACACATGAATCTTGTTCTACCACTATACAATTACAGAGGTAGAGAGAGTTTTGATTATAAAGTAATCAAAGTGAAGACTCAAAACGCTTAATCTGTCTATTATATATAGTTTAATCACATCAATCTATAAGAGAATTAGAGTTTGAAATAAAACTTACTGGAAGATTAAAGAATAAGCAAATCAACAAATTCGAGAGCATCAAGAGAGCAAATATATTGAGGAATTTGAGAAACAATTTACTAACCTATCGTTGAGATTAGGAAATAAGAGTTTCAGTTTTAGGTTTAGGTTTTGAGATCAAGTGTGTGGGGATTTTGAGTCATCTTCCCTCTGTTTCTACTCGGTTTGTAAACAATAGCGACTTCAAGAGAGAAAATGAAAATATTGGAGGGAAACCAAAATATAGAGCCAAATTAGAAAGAAAAAAAAAACTACAAGCTCTAATTTTATTTGCCACAGATAAAATCTGTATCTAATAAGCTATAGATAATATCTGTGGCAAAAAAAAAAAACTGTGGCAAATTGGCTATTTTGGTATAGTGCCACACCCTACTAGAAGGGTCTATTACAACTTTCAAGCAGTTGATGGAACTCTTCGTCAAGAATTTCTCATACAATAGAGACAAAGAGGAGAATCTAAATTTTCTATTCAACCTTAAGCAAGTACCAGGAAAGAAGCTTGAGATATTAACTAAGAAGTTCTTGGAGTTGGCTCAAAAGGTAGATCGACTTGATCAAAAGATTACTATTTCAGCCTTCACCAATGCTTTACTCGTCGATGGAAGGGCGAAGGAGTACCTCGTTCTTACAAACCCATGACTTTGGAGGACATGATTGAAAAAGTCAGCGGGTATATCGATCTCGAAAGAATGATGTCCGACACACAGCAAACTCATAAATCAACATTGACAGCTAGAGATCAATCCACAGGCCAAGATTTCAATCATACTGCTGATCAAGGAGGAGATAGGAAGCGAACAAAATCTAATAAAGATTGACCTCGGAAAGCCAGTAATATGCCAAAACCCTATCTTCCCAAGATGACTGTTACTATAGCCAGTATTTATCCTATACTTCAAAAGGATAATTTTTTTTGTAATGCACAGTATCTCCAACCTATTGAGAACAAACCATATTGGATTTACCACAAAGTCTAACATCATGAGACAGAGTATTGCTTCACTTTATAACGATTGTTGGAGTGTATTTTTACAGATGGACGAATATATGAATACATCGTGGATGTTGAAAGTTACAAGAATGGGAGTTACAGACTTCCTACGGAGGTCATACAGGTCGAGGAAACGGTAGAGGTGAAGCACTTATACTATATCTCCCTCAGCCACTTTATTGAGAGTCATACTATTAACCAATCGAACAGAAGCAAAAGATGACGTGCCGGCCAATGTCACGACTTGTCCATAGATAAAGAAGTTCAATTACTTCCCATATCCAGCTCCCAATACACAAGAATCTCTTTTGACGATTGTGATGTTCACCACGTCAACTTTCCTCACCATGATGCATTGGTGATCATGTTAAAAATAAGAAATATCGTACTACATACAATGATGGTGGATACTGGTAGTAGTATCGAACTACTTTTTCAAAGCATGATTGATCAGATGGGGATAGCCGACAAAGTACAGCCTAGTGATATTGATATCTGTGGATTCAACATTTCTAGAGAAGAACGTGTAGGAAATATCATACTTCCTATTACGGCAAAACAATAATAGTTGACGTTATATTTTACGTTATCAATACAAAATCCCGTTATTTGGGGATAATGGGACGATGCTGGCTATATAATATATGAACTATTCCATCGACCTACCATTTGGCGCTGCAATTCGAATAGAATGACGGCATTTACGAAATCAAAGGCAGTCAAAACCTAGCTCGAGCCTGTGAAATATTGTTACCATCTTGTCAGAACCATCGATACCACAAGTTGTATAGTCATTAATGAAAATAATAGGGAACATTACAAAATTATTTATAGTAAACTCTACAGAAAACTAGCTGCCAAGTACAGAAATTACAGAGTACGTTGAAATCAGTGGGGATATACGAGGAACATTCATTAGAACTCTTCTGCCCACAACAAAACGAGATGCTCTTATTCAGTTCCTTAAAGACAATAGTGATGTATTCGCTTGGACATTTTACGAAATGATGGGCATCGATCCCAATCTGGCCTGCCATAACCTTAATTTGAAAGATAAAGTTAAAGCCGTTATACAAAAATAGAGAACTTTAGCACCAAGACTCCGTGAAGAAGTCAGCAAAGAAATTAAAAAACTCATTGAAGTTGGTTTTATCCAAAAAGCCAATAATCCAGAATGGATCTCGAACATTGTAGTAGTACCGAAGAAAAACGGCAAGATCAGAGTGTGCGTGGATATTACGGACATCAACAAACATACTCCAAAGGATAGTTTTCTATTTCTTATCATAAACTATCTGCTCGATTCCACTGTAGGACACGAACTCATATCCATGATAGATGCCGCATCAGGGCACAATCATATACCCCTACAACCCGACGATCAAGAAAAAATAGCTTTTATTACAAAGCATGGCCTGTATTGCTATAGGGTTATGCCTTTCGGTCTCAAGAATGCTGGAGCCACTTATCAAAGGTTAATGACACAGATGTTCAAAGACCATCTCAAAAAAATGATAGAAGTATACATTAATGATGTGTTGTATAAAAGTCTAAAAAAGGAGAATCATATCGCAGATCTACACACAACTTTCAAAATTTTCCGTTTCTACAAAATGGGACTCAATTCTGACAAGTACCAGTTCGGGGTCCAGTCAGGCAAATTCTTGGGCCATTAGCAAGCAAGGCATAGAGGTTGATCCAGATCGTATTCGTGCACTGTTATCTATGCCATCTCCAAAAACAAAGAAAGACATACATAAGCTAACAAACAAGATAGCAGCAATAAATCATTTTGTCTCCAAGTCTTCATATTGATGTTAATTTATTCGACCTATTATGTGAAGGGACAACAAAAAAAAATCTAAAAAATATCCTGAGATTGAGTGGACTCCAGAATGTGAAGCAGCATTTCAGGAACTCAAACGTTATTTGGGAAAACCGTCAGTGATGAATAAACCTAAGGAAGGAGAAATGCTCACCATATATCTTGCCATTACCGACGAATAATTGAGTCCTGCCCTCATTCAACTTGATGAGAAGATGGAGAAACCTGCCTACTTCATCAACAAAACTCTCATTCCTGCAGAATCCCGGTATACCAAGATAAAAAACTATTCTTAGCTCTCGTTTACACATCTCTGAAGTTAAAATAGTATTTCCAAACCCACTCAGTTCGAGTAATGACAAATTATCCTTTGCGTAAAATATTGTCCCAGCGTGCGAAATCCAGACGAGTACAACAATGGTCGGTAACTCTTGGCGAGCAAAACATACGTTTCGAGCCACTACATTCTAAAAAAGGTTAAGTAGCAGTAGATTTTCTTGCAGACTTCCCAGTAGAAGATCCTGACTGGGAAAAAGATAGTACATAAATTAATGAAGAATAGTTTGAAGAAAAGTCAGATTGGATATCTTAAAAAGGTTGGCATCTTCTAACTGATGGTTCAGCCGGACTAGCGAGTTCAGGCATCGGCATCATCCTTATTATGCCTTCTAATGATAGAATTGAAAAAGAAATCAAACTAAACTTTGAAGCTACCAATAATGAGATCGAATATGAGGCAATAATTCACGGCCTCGATATGGCTCTAGAGATTGGAGTTTATGAGTTATCTGTGTACACAGACTCTTTACTCATTATAAACTATTATACAGATAAATTTTAGAAAAACTGAAAAATTATTGATTACGCCGCAACAGTAGTCAACAGAATGCCCAAATTCAAGAAGGCTACCATTGAACATTTACCTCACGGAGAAAATAGACATTCTGATTCCCTTGCCTATCTGGTGGGAGTCCTTGGAACAGAAGGTCAATATTTCAAGATTGAAATACTATCCACCTTTAGCATTAACATCATAAGCTCAAATTCTATTAATACTGAGGGCGTTGAAGAGGATGAGGACGATTGGAGACGACCTTTTCTCACATATATCGGACCCCAAAACAAGTTTGAAAGTGAACTCCCTAAAATTCTTACGGAAAGAAAACGTGTACTTGATAATACTAAACAATATGTCGTGGCTGATAATTTCCTTTATGAAATATCAGTCACAGGACCCTATCTCGAATGTTTATCGAATAAAGAGGCTAACAAATTCTTGTATTAACTTCACGAAAGCACTTGTGGGTCCCATGCAGTAGGACAATTTTTAGACAATGAAGCTCTTACTCAGGGAGTCTTTTGGCCTGAAATGCAAGCCCAAGCCATCGAATATGCCAGTAAGTGTGATGCCTGCCAATGACATTGACCCCAAATTCGAGCTCCAGCCTTGGAACTCCATTCTAGCAATGTTGTTTGGCCGTTCAAAAGATGGGCCCTCACCGGGTAAAAAGAAGCACCTCCTTGTAGTCAGATTACTTCACCAAATGGGTAAAGTAGTTCTTTTATGTCGAACACGTGAAGGTGAAGTAATCAAGTTTATATGGGAAACCATCATAATACGTTTTGGCTGCCCTCATCTTATCAGAATCGATAATGGACCTTATTTCATTGGTCCCAGAGTCATTGAGTTCCTCAATCAACGCAACATCATCCACTTTCAATCTAATCCATACTACCCACAAGGAAATGGTCAGGCCGAAATCACCAATCGAACAATCGTCAATAGAATTAAGAAGCAGTTAACAAAGAAGAAAGGTAATTGGGTGCACGAATTACTACATGTATTATGGGTATATCGTACAACGCATCGGGTATCGACTGGATATACGCCATTCCTATTGGCGTACAGTACTGAGGCAATCATCCCTATTCAATATCATCACCCATTACTCAACCATACCATGATAGATGAAGAAAACAAATTCCAGTTGGCATGTAACATGAATTGAATCGAGGAAACTAGAGATAAAGTAATCATGAACTTGGGAAGATACCATCAGGCTTTAGCCATATTTTATAATAAACGAGTTTGTCATAGAGAGTTTAAAATTAAAGATCTAGTCCTCCGAGAAGTCCCCAAACACAAAAAAGAAGTCAATGCTTGAAAACTCCCTGAAAATTGGGAAGCTCCTTTTATCATTGTTGGAAAAAGTGGACTTGGCTCTTACGACTTCACCACCGAACTTGGGGAACGAGTGCCTAATCCTTGGAACATGAGGAGATTGAAGCTATATCAAAGATAATAATCTATCACAGTGTACTTTTCTAAATAAATCTATCATCTTGTACGTCAGTTTGACATCAATGAAATACTTATGTTTGATCGCCATACATTAGAGTACTTTCTACTATTTCATATAGTACTCCATCTAACATTCTTTGTATGTCAATCTTACAACAATGAAATACTTGTGTTTGATTGCCCTACACTACAATACTTTTTTAATATATCATACAAGTACTTCTATATACAAATTACAGGCCTAAACATCACAGATTACCAGTGGGTTCACCCCATTCTAGTATATTACAGATCGCTTGTTACTTTAGCCAAATTGATCTTCTATTACATTAGAGATCGTTTGTTGCTTAAGCCAAATTGATCTTCTATTACATTGCAGTTCGTTTGTTGTTTCAGCTAAATTGATATTTTCTTACATTACAGATCGTTTGTTGCTTCAGCCAAAATGATCTTCTATTATATTATAGATTGTTTGTTACTTCAGCCAAATTGATCTTTTATTATATTATAGATCGTTTGATGCTTCAGCCAAATCGATCTTTTCTTACATTATAGATCGTCTGTTGCTTCAGCCAAACTAATCTTCTATTTTATATTCTACAGATCGTTTGTTGCTTTAGCCAAACCGATCTTCTATTATATTAAGCATTTGTTGCTTCAGCCAAACAAACTCTCTATTATACGACAAAACAACTACCAGGCTTATACATCATAATCAATTTATCACAAGGTTTAGTACAATTTTGTACAGATCATTACTTTTATCAAATGTCCCACCTTGTAGCACTCTATTTACTATATTTTTATTGGTATAGTATGAATAATCCCTTCTAATAGTCATAATGCCTTATCAGTCACTCGAGTTATCACTCAAAATGTCACTTGAGCTATCAGGCCGTACAACACTACGCGAACTTTCCCCACGAAGTCACAGACGCATGAACTATGGCATCATCCCAGTCACAATTTTCTTTCCTTCTTTAATTTTACTCTTGGTATAAACACCAATTTTTGCCATCATAGGATCCAGGTACTCAGATCGTATCAACTGTATCTTACATTGCACACTATCAGCAACTAGCTTGTCGTATACAATTTTATTTTTTGCCTACAATCTCTTGAACTCAGAAACAAAGAAGGAGAGCACTGCTATCAACTCTTTCTCATTTACATCACCAAGCTCACATTTTACTTTATCCGAAAGAATTAAAATTGGACAACTCTCCTTTAGCCTCTCTCGGCATAGCTTCCAAACATTTGCAGCGTTCTTCCTACGCTCGTTTTTCACTCAAAGTCGCCTCATTACAACCTTCCATTATCGGCATAAACTCATCCATATTTGCCACCAAGCCTACTGATACGTCTATACGAACTTGATTACACTTTTTCTTTAACACTTCTGCCTCAAGTCTTATTTCGGCTTTGAAAAGATCTGCCTCCAATTTGGTCTTCGCATCACGCAATTCCCCATTTTATGATTTATACTCCAAAATGTCCAACCTCATCATTTGAACATTATGTTCTAAAGCGCAGATCGTGATTCAATCCTTATTTATCATTTCGTTTTGTTTGCAATTGGCCTCTTCCATCTCTCCTAACATCATGCTCATAACGTACCATAATACTTCAAACTTACAAGCACGATCATTTACCTCTTCGATAGCTGCTTGCACACCAACTCTCTTCGCTTCGAGCATGTTTGTATTATATTGCAAGTCTTTCACATTATTTTCTTCCTTCTCTAACACCGCCAACAGCTCTGTAATTTGAGTTCGCGCAGATGTCAACTCTGCCCCTTGTTAATTAATATGTCCTGAAGTACCCAAAATATTCACATCCTTTTTCCTTATAACTTCTTTTAATCCCTCCATCTTTCTCAGCTCAATGGCTAGCTCAGCTTCTTTATCTTCCAGTTGTTCGGTAAAACGAGCAACTGCGCTTCGTTCCTCTACTATTATCACCTCCATTTTCTCTTTTAAATTAGTAATATTTTTTATTATTTCCTGCTGGAGATTCAGATCAGCATTATGTCTTTCGTTTGAAGCACGCAATTCTTCACACTGCTTCTGGACCTTAACTACTAATTTACATATTGAAACATATTACATATCATAGTGAACAAAAGTTAACTCAAGAACATAATATTTGAGTAATATCGATATATTTATCTATCTATATGGTCATAATGGAGAACAAATTTCATTCAACATTAAAAACAGTTTACAAAATTCTAATGCACATGCAAGTTCGGTAAGTAACTGAACTAATCTACTTTTACTTTTTCGAGTTACGTGAGGATTGCCCCTTGTTTCTCGCACTCTTTGCATTTTTTACTTGAATATCTATATGAGCTACAAAGGTCACCACTTTTTGTTGGCATTGCTTTCGTCGTGACTATGGTACCAGGCGCTCGACCTCCTCCTCGTCCTCTTCTGAAATATTTTATCTCGGTCTAGGAATGGGATTGTCAACAATTTTTTCCTTCTCATCTTTTGTAAACCACATATTATCCGCTTTTGAGTTTTCCACATCAAAATCCTTCCCACAATCAGTTGCGAACTTTTTAAATTCGTTCTCTACCCTCGCCAGCTCCCTTCCATAAAAATCAATCATACTTTCTATATAACGCTCGTGCTTCGTTCAAGCTGCGGTTATTGTTCGTGACGGATACAAATACTCCTTCAACTGCATCTGCGCCCTATATAGATGCTTACGTGTTTCTTTTTACAATACACCTAAAGCCCTCACATCAGCTTCTGCCTTCTTTTGAACAGTTACTTCTTTTGACAATTGCATTGTTAAAGACATTTTTTTCTCCATATGTTGCGATAATACATCCTGCAACTCCTTTAACTTACCCTCTAACTTCTGTTAAATCTCTATTTGCTCTTTCTTTATCCTGAAAAACATAATCCTCATTGTTCTTCGGTCCTACATAAAGCCAAAAATATCAGGTAAAGGTTCTACATCACCCCATATAATAGACACCCCAGCTCGCGTTGAACATTTTTTTGCATCTACACTATGATGATTACATGCTTCTTGAGCTAGAAATATTATTCGAGCTGGGTCAGGTACTACACCTTTTTCCTTTAAAAGCTCTATATAAGCTTTTTTTAAACCCCGTTCACTATCTACTTCGACCTCAAAATATAATGTCAGAGCTATCAACAGACTTTGACACCTAGCCTTATCACTCAGGTCGTTAAAATAGGTCAACTCTTTCAGTTTTTGAACTAACACCTCCTTTCATCTTCCTTTCTTAATACCTCACACCTTTCTATTTTTATCTTAGCATATCTACATTGGAGGTCATATAATTCTTTAAAAAATTTCTCCGAGTTAAATTTAAATTGCATTTTCTCGTACTCAGCTTTATTTAATACCCGTTGCACACGAGCCACCGATTCCCTCGCTCTACCCAACTATATCTCTAGGTCGGTAATAGTTTTTCTCAATCGATCTACCTCCTACATAGATTACAAATATCTTGTTATCATACAAATATTTAAGGAGAACATATTAAAAAGTATCTATCAAACTTAAACAATTTTTACGACCATATAGAGTACAATCCCATCAAAGTCAAACGAATAGAATAGTTTGACACAAAATACCACAGAGTGATTAAAGATTCATGCTGATTTTTACCTCTGATGGAGGATCCAATATCTTATCAACAACTAGAACTGGTTTAGCGGGTGAAGTAGATACATTGGCTGGACTAGCAGCATCAGCCATTACTTCGTCCTCTACGTCTGAAGGGGAGACTAACTCATCATACTTGCTAGTTCGGCCTAACTCTACGTCAGCAGGAGCCAACCCAAAGGAGTAAAAAGATTGGACAAAAAAATCTATTTCTGCCTTCAATGCGGTACATGCCCGTGACATAACATCATTATGCTCGGACAACAATGTATATCTCTCCTCACCAGCCTTTACATCTTTAGCCCTCTTCTTTTTCTTTATCTTGAGCTCAGTTTTGAGCTTCCTCATCTGACCCGATTGAACATCCAACCTCAGAGTAAGATCTCTGAACTCCTGGCTCCTCTTCTTAATGAACTTTGTCACCCCCTTCATCAGCATCGAGAGCTGTCAATACGAAGCACAAGTTCAGAACAACAGCTCACTTTCCAAATACAGTACATCAAAGATTTCAATACATACCACAAACTTTTTCTCATGGTACACCTCATCGAGCTGCTGCGGATTAGTCCCCACCATCATACAGTTTTTTTACTCCAGCTCTCTCATCTTGGCCGCAGCATGGGCATTAGTATGAGTACTACCCTCATCCTCATGCCATTTTCTTTTCAATGAGCTCTTTTTAGCCTCTGAAGGAGTAACTTCACTCACTTCCTTCCTCTCCACCACATTTCTATCAGTAGATTTTATGATCTCTTGGTCTGAGATCACCACCACAGTAGCAGGCGTAGTTTGCAGAGCTTGTTTTCTCGATCTCCGAGTAGTTTGTTTTACGTTAATATTTTTCCGCGCAGGAGGAGAAGACTAGTGACATCATCAACAGAAAAACGGGCTTTCTTCTCAGCCATAAATCGATTCTCGTGAGCTCGGTGAACTTTGGGCACTATAGAATCTGCCCTCTTATCCCTTCGGATACTTAGCTCACCAAGTACTTGTTTTAACTTGTCCTGCCCATGAGCTACACAATCGAACAAGCTGGTATTATCAGGAGCTGTTGCAGAATTGGGATCTGATAAACAAAAAATAGAACAATGTTTAGCAACTCGAAGACATGCTGATAGTTGGTCGAAGTTAACAAATGTTACTTACTCAGATTAAAATATTTATGGTTCAGGACGAGCGCTGGTTCATTTGGAACCCGTATACAGTTGCCACTACCCATACAAGGTGGTCATTCCATGGTCTACCTGCAGATTCAAAATCAAAAAAATTCAGCCTCGACGAACCACTATATAGGTAACCACTATTACGACTTCTGACAAAATTCTATTTTTAAAATTTTAGGACTTCATCAGCTTTAAACTGCTTAGCAGACCCTTCCCTTCTCCATTTTTCATTCAGAGCCTCGCATACCCTCATCATCTCATACAAATTCCCATTTAGTTGGGCAAGACAGCACTGCAATACATTCATAACCCCTTTCTGAAAGAAGGTTAGAAGAATTCTATGGCCATTAACGACTTGATTCAGATAACATAAAAACTCATCATTCGGGCCTACAACCCAAGGCCATTATAATACGAGATTTCAACATCCTCACTAATCCCTTTCTCTATTTTCCACTTTTCCAAATATGGGAGTTGATAGTATACCGTCTCCTCCCCTTTTCCTGGGACAGAGGCCAGCGACCTTGGTCTGTCATATAATTTCCTCATTCTCCCTATAATTTCATTTTGCATTTCAAAAATTTCTTTCCTACATCTACTCCCTCAAGATATATGAAAAACAATTTATCTTTCTCTTTTGTATCCTCTTTCTCTATAACTTTCTCTACTTTACTTGATTCCCCAACCTCTGCACCTACAATAATGTCTATCTTATCTACAGTCTCTTCCATTACATTACAATCGTTCCCCCTCCCCGACGATGATGTTTCCTCTGAACTTGATGCTACGACAAATTTACTTATGGGATTTATAGGTTTTGAACGCATACTGGACCTACATTACATGCTACACCCTACACACAGTAAAAACAACCCCACCCATGTTTCTACCCACTAAACACGTTTATTTTCTAATTTTCCAAAATAATAGACAATCATTTCAATTTTCCCTCTTCTTCTCCAAAAAAGTATTTTCTCTCTCTAGAGTCAGTTTGTATATTATAGAACATTACAGGCAATTACTCAAAACCCCTACATTCTCAACTTTGTCATCCCTAAATCAAAAGTGATAAACATACAACATCAAATACATATTACAACATACAAAAAAAACCCAGAGGAATCTATCATTAACCTGTACTCGAAGAACCGCAATCTTCTGCTTTACCCAACCGTTTCACAGAGATTGACCGCTCCTGTCGTTTATCCAATAGCTTTTTCTCAACAGATGAAGCCTTCCCTAGCAAATCACACTCAGAACTTAAGCGTCTCTTATCTATGGAGATATGGGTTACACTACTTTTATCCCTTTCTATAACTGTAGATAATTTATGAGGGAGAGAGATACGAGTTTTTATACACTCCATCTGTTTACAAAATGACGACTCCCTCAGAAACGTGTCAGTCACCCCTACTATCTCTATAGGTACATCTTTTTGTCTAACAGTATCATCATGACTTCTATGATAACGTCTACGGTCATCACGTCTGTCTCTATTGTCTGCCATTAAAAAAAATTTGCCCCTCTTTCCCATAGCAGAATACACGACCATTCACCTTACTTTTATACTATATCAAGATCGTACGACATTCCTAAAATAGCTTAATATTCAAAATTTGAAAATATTTACACAGTTGTTAAAATCACACAGCTATCATCCATAATATCTGCCACACAAACAATAAAACAGAATACTTTATTCTTATTCCTTTTAGTTTGTAACATCAACATGTCTCATTTTATATTTAACAGAGTACCAAAATAGAATACTGAAAACATATTATTTATTCATTTTCGATCTCTCACAGTTTAAAATTTCAGTCATAAATAGTTACATTTAAAACAGCCCGGATGATTTACCACACCACATGGTATTATCTCCCCTCCTGCTATTCTCTCATCTTCTTCAGCAAGCTTGTCACGTGCGATCTCTCGATTAGCCTCTTATCGTAAATTTGTATCTAACAGTAACTTACGAAACAAATTACACCAGAAAAATCGATCAACCTCTGTACACCTACCTTCATCATCTAAACCATCTAATTTCAGCGACCACTTGGGTAGCACAACATTATAAGGCAAATGAAGAAAATATCGTTCACGATGCTCAGCGACCTTGATATGGAACCTACCTTATACTGCATGACGCACATGCTGAAAGTGCGTCCTTATCATAATTGCTCACTCTACCTCAACAGTAAAACTGCCTCTGATAGAAGATACAAGGTATAACAACCAAGGTTCACTACTTTATATAGCCAAGATGAATATCTCTGAAAATCTTAGTCGCTCCACAAATTTTATTGAAAGATATATTGTACAAAATTTTGGAAATACAAATATCCGCAGAAGCCAGAAAATATTGTGACAGCTCATACTTTTCAAGTTATGAAATTTCTCCTCAGATTTTATGCATACAGATATGGAGATCGCAACATACAAATTAAGCATGTCCAGCAGTAACACTTGCTAAAAGATATCAACTACTTCCATACGGCCAGATATTTTCCAGTCAGTTTGAATAATTAGCTCGCAGACATACACATACCTTTTCAACCACCCAATCATCTTAACAAATTGTTTACTTACCTTTTTATATTTTTGAGCTCCTTTATTTTTTCAAAACTCAACTTCTACTACCCATTACAAATATACACACTGAGATCTTTATAATTCGATTTGTCCAGCAATACCCCATGATAAACTAATGTTCCTCACACCTACATATTTACAGGCTTCTATTTTTTGCAACAGAAAGCTACATATATAAGTTGAGAAGTTTGAAACACAACATCAAAATGACAGAATGAAGACATTTTATTAGTTCAAAAATTCTTTACAGATTACCTTACAGATAACAAGTGTTCTAGACAATTCACATATTACTTTACGGGCTACATCAAATTACAGTTCAAAATATTTCTCAGAAGCCAACGAAGAAAAATATACAAAATTGAAGCAATTTCCAAACTCTAATCCCCTGCCTGAATGGGACAGGAAATAGTGGAATTGGAAATCACTGAAGACTAACGGCACCGGCAGAAGGATCTTTTTCTGGGCCAATATCTATGGTCCCTGGAAGAAAAACCTCCTCCACCACCGTCTCTTCCACCATAACCCCCACCACCCCGCATGCTAGAGACAGAAAAATGGTCATATTTCTTAAGCAAGACCCACTCATCAGCAGGGTACCGGCGAGACTCCCTAGGACGAATGCTTACCGCTTCATCTTTAGTTGTAATAGCCTCCTCTGCCAGCAGCCTCAGCCTATTTTGATGCACCTCCTCCGATGTCAATAGATAATAGAGGCGCACTATTTGATAATAGCCATTCTCCGCCTCCATCACCTCTTCATATGTCATATGGTGGTATGTAGGGGATACCAGAATTGGCATCGACAGATACAAAGGCTGGTAACCAAAGTATCTGATACAGAATTCTTCTATCTTCCTTCGAATCCTAGCCTCCCGAGACTGTTGCCTTGTTATTACTATACTTTCAACCGTCAACAAATTTTAAATATAGAAACCATAACACAAAAGAAATGGTTTAGGGTAGAAGACTTAGTTCATCACACACCAATCAGAGTACTATTTATACTATGATCAGCATTAAAGCTGACTCTCCAAATTCCCAATGTCCGGAGGATTTCCCATCCAACAAAATTGATTATAACCATTGGCTTTAGAAAACCCAAAAGCCGCAAAAAAATATTCATGAAGATGCATTGGAAATAATTCATAGGTATTAATTACAGTATTAATGATGCTTTTCAACCAACACCACTCGCCCACAATGTTTCTCGTATTGTTGGCTAAGAGGGGGCGGTTGTAGTGGCTTATTCCGCATCTCAAACTCAAGCTACATCTTCGACCATCATACGACCACTCGACCTTATTAACATAACACGTGGTACTATTAAAGATATATTACAGTTACAGAGTTCTAGTCATCACTTTCGACCTCTACATCAATAGTTCGAGTTAAGCAAATGCACCTTCATCAATGAAGCCATTACAAAATAGCAAAGATCAGAACATTATACAATTAAATCAAAGATTATCAAATACATATTGTAACGTCTATCATTAAGGATAATAATGGTCATCAAACGGTCATATTATAAGACCTATAAATAGGACTAGAGAATCTGTAATGAGAGCACGAAAGATGGTGGAATGCTCACTCAAACTCTATATAAAAATACTCAGTGCTTCTCTTGTAATATCTAGCAGCTATCAATAAACGACTATCTTTCTAAATCCTCCAGAGAGGTCATGGTTTTTAACCTCTTCATAGGTTTTCCATGCTAAGCTTTGTGTTATTATTCTTCCATTATTCATCTCAAAGCTCTGAATATCTTTGGTGTAAAGGTTAAGTTCCGATCACGAAATTAGGCTATTACAGTACATTTATCGGTTCTAGAATTTTTTTTAAAGGGAAAGAGATACTCATTCAACTTTTAAAGAGAAATGTGGATGTGCTCGCATGGTATTTTTAAGAACTATCTGGCATCGATCCCTTAGTCGCATGTCAAAAATTAAATCTGATACTAAACGGCAAAGCCATTACACTGAAACGATGAAATCTTACGCCCAGACTCAAAGAAGCTGTCAATGAAGAAATTAAAAAACTCATTAGAGTTAATTTTATTCGAGAAACTAAATATCCAACATAGGTGCTGAACATTGTAGTTATTCCAAAAAAGAATTGACAGATCAGGGTATGCGTAAATTTTATAGAGCCTAACAAATTTACACCGAAGGATAATTTTCCCTTACCCTTAATCCCTCAACTCCTTGAATCAGTAGGAGGAAATAAACACTTATCTATGATGGATGCAACATCAAGATACAACCAAGTACCTATTGCAGAGGAAAAGCAAGAAAAAACAACATTCGTCATAAAAAGAAGCATTTACTGTTACACAATCATGGCTTTTGGTCTAAAAAAATACAAGAACAACATACTTCTAGAAAGAACCATAGAAGTATACATTGACAACATGATATGCAAAAGCCTGAAGAAGGATGACCATAATAGTGATTTACAAATTGTACGTCTTCGACATCCTTCGAACTTACCGAATGAAACTTAATACTGAAAATGTCAATTTGGGGTTGCCTCGGGAAAATTCCTAGGCCATTTAGTAAGAAAACGAGGAATAAAAATCGATACCGAATAGATCAAAGCACTAATGGCCATGCCTTCACCTCAAACGAAGAAAGATGTCCAGAATTTGGCAGAAAAAACTCTTCACAAATTCATTTCAAAACTATCTGATCAATGTAAACTTCTTTACCTCCTCCTTCGTGAAAGCCCAACCCCAGTAACTAGAAAATAGTCAATGGAGATTGAATGGACTTTAGTATATGAGTTGGCATTTTAAGATCACAAAGGATACCTGGGGCGACATCCCATAATGAGCACTCCAGTCGACGGAGAGGTGTTAGCCATGTACTTATCCTCAGCAGAGGATTCTATAAGTTTTGTCTTAATGTAAGAAGATGATGGAATCGAGAAACTTATTTTCTTCATCAGTAAAGCCCTTGTCCCTGTAGAAACAAGGTACACCACCACTGAGAAACAACTGCTAGCTCTGGTCTACAGTTCTCAAAAACTTTGACCTTATTTCCAGGCTCATAAAATCAAGGTCAACACCAAATTCCCACTTAAGCTTGAACTCTCGAAGAAGGAAAACTCAAGAAGGGTGCAACAATGGTCTATATTCCTAGAAGAATATGACATCTCTTTTGAGCCTCAAATATTAGTAAAAGGGCAAGTTGTAGTCGACTTTCTAGCTAACATCCCTGTTAAAGACCCCGACTGGGAAGAATTCAAAAATGTGTTAACTGACGACTATCGCCGAACCCGACGCATGGTTCAAAAGAATAAGATGTAAACTATTCACAGGTGGATCAGCAAGGTCTTGAGGATCAGGAATTGGGATCGTTCTGGTCACACCTCCAAACTACAAAATTGAGAAGGCCATCAATCTCAAGTTTTATGCAACAAAAAATGAAACCGAGTACGAAACAATCTTACATGGTCTCGATCTAGCGTTAGAACTTAGGACGGAAAACATAGCAATATGCGTAGATTAATTGCCAATAGCCAACCATTACAACAAAACAATCAAGACATTAAGAAAAATGGTTGAATATGCTGCTTTAGTCTAAAAAAGATGAAAAAGTTTGGAAAATAGACCATCTCTTATTTATCAATGGCTAAAAACAGACATGTTGATGCACTGACTTACATCGTTGCAATGCTAGAAGATAATGAGAAAATAACATTATACAATAAAGTAATCCAGCATTCTAGCCTCGATACCAAGCATATGATGCAAATCTATGTGACGGAAGATGATGATCCCGAAGACTGGTGAAAACCGTTCCTCAAATTATTCAACTCTAATATTTTCCCACAAAACAAAGAAGTTTGGTCCCTCTTAGTAAAATAAAATTTCCGAGAGTTAAAGTCCAAGAAGGAGTACTATACAGAATCACTGGTGGTGGGCCACTAATCGCATGTATCTAGCAAAAACAAGCTCAAATCAACAAAAAAAAGTTACGTGAAAGAATATGTACAACTCACATTTTTGGTCGATCGCTGACACAAAGGGTATTTACTCAAGGATTATATTGGCTGAAGATAAGGCAAGATCGTGAGGACTTTGTTCAAAAATATTACAAATGCCAGATACATGCTCAAGACTTAAAAAGTCCAGCACTTGACTTCCATGTTAGTGCTCTATGGGAATCCACACCTTATTACCCTCAGGGAAATGACCAAGCAGAAGCCATTAAAAAAAGCATTAAATTTGGCCTACAAAAAAGGCTAGACGGGAAGAAAGGTCGATGGATCGAAGAGCTACTCTGTATTTTATGGGCATACCAAACCACACCTCGAACATTTACAGGATGTACACCATTCATAATGGCTTTTGAAACCGAAGCAGTCATTCCATTAGATTTATATCTACTAACTACTAGATAGAAACTGTTTGATGAGGCGAATGAGCTGGGTGTCCTATTTAACTTAAATTGGATGAAAGAAACAAAAGACTAAACTATCGCGAACTTGGGGCGATACCATGATACCTTCTGAAAATTTTATAACTAGAAAGTGCCGAAAATGACATTCGACATCAAAGATCTCGTGCTTCGTCGAATATAAGATAGTTCTCGACCAAAGAATTTAGGGAAATTATCAGAGAATTGGGATGGCCCTTACATTATTAGCGACAAACTGATAATAAAACATACTAGTTAATGACAGAAAATGAAGTACAACTGCAATACCCATGGAATACATCTCATTTAAAAATGTTCTCTAGATAGGAGTTGTAATGGGCAATATTTTTTTTTATCAATTATCAATACATAATCTATTTTCATGATTACTAGCAATCGGGCACACGCTATCGCGTGTGCCTACAATAATATGAAAAATTGTTATATATTTTAGCGATTTTAAGAATTTTCGTGGGAAAAAAGAAACGTAGTAAGATTTCTTATAATGTTGTTATGTTTAGGTTTATTATTATGTTGTATACGCCTGAGGTTCGAGGCTTGGTATTTACATTCAAAAATTCAAAACATTGATCATTTGCCAAGAAAGTATTTGTGTATTTGGTTCTTATTATCCTGACTTTGTTGCAGGTCATACTCACTTGGATGAACAACAATCTAACATAATAAAAATAAACAACGTATGTCTTCAAGGACATACATCGCAAGAGGGACAGAGAGGTCCTGGAAATGTTAGAGTTGTTTTCATGATCATAGTTTGAGGTTCTGATCATGAGATGTTCCTGCATCATAATTTATACCTCTTTGAAAGGTGTATGCAGTAATTATAACTTATAATTTGTAGACGCGTTTTTACTACAGCTGGGGAGGAATTAAAACTATTGGCTGATAGTTTTCATTAAATATATTTGAAAATATTATTATTACAATTTACATGAACATGTATTCAAGCACATTACACACTATTGTCACTATATATATTTTCTGGCTCCATCCCTACTAATTTCCTGTTTGCTCAATCGGT
The DNA here is from genome assembly GCA_014058105.1 of Kingdonia uniflora. Classification (NCBI taxonomy): domain Eukaryota; kingdom Viridiplantae; phylum Streptophyta; class Magnoliopsida; order Ranunculales; family Circaeasteraceae; genus Kingdonia; species Kingdonia uniflora. Next base: position 2,494,397 of record JACGCM010002435.1, on the reverse strand, counting down.
CCAGGCACATTAGGGTGATATTCGAATGAGCTCCTCATTGAAGGCTTCATAGATACAGTATCGTTGGACTCCTCTTCTCGATGAGACCACATGTTCACATCTGGGAAGTGACTTTTCCGTGACTTGTCATCTGTGTCGTTAGAGAATAGGGTTGTGCTGTTTGTATTAGCATCACTAGGATCTGATGTAACCAGATCAAAGTCATAATTCAAGATCTTTTTCTCTGTCAGTCCAACCATTCGTCTTCTTCTCCACATGTGAGTCAACAAGTTTAAGAACTCATTGGTGCATAACAGCTTCACAAGATAGTCAGCTGCCCCTAATCTCAAACACTTGATAAAAATAGAAGCCTCATCTTGAGCAGACATCATAATGATGGGAATGCGTCGTAAGTCCTTATTCTGCATAATGTACTTCAACATCTCAAACCTTTGGCTATTGGAAGGTTAACTTTAGCCAGTATGATATCGAAATCAGGTCCCTCCGCATTAAGGGAATCGACCACTTGTCTCGGTGTTCTCACTGATGTCACTTGATAGTAACAATTGGATAGAAATACAAGAACTTCCTTAGAGCTTTTCGCATCGTTATCGCACAAAAGAATTTGAACTTTACTTCGATCAACAAAGGGGTTATTACTACTCTCCTCTTTATTATCATTAATATTACAATCCATCTCAACAACACCTCGATTCAATCCAAACCCTTTCTTATCTCTTCATCAAATTACTCCAAATTCAGAGCAAATCCAAACTTACAAGGACCCAAAATCGAATCCTACAGTATTAACTCCCAAAGTATCAAACTACTCTATTTCAGGAGTGAGGTGAGGGCGCATGTTAGTACATTCGCGTAATCTGCATAAACACCCAATTTCACTCGATTAGGTCAATATTAAACCTAGAAAACACAAAATCAAACGAAACAAACATCAATCTAACTTATATGAAACAGAGATTCGATTACTTACATGATATTTGTGAGTCATTGAATTTGATTTACTTATTTTGAATTGGGGATTGTTTTAAAGATTGTTTGATCTTTAGAGAGAATGATTTGACAAACCAATAACACCACAACTTCAATTGATTCAATACCAGAACCCTGACTCCTCCCAATTTACATTTTAGAAGTTCCTCGATTTCACAAAATAGAGGTATTCGGAGCCGGAGAGGTTGATGCGAGTAAACCGTAGTTTGAGGTTTAGGAGGTGAGTGGTATAAATATCAAAATTAGTTCAACGAAACTACATAAATACCCTTCCTGATTTAGTTTTATTGGTGTTTTTGGCAGGGGCAAAATGAGATACAATACTACCCTCTAACAATTCAAATATGACAATTTCGTATTCCAATTTTAAAATAAAAGTTAAAAATTGATAATGGTAAGTTAGGCAGGCAAAAAATATGGGTTTTCAATCATTTTGGCCGAATACATCCAATGGCTCCTCATTTTAAAGTTATAAAGATAGGCTTTGATATTCCTACTTTTGTGTTGGGGATTCGGATCGACGTCCAGGAAAACACAGTACCAAAAACAAGGCAATTTCATTCATCATTCCCTTGCAATGTTCGTGACGAGTGGTCGAGTGCCATCTACTTATATATGGATGTAACTTTATTGATTTTTTTTGGACAATATTTACAGTTTTGCTTATACAGTAAATAGTTTCAAGCATATCAGGAGGGGTAACCCATGGATGATTATCAAGATTTTATATGATTATATTGTTACCAAATTCATATCCTTCAATTTTATTAGGCATAAAAGATTTTTTTTATGGCCTACAGTGGACTATGTGGTCTTTTTCCTACCAATTAAAGTCTTGAAAATTAATTGTATCCAACAGAGCTGAAATTTGTGGGAAGGATAACCAAAGCCTTCATAGAACTATTTCATGTCATAAACTTCGAAGTTCAATGAAACAAATCATCTATGAAAGGGTTACATTTCACACAAAAATGTTGAAGCAAAATTTGAGAGATCCATGAGCAAAATGTTAAGTATGGTATGATAAGACTGTTTGAAGACCTCAACTTCTCAAGCCTGAATGCTATTACCTAATTACCCACTTCCACATATCATGAATCTCAGGGGAAATCTGTTTAACTCGAGAATCTGCACCACTAAATTTTTATTCGTTTAGATTCAGGATCTTGGGATGACGGCGACTCTCACAACTTGGGTAATTGTGCAAGCTTTCATGAATATAGATATCACAATCAAAGCAAAAGTGTTGGTTACATTTCGGACAAGTAACACGGAGACTGGTTTTACTTCCTGCATCAGAGAGTAGTAAATTTCTGAACTGGGGTAAATAATAAAGTACATTACGTAGCCATGAAGGTATAAAAATGAAATTACTAATGATTAATGAAGCCTTTGTAAGTGTGCCTATAACATAAAAGAAAACAAATAAAGTTCTAAATAATTTGACAGTATTCTGAAGATCAGGTCAGAACTCTGGTGCTTTTACTGGTGGTTCATATCACAGACTTATAGTCGCTACATTGTGAAACTTTTAGCTATATAGACATGGCAGTATATCAGTGATCATTTGGTAAGCTTTAGTACTTTAAGTAGCATCCTGAGTTCTCTTTCAATCAACTGTTTGTAAAGAGAGTGAGAATCAGTATCTCACCACATATTGTGATTAGGCTCTACTTTCTATTTTCAGCGCATAGATGAAAAGCAAAAATGGACACGAATTCTGCATAACACTTAATAAAGAAAATCCTGAAGTACTTACCAGGAAGGGGAATCGGGAGCGTTTGCTGACAACCAAAACAAACTCTTGGCAGCGTATGACGTGGATTGCTCAAAAGCGCAGATAACACCTCATTAAACGGCGTAATTGGAAATAGATGATGGTATGACCTTGCTAAATGAGGAGAAGAAACAAGTGTCAACCCACAAATCTGGCATTCAGTTGGTAATTCGCAAACATGTGCTTTGCATCTTGGACATGTGTAGCCCCCATCAGCCTTAACTTCTTTGTGGCATGAACAAATAGAGATAACACCCTCTGCTCCTCTTTGAGGGAACCCCATCTTTATCAGATTACTAACAACAAATTCTGCAATTGCTGGCGGAGGGGGTGCATGCTCCAGTAACAAATCTTTAAAGTGAAACTACAAATTAGGAAGAAGAAAAAAAAAAGGAAACTCTTTTTATTACAAGAAGTTGAACAAGGCATTTTATACTTTTATACTATACAATGAAGAAAATTTGGTTATATAGAGATAGGAAGAGATACTATACGCCCTTTTCCAGTCAAAGAGCAGAATTACACCCTATATTTTAAGCTCCTTTTTGTGACCCACCCCCCCCCCCCCCCCCCCCCCCCCCTTCTGCCATGTATTTGTTTTGTCCTGATATAAGCAAAAAAGTTACGATATGTCAGGGGTATATGATATATCAGCTACTTCCCGAGTTGTTAATGGCAGGAGGGGATCACTTACTGTTCAACATGTGGGTACGGGTGGCAGGAGGGATATCGCAAAATGATCTCAAGAGATTGTGGGTATCTCCCAATAAAAGTAAAATATAACTAAACAGTTGTGCTTACCTCGTCTAATGCCACTATAAGTTCCTCCAGTCTCCTGGCAGAGATGTTTACAAATATAAATTTCTGCTGAGAGACCAATAATTGAGCATCTTAATTTAGACTTCTTACATTTCTGGATAGTCTCCATTATATCTGTCACGCCCCCAAAATTGACTTCTTAATAAACTATTAAGAACGCGAATTCTGAGGTGTAACGTCGGGCATCCTAAAGATGAACCCCCAAAAGACGTACTACAATTTAAAATAAATCGTAAATACATCTAGAACACTAAGAAACTACGCAGCGGAAGAAAATCTAAAAGAGATAGAAATGATAAATAATACCACAAGGATAGCCAGAACTCCAAAAGATGCAAGTCCAGCTTGCTCCAACTACTAGTATCGCTACCACAATAATTCACCTAAAAAAAATATATATGCGCAAGGCGTCAGCAAGCAACGCCCAGCAAGTACAAATATCCAAGGTCATAAGACATGATAGACCAAGATAAACACAGAAAAGAGACATGAGGATTCTAACGGAAGTATAGGAGAATATCAACCAAGCTACGAGTTCTAAAGAGGCAGTCTAAGTAAAACTAATATCCTACCAAGATATCAACGATAGCCTGAACTTAGATCTAACTACTACAATCTAAGAAGTACGGTTAATGAGGAAAGAGAATTTGGAAGTCACGTACACAGGGTCACTTTTAATTCAGTGGGACCACACTCTCGCACCCTTCTGTCCTCAACAGAAGCGTATCCCTTATTGGCGAGCCAGGGATTGGCGGATTCCTTTTTAGTGAGCCAGGAATTAGCGGGTAATGCACCTGATCAGGGTGTTCAAGGAATTTCAACCTACAGGTCTAAAGCCTGTTTTATTTTCACTTTTAGGGATCTATGCCCACGGGGAGTATTCACAAAGAATAACAAAGCCGATATGTAACTGGGAAAGTAATTTAGGGACTTGCAACCCGGGAAAACTGATAAACAGATACCTCATATTTGGTTTAGGGACTCGAACCCAAGGACCGTAACAGCATAGCCCTACTATGTACATTAACTCGAAGTTATCCTAACAGAATGGAAAGGAAGAAGTTTGAATCCTATAAGAATCAAATGATCTGTCTGTCCCTGCCTAATCAGCATCTGGGACTAAATCCAAAGACCTACCGCTCTTACGACCAGATGATCTATCTACCCTCACTTTAATAACAAGTGGGGACTCTATCAAATGAAGTAAAGCTCCAACATCCAATGCTATCTGTCGTAACATGCCCAATAAGTGCGACTATATCAAAAGGAAACTTTAAGCGTCAAAGCGAATCTAAGTCGCGTACTACTGAATCATGGAAAATCCAACTGAATCACTATCCCCAAAGACATTCCAAAGAATCATCTAAGTTGCTCTAGAATAAAAGACTTGCCCAAATGTCAAAAAGGATTCACGGTCTCTCTTAGAAAACCCAGACCCTATAGTACTTCTCTCAAAGTGATCAATTCCCAGCACTTGGATACCTTGTCCCAAAATAACATCATAAAACTCTTGAAGTTCTTATATTACCATAAAGCCTAACAACTATTATTAGACCACCCTCGTATAACCATTTGCAATAGTAAGAAAACTAACGGTGTCCAACCACTAAACTAATATATGAAATAACCCGTAAACATCTCCACCCACAGAGACTATGCGCCATCAATATCCTTAAGAAACTAACATGAGAAAAATACAACATCGCTCAGCGTATGATCTATTACTTACATAATGTATATCCTTACTACATCGTATTTAATGGCGCTCGGACAAGTAGTTATTGCACCAGCCAAATGAAATACTTCATATGTATGCTCTTATGATAATCCAGATTATAGTACGGCAATTCATCCAATACATGTAACACATCTTCCAAGTCTATATCAATAAAATCATATCTAATCGGAAGAACTAATGCCTCTAGTTAACAACTCCATATTAGTTCCGTATTCAATTCCAACCTCAATCACTGAGACATCATCATATGGTAATCTAAGATTGGCTTAGTCTATTCATAATCTAGGTTATCTAGTCCTTCTACTAATACAATAGTTCTCTAATATACTAGTTGGGTCCAACTTGCATACTGATGGTGGATATAGAACCCTAAGGAAACACGATAATGAATACTAGCTTTATACACAATGAAACTCTTAAGAACCCCAAGTCATATGTACAACCAGGAAATTAAACTATACTAGTAAAACATAGGTTATTTCTTAAACATGACTCCAAAAACAATCGCGGATCAGGGCATATTTGCTCACAAAGTATAATTGAATTAGGCTAACAATTGTTCTAATGAAATTTAGTACTAACAAGGCTGAGGTTCAGATCTGAAATCACACATTAGGCTTCATGGTTCAAGATATAATCCCTAAGCATATGTGTTAAAAGATACTTAACATGAATTGATTAATCAATGACAAGAACAATACGAACTGGAGCATCAGTAACTAAACAAGATAAATTACATGAACATGGAATCAAGTAAACCAAAAGAGATAATCTCTACAGGTGTGAATCCATTCTCTAATCAAAGCATATGAGAAGGGATAAGAGTACTTGCCTTGGGTAAATAGACGGAGAAGGAATTTACTGCATCTTACTTCAATCATCAACCTTGCCAAAGCATCTTCAAATTCAACAAAATTAGATTTAACCAAGATGGCTTTGAGATTGAAAGGAGAAGTGGGAGGTTATAGGTCGGAATCCAACCGGCATAATGTTGTTCTCCGATGAGATTCTATAGAGAGATTGGAGAAGGTTGATGGAGGAGAAATAGGGAGAAGGAGATCAGCAAGAAGTTATTTCGGTGGTGGGTTGAATGGGTTAGGGGAACTAGAGTTAAGATCACATACTACCGGGTGCAACGAGTTTAAACCACAACTACTACACAACTAGTTATAACAAAAAGCGGGGCGCTACAATATCAGCCGGATCACAAGTAGTGAGAGCCGAATATAAAATCAAGGCTTCACGAAGACCGTACGATGGAATGTCATTGAGATTCTCATAAACTAGATCAAGAGCATTTTGAAGGGAGGCATCGCCCGCACACCCCAATTTATCCATCAAAACCTTTATATGATAATCAGGACTTCCCACCAAGAACTGTTAAGCACTGAGAAATCCCATCTTTTATGGTTATGAGGCCAATGTGACTAAGGGGATTCTGATCAAAGAACTCTCTAATGAAAGCCTCTGCGTATTTTGCGACTACAGCCATCGTACTTGGTTTGAAATCCATCTCTCCAGCTGCCTGCACACAGTTACAAATAGTTAAGAAAACCTAAAAATATATGATAAGCACAAAAACCAAAACAATAAGAAACATTGTTTTTCTAAACATAGTGCATATTTTGGGTACAATAAACGAAATACAGCACTCACTTTTAATCAAATTATAGTGTTGTAGCCAACCATTAAACCCGGGATTTTTACCATAGTGGGTGTGATATACACCTTCCTGGACTTAAATCACCAACAAAATTTTATTAACCACATTTTGTGTAACAAATCAAGCAATTACTAAAACTCAATACCCAATCATTTTAATTTACCTAAAACATAAAAAGTAACAACAAAGGGCAACTTTTTTACCTTGGATAGATCGATAACGAGATAGAGGTAGCGAATGAGCCCTTTCTGGATTCTAGCAGTGGCAGAGACGCTCCGGAGATGGCGGCGATATTGATCATGGTGCAGAATGTTCATGTCGATGGAGCGGAGAAAACCGGAATCGTCCTCCTGAAGGAATTCCCAAGACCTATCATCGGCATAAGCCCTCTCCCAAGCTTCTAAATCATTTTTCCCCTCATCTTCATCTTCCTCTTCTTCTACGTCACCATTGCGTCGTCTCTCTTCTGCTCATACTTGCTATTTTTTATCCCTAATTTGATATTTCAGACTAGAGAGAAGCAGTTACAGGAGGATGAAGAAAGCTTCAGTTGTTGGTAAACTGCATGCAGTTAATGAATCCCTGAAACAAGAGTAACACTCATAATCAATATTAATGATTATGTGATAAACCAAATGATATGAAAAGAGGACAAATATTTTGCAAATTACTCGCCAATCTCACTAACAAAATAAACACATAATAACTAAGTACATAAATAAGAATCACAAAATCAAGGAAGTGTTGAACCAAAAAAATAAAACTTATTGCACATTATAATTGACTAAGTAAGAGAGTGACGTTGGTTTACTAAACCTCCCACATAATTTATCAAAGTTTCTATGTATGATTACATAGAAAATATTACAAGGTAAATAGTTGAGAAAATTCTCTAGGAAAACACATATAAGTTGTTTGATTTGTACATTAGAAATAATCACTCTATTGAGTATTTCCATATAAACAAAGAGACGATAAGAGATAGGTGAGGCTAGAAAATAAATCAGGAAAATTTTCTTAGGGGGTGAGCTAGGAAAATAAATGGTTTGTTTTTTTTAAAAAATTATTGACTTTTTTCATTAACCGAAAGGCTATCAAATAGTAGAAAACCATATTTTCCCATAAATATTTTATTTTCCACATGAAAATGTTCAATCAATTACACTTCAAAGATTATAGATGAAGTTAAGGTGTTCCAAGACCTTAACCTACTCTGCTTAATCTAATAGCAATTTTAAAATATTGGCATCTGTTCATAGTTGGAAGAATCCACTATATGAGAATTGGCCTGATCCAAGAAGAGAAACAAAGCACAGGAAAGAGTCTCCAGGCATTTCATAATTTAGCATAGCTTACAAGAATCGCGAAGAACATTGATAAAGAACTGTTTAAATTTTAATAGATTAAACAATTACAATGACCCCACATTTCTCGTGCAAAGATTTGCTAATACAAGAGAAAAAACATTCCTTCTATGAGAAATACCAAAATGGCAAAAGCTTACAATACATTAAACAACCGTTCGACAAGCTCCAGCTCCAAAAAAGAAACACAACTTATCTTCTGAAATGTCTGGGTAGACTACATCAGTTATGCAACTAATAAGCCATTGTCCAAAAGAGGCATTGCATGTGTCAGATCAAAATTCATCAGCACTAATGCATCAGACAGGGATAACTGTTGAATTTTATTTCTCATCATCCACAAACAATGTCGAAGAACCTCATTTGACAACTACAAATAACAAAAATTGCCCACACATTACAGTAAAATAACGTTACTCATTTCGACAATAATCATAGTTAAACCTACAAAGATTTCTACCATAACTTAGGGTTATGGTAAAATCATAAAGGAAGCCTCAGACCGTCCTAGTTCATGAGTTTCAACATTATACAAATAATTGCATATCAGTTAAGTCTCAATATAAACATTGTCATCATCGGCTAAATTTTCTCAAAAACAAAAACCCAAATGTAGATTTACAGCAAAATTTAAGTGTCAAGAGTTTAGAAATCTCGGCATTGTTTTACTAAGACAGGGATAACTGTATAAATTCAAATTTCTCATCATCCACAAAATTGCTGTAAATACTACAAAATAATACAAAATGCATCAGCTCTTCCCATTCAACTAAAAATCAAAAAAACCCAATTCTAAAATTGGGATTTCAAGTCGATAGAGCTCATCATTTGCAAAAATAAACATACCAATTAAGCAAATATAAAACCCTATAATTGCTAAACAAATAAAAAAAATCACAATATGTTAGCACAATAAGATGATCTGCTAGGATTTATAGGGGAATGATTTAGGGTTTTAATTTAATAGTTATGTTGGAGTTTGATTTATAGGGGTTTTGTAGAGAAGAGTAATTTAGAGTTTTGATCCAAGGGCAACGATTCATTTGGAGGGGGCATTTTACAGCTAGACATTTAGATCCGATCCAATAAGGAAAATGGTTATGAGTAATCGAATTGGAAAATTTTCTATTCTGTTGATTTTTAAGACCAAAGAGAAGGTTCAAAATTGAATCCTGCTTAATTGCCTCTTCAACGCATCATGGGAGTAGCCCCGATGCTTGAAAAAATACAACATATCTTCTCAAATGCCTGCGCGGACTACATCAGGTATACAACTAATAAGCCATTGTCCGAAAGAGACATTGCAATGTCAGATCAAAATTTATCAGCACTAATGCATGAGACAGGGATAACTGTTGAATTTTATTTCTCATCACCCACAAACAATGTTGAAGAACCTCATTTGACAACTACAAATAACAAAAATTGCCCACACATTATCAAAAAATAGCGTTACACATTTCAACAATAATCATAGTTAAACCTACAAATATTTTTACCATAACTTTGGGTTGCAGTAAAATCATAAAGAAAGCCTCAGACCGTCCTAGTTCATAAATTTCAGCATTATACAAATACTTGTATATCAGTTAAGTCTCAATATAAACGTTGTCATCATCAGCTAAATTTTGTCAAAAACAAATCTCAGATGCAGATTTACAACAAAATTGATGTGTCAAGAGTTTAGAAATCTCGGCATTGTTTTACTAAGACAGGGATATAACTTCAAATTTCTCAAAAGCAAAAACCCAGAAGCAGATTTACAACAAAATTGAAGTGTCAAGAGTTTAGAAATCTCAGCATTGTTTTACTAAGATAGGGATAACTATATAACTTCAAATTTCTCATCATCCACAAAATTGATGTAAATACTACAAAATAATACAAAAAGCATCAGCTCTTCCTATTCAACTAAAAATCAAAAAACCCAATTCTGAAATGGGGTTTTCAAGTCAATAGAGCTCATCATTTGCAAAAAATAAACAGACCAAATTAAGAAAATATAAAACCCTATAATTGCTAAAATAATAAATGGAGACTATCTAGAAATGTAAGAAGAATTGGTACAACACAATAGAATCGGAATTTTCTCCTAAATTACTCATGAGAACAGATGAATCTAAGATGCTTAACAAGTAGTGATCAATGAAGAACGAAAATGAGAAGGAATTAGGGTTTGCTTACCATGATTTTGACGGGGTTGAGAGTGAGAGTAAGAGTAAGAGAGAGATGTTCTAGTTCGAGAGCAGGAACCCTAGAGTCACAACTTATCGTTCTCTTTATATTCGCGTAATCTGCATAAACACCCAATTTCACTCGATTAGGTCAATATTAAACCTAGAAAACACAAAATCAAACGAAACAAACATCAATCTAACTTATATGAAACAGAGATTCGATTACTTACATGATATTTGTGAGTCATTGGATTTGATTTACTTATTTTGAATTGGGGATTGTTTTAAAGATTGTTTGATCTTTAGAGAGAATGATTTGACAAACCAATAACACCACAACTTCAATTGATTCAATACCAGAACCCTGACTCCTCCCAATTTACATTTTAGAAGTTCCTCGATTTCACAAAATAGAGGTATTCGGAGCCGGAGAGGTTGATGCGAGTAAACCGTAGTTTGAGGTTTAGGAGGTGAGTGGTATAAATATCAAAATTAGTTCCACGAAAGTACATAAATACCCTTCCTGATTTAGTTTTATTGGTGTTTTTGTTAGGGGCAAAATGAGGAATACAATACTACCTTCTAACAATTCAAATATGACAATTTCGTATACCTATTTTAGAATAAAAGTTAAAAATTGACAAGGGTAAATTAGGCAGGCAAAAAATATGGGTTTTCAATGATTTTGGCCGAATGCATCCAATGGCTCCTCATTTTTAGGTTATAAAGATAGGCTTTGATATTCCTAAGTTTGCGTTGGGGATTCGGATCGACGGCCGAGATCGGGTCTCATTCCTTTGCTTTTCCTTTAGTAGTATAGATAGATTTCGACAAAACCTTATCAGTTTTGTGTCAAATTAAAATCAAAGTCATTCGACAACAAATATCCTATCAATGGGCAATATATGTGAACATCGTATGCATAATGGTCAAAACACAAAATCATACAATCAAGATTTCATGTACTGAAATCAGAACATTCTCAAAATCAATTAACTTAACAAAAAATATTATCAAAGTTAGAAGGACCCAATGACCGGACCCAATGACCGGACCCAATGATCACATGTACAAAAAGTTCCTAAATCAAGAAATTTAAATACTTTGCTCACCATTTCAACAAGTAAACACTTACTTATCCCCCTCGACAGAGTCCAACTACTCAACATTTCGTACAGGAACCCCGGGAGTCAGATCATCAAGAACCTCCTCTGTCGAACCAGCAAAAATACTGGGGAGTTCAGGGATAGAAGCCACATCATCAGACAGAGCTATTCTGTTATCAAAATATATAAATTCGACTTCTCAAGCAATGACGATGCCCTTGCAGTAATTATTCCTATCATCCATAGCATCAAACTCCCCAGTATATTTCGACTTCAGAGTACTCAAAGCATCGAGACCATCCTAGTCTACCTTAGCATCAGCTTCATTCTTCACCGCCTCCATAATTTTTTTTACAACCAAGATTTGTTCCCCCATATCGTCCACGAACCCTGATTTATATAGAGCTAAAGCTTCCTCCCGCTCCTTAGCGCTATTGATCTTCATCTACGCAAATTCTTTCCATTTTCCCCTTCCCAGGTCAACTTCGCCTCTCGATTGATTGTTTTTCGATCCTTAGCTGCTTGGCTTTTAAAGATCTTAAAATCAACTTCAATAGCAGTTTTCTCTGCCACCAACTCTTTCTTGATGTTCTTCAAGACCAACACTTCATTCGCCAAATTCTGGCCGCCAAAAAATTGAGGCTTACTATTAAGAAGTAGCTTTTTTATCTGCATAACAGTAAGCACATGAGTTTTCGAAGATGGAATCAATTAAACTAGTCAAAGGATTGGATTAAGATTCCTCACATTATTCATGAACATCTGACCTTCGAAGAAAAAGATCGGGATAATTTCTGCACCAGCTAAACAATCATCAAAATTTTGCTCCATTTCAATGGAAACATCAGCAATGGCCTTGAGGGCTTGGTTAGTCTCTTCCTCCGTGTTCACCAAGTTACCAGAATGCTACATCTTCAGAGAATTGAGATTGTTCTTCTTCAAACCTACATTCTTCTGTTGGGACACAGGTAGAAGCTTCCCAGCACGAGTTCCAGCTTCCACACCTTTGGGAACAGAAGTATTCGAGTTTTTCAGTGTAGGAGCAGTACCATAGGGAGAAAGAGTCATAGGCCTTTTCTTTTTCCCAGCTCTCCCAAAGCCACCACTTAGAATAGCCCCCCTTTTAGCGGCCATAACATCCGTTGTATACCCACTAATATTGGGATTTTCAAGAGGAATACAAGACTCCGCAGCTTTCTTTGTTTGTGCAGACATTTTTTCATTGACTAAACAAGCCTCGTCTCCTTTAGTTTGACCTCTCTTCAGTCCAGCTTCTAGGAACTCTTCACACAACCTTTAATCCACGACGAGAGAATCAATTCGACCAAAGTAGTCTATTTTTATAGTTATACAGTTTCTCCTTCACCTTTGAATTCTTAACAACCTACTTGATTGATACACAAAAACAAAACCTTATCAAAAAATATTCATGTAAGAAGTTTGACAAAAAACAAGTTCAATAAAACAAACCTAAATGAACTTTTGTTCATTTCAAAGGTTCACCTGGCTCTTACGGATCGATTTCATAATTACCAGACACTAAAAAGCTAATCGACAGGATATTTCCCACCAGTCTAGACCATCTCACAAAATAAGGGCCTTTTCAAAATCCTTGGCAAATACCTAAACCCCAGACTCAAAGGATTTTGTTTTAATGTATAGTAAACAATCAGATCATCTACGGAAATCAGTTGCTCACAGTAACAACCCAAAAAAGATCATACACACTAGGATTAAATTGACCGAGTGTGACCTCGTAATGATTCAGAGTTACTTTCTGATCAGCTCGAAGAGGCAACTTCAACCCTTTCTTGATTTGTTCTCGATGAATCTCCTGATCAACCATCCCCCATAATACTCCCCAAGCCTCACATCGTTAAGAATACAGTTATTTAACTAACTTCGCCAACTAAATATTCGAGATCAATCTAATATCTTCTCGACGTAGTTACAGGAAAAGCAGCTGTCACATTTTCCCTCCAAAAGAGGTTTTGAATTCTCCTACAAAATTGTGGTAGTTCACGGTGAGAATCGCGACAACTCCAAACCAGTATCATTCAGTCCAAATACCATGTCCGTCTCCTACTCCATACCATAACCACGGCAAAAACCCAAACTTAACATTTCAAAACCTCAGCACCATAACCAATATTCTCAGAGCACATCCAACAACACTTCAATAAACCATCAAAACACCAAAACCCTTTCACTAATTCCAGCATATCATCACATAAAACCCTTCAACTCCATACCTTCATTACACATACGAAACCCCAACCTGAAGAAACCCTAGAATTGCTAAACCCAATTATTCCCAACACACTACTCATTCATCTAATTCAATCAAGGGGTAGTGATATAATTTACAATGGGTATAAGCCAATCACAGAAAAATGCAACGAAAGAATGAAATCAAGAAAGGGGTACCAACCTTGACAATGAACAGCTTCAGAATCCTTTTGCTTAGCAACTTTTGCAAGCTCTATCAACATAGAGATTTCCTATTTCCCAATGAATATGGAATTAAATATGGAAGACAAGACATCAAAACCCTAGAAAATTTAAGTAAGGTCGTTATTGAACTGAGGTCTGGAAATTGAAAAGAAAAAAAAAAACCGTAGAAAATAAATTCGCAAAATTTAAACATCAAAACTAATAATCCTTTTTGATTATCATCATCATGGACAACCAGACTTTGAATCTGCTTCAACTGATCCTATGTAATGGGATTAAATCATTGGAACGCAATAATGAAAGAGGGATGGAGATTTTTACACCAACATCGCAAGTGGCAACAGCGAAGATTCAAGAAACAAATCAAGATTTAGGGAAGGCGTCTGAGGTAGATCAAAGCGGTTCTCAACCCCAAACGATCGGAGACGAAATCAACAATGCAAATCAGGTTATGGAAAGCATGATTGCATACCCTTGTAAAATCCCTGACAAAATTGCATCACATGAAGAAATGGTGGAGGGTAACAAGCATGGATCGAGAGCGGTCTACCCGTGGGGATTCTTGGAAAAGGCATCGGCAAACCCCAATTCGTCGAACTAGCCAGAGGTGAACTTAAGTCAAGACAGAGAGAAAACACGAACATCAACTACCAACCCAGAGTCAACCATCCAAACCCAAGGTGAAACAACAACCCAGACATTTGAAGACAAGGTGAAAGACACGAGGAATCACACAGTGGATATGAGAGAGCTGCTACCGGTGAGCAAGAGAGGAGATACACCGGTGATCACAATCCCATTTGTAGAACTAGAAGAAGGAAAAATGCAATATCAATACAGTTTGATAGGCAGGCTAGACCTCCAAAAGATCAAATTCACAGCAGTCCAAGAATTTGCTCGAACGCACTGAAAAACAACAGGATGTTGCAAGCTCATACCAATCAGTAAAGGCTTCTTTATCATCAAATTAGAGAACGAGATGACAAAATATTGATATGGAGTCGGGGACTTTGGATGGTCGATAGAATGCCGATGAGAATATTGTCGTGGAGTCCATTCTTCCCTGTGGACAGGTACAACACCTCCAATGTTCTCATATGGTGCAAATTTTCAGGCCTCCCGATCGAGATGTGGAGCCCCAAAATTCTCCTATCCCTGGATAAAATGCTAGGAATGCCTATCCAGCTGGACCAATCGACAAGAAGCCAAGACTATGGTTATCACGCAAACATACTAGTAGACATTGACATGTCTAAACCGATCCCCGATCACATTCTCCTCGACATAGAAGGGCTCATAGTGAAACAGGAGATACTGCTTCACAGAGTCCCTAAATACTACAGACATTGCAACAATGTTGGGCATATTATTGCGGAATGCAAGATAGTGCAAAGGGCCTACAAACAGAACGACATGAAACCGAGCAAGAATACAAATATGAACTCCATAAAAAGGGGCCAGAATAACATAATCAACAAGGCAATTTCAACTCCAAGTTAGGAAGGCAAGACGACAAACAAGGAAAACAGCAGGGAAAAAACCGAAGCTCAACCGCAACCACCCAGTAAGCACACATATTTTTTGGAAACCCCTACTCCCTCCGCCAGTAGCATATCACCGATCATTTACTTCCCTGGGATGACAAAACCAATGAGGCAGATCGAGCAAGTAGAGAGAATCAGAAATGAGGAAGTATGATCACTAGCAAAGGGGAACACAAACAACAACTTACTACAAAAAGAGGTAGAAATCACCAAAAGTAACCCATTCGATGTATTAGTAGGAGACACGTCAGAATAGCTGGAAGACAACAAACTTAAGGAGGATATCTCAAATCATAGTGCATACGCATATAACAAGGCCAAAACGATACCAGACATAGGGAGCTCTCTAGAAGAACATAACATAACATAAAAAAGGGAGGAATAGGGGGAAACTTAGCTAAAAAGAAGCAGACTTCGAAGAAATACAAGAGATGCTAAACCCGGCAAGCTGGGCGGATGAAATGGAAGTTGAAGAACAAATTATTACAAGGAAACTAGGGCCAAATCAGGTCTATAAATGTGGGAAAGTATACGCGCTGGACCCTCGGGTCACCAGATCTAATAATAGACAATTAGAGTGATTTTTTGGAATGCAATAGGAGTGGGCAACTGTAAAACTCACGCCTACCTGAGGAAAAAAGCAGAGAAATTACAACCGGATATTATGTGTATATTGGAACCTAAGATTTAGGTTGTGAAATTCTGACTACAGGGCTTTGCAAGGAAAATAATAACGAATAAAGAGGGGGGGGGGGGGGGGGGGGGGAATAAATGAAACATTTGGATACTATGGAGAGATGGGATGGGCATTATAGAACCTGAAACCTTGAACACTTCTAACCAGTAAATCACAATCCGATACATGAGCTATAGTTTTCTTTCATTCATGCTAGCTGCCTCTCTCTCTCTACTAAACAACACTCTGGAATGAGCTATTATCAGTTGCTACCATAACAAATGAGCCATGGATTTGCGTAGGAGATTTCAATTGCGCTCTATGGACTGAGGAGAGGAGGGGTAGAAGATAACTACTATCAAGAGCCATGCAAGAATTTTGGAACTTCATCGACAGGGCTACTCTTACTAAGTGCAACACAACGGGTATAAGCTATACACGAAATTACGCACAGAAAGGGGCCAATAAAATACTGGGTTGTTTAGACAGATGCTTGCAAAACCTACTTTTTGCTGGCAAATATCGGGGATGAAGAATCAAGACTACCCACGAATAGTGTCAGACCATTATCTCATTTTGGGAGATTGTCAGGCCGTCCCAAAACCTTGCAACATACCATTCAGATACCTTCAAGCATGGAATACTTATACGGACTTTGAAGAAGTGGTTCGCAGCAGTTGGAACACTTAACTAAACGCAACACCTTTATTCTGCTTAATGCTCAAACTCTAGTGACTAAAGAATGATATCAAGCAGTGGAAACTAACAGGACCGGACATAGAGCGTGGAACCAAAAAAGTATTGGAAGAAAACCTGCTACGTACAACTACAACTTAATCAGAAAACCCACTGGCAAAGTGATGCTCTCTACCAGGACATCATTGCAAAGGCTACATAAATATTGCATATTGAAGAGCGAGAAGAGATTCAATAGCGCCAAAAATATTGAATTAAATGGCTCACAGAAGGCGACCGCAACACCCAATTTTTTCACAGCATGACAAGCGCTAGAAATGAAAAGAACATCATCACAAACATCATGGAGGAAGGAATTATCTTGACAAACCAATCCCAGATAAAGGAGCGCATACTCTAGTTCTACACATACAAATTTGCAGAGCACCCAGTTAACCTGAATAACAACGTTTTTAATGTATTATTGTCCAGAGTGGAACAAACTGAAAATGATATACTGATTGAACTCCCAAATGAAGAAGGGATCAAACTAGCAGTATTTAGTCTCAACAAGGATAACTCTCCAGGACCGGACAGATTCCCAGGGGCCTTCTTCACAATATTCTAGGAGGTGGTTAATTAGGATTTCTACAGAGGAATCTCCCCTTTTTTCATTGATAGACGACTTCTGGTCAACTTTAGCTCCAATATCACAGTACTCATATACAAAATCAAGATACCGGAGAAGGTGAACCACTATAGACCGATTTTCCTGAGTAACTTTGTAGTTAAAATAAACATGAAGATACTGACTACCCGACTATCTCCAATAGCAGAGAGAGTGGTATCCTGGGCACAAAGTGCTTTCATCAAGGGTTGGAGTATACACAACAAAATCTGGATGGTATCCAAGCTAGTCAACGAGATGAAGGGTAAGAGGAAAGGTGGCAATGTGGGACTCAAGCTAGATATAACACAAGCCTATGATACTCTAAGTTGGAATTTTCTTACAGCAGCTCTCCAGGTATTTGGGTTCTCCTACAACTTCTATGAGTTGATTATGACCATTATAAATAGTGGGAAGATTTCAATCGCGATTAATGGAAGTCCCACAGGGTTCTGTAGCCCTGGAAGAGGTTTTAAACAAGGAGACCCTCTTTCTCCACTGTTGTTTGCACTCGTAGAAGATATGTTGGGTATTAACCTGCATGAACTAAGGAACCAAGGTAAAATCACACTATGGTTAGTAACAGACAAATACAAGCTCCAACATACATTTTTTTCACAGATGACATATTCATATTCCTCAATGGAGATACTAGAGATCTCAAACACCTGAAAACTCCTTCTTCAATACCAAGAAGCATCTTGTCAAGTTGTAAGCCTGGAAAAGTGTAAGACTTTAATGAGGGTGTTCTACTCACCAGGAGAAGGGTGATTCTCGACATATTCGGATTCCAGGAAGGGAAACTGCTAGAAACTTACTTGGGCATACCCCTTTTCCAGGGAAGGGCTACAAAGAATATTCTGCGAGCGTTGGTTGAAAAAATCATAAAGTTGGTGAATGGTTGGGTAGGACGACTTTAGTCATTCCAAGGGAGAGTGGTCTTGGCCAGATCAGTCCTAAATAACATACCTATCTATAACATGGCAGTCTACAAATGGCCTCAAACTCTGATCAAGGAGGGAGAAGCTATAATTCAGAATTTTATTTGGTTCGGGGACCCATCCAAAAGAAAGGACATTACCCTTAAATGGAAAAAGGTGTGTAAACCCATACAGGAGGGCAGATTAGGCATTCGTAAACTAGGGGAAGTTAATAATGCGCTTCTCTGCAAACTTTACTAAACATTTATTTAACAAAGTGAAGACTGGGCATGCGTTATGAATGCTAAATACAAAAGCAGAAACGGGGAAGTATTCACATATTACAAGAAATCATCCATTTGGAGGAAGATTCAAGTTGTGGAACATCTAGCAGGATAGCACATTGGTTGGTTGATCGGCAATGGGGAAAAAATAGACTTTCGGAGAGATTGTTGGGCAATAGATATCCCACTGAGAGAGTACATTAACCTTCCAGCACACTTATGGCAAAAATGTACTGCGAAGCTGAGCAACTTTATCAGTAACGAAGGATGGGAAATACATGATATTCTACTGCTATTTTTGGCGTTGGGGATCAACTGAGATAGACTAGATTGTGATCCCTAAACTCAGGACCAACAAATTTGGAAACCAGACATTCACAGGAAATTTACAGTTAAGAATACTTTCAATAGTATTTGTAAAACCCAAGACACTGCATGGTGGTGGAGATATTTGTGAAGCAACAACTTACACCCCCGGCTGAACTCGTTTGCATGGAAACTCCTTAACCGAACCCTCACTTTTAATGACAGAGTTACAAAGAAAGGCATCTGCCATCCTTCAATCTACTCCCTTTGCCAACATAATGCCGAAACTGAATAACATTTCTTTTTCGAATGTGAATACTCTTTGGATATATGGAACTGGATATGTAACATCTTCAAAATGCAGCCAGTGAATGAAGAGGACACCTGGCAAATAGTCCTTGCTAAAAACAATCAAGCAGGCTCTTATGTTAAAGATTTGTGGGTCTCGATAGCTTTTACTACTTGCAATGGACTATGGAAAAAGTGTAACAACCTCAGATATGATGAACGACGAACAACCAAACAACAGCTTCAACAAGAAATTTTGAGAGACATCATGGGCACATCCCAACTCTCCAAAATAGTATGTGCAACAATGGAACCGACCTAAAGATTATCAAAGCCTTGAACGTCCAGTGCCGACAAAGACACATAACACCGATAAAGAGTTGCTGGTAGGAACTACCAAACCCAGGGAAGATCAAGGCATGTTGTGATGTTCTTGCTTTGGGCAACCCTAGACCAGCAGGCATTAGGATAGTATGCAGGAATACAAATGGGGAGGTACTGGATACTTTCTGCAAAGTACTATGCAATACCAGCAACTATATCGCAGATATTTAAGCCATCATGCAAGGCGCCAAGCAAGAAATAGAAAAAGGTTGGAATAAATTATGGATGGTCTCAGATACCCAGGCCATGGTTTAAGTATTCACAAATGACACACTTTCATAGACTATGGTCACTGAATGGAAATGAATCAAGCAGAAACTCAACTCGTTCTGAATTACTCAAATATGGAGAAAAACAAATTTTTCAGCGGATACAACGGCCAAACGAGGATCCACAAATGCAGAACCCTTTGAAGAATGGTATCCAGGAAGGACAAATTTTCTCACCTGCATAGAGAACCCACATACAAAATACTTTTGATTCCTCAAATAGCACCTGAAGGCAAAATACCCTAAAGTCGTTCGAATGACATTGGAGGTTGTTCGAACGAACTGGTGAATTTTTCAACTTGTCTATTCAGATGACAATTGGAAGGTTTTTTTTCAACATGTCGTTCGAACGAACTTGGAAGTCGTTCGAACGTATCACACGCTGTTTTCAACAAGTCGATTCTGACGACAATTCGAAGGTTTTTTTAAGCACTTCGTTCGACCGACATTGGAGGTCGTTTGAACGAGATAGTGGTCCTGAAGTTCTAAGGCGAGTTTCTACAGTCGTTCAAACGACACTGGGCTCCTTATAACAAATTTGCAAGGATGCATGCGGATTCCTAGTTTATTTCCTAGTTTATTTTTTAATTTTTAATTTTTTAATTTTCGTAGAGAGCCCCATCTGCATATGCCCTAGTAACATGTACTAGTATATGGCATGGTTGGCTATTCCTCATCTTGTACTCTTACTTTTGGATATATTTTACTAAACTTTTTACAAAAAAAGCAAATGGAAAAATTTCTCAAAAATAGAGGGGGTATTTAAAACAATAATGCAACTGTTGGATGCACCTCTTTGCGAACCATTGCCATACTATATGGCCTTTTTCCTCTTAAACGGTTTTATACACCTCTTTTTGAACTCTTTAGCCTTTCTACTTCTCGAAGCCAACAGACTTTCACAATGTTTTCCAAGACTATCCCCATACATCATAACATCCTCTTGCCCAACATTCACCATTTCATAAGCTACAAACCTCAAACTTTCAAGAAGAAATTGAGTTTCAAACTCTTTAAAGCTTAGTCAATCACCTATGGCTACACACCTAACCATTGTTCATATCCTAAGTCCATATTCTTGTCTTTTATTCATATCCTATAATCTAAGGATAACTACAACAAGTATTGAAATTTTGAAATTTTAAATCAACAATCTACTCGATGCCAAAACTTACAAAATTTTGATTACACCAAACATCGACAAAGAAATCAATAAACAAGTAGGAAAATATTTTATTTATTTAAGAACAAATACCAGTACATGCATCAAACACTGTTACTTATAATTACACTTAAGGCAAGGAACATGGTTGGGTTGACCACATGTAATTAAAACCCTGCCAGCAGCAAGAATATCTTAATTATTGCCTTATCTCATCCTCTGCCATGTACTTCAACACTGCTCGGCGATGAGTAGTTTCAAGCACTTCTTTTGCAAAAATGTCGTACCAAAACAAACAATCTGCCTCTACCTTCATTGCTTCTGGTGATATCCTCGCAATGTTGAAAGGACCACAGGGAGGAAGAACATCAGAAGCAAAAACATGCCCAAAGTAACACTCCCCTAGTTCTACAACTTTAATAGCAAGACGTCTCTCTTTTGCATCCTACTGATGCTGAGACCTAGTTCTTACTATTGCGAAAGATTACTTGCAACATTAGAAACCAAGATGATAGCTATTTATAGATAAAACAGATCTTTATAAATCTTCCAATCAAAGATTACAATAACCAAGCCTAAACTTGTGCCACCAATCACAGGATTCTTTTCTTGAAAAAAAATTCTAAGAAATAAGTCAAAACAATATCCAAAAGATTTTTCACGACACAACCACAATTACTTGTATCGAGAATGTGGTGATTGTAGTAGCATATTTCTCAGGTTTAATATTAAGACAAGCTCTAAGGAACATCTCAAAGGAATATAATCTCACATACAAGTATTTAACTTGAGAACACCTTAGACTGCAAGAATCGACCACACAAAAGCAGCTGCTACACTTGGTCAGATATAACCGTTGGTTGTGCTTCACAAAGGTCACCCACCTTCCAGGATTTTATGCAAAATGTTATAATTCAGTAACTTCATGTATCCAACTATAAATATATGCAAAACACACAACAGGAGGACTAAGTTTTTTTGCATATTGTTTATGCCGTTACTATTTTCTTTGTCCAGTGAAATCAATTAACAACATAGTAAAATCCATATCAAATCCTTATCGAGGTCGTGGCTTTTCTCAGTGTTCCTCTGAGTTTGCACGTAAAATAATATGTGTTATATTCTTTTAACACTTGCATCTCATCCAGATTAACTAAAATAAGGGCAAAGTTTACCAACCAAAAAACTCACCATTACAGGCATACTTTCTTCTACCTTGGAGCATCTCTTCAAAGCTATCGGAGCATATTGGGTAGTTTTTCTCTTTGATTAATTGAGGTTTTAGCTCTTATCAAAGGTAGATCAAACCACTTCTCCTTAATTTGGTTCAACATATTCACATAATATCTATGATTCCAGGTTGTTGGATTTTTTGTTTTGATATTATGAGCATAATAATTATAGATTTAGGGTTTATAGATCTCTTATTTTTTTCTATGATAATGGTTTTAGAGTTACAAATTTTCCCCTATAATCTATTATATGTAGATCCATGCTTTAGAAAATTTATGATTTAGGGTTTAGATCAATTTCATGTTTTTAGAATTTTTTTTGTGGTTTTTGTTAGAGTTTCACGTTTCTCTACAATATTTCCATGTAAATTATTGATATGTTTAAATACTTATGTTGTTAAATCTACAATTTTTGTGATCCCTTTGTATGTCTATAAACCCTAATATTGTAGGAGAAATTTTACAATTTTTCTTCATTTACCTACATATATTATGTGATATTAGGTTATGTTTAGTTCCACTTTTCCCATATTGTGAGTTTTTTCTATGCAATTACAAGTTAGATCAACGGTTTGATCCATATTATCCCTAGAAAACGAAGATTTTCCGCATTTTTGCGTTAAACCCCAATTCTTAATTAGTAATTTTTAGATTAATATTTTATTGATATTTGAAATATATTTGGATAATTATTGTTGAGATTGTATCTCCAATATTTGGTAGAGAAAATATTTTGGATAGGTTTGTATATATTTTGTGAAAATCTAAATAGTATTTCCGAGGGGTCCTTTAGTTTTAAAAAATATTTTAAATATTATATATCTCAGATATCTTAGTATTTAAAAATTTAGATATCCTAAATACACGTTTCTTGTTTGATGATCAGTATATTAGTAACGATATTCTAAAAACTTGAATTCTTATTGATGATATTTTTTATCCCCCCCCCCCCTTCATTTTTTTAAATACGTAAATTATGTGATATACATATAATAATCATATTCATTTATTATTATTTAAACATGTAGGTACATAGAAAGAAATAGATTTATGTCAATAAAGATGTAACTTTAATTTAATAGGATATGAGAAAACATATACATGAAAATAGCTAAAATAGTATGTGTGACAATGGGTTTCAATAAGTTGTTACATCTTATTCGAGAATACAATGAAAAATTTACTTTGACTAATCAATATGATTTTTGCATATATCTATTACGAGATATCTAGGAAATCCATGGGGTGAGAGAGGATAGTCAAACTTTCCTTTTCTAAACTAATAGTGGATATCTCAAATATTAGTATGCCCAACCAAGCACAATTTTTTTTTAGTGATATCTTAGATATTTCCAAATCTCTAGCACAATCAAACAAGCTCTAAGATTTGGCATATATTAGATATATATATATACCTTTAGAAAATCGTAATCATGTGTTTATTTCCTATATATCTCTAGATTTGATTTTATCAAAAATCGTACTTTAACATACTTGAATTACATTTTAGGAGTTGGGAATATATTTAATATATGTCTCCTATATTTTTGGGGATGATAGAATATATTTATGTCCCTATATTTTAGAAATATGGGAGTCTCTATCACCTAAATCAAGGATTTTTCTCTTTACGAAACTCTATGTTTTATGGATTATTTTAGCTGGTAGGCCCGATGGCCTAACCATTATAGGTGGCATACATGTTTTGGTTGCACATTTTTCTGTGTTTAATTCGGCATACGACGAGACAAAAACATATATATTTCAGACCCATAAATTTGGAGTTTCGGTGAGCTCGTTCCCGAACCCGAGCTAAGATTCTAGGGTGCCGGCTGGGTTTCCTCCCGACCCGAGTTTAGCAACTCTAGGGTACCGGTTGAGCTTTCTTGCTAAACCCGAGCTTAACAACTCATGGGTGACAGGTTGAGCTCACTTTTGGGCACATCTAAGTGTTTCCTTGGTTGAGTACGTCTCCCACATCCCTTAGCTTGGGCCCTAGCTGTTTAAGACTGACCTAGCTCTAACTCATGCTTGTTAGCTAGGCTGACCCGTTAAGCTCAACGACCATGCCAGCTGAGCTCAGTCTCGCTGTAAATGAGGTCCGATCCAATCATTTTTATATTATACTGGGTAGGCCCTGCCCACTAGTCTAGTGACCCACACGTGCAAGGTACAAGGTCAGATCCGACTCGTTAGCTGAGTCACACGTGTTTATCTCCCATATGAGTCCAGCCCTCAAGTCAGTGACCCACATTCTAGGCATGAGGTCTAGTTGGCCCACGAGCTGCAGACCTGTATGTCTCATACGATCTAACCAACGAAAGCATCTGTGTGACCCACATGTTAGGCTCGAGGTCTAGCCTGGTTCGCTCGGCTAGCCGGCCCACGCGTTGACGCAGGTCTATCTCACATGAGCTAGGCGACTACGTGCTAGGTACGAGTTTAGCCCAACCCCGTAGCAGGTAGTTCACATGTCTTTCACGTTGGAGTTCCAACCTGTACTTGGAGTTCGGACCGAAACCATTTACACCAAGTTCGGCCAGAAGTTTGGATCAGATCCAGTGACTCTGGAGTTTGGCTTGTAGCCCAAATTCAAGTCCAGTTCTAACCCTTGGTCTAGTTAAGCATGATAAACCCAATCAAGTAGGCTTTTGCCCACTAATCCAGGTCCAGCCCGTACTAGCTAGGCAAACCTAAATCTAAACCCAAGTCTCACCTATGTCCCATCCAAGCTTAGACCTTGATCTAGACTCAAATTTGGTCAACCTGAGCATACCGATCCAGGGTTCGATAACTTTAAGATCTAATTCAAATATCTACGTATGAGGCCTGGGGCCGAAATCTGCGATCTCTAGAGTACATACCGAGTTCATGCAAACCTGGTTTTAAGCCCAAACCCGCTAACTCAAGGGCCAACCTTGAGCGCACACCCGAGTGACTTTCGCTTTATTCTTTGTCGTAAGTCACACACCAAGCTAGGGCTCGCGCATTGTGAGCCCAGGCCCAAGCTGAGTATATCGATCAGGACTGAACTGAGTCTTAGACAAGGTTAAGGCTGAGTTAACCAGACTACAGGCCGTAGTCTAAGTCAACTCTAACTTGATCTATGCCTTAGTCTTTAGATCCCCTAGTTTTACCAGTGTTAAACTCTAGGTTTCTAGTCTGGCTAGCTCACCTTAGTGCCTTACATCTTATGCAATACCAACCCAAGCGACTGTGCTGCGTTTGATACATGATGAGGTCCTAAGGACTATAATTATCTAAACATTTCTTATCCTACAACCTAGATAGATTGAGTTTGGCCTTCCCTGCCTGAAGAGATTAATACTCGTCTCTTTGCTTGTTCTCCACCTGACAATCTGGGTTACTAATTGTGGACTTCCTCCTGGATCCAAACAAAGGGCTTTTTTATATTTAGGAGAATAGTGGGATAGGGATATGATCTAAACATGGACATGAATACCTCACCCCCCTATGTAGGACATGTGCTGGCAGCACTCCTAGGCATATTGCAGTTGCCTCAAACACTAAATTTTGCCATAAGTCATCGTTTTGTGATATTTGTCAGTAGAAGATGTAAGCTATGTCCATATTATCTCCATTTCTAAAATAAAATCGCATGTGCTAGTTTAAACGCTAAAGTGTTTTGGAAACTTATGGCATATTGAGAATTAAGTGGCTTTAATCGTGCTACATATTAATGATTTTAATACCCATAGTCTGCGTGACTTCGGGGTTACCCCTAAGTGCCATCACTAATCACCTAACTTTTATAAAGCTCCCATTATGCATATTTTAACACCTAGAAGACAGATTTCGCATTGCTGATTGTTTAGAAAATTGATATCATTTTCCGATCATGCAATTATGCAAATGCTTATAGTGCTAGAAAAAATCCTAAATTTGGACCAAAAATAGCTAATGGATATAGCTTGTCCTTGGAAATTCTTGGAGTGAATTAGATACTATAATCTTATTATCACATGTGGGAGGAATTATATGTACTTTGAGCTGAATCTCAAAATAGTGGGAGGGATTATATGTGTTTTTTCATCTTTTTACATGAGACTCTTACCCTCGGTTAACAATACATATTAACTCCATGCCTAGATAACTCGCTTACCATGCGTAAGTTTTATATTCGAAAGACACAACATCAATATCATACAAATATCATATTGAGACTTTGAACGATGGTATGACGTATTACCCTGCGACATCACATCTCTATTCAATCTCCGCTCCATGAATCTTCCCATTTCATATCTCATCACCTCAATCTCCAAACCAATTTTTTTGTTAAAATATGATTGCAGAGTATAATGTTTAAATTCCAATGATCTCCATGTTCCTATTGGCACTCTTGTAATAACAACATAGAATGTGCGATCATTTATAAGACCTATAAACTAATAGTATGTATGTTGGAAGCAGAACACAGTACTACAATTCTTCGGGAGAATCATAACTACTGATGTACCTAGTACACTAAAAATAGATGCATGAATTAGCACCTATAGTACTTTACTATGCCAATAACACACATTGTTATGCCTAAAGCATACGTTATTATGTTTAAATGCATACACATATGTTTTGTACACATGCATGCAATCTAGTAATGCTTGCGCTTGAGGCACTCTCCCAGAATTTATAAGTATGGTTGTACCTAAAGCATAATACTTTTATTTCAAGTGATATAGGTCTTAGCTACACCTAAAGTCACAATCAAGGATGATGCAGTATACGTGGTGGTACCCACTGATAAGCACTAGAATGTTATATTTTATATCCCTAACACCTAGTCATTTTGCAGTCCCAAAATACCTTCATTAATGATTATATGCCAAGATTACTATTTTTCTAGATCACATGTTCAAAAATGAAACACATAACCAAAAGCCATTAAAAAGGGCCTAAGAGAGGCTCCTACACCAAAACTTAGAAAAGCGTGCTCAAAGGCATTTTTCATTGCTAGATATAATTAAAGATTAGAAGCCCTTATCAGGCCATATCTAAACACATATAACCTTTAGCATAGAAGAACATAGAAAGTTACAAATTAGGCGTCCTCATGCCAGATGAGCTGCTGGAGAAAGGCCACTAAAGAGTATGTGCCAAATTACATCAAGAAAAGATTTAAGGAAGAGCCAAGAGAAAGTAGAGTGCAAGAGGCCTCCACAAACCCACTATCGCTGGTCTGGGGTACCTAACCAACCAGTATTTGTGGATTGGCGGTGGCCACATGGGTCCCACTTTTCAGGGTTAGTGCCTCGTGATGTATAATGATTAAATTAGCTGCTAGATTTCTTAAGTTGGTCAATAAGAGGGTAAAGTTGTAATTATACTGTCACAAAAAATAAAACCCCGATGCCTCCTTCTCCTATAAAAGGAGCCTTGGTGCTCATTATAAAACCATCTTGGAGAAGAGACTCATCTTAAGGAATAAAGGTTGAAGACTTAAGCTTTGAATATTCTTCTTCTTCCCTATTTTTCTTCTTTAAAGATAAGTTCTAAGTTCTTCAAGTTACGGCAAGGTTCTTGGCAATGAAAAAGTGTGGTATCCAAACTAAAGTAGGCCCTACTTCAAACCAAGTAGCTCCTCTTAGGATTTGTATTTCTCTCTTATTTTTGTAGCAAGTATTGCTTAGATTGATATATCTATAAAGTACAAACAAGTCAATTATTAAGGAGTTAAAAAGGATGCTCTCTTGTAAAGATCTCTAAAAAGGGAAAGAACAACATTAGTAAGGAGATTAGGCCATTAAATAGTTAATTCTTTTTTTAATATAGTTTATACCAAAAAGGATTATATTTAATCTTTGGTACATGACCTAAGAGTAAGATTTAATAATTTACCTAAAACCTAGTTGAGCTGTTGAGAATAAGGAAATAAGCGTATTAACGAAGAAGCTTAAGTGTCCTCCTTGAGGATTTGACTCCTTTTTTGCTACGTTCCTCAACAAACAAGTTGAGTGTACAAAATTGGTTATTGATTCGAGATAGGACAAAAATCTTAACTCATCACCCACATTCGGTGTAAACCACAAAGGAAGAAAAATAACTCAGCATAGCATTACGTTTGATTATTACTTGGGGTTGATTGTGGTTTTACCGCACCCACATGAAATTCTTGAAGTTTACCTGGGGTCAAATTCAGAATTGGAAATAGTTGTGCATGGAGTCATACTAGCATTAGCCTGAACCTAATCTAGCATACATTCCTTGATTGTAATCCCTCTATTTTATCACGTCTAGCTCTTTCAAGATTCTAACCGTGTTTGGGTATATCGACCTTCATATCTTATTAGTTTTATCCGAAGTCGCTTCATTTCAGCACTTGACTCCGTATGTTGTACATACTATGCCTCATGGAGTAAGCTAGTTTAAGTATATGCCTATGACATTGTTGTTAAATTTAGCTATAGATATTTGCATTATTCTTTGAGTGCACATATACTGATAACATTCTTGAAGAATCAATGGTATACATATTTGAGGAATATGAAAATATCATCTACAAAAATAGGGTATGTTGGAGCATGTAATTGCCTGATGCTAACCATATAATGGATTTTGCCTTGTTCTTTTAGTTTCTGTAGGTTTATACTCAATATATCTTTAGATATTGTAAATAACAAAGGAGAAAGAGGGTCTCCTTGCTTCAGCCCTCTTTCAGCACTAAAGTATCCTGTAGGACTCCCATTAATAGAGATTGATATCTTCCTACTGTTGATAATAATCATGATCATATCACAAAATTTTTGGGAGAACCCAAAGGCTTGCAAAGCTGCCTTTAAGAAATCCTAACTTAGTATATCATAATCATGATATCTTCCCACATTACCCCCTTTTCTCTAGCATTTCATCTCATTTATTAACTCTGATGCCATCCAAATATTGTTGTGAATACTTCTACCTTTGATCAAAGCACTTTGCTCCCTAGATACCACTCTTTTAGTTATAGGTGACAGTCTAGTAACAATTGTCTTAGTGATTGTTTTTGAAAACTAAATTACTCAGACATATGGGTTTGTAGTAATATATCTTCTCAGGTTTCTTGATTTTAGGGATTAACACTATCATGTTTGAGTTAAAGTTGACTGGGATCCTACTATCTGTGAAGAAAGAGGAGATTCCTTTACAAAAATTATCCTTAACCACCTCCCAGATGGCAGTAAAAAAGGCTCCCAGAAATCTATCTGGACCTGGAGAGCTATCCTTGCTTAGACTAAAAATTTCTAGCTTGATCTCTTCTTTATTTGAGAACCCTAAAAGCATCTCATTTTTAGCTTGTACCACCCTTGACTTTAACACCTCCAAGATGTTGTTATTCAGATTCACTGTACTCTCTGCAAATTTGTTGGTGTAGAACTGGAGAATATGCTTCTTTATCTGAACTTGGTTAGTTAGGGTTAGACCTTCCTCTGCCTTGATCTATGTGATTATACTCTTTTCATTTCTAGCTCTTGCTGTACTATGAAAAAATTAGTATTTCTATCACCTTCAGTGAGGCATTTCATTTTGTACTTTTATCTCTACTGCATCTCCTCTCTTTCTTCAATTTATGATAGCTACCTAGCCTTTGCAATAATATCTTGGTCTATGTCATCACTCTGACAGTCAGCTTCCTGGTTGAGATGAAGCTATAGTAGTTCCTCCTCCATTGCCTTTTTGTTATTCCTCATAGTGTCAGGCCCATTTTGCTTCTACTGCTTAATATCATTCTTGAGTCACCTAAGCTTGAGCATTAATAGAAATAGTGGTGTTGCCACTAGTTCTTTGCCCTAACTGTTAATGACCATGTCCTCAAAGTCTGCATATGTGTTCCAAGCTTGAAGTTATCTAAAGGGTATGTTGCTAGCTCTAGGGATTGCCTAGCATTATCCAAATATTAGGGAATGATCTAGCACTGTTCTTGGGAAGTTTTTGATTCTCCATCCCCTAAATTCTTCAAACCAAAGTGGATTATGTAAGCATCTGTCCAGACAAGACAGAGTTTTATTAACTCCTTTTTGAGCATTGCTCCATTTGTACCTTACTCTAGTTGTGTAGCTCTCGATTAGATTAATATTTTCTATGAAGTTCCTAAATTCTGGCCTAGCTCTGGTTAAATGTTATCTTCTGCCCCTCCTTTTTTCTACTATGAGTACATAGTTGAAGTCACCCAAACAAATCCATGGTTCATTGATTCAATGAGCAACAGTCGTTAACTCACTCCACAGCTATGTTCTGTATATAGTATGGCAATTGGCATGAATAAAAGAAAGGCTGCATCTCATGTATCTCACTATTATTTGTTGGTTTGAAGTACTCGTAACTTCAGATTCTGGAACATCCTCCCTGTCTCTCTACAAAATTCATATATTTTCTTTCTTTCCCCCATTTTCGTTAGTAATACTTTTTCTAGCAAATACTTTGAGTATGAAATTCACAACATAAATCTTTGGTTCTACAATGCACATAATGTCTGGTTTTAACTCATCAACTATTTTTTCCAAGTAAGCTAGATTTTTTTATTTCCCACTCCCTGAGCATTCCAAAAGATTACTCTCATTGTCTATTATTTGATCTTGTAGGGTCAAGAGTGTATCCCTCCCCCTACCTTTATAGACCTAGTTTGGCTCTAAGGATGCTATAATAGCTTGTTCCTCCTCTTCCATCACATTAGCTCAACTGGCAGGGTTGAATAGCTACCGTATTTCTTCAAAATCTATTTCCTTTTGGCTTTATGTTTCTTTCTACTCCTCCCATGTTTATGTTGTGGACTGTTCATCTGGTGGTTTCTCAATTTTGTGTTGCTATTCTGGTCTGCCATATGTCTCGCCTTCTGTACTCTTATTTAAATTTTCTACTATATTACCATCACCCTATAGCTGCTCCCTTGTGTCCTCTAATAAAGCATCAAAGTTAATGCTCCTTGTAATCACAGCCCTTATTTGTGATGCTCTGATGTTATTATTGCTTTGCCTTGCTTATGACCATTCCTCCTCATTTGTAATTATCTCAATTTACTCAATCTGTCTCATAAGCCTTTCCATCCCAGGGAAGTAGATTATTGGGGATATGCTGCTAGCTGTGGGAGTAGGTGTTTCCTGAAAATATGTGGGCTTATTGGGTGGTTGCTCTCTCCATTTCATCTTTCAAGAATAGTTTTTCTCAACCTGATCTTTCAAGAATAGCTTATGTGGGCTTATTGGGTGGATACTACATATCGTATTTACCATATAGTAAGAAAAGTCAGAAGTATACCTACTAAATTGTATGAATATCTACATGATTGGATATCATGCGGCACACATTGATGCAGATGGTAGGTCATACCTCTACATCACTTCTTTCCACGTAGGTCAGTTGAAGCCTTGGAACGGTATACAAGCATCTCATTTGGGATCCCTCAGATATGAGAGATCAAAATCCAATAGTGCATCTCCTTGCAAAAGTAAGACCTCCATATTTTGGAAGACATCCGTGCATCGCTTATTCGAAAGCACATATATGAGACCTAGTTATATCAAAATGGGGGATTGGGTCCTTACTAACTCCTCTTTGGCATCCTTGGAGAGCACTTGTAAATTTATCCATCCACAATGTGGCTTTTGGTCATTTTAGACGCATCCTACAAATGGTAACACGTTTGCCTACAAACAACTAGAAGCAATGCAGTTACATGTTTTCACATTGATCATTAGACACTGGGCTCCATTCCTAGGTTACTTGACAAGTCCTGTAGACTTGACGGATGGGAAGAACATGTTTCTTCAACATTTGATTTTGTTTATCATCGGTTGGAATAGATGTTAGATATCCGGTATCCCCATATGAAAACATTAAAATGCTTAACAGTCTTTAATCTAAAAATCCTTGGCAATTTTTTAACCACAGAGGCATACAAAACTTCTGAGAATTCATAGAAACATGTTCATGTCCTAAAGTTGATTAGATGAGACTGATTTAATACCATCAAATTATTTCCCGGTAACTAGTATTGGCATCCAACCAATAATATCTCCCAAAGCAACAATTTCAAGGAGCTCATCTTCAAGTTGAGAATCTTGAAGTTTGAGCTTGCTCACTTCAGAGGAAGAATTTTATCCAGAAGGAGACTCTTCACTATCACTTCTCAGTGAATGGACATATGTGATATGTACTCTTTTCTGAACACTGGGCTTTCCTATTAGGCTTATCGGGCTAGGTTTTAATGAGGCAGGCGATTACCAGCGCATCCAACACCGATATGGAGGCATGTTAGTATTGGCTTTACCTTCTACTTGCAGCCCTTTTCCCATTGGGTTTTGCTGGGTTTAGATTGCTGAAACAATCATCAACTCGATGGTGGCTAACCTAAAGAGTGAGCATTAAAGTCCACGTCGCCCATAGGTGGCCCCCCCACGTAGAGTGGGTTGGGTCACCACCGGACTACTAACCTCCTAGGGTTTTGGTTGGTGAGAAAGAGGTTTGAGAAGTCTCTTATATAATATATAAAGACTCCCTACTTTACTAGCTAATGCTTACTTAGCCTTTTGGAGCCATAATGTAATCTCTCGATTTTTCAATATTATTTTATATTGGCTTGGTAGATATTTAGATGAACACACTTATCTCTCACTAACTCACTCACTCACTCACTCACTCACTCTTTCTCTCTTTCTCTCTCTCTCTCTATATATATATCTAAGTATATTCCAACTGCTAATATTTTATGATCGAATCCGAGCTAGTCTAATTAAAAGTACAAAGTACGATCAATATCCTTCCTTGCAAAGATAGATTGAATTATTTTTGAAGTTTTTTTATCCTGGGAGGTGCGCAGCAATATAAACTGTTTGGAAATTGAGCAGTACGGTAAAATGTCTTAGAGAGATACCTAGGGTAAACTAAAATCTAGGGGAGAGTGGGTTTTGTTTTGTTAAAAATCTACATTAAAGTAGCTATTCGAAAGTCATTTATTATGGGTAACTATACCTTTTAATTCAGCTCTATATTACCATATTAGGTTTTAATTATTAGGCTTTTGATATTCTCCTTGAATTCACTCTTTTGAATCGAATTTGAGGGGTTTAAAGTTATTTTTAATCTCTCCACGAAGAAAAAATCAGATAGCGTAACCCATCATGGCTAAGCTCAAACTCTATGTTGATGAACTAGGGTTTGCCCTGATTTTTGTAAAATTAAGATTAATCCCTAGGTCTAAAGGTCACTAAGTAGAATGAGAAATCAATTCATTATTCACTACATCTATTTCTCTCTAGGTTAGAATTACTCTCTACATCCCCTGACTTGTCGAGTTCAGGAGAGTTGAAGATCAATCCTAACGAGTGACCTAAGAACTTAAGGTCAAACCTATTACTTGTAAGAAAATCCTAACATACACCTATAGAGATTCTTCCTCAGATCTAGTATGAGGGGATTAGCCCCGCAACATATGAATTAACAACATTAATGAAAGAAAAACAAAAAACTATAATTAAACTTGAACTTAAGGATTTGAGATGCAAACTCAGTTCTCAAGCTCTCTAAAACCCTGCAAAGAAGAAAAGTAAGTTTGGAGAGGAATTGCTGATCATTAAATAGAGAAACCATAATTCTAAAATTTCCTAACTACCCCCTAGTCTTTTATAACAACAAAGTTTGCGTGTTTATTGAAGATTCCATCTAAACAAACCTTCCACGGGTATGCACTAAAATATCACGACTATCGATGCTTAGTCGTCGGCGATCACTCGATATTGCCCTTTGGCCGGTGGTGAACGTCGGCTGGTAGTGGCCAGAATTTTCCCTCTGTTCCAGCCTATAGGTTTCTTTCCTTAGTGATGATTTTGGTTTTTAAAGATCCCAACTAGCCCAATTCTCATTGAAATTAATCTGTTAAACTACTGGAGAACCTCAGTGTGGTTCTGCTGTCATTTAAGTTATGATTTGGCACTTTTCGTGCCAAATTATCTCCAGTAGAGTAGAGAATCCAAAAATGAAATGAGTAGGCAATAATTAGTTAAAAAGATTTTTAGGATGGCCAAAAACACCTTTAAAAATGTCTACAATTCTACACAAAAATTTGTTTATTGGATCATAGTGAATGCTCAGAAATAAGATATTAGAAAAGAAATTCTAATTGTTTTGAACAATTAGAATAAGGGGAAGGGAAAGGCTATTTTAAAGCCGAATAAGAAAGGCATGAAACCAAACTAGAACCAAGCACTGAACCAGAATAAGAATAACTAGAATCATAATTGGAACCAAGACCATGGTGGACCCTCTTCTCAGGTAGTACCAGTAACTAACTTAGTTCGGTTTATTAACAACAGAACTTGCCATATGGCTAAGTTCTACTAGAACCCCAGACATCCTAGACCTTCCCGGGCTCAGGCGCATGTTACTGAAGAGCCCTTTGTGGCTATGATATCTAAGGTTAGTTTGATAAGTAAGAAAGAAGGGTGGTGGGCGGACTCTGGCGCTACCCGTTATGCATGTACCTACAATGACAAAGCTTGGTTCAAGACCTATACGGAGGCTAAAGACAATAATGTGTTGTTGAGAGACTCCCACACCACAAAGGTACTCAGATCTGAGGACATAGTGCTGAATTTAAATATTGGAAGGACACTTCTACTGAAAAATGTCTTTTGCACTTCATAATTGGAGATGAATTTCATTTTTGAGTTTCTTCTCAACAAAGCTAGATTTTTGCAGACTATATGACCGGATCAATAAACGATCATGAAGAACGACATTTTTGTTGGTAAGGGTTATGCATGTGTTGGAATGCTTAAGATGAATGCTAAGTTCAATAAAATAGCTTCTTCTTACTTTGTTTGCTCTTTAAAATTTTGGCATACTAGATTTTGTCATGTTAATAAGAAACTTATTAAAAATATGGCTAATCTGGGATTGATTCTTAAGTTCTCCTTAGACAACTTAAAAAAATGTGAGTCTTGTTGTCAAACAAAAATTACCAAGACTTCGTACAAATCTGTTCAAAGGCAAATGGAACCTCTAGATCTCATACATTCGGATATATGTGAATTGGACAGTGCCTTAACCAGAAATGGGAAAATATACTTTATTCCTTTTATCGATGATTATTCAAACTATCTTTATGTTTTCCTTAAGGCATATAAGAGCAAAACTCTATAAATGCTTAAAAAAAATTAGCGGAAATTGTGAACCAATTTGAAAAGAAAATTAAACATTTTCATACCGATAGAGAAACTGAATATGATCATGGGATTTTTAACAATATTTACAAATCAAAAGAAATCATACATGAAACAACTTTACCTTATTCTTTTGAAATGAATGGTAAAGCTGAGCGCAAAACCTGTACCCTTACTAAACTTTTAGTTACTATCATGGTTAGTTTAGGTGCCGTTCTACATTGGTGGAGAAAAATACTTTTAACTGTTTCTTATGTATTAAATGGAATTCCTAACTCTAAATCACTTATTTCCCCACTTGAGTTATGGAATAAAATAAAACCTAATGTTTCGTATTTTAAGGTTTGGGTATCTTTATGTTATATTAGATTTTCTGATCTTAAAGAGTAAAACTTGTTTATCGTGCATATGAATATATTTTTATTAGTTATGCTATTAACAGTAAAGTATTTAGATTTTGCGACTTGCAAAACAAGGTTGTTATTGAGTCTATAGATGTTGATTTCTTTGATCATAGATTTCCTTTTAAGTCTTGATCTTGTGGGGGTTCATCCTCCAGTAATATTGTACCTAGGATAAAACAACCTAGAATTGTGGAGACTAGAAATACTAATATAGATCCTAGATGGAGAAAAATAGCTCATGTGGATAAGGACTTTTGTCCTGATTATGTTTTACTTACTCTAGAAGGTGATCAATCTACCCTTCAAGAAAGACTTATATCTATAGATGCAAGTTTTTGCCAAGAGGTCTTCAATGATGAGGTGGACTCCCTGGAATTTAATAGATTGTGTGTCCTTTCTCATTTTCCTCCTTGATGTAAAACTTTAGGTTGTAAGTAGATCCTTAAATATAGACTTAAACCTGATGGTTCAGTAGAGAAATTCAATGTCAGGCTTGTGGCTAAAGGTTTCAGACAAAGTGAAAATATTGATTTTTTTACAGTTCTTCCCTAGTAACTAGAATTACTTCTATTGGAGTTTTATATGCTATTGTTGTTTATAATTTAGTGGTTCAGTAGATGGATGTAAAAACTATTTTTTTAAATGGCGACTTGAAAGAAGAAATATGC
This sequence comes from Kingdonia uniflora, assembly GCA_014058105.1. Taxonomy (NCBI): domain Eukaryota; kingdom Viridiplantae; phylum Streptophyta; class Magnoliopsida; order Ranunculales; family Circaeasteraceae; genus Kingdonia; species Kingdonia uniflora. Next base: position 2,457,676 of record JACGCM010002435.1, on the reverse strand, counting down.
ATGGAACATCCTGAAGGATTTGTCGTACCTGGTCAGGAATGTAAAGTTTGTAAATTAGCTAAATCCTTTTATGGTCTTAAACAAGCACTTGAACAATGGCATGAAAATTTTAGTAACTATGTTATTTCACATGGTTTTTAAATTAAAAAAGTGACAAATGTATTTACTACAGGGTAACAGAAGATGTTTGCATTATCATATGTTTATATGTGGATGACTTATTTATCTTTGATTCTAACATTTATGTTGTGAACGAAACCAAGAACTTTATGAGTCAAAGCTTTGGCATGAAGGACCTTGGAGATGTTACAAGTATTATAGGAATTAAGATTACTAGGACAAAAGATGGTACCTCTCCTTAGATCGCTCTCATTATATTGAGAAGATTCAAATAAAATATCATTATTTTGACTGCAAGCCTGGATGTACTCTTTTCAACCTTAGTCTAAAGTTGTTTAAGAGCAGTAGAGATATTGTAAGACAAGCTAAGTATGCTAGCATAATCAGTAGTCATAGATATAAAACTGATTGGACTAGACTAGATATTCCTTACGCAGTGAGGATATTATGTAGGTTTACCAGTAGCCTAGTATAGAGCTTTTTCATGCTATAGAAGGGGTCATAAGATATCTGAATAGAACCATAAGCATAGGAATAATCTACAAGAGGTTTCCCGCGGTCCTTGAGGGATATTTCGATGCCAATTGAAATACCCTTTTAGAAAATTCTTAGACTACTAGTGCTTATGTTTTCAACATAGCAGGTGAGGCAATTTCTTGGGGGTCCAAAAAACAAACCATCTTAACCAATACACAATGTAATCTGACTTTATTGTACTGGCTATCGTGAGTAGGGAGGCAAAATGGCTGAGAAGCCAACTGCCAGATATCTTACTATGGGATAAACCGATACTGATTATACTGATTCACTATGATAGTACTGCAGTTATTGCCCTTGTTCAGAACCATTATTACATCAGTAAGAAACTTGTGATTCGTCGTAAGCATAACTTAGTTAAAGGCAAGCTAATTAAAGGAGCTGTAAGAGTGGATTTTGTTAGGTCTGAAGTGAACCTGGCTAATCCTTTTACGAAAGAACTAGCGCGAGAGAAGGTGTGAATACCTGGAAAGGGATGGGGATTAAGACAATTTAGATTTGATCACTATGAGATTATATCCCAACCTATAGACTAGGGATCCCAAGAAATAGGTTTAATGGGGAAAATAAGTTAAAGAGTAATTTTGAAAAAGCATGCATTAAAGAAATGAGTTTTAACTTTTAGTCCATCCCTATAGAGCATGACATCTTGTAAAAAGTTAAGGATAAGTCATATGATTATTAATAAGGACTATACTTTATGTGAAGTGGGGTGCGTACATGAGCACCTCTGATAGACTCACCTCAATGATTGTAAAAGTGGGGCCGCTTCCTATGGGAAATATGACAAGTTCTCTAAAGTTTTTAATAGAATTAGGATAGGAGCATGATACGTGCTAAAATCTTATATTTTAACATACCTAAAATAAGTCATTTTAACCATCCTAAGTTGCTAATAAGTGTGACTAATGACTATGTTCCTTATTTTCTGGATTTTTGACATTCCTGAGAGATATTGGTACAAAACAAGAGCTAAAAGCCTTAAGAAGCCTTCTATTTTCATTCCTTATTCCAGAGGTAGTTTGACGAGCTAATGCATTACTGATCCAGCCTGAAGCTACACCAAGTATAAAAGATAAGCTCCAGCAGTTTAAATTGCTCCTTATTCTCCAAAAAATGACCAAAATACATTCTGCACATTCTAGGATGACATGGTCAGATTTAATCAAATTTATACATTTAAAAGAAGCCTAAAATAATACTGTTCAAAGATGAAGCCCAATGGCCACCATAGACCCCTAAATACGGGCCAGCAAGCTTTGGGAACTCAACGTTTGTGGGTCTACAGGGTTGTTTGGTCCCCAAGCTTTGACAAAATTACTCTTATAGCCTTTGTAAGTCAAAAGCTAAAGAAAAAGATGAAAAATTAAGTTTTGCTTAGTCTCACATTGCTTATGTAATAAAATGATATTGATTTCTTCAACTATAAAAGAAAGCTCCCCCCCCCCCCCTCACTTATAATATACATATCTTAGATGAATTAAACTCAAGATAGAGCTCTTTGTTTAAGAGTTATGTTCTTTTTTAGACTTCCTTGGGCACAAAACTAGGTATGGCCAGCTAAACTTCTTAGTTATGACTTGGGTGGAAACTAGCCTGCCTGAGTTGCCATTAGCTAAGTCTAGTTGTTGGGCCAGGTCTCCCCCTTAACAGTCTGAGGGAGAGTCTAAAAGGGTTAATATTTTTAACTAAGTTTAGCCCCTATTACTAGTATCCTTCCTAGAGGCATTGGAATATGTCTCTCTATAAAAGGGTAGACCTGGAAAGCTAGAAATTTCTCTTCCATAGTGGTCAGAGGGAAGGACTGGGAGAAGTATAACGCTTTAAAATGAAACTAATCCCTATTTATTACCTTCTTCTAAGAACTAATGAGAGATAGGGTTACACATCTCATAGAGGGTACACCTAGAGGATTATTCAGGTCTCAACCTCTTCAGAGGTATAGAACTAGGGCATGTGGTGCTCTTAATAGACAAGCCATGTCCTAGCTCACTCAATTGATAGGTAGTGGTGTGAGTCCTTATTTGGATAACATCTGAGGAACCAGGTGCGCTTTACGATGGGTCCAAAATCTTAAAAGCAACATGACTCTAGCAACACGTACTAGGGTACAACATGGTCTTGGAGCCTAATAAGCTTAGGGCAGAGTTATCCCTTTCTCTCTAGACCAATTGGTAACGGTGAGGCTTTGCCCCTAAAAAGGATGGCCCAGACTCTGTCCTAAATAAGGAGGGTCCCGACTCTGGAAAGTTGCGAGTAGTGGCCTCTTGGAAGGGTACTCAAAGATAGCTCTGGAAGGCAACCCCTAGGTAGATCCAGATATGAAAGGCTCAAGTAGGGGATGCAAATCCCAAAGTCATAGTTTCTCTTCTAGAATATTTATCTCCTCTCTAAATAATCTCCAACCAGCTTCAGCAAACAACTAAAATACCTCATTCACAAACTAAAGAACTGACTCTGATCCCCAGCGTAGTTCAACCCCACTTACCCAAATATTATAATAGTAGCGGGAATTTATGGAACCATATAAATTCTAGAGCGTTAGAGAGCAAGGCCTTAAATGTGTTGTCTATAAGAACTTTACACTATAGGACCTGTGTGTGATATAACTTCTCTGTACCCTGTACCCTCAAGAATTTAGAGTTTAAGATGAATTCACTCTATATTCTTGTATTTGATCTTATATTCACTAAAGTAAAGGTTCAAGTATAAAGACACCTCTACTTATGCACAATTTTGAATTTTTTAGCCCAAATATGTTTTATCGATATAGTGGAGCGTTCTGGATTGTTGAGTTTATTTCTCTATAACTAAAAAACTTGATGTGTGCTTTTAGTCCCACATAGGTTAAAGAGGTTGTATGTATCATAGATATAACATGGTACAATAATCCACCATATTGGGTGGGGTCGTGCCGAAAAAACAAATTTAAACCTTTCTTTTGGGTAGTTGGGCTTGGGCCTATACTTTAGACTTTGAATTTGGGTTTTAACTTGGTTTTTCAAATGTTTTGTTTGGGACTTCTATGATAAAATTTTACACTTCATAACGGATAGGTTATCCTCTATAAAAGAAAACATTTTTCAGCAGTACTCGACTCAGCTATTCTTATTTGTTCATAATTTCTCCTCAAATATTTTGTTTCTATATTGTGTTCTTTGTGCTAGAAACAGGGTAACTTTTTTAATTTTTACAACAATTGGTGAGTGGGCATGAACCCAATGTACGCTTATTTGGATGTGCAGTGCACATTTCAATTGTACCACCACAACAATAAAAATGGAACCCCAACATCGTCTCGGTGTGTATGTAGGTTATAATTCACCATCCATTATTAGATTTTTGGAACCTATTGTAGGCTATGTTGTCACTGCACATTTTATAGATTATTACTTTGATGAGGCAATTTTCCCGCAATTAGGGGAAAATAAGATAAAGTACGGCATGAAATTCTATAGATACATGTAGTGGCATATTTTCCTGAAGGAAAATCTTTGCCAATACTATTCATAAGGAAAATGTAATAGAGGCTTAACAAACAAGATTTTACGTGGAAAACTTAGTAAAAGCCGAGTAAAACCACGACCTTGAGAAAGATTTTGAGATAAAATCCAGTATGATGCTAGTTATTACAAGTTTTTGGGTTATAATAGGGTAAGGATGTAGAGGTGATAGAGTTGCGGGTCTGTGTATTCTATAATCTGCCTATATTTATAGTGTATACAGGCAGTTTACAAAAAGACTGAAAAAGTCTTCTATTCTGAGAAGAGTAGACGAACTTCACGGATCTCTAACAGCTCTTTTTTGACCAGGCTCAACGACTACTTTTGGTAGGTCGAGGACTTATGGAATCTTCTAGAATGCTGAGTTGCCTTCGACTATGATGGACTGTCTTCGACGACACGGTGCTGGCTTACTCTTGTCGAATCTGAGGAATATGGTACTACAATTGCCCTATTCTCGACAGAAGTACTTGAGGTTATGTCGAGACGAAACTGGAAGCTGAAGAGGTTACCGAATATTCCCAGAAGTCTTTATATGTCATTGCCGAGGTCAAGGTGAACTGTATCTGGTCCTTGTCGCTCTCGAGGTGCATTTAATACTAATTTTAAAATTGTCAGCATAAATGAATTATAAATAGATGGTGTATTGAATGTAATTGTGGTGGTGTAGTGTATAGATGCCGCCCTAAGTGCGGTTAAGGGAGTGGCTAGAGGAGGTAGATGGGTATTTTGACGATGAGGCAAAGGTAAATTATTTTTGTAAGTTATTTTTTGGGGAGTATGTAAGAAGTGGGAAGATGGTTTGGGGAAGTGGAGTGACAGACCTTTGTTATGTGGGGAAGGTGCAGGGACTACTGGCTGTCACTGTATCAGGAGGTAGGGAAGGTCGACAAATTTTTGAAGAAGGGCATCTGCTTATATTGAAGATGATGAAGGTAAGGCTGGCTGGGCGTTCAGAGATCATGCGAGCTTACAGACCTCATTGGATATGTTTTCTGCGGTGCTGCTGCAGGAGCATGTCTGACTTAAGATTCATTGAGTTTCTTTGGATATCGTTGGCCCTGCTCTTGTCAGAAGAAATGTTAGATTCTGGCGAAAGAGGCTTTAATGTCAGATTTTTGCGAAAAGACAGAAAAATAGAAAACATGAGCAGGATATCGAAGTATATGTAAATTAGATTTTGGATGTAAGAGATGAAATATAAAGTGATGTGATGTAGTCGAAGGATGAAGTTATCGAATGTAAAATGTAACTTTGTATAATAAATGAAGTTAATTTCGTCGAAATCTTGTTACTGTGTTTGTCGACTATAATTTGTAGAATGTAAGTCATAGATGATAAATTTTCAAACGCAAAATGTGCAGAAAATAAATAAGGCTTATTCATAATATCTTGAACGTATTTTGACTTAGTAGGTCCAGGAATGGATTTCGAGGTCGATTGATTTGACTTTAAAATTGTAGAGTTCCTAGTCAGAGTAAATGCAAGCGAGTTGAGTTTGACAGAGGTGGGTATAAATAGTTGTTTGTGTGTTAAATGTAGATCAATTAGGTAAGATGGTAAAGATGAGAGCGCAGGCTCGGAGTGAGGTGTACAGACATGTTCAGGCGATGTACTGGGTATTGTATAGTCAGTATTTTGGCTTTCGGGATTATCAAATACATATGGAAGATCCTGAAGAACCAGATTACGAAAGGATGATTGAGGTAGAGGCGAAGGAAGCTGAGGAAGATTTTATGTTCCGTTATAAATTGTAATATTGGCGTTCACCTGAATGTGTTAGTGGTATGTTGACTCATGGGAAGTTGTTGGTGAAGAGGGAAGATGAAGCTGCAGCTAGGGGTTTATAAAGTTGTAATGTTGAAGAAGTAGATGTCTGTAATGATGTAATTGTTGTAATAAATAAAATGTAGTAAAGTAGTTGTGAGTTGGAAGTAATGTATGATTTTGTCAAAGATATTATGTACTTGTTGAAAAGTTAGGAATGAAAAAATGCATGAGTAAATGTCGAGAAAATGTCGAATAAAATGAGTTGTGTATGTTGTCGAATATGTGCCCATATATATAGGGATTTGTAGGTAAAGTTGTTAAATGGGGAAATTAACAAAAAGAGGGAGTATGGCAAGGTGTGTTCCACTAGGTGAAAGTGTAACGTATAAGGAAAATGATGTATGCCATCTTTTTCATAGGATAGGGTGTACTCTGTTGAGTATGAATATAGCAGAAGAAATTCTTCGAGATATGGATGAATTGGAGCAAGAATGTAGGGGGTTATTAATGTTGAGAAAGCAAAGAGTCCAAGGCATCGATAAAAGATGTAAAAGGAGTTACGTTCGAGGATCTGAACGGTGGCAAAGCGGTGTGATGAACAGTCACGTAAGGTCTATAAATAGAGTGGAGGTTGGCAACTGTTCACATTTTGTAAGTTCAGAAAAAAAATTGCCTGGTGCGAACTATTTATGCTCTTCTCTAGAGTTATTGCCTACAATTGCGAAAGAGGAGATCAGGGTGCTAATTGCAAGAGTAAAGCGAGCAAAAGAAAGGGATACTGAAGCAGCACGTAAATAAGGTTAGTGAACTGCGGTGATGATTTGTTGTGTTTATAAGTTGTTGTTTGAATGTTTGAATGTGCTTATTTAATATAGTAAGATGAGTAGAATGTAATTGGCGTAAGGGTAGTGTAATGTGTGATTTGTGTGAATAAAAAATGGTAGAGATTATTGGGGTGAGGGTTTGGATATGTGAGTTATTAATGGTGATGGTTATGGAGATAATGGAGTTATAAGGTTAATAAAGGGTGTGGGGCGGTGATAGATTAGCGTAATTTGTGGTGCAGAGTGAAGAGAAGGTGGCTGGTGATGCGGTAAATATGACGTGATTTTAAGGAATTAGTTGTGGTTACCGCGAGGTTTAAGTGGTCATTTTGAAATTGGTTAGAGATGGCCAAAATTTATGTCGGTGAGGTGTTTGCCGTATGTTGAAGAAAGTAATTTTGGCAGAAAACTGATAAAGGATCTTTAAGATCTTTGAAGTTCCCTGACATTCAATAAAAATGAAAGTTATGAAATACTCAATGCTTTAAATAAATATTAAAAGTACAATGAGAATAAGAAATTGTAGTAGTAAAGTGAAATGTCAAAATGACTTGAGCAATAAAGATAACTAAATTTTATCGAGAACTGTATGTAAATATAATAATGATAGTAGCATATAGTAAAGATATCGACTTGTCTGAGAGTAATCTCGATAACTATTGATTATGAACATATGAACCGATGAACATTTATATGTATCAGATATGATAGATACTAACTATGGTAAAAATATAGAATCTGATTTACATGTTCTTTAAAATGACTAAAGCAACTCAAATCGGTGATAAATATATATACGAGAATCTTAAGCCCTTGAAGATTGATGTAACCATTTGTGCTCAACAATTGAGAGGTAGTTAGAGAGCAGGATCGTATAGTACGGATGCAACTGGTGTGGACCAGTTTAGGGTGGTACCTAGAGTTATCGAGGTGTATGGCGAGGAGGCTACCGACACAAATGTCGATTACAAGCCACATATTAGTGATCGAGAAGGTAGCGGGGGTGGTGAGGAAGATGTGTGTCATGGAGAATTTCCGGAGATAAAAGAAATCTTGTGATTTAAGAAAAAATATGGTATTTCGGGAGATATTAGGTTAAAGGAGTACCAGTATGACATGGTTGATCAGGATGTTCCATTGGGGGGAATTCTCATGCATCGAGAACAAATTAAGAAAGGTTTAAAACTTCCCCTTTGAGCTGACCTGAAAAAGTTGATGAACTTTTTTGATATTGCACCTGGTCAGTTCAATCCAAATGTGTACGACCTTTTTAGGGTATGTGGGGCGATAAATGGTCGACTTCAAGTCAGCGGGGAGGAGTTGATCACCGTCGATGATTTATGTGTGTACTACACATTAAAGATGAACCCGAAGAAGTTGGGTTACCGCTAGTTGGCGAGGTTTCTAAAAAAGTTTATTGTTTTATGATATGGTGTCAACAGGGGGGCGATATAGCAATGAGCGGTTACTTATCTTTGGTAATTATGAGTTCAACATGAAAGACCCTGGGGAGTTCTTAAAGTGAAAGACCTTTCTCCTAGGTAATTGTAATTTTGATGTTTAACTTGTTGAATGTATTTTAAAATTGTTGTAACTGTATTTGTATCTGTTTACAACTTTAAAGGAGGTAGACAGAAATTCTAAAGTGAAAGAAGAATTGTACAAGATAAGGAAGGGCTTCTTTGGTCGTATCGACAATTTGGTTATCGACCAGGATCGAGTAGGTACTTTGTTCAAAGAGGTGGGGTTGAAAAGGTCGAGAGCGAAAGGTGCAGAAATTCTAGTTATCGACGGGAAAATGTCTGCGAAGAACAAAAGGGTTTTTGATAATAGTCTACCTTTGGAGAATCCGTCTTTGCTTGGGTACAATATGGACAGAGGGTGGGAGTGCATGAAGATGGTCCATCATTTTGTCCACACAAGAGGAAAACTAGACAATCGACAGCAGAGGAAGTGGCAAAAACTATGAAGCCAATTGCTGTGGGAGATGGGTGCCCTCTACGGGGATCAGGGAGTATCATGCCAAAGAAGACAAAGGGTGGAGGGTTGTTGAAGAAGAGATTTGTCGTGGAGAATGAGGGCGAAATTAAGAAGTCGATGAAAGTATATATGTTGAGGACTAATGAGTTAGAGGTGGAAATCAATAACTATTTGGTGGGAGCTGAGAGTTTGATAACTTTTCTTGGCATGGGCCACCGGAACATATCGAAGGTTAGAAATTTCCCTGCTTTGTTACATTTAAAAAAATTGGTAAGTCATTCGAATACTTAATTTATGAATATAATGCAGATCAAGGAGCTATTGTCGGAGGCTAAAGGCCGTTTTGCTGGAAGTAGTGCCCTTGTAAATTAGGTGTTGGCTTACAAAAACATCGAAAAGGATTTGACAAGGGAGAAGGAACTGTTGATTGAAGAAAAGAAAGAGCTTAATGCAACCTTAAACACCTACAAGCTGGAGGCTAAAAATGCGATGGAGAGTGCGCTTTGTGAAGTAAAGAAAGCTGCAGAAAAAGATAAGGCGGAGGCCTTAACAACACAGAAGGAAAATTACAAGAAGGATGTCAGGGAGCAGGTTGCCAAGGCATGAGAGGCAATGTAGTATGAGCATGCTAAAATTCTTGATGAGGTGAATGAAGAGAAACTAAACAAATATAGGCAGGTGATGGAGCATTTTGTTGGTCAGTATAAAGATTTGGAGTTTTGAAAAGTGTACTCTAAAGGGTTGGCAAAGTCTAGTGGTGGTCACTACGAGGATTCAAGTTCAGATGAGGAGGTACCGATTCCTGTCAAAGTTCATATGGAAGTTGTCGATGATATGGTGAGGAAAGAGGCTGATGCTCCACGTCAGGAGGAGCTAGGGGAAGTACTGTCAATGGAGGGAGTTCTAAATGTTGATGGTTTAGTATCTCCTCCTGCAGAATTGAGAGTGTTTGTAACAATAATTTTTATATTTTGGAAGTATGTACAAATGGTTAGTGGGACCGAAATACACTTTCTTGTGTGTGTGATAGCAGTTATTTATTTTTATCGAAGTGATGGAATTTGCATAATGATATATTTGTTAAGTAAAAATGTTCGATAAGATTAGTAGCTTTAGTGCAAAAGCATCTTGTAGTAAAGTAGTAAGGGACGAGAACATGCGTAAATTGAGGGCCATGGAATGGAAAGTAACGTGATGTGTACCAGGGGTGTATCTTCCGTGGGACACTTGGGTTTTATCAAAAAAATAAAAAGATGTATATTTAGATATGTAAGGATAGCAAAGTGGAGTATCCTGTAAGTGGATAGTGTTCGCGCAGAAGGAATGATTGTCTGGATTAGTACTTATGAAGTATGGATCGAGAACAAGTCATAATAGGAAAGATGTGCCTGATTGGATGCATACGTATTAAGTATGGATCGAGATCAAGTCGATATAGGACAGATGGTGCTTGTCTGGATGCATACTTATCAAGTATGGATAGAGATCAAGTTGATATAGTAAAGATGGTGCTTGTCTGGATACATACTTATCAAGTATGGATCGAGATGAAGTTGATATAGGAAAAATGGTGCTTGTCTGGATGCTTACTTATAAAGTATGGATCGAGATCAAGTCGATATAGTAAAGACGGTGCTTGTCTGGATGCAAACTTATAAAGTATGGATCAAGATCAAGTCAATATAGGAAAGATGGTGCTTGTCTGGATGCATACTTATCAAGTATGGATCGAGATCAAGTCGATATAGTAAAGATGGTGCTTGCCTGGATCCATACTTATCAAGTATGGATCGAGATCAAGTTGTTATAGCAAATATGGCGCTTGTCTGGATGCATACTTATCAAGTATGGATCAAGTTCATTGTCTGCATCTGATACATTTCTTCTGGTACTAGGTAGGTCGAGGTCAGAAGGGATTACTGCCTCAGTACCAAAGGCCATCATGAAGGGAGTGCAATTGGTTGAAGTTTGAGAAGTAGTTTGATATGCCTAGAGAACACTGAGAAATTTATTGACCCATCTGCCTTTTTTATCATCAAGACGCTTTCGCAAACCTGATTTGATACTTTTATTGATGGCTTCAGCTTGACCGTTGCCTTGAGGGTAGTATGGTGTAGAAGTGGAGAGCTGTATTTTATATTTGTAGAGGAAAGTGACGACTTTTTTACTAATGAATTATTTGCCGTTGTCAGATCGTATCATTTGTGGGCAGCCAAACCTGGTGATTATGTTTTCCCAAATGAACTTGATAACTTCATTTTTTTCTGTATGACATAGAGGAATTGCTTCAACACACTTTATAAAGTAATTTATGGATACAAGAACGAATCTGCGATTCCCCGATACTGGGTGGAAAGGTCCAATGATATTTATTCCCCGTCGTTGGAATGGCCAAAGAACATTGCTAATGTGTAAGTCAAGTGCAGGGCTCTTGATGTCTTGAGTGTGGATTTGACATTTGTAGCATTTGCGTATGAATTCTTCGCAGTCTTGTCTCATTTTGGGCCAGTAGAGTCCTTGGGTGAATGCTCGCTGTGCTAACGATCTTCCCGAAATGTGAGCGCGCCGCAGATACCTTCATGAAGTTTCCGAATCTTGGTTTGTGCTTGTTTTTGTGAGATACACTCAATCAGTTATCCTCCTCCTATTATATGATACAAGATATTATTGTACTGTGAATCTAGGGCACCTGGCCAATAATGAACGGGATTCTTCTTTGTTGCTAGGGAGAATTTTAGAGTTGAAGTATATGCAGAATAATTTCCTCCAGTCTTCAGGATCTGTGTCTTCGGTAATGGTGATCTGTATTGCTGATTGTAGGTCGAGGCTGGAATGGTCGATGATCTCGATGTTTAATAATCTTTTTTCACTGTCTTCGAGCATGGCAATTTTCTTGTCGAGGTAAATAAGAGATTGATGACTGCTTGAAAATTTTCATTTTTTCTTCGACAAGGGCTGCATAATCAACCATTTTACCCGTTGTACAAAACTTCTTGTTGTAGTGATTGGCAATGAGCAAAGAATCAACATAAACTACTATGTCTTCTGCACCAAGTGTGAATACAAGATCGAGTCCGTACAGGATGGCTTCGTACTCAACTTCATTATTTGTAGTGTAGAAGTTAAGTTGAATGGATTTCTCGATACGATGGTTGGAAGGTGTAGCAAAGACGATGCCAATTTCGGATACCTTTCTTCTAGCTGATCCATCTGTATAGAGTCGCCATCCATTGCTCTTGGACCATGCGTCAGGTTCTGTGATGGACTCATCAATAAAGATTTCTTCGAGTTTTTCCCAATTTGGATCTTCGACTGGAAAATCTACAAAAAAGTTAGCAACAGCTTGTCCTTTTATTGAAATTTATACTTCGAAGGAGATGTCATATTCGCCAAGGAAAACATACCATTGCTGAATCCTTTGAGATTTCTCTTTTTTGAAGAGTACCAATTTGAGGGGGTACTTAATTGTGAATCCTTTGTTTTTTGCTTCATCTTCGAGATACTTCTGGATGCCGATGACATAATTGTGAAGCCTTCAAGTTAATAGGATGCGATGAAAGATATGAATAAAGGAGTAGCAGTTATCAGTTTCATGGTTATGCACATTATGATACTGACATAGAGGCTTGGTGGGAACGTCAGGAATGGTTTGTGGTGCTCGATAGCACTCATCCCCCTTTATCGTTTGTAAGATAGTGGAGAGAGTGGTTATCATTGGTGGAAAAACTGTGACTGGTCTGTCGGGTCTACTGTCCCTTCTTCTGTTGTTGTCAGGGTTCCAGCCGCGCTGCTTGGGTACTTCTGTTGTCGTCAATCTTTAATGGGTGGTCGAAGTTGTTTCTCGAGAGTGGATGGCTTAAGAGCTTTTCATCTTATCGTTTTTCGACCATTCCAGTTTGATGTAGTTATTAACTACGTCAATCATCTCAGTAACTATTCTTGATTTATGAAGAGTAAGTTCTTCTCAAACTTTAGAGTCGATGTATAAGGCAAAGGTGAGTACTAGAACGGCGATTTTAAGGTCTGAGTTCCCTATTTTCCTCATTTCCTGTAAGAAGCGTTTGTAAAAACTAGCCAATGTCTTTTTTGCGCCCTCCTGGAAGAAGAACAAAGAATCGACTGTGATCTCTCGCTCTTTTGCATGAGCATAATTGCTTTGAACAGTTGCTGCAACTATTTGAATGTAGTAATTGAGGCTTCTGGGATGGTATGAAACCATCGGAGAGGTTCTTCTTTGAGGCTCATGATGAATAACCTGCACAACATGTGGCTTAGCTTGGAATATAATCTGACTACGGCTTTGAAGTATCGGACGTGGGTAAGCGGATCAGTCAGGCCTGTATACTGAATAAACTTGAGCATATGGAAATTTTATGGGATGGGCATAAGTTTGAGATTGGGGGAGATGGGGTTTGTCTTGATCCTATCAAGGACAGATCTTTAGCCTGGGATATCAGAATTTAAGGCCTGGATTCTGATGTTTAGGTCGTCCAATGTGATGAACTGTTGGGGAGGGATTGGTACTGCTGCAACTTGTGAATCGAAATTTGCCTGACCTTTTGGTCCCAATCGATCTCTGATTGGTCTTCTTTCCAATGGTGGGGGAGTTCGATCTCGCGTGCGTCGACTTTCTTGAGTTGTCGATACTAACGATGAAAGGCCAAAGTGTCAAGAAACCCTATCCGGATTTCTTGATCTAGATTGAGAAGTTCGTAATCTTTTTTCTCAGGGTTGATCATCCCTTTGGGTGGCTCTCGACCGATAATCACTTTAGGTCTGCGGGGGGTGACGCTTGTCGAACATTGAGTTGATCCTGTGTCCTCCTCAATCTCTCCATTTCTTTTTGATGAGTTTGACTTTGATTATCTAGGGCTTGTCTTCATTTATCTCTCTCTACTTGAAGAGCTTCAGCGTGGATACGCTGATCTTCGATTCTTTGAGCTTTTTTGCCGCTATTTGATTATGAAACTTCACTACTTCCCCTTGTAGGTTGATTGCTTCTACTACTGGATTGACTTCGCGATCTCTTATCGTGCTGAATTGAATTCAGAGATTCATATTCATTTTTTTCAGGTATTTTTAGATCAGTAAGGGTAAAAAAAAGTGGGGTATTTCCCGCAGACGGCGCCAATTGGAGTGGCATATTTTTCGGATGGAAAATCTTTGCTAATGCTATTCATAAGGAAAATGTAATAAAGGCTTAACAAACAAGATTTTACGTGGAAAACTCAGTAAAAGCTGAGTAAAACCACGACCTCGAGGAGGATTTTGAGATAAAATCTAGTATGATGCTAGTTATTACATGTTTTTGGGTTATTGTAATGTAAGGATGTAGAGGTGATAGAGTTGTGGGTCTGTGTATTCTATTCTCTGCCTATATTTATAGTGTATACAAACATTTTACCAAAAGATAGAAAAAGTCTCCTATTTTGGGGAGAGTGGGCAAACTTTGCATATCTCTAACAGCTCTTTCTTGACCAGACTCAACGACTACTTTTGGTAGGTCGAGGACTTATGGAATCTTCTAGAACGCTGAGTTTTCTTTGACTATAATGGACTACCTTCGACGACACTGTTCTGGCCTACTCTTATCGAATCTGGGGAATATGCTACTACAATACAGATCTCAAGGAATAAACTAGAACTTTCTTATCTAGATTCATATGCATCCTTAAGTGACAATGAGACTTCCTGAATACATCTACAAAACATAGCTCTTGAACTACCCAATTTGTTCAATAATACATCTAAAGTAACGAAGTCACATACACCGGTAAGGAATGTATCAACATGTATTGAGATACCAACAACAATCTCTTCGAACATTCCAGCTTGTGAATCACAGATTAAACATGGACGTGGAAGACCACGGAAGGACTCGAAGGGTAATAAACCATCTTTGGCTCCACATTATAAGCTACATATGGCTTCTACTAAATGTTTACCAAAACATGTAGGGGATCAAAAACTGATGGTGATGTCAGTGCCACAGAAAAGTTCAAACCATCGACTGCTGGTGTAGTCAGTACTAAGAAACTACGCAAAATACCATAATATACCAGGCAATTATTGCTATACGACCGCGATCTAACCCCAAATCAAGCTATTCCTGTTTGAATTACCTCCATGTCAGGCTCACGCATTCTACATGTGATGTCAACAGTTAACATCGACACCTACTCCATGAACTGATGAAGAAATTGGTTCGGGCTCAAACAAAAGAGCATAAACAAGTCAAAAATACCTATCTCTCACGAACTCAACAATTACTCAGTCAACCGCCACTAACCACATTGTTCAGAGAACGTGCTTTAGCACGATGAAAAACTCCGGAGAAGGCCTATATAAAGTAAAAATTTCAGAAGAGACAGGGACCAGAGAAATGCATGAGAAATCACCAAGAAAAACTACATTTTCCAGATTCTCAAAATATCAAAACTCTTATTTACAGGATCAATTATTTCTAAGTCAAGATATCACTTGCAAAAATATATCAGCCTCAAGCAATAAAAGTTACTATTACAAAAGCCCTCAACTAGAGGTCATGGTTTTTTTACCTATTCAGAGGTTTTCCACGCTAAATCACCTATGTTATTTCTTATTTTACGTTAGTTTTTGTCACAGGAACATTGGTATAAGAGCTAATTCTATGTTATCTCGAGCCTACAAAATTAGGCTATTACATTTGGCATCGTCTGTGGGAAAGAAGGTATTTCCACGATATCCTAAAGCATACATTCACTCTACTATAAATTTTAATCATCGCCACTTCTAGGTGATCAACAACTAAAATCCAGCTCGATCTTTCAGTTGAGCCAGAATAAATTACAGAGCTACGGGCGAATCTCAACGCCGAAACATAGAAGCGCAATAAGCTCAAACCTCAATTAACTCTTGACCAAGAGCTCTGTGAAAAAGAGCTTGAAGCTTAATGACAAGCTTGTTTGACAGTGTTTAAATGACATAAAGACTAGATGATAACCAGGCAGACTGCCTTACAAGCTCTGTAAAGTACTCAGCAGGCTCCTCCAATAAGAGATCGCGATCAATTGCCAGGAACCTCCTGCACGGGATAGGTTGGGACCTCAAAGAGCCACCAGCAAAACTATTTCTAGAAATATTTAACACGAACCTCAGCCTTCCATTCATTTGGGCAGAGAAGTTCAGTCTGAGATCAGTCGAGGCCACCAATATTCCATACGTCAGGAGGAAGAATAGCAACCTCAACCTCGAGTTCTAGTATGCGATTGCTTGAGTGAAGGTACTGGTACTCACAATCCTCAACCTCCTCGTCAAGCCACTTAGCCGACACGTCACTATGTTATGTAAGAGCATATGGATCAGCGTATTAAGGAGTTAATCGAAGCACCAGTTCTGTGTAGTAAAGACGGCCTTACCAAGTTGCAAGGAAGTCTAATTTCCAAAGAACTATTCGATATAGAAATATCGAAAGGTTTCCATACTCCTAAAATTTTCAAATACAAGGGCACCTATCCAAAGGAGCACATTTAATAGTATCGTGATTCATTGGGGTTATATTCTAACCTCAACCACATCCTCTACCGTTTATTCATAACAAGTCTCCATTAAGAACCGTTTTGGTGATTCCACTATTTAGTTAAAGGTTTCATACACACATTCGACAAGCTGCAGAAATAATTCATCATGACGTATGCTCGAAACATAAACAATGAGGGGAATTTATATTCTCTTATCTGCTAAGCTGAAGAAGGGAAAGGTCGAGCTTAAGAAGAAGGTAGCTCGACTGAAAGCTTACTTGATTAAGGAGGGGAAGCAGTTGGAGGCCTTGAAGGCATCTCAAGAGGTAGAGATTAATGATCTTTTAGCGGAAGTAAAAAAGAATATGAAGAAGGTGGTAACCAAGGGGTATTCCGATGATTTGGTGAATGCCATTATGGCGGACACATATCTTGAGGAGGAGGAAGATGATGAGGTGGAAGGTGTTGCTATTGGAGTTGAGGATGGGTTGGATGGTGTCTCTCCCCAAATGGTGCAAGACAACCAGGGGGATGACAATGAGCGTTTAAAGAGATAAAATGATAAGGTAGAGTAGAATGTTGACTTTGTGATTGTATGAATGGTTTGGAATGTTGAAATATGATGGAATATTGTTTGCTGGATAAAATTTAGCAGGCTAAGACGCTTTTATAAACCTTGTTGTAGGAACGTAAGGAAATGAGCAAAAAAATAAAAGATTTAAAGACTGAACTTGCTAAGGAGAGAGACGCCTCAGTGCCCCTATTGACTTTGGAAGCAAAGCTATAGGTTAGAAAAGAGCAAGACATATTTGACTTGTATGCTTCATTAGTCTAGAGCTACAAAGTAAAAATTAGAGTACAGGGACAAACCAAAAACCTGTTACCAGTTTATGGGCAATGACACTCAATGGTGTATAGAAAATAGCAAAATATTGAAAAATTAAAACATAGAGAATGTGTACCTTAGAATTGGAAGTATATGTTATTGTGCATCCAATTGAGATTGGACATTAACCTTAAGTTTAGAAGTAGTTTCACGCAGTAGATGTCAAAAAATAAAATTTTTGTTAGAAATGAGATGTATGAATTGAGTAAATGTTCGGAATCAAACTTGACATATTATATCTGTGATGTGCAGGTCAAATAGGAGTCAGCTCACTTTCGCGAAGATGAGATACACCAATGTAACTAAGAATTTGTGGAGGAGTTTGATAGGATGAGATAGGCGAATAAAGACTGAGAGGATCAACATGTAAAGGTATACTTCAAGTTTGTTGAGGCAACCCAAACTACTGACGACCTTACTCGGAAGATCGAGAAGAAGGATGCCAAAATTAGTATAGGGCAAAAAGAGCTCATGGAGATGAAACAACATGTTGTGAAACTCAAAAGCCAGAATAATGTGATGAGGGAAAAGAGTAGGGATACAGACATGGCTCGATACCGTACACAGGAGTTTGAAAAATTAGAGGAAGGGTTAAGTCATTCTGTGGCCAGTTTGAAGGACCAAATGATCAGTAAAACAAATGATCAGGTGTAAATTCGGGCTGATCTAGTGAGTACCAAAACCGAGCTGGAGCGATTGAAGATGAAAATGGTTGAGAAAAATAGCGAGCTGAAGAAAGCTCAAGATAACCTATCTACCTCAGAAGTTGGGGTTGAGCAGTTGACTACAGCCTTACCTGCTATAGATATGGAGCTTTGGATGGTGTAATGGAAGTGCGATGAGACGAATGAAAGGGTTGCACAACTGAAGATAGAATTGGCACAGACCAATTCGTGCGCCAGAAACGCCGAGGCTGGGGAGTACTCTTGGAAGAATAAAAGTGATGTCAAGATTTCCCTTGTGAAAGGGGATGTAGTTAGCACATCAGCTCGAATAAGAGAGCTGGAGGGGATTGTAGCTCGAACTCAAGCGGTCATGCCCGAGGCATCACGCTCAAAATTAATAATGGCGGTGATCGCCTATTTTGTAGAGGTAGTAAAAAGGCTTGAGTTAGAGAGAGATACCTTGAACAACTATTTGTCAGAAAGGGGATGTATTTACAGAGTTAATATAGATTGAGGAAATTTAATGAACTCCATAGAAACAAAGTTAGGATCTCGACCTGCTGAATTGGTATAACAGGACAGGATTGCTGTAACTGCTCGAGCTCAAGAATTTATGGCTGGTCATCCTCCTATTGTAAGGGAAAGCGTGGCTGACCTCCCAACAGTAGAAAATAGTCTATTGTAGTAGTTGTTTATTTAACCTAAAAAAGTATCTGTCGCAGACATATTGAGAGATAAAAGCTAGTTTTACCTTTGCTTTATCTTATGTCTGGTAGAATTCTTTGATTGAAAACAAGTATTACCTTCGTTTTAATCACAGAGTAGTAATGTCGCAGCCATATTGAGTGAGATGAAAACTAGTTTTACCTTTACTTTATCTTATATCTGGTAGAGTTCTTTGATTGAAAACAAGTATTACCTTCAATTTAATCGCAGAGTTGTAATGTCGCAGCCATATTAAGTGAGATGAAAGCTAGTTTTACCTTTGCTTTATCTTATGTCTAGTAAAATTCATTGATTGAAAACTAGTTTTACCTTCGTTTTAATTTCATAGTAGTAATATCGCAGCCATATTGAGTGAAATGAAAGCTAGTTTTACCTTTGCTTTATCTTATGTCAGGTAGAGTTCTTTGATTAAAAACTAGTATTACCTTCATTTTAATTATAGAATAGTAATGTCGCAGCCATATTAAATGAGATAAAAGCTAGTTTTACCTTTGTTTTATCTTATTTCTGGTAGATTTCCTCGATTAAAAGCTAGTATTACCTTTATTTTAATCTCGGAGTATAGTAGAGTTTGTCAAATCAAGTGTTATCCTTATTTTAACTAGAATAGAGGTCGATTGAAAACTAGTATTACCTATGCTTTAATCTATGTATTGTCTACGTAAGTAGAGAATTGTGTGGGAAAAAACTTGGAAGTTTTCATTAAATAGGAAAGGATGTACATTGGATGGAGATGAAATTCTCACTTTTGGAATGAAAAAAATGAGAAGTCGAAATGAGGTAGTGAGGGACTTAACGATAATACCGTTTCAGTCGCCTAATGTTCTGAGGATCTTAGATGTAGACTCCCTCTTCTCTCATGAGGTAATATAATCCCAGGCCTGTGAGACATATGATAAGGAATGGACCCTCCCAATTTTCTGCTAGTTTCCCGGCATGAGGCTCTTTTCTGTGTTGAGGGATTTCTCTGAGGACGAGATCATTAATTTGAAAAGTATGGCTTCTAACTCATCTGTTGTATGAACTTGCCAGCATATGGTGATATCGACCTAGGTTAGCAATGGTGCATTCCCTGGTTTTATCATTCTAATTGAGGTTGCAGGGCAATTCGAACTCATTTTCCTCGTCAATTAGCCCGTGATCTTTGACTAGATGATGGTATTCTGAGGGAATAATGGCTTCGGTCCCATAGGCAAGGAGGAATAGGGTGCAGCCAGTTGATTGACGTGGAGTGGTACGATATGCCCATAAAACGTGAGGAAGTTCTCGAACCTTGTTCCCTTTGATTTTAGACTGAAGCCTTTTCTTGAGTCCATCCATAATGGTTTTGTTGGTAATTTTAGCTTTGCCATTGCCTTGAGGGTAGTAGGGGTTGAATGGTGAGTAGATGATATTATGTTTGTTAAGAAAAGTTACAACTTTTTCTCCAACGAATTGTGGCCCATTATCGATATGAATTAGGTGGGAGCATCCAAACTGAATAAGGATCTGTTCCTGAGCTATCTTGCTCAACGTAGTGGACTCCGGCACACCTGCAAAGTCCACTCCAAAGGCCTTGGGAAAGTTCACTCGCCTCTTCCCATCATTTCCTCTCTTCTTGTTGCCCTCAGCGTCCGCCATTAGCATCATCGCTTGAGACTTTTGAACTTTATCGGACTGGCTGTTAGCACGTTTCTTTCTGCTAGTGCCAAGTTCTTTCAGTACAACCTCGAGCTCTTTCCCTTCCTGAGCAACAATGTCCAATGGAGACTCCTTCCTCATCACCTTTGATTGAGGACCTGTCGGTCAATAACGCATTATCATCAGTGGAGTAACATACAATTTCAGCATATTAATCTTATACATTATGCATTGCTATACTTACTTTGTTTTGCAGTTCTGCACAGAAGCTCCATGGGTTTTTCATCATCTCTCTGAAGCAATCACCCTTCACCCATATCATATTATCATTCCATATTCGACCTGCCGAGTTCAGATCGAAGAAACGAGGCTGAATCGAACTCGTAAAAAAATATGCCCCTCCACTTGCAAAAAAGTTTTTTACCCCATAAAACTGTAAAACATCCTCAGGAGATATCCTCCTCTCAATCTCATCATCCTCCCAAACTTATTCAGAAATTCACAAACATTTATCACCTCCCACATATTCTCGTTCAACTAAACAGGACAGGCCCCGATGATGTTTATAATTCCTTTTGCCAAATTGCTAAGGGGAAGACTCAACCCGTACTCCAACTGAGACAGGTAACACAAAAACCCTCCACCAGGTCGCCCATGACGTTTCTGTCAAAATATTCCAGGGAAATCGATTCGTCTAAACCTGTATCTCGTTTCTCCTTCCCCAAATCAGCCAAAAGAAAAAAGTATTCTTCTCCAGTGGTTAGATGCAAATCCTAAAATGCCTACTAGCATGTTTAGACAACTACCCCCATCTTCCCCCTACAGAAGCCTTGGCTTTACAAAACTCTTTGAGCACATCAGAATTGGGAGGGTAGGTTACCAACCTTCCATAGAAATCTAGAAATTTATCAACCCATACTTCTTTATCCCTATTAGATACTAATACTTTGAACTTTACCAATCGAAAAGAGGCCGGTCCCTCATTAACAAGAGAAGTCCCCATGTTAACAAAATT
Organism: Kingdonia uniflora; assembly: GCA_014058105.1. Lineage (NCBI taxonomy): Eukaryota > Viridiplantae > Streptophyta > Magnoliopsida > Ranunculales > Circaeasteraceae > Kingdonia > Kingdonia uniflora. The sequence goes on along the minus strand of JACGCM010002435.1, from coordinate 2,436,531 downwards.
TACATAAGAGGGTTTGATCCTACACAAATACTCCTCACGATCGACCTACATACAGGTCCAGGTACCCATTATTCTCTTTTACATACATATTGCCCATGTATATCTTTCATACACCATACATCAAGCAAATTTTATAGATTACTGTAAATGGAAATTTTAAGATTTCCCTAACACAAAAAATGATTGTTAAAAACAACACATCACAAATACACCGTAAATCTTCTATGCCAAAATGTGAATCTGACGCAGCGCCAGATCCTTCCCTCATAACGTTGTTTTATAACCACCTTCGTGACTCAGTCTTTACAACTCTCTCTCGCTTTGACTGTTGATCACTCTTGATTAAACTCTCGCAAGATTCTCTACTATTTTTTATCTTTCCTCTCTTACTACTTTCCAAGTTTTCAGAAGTTGAGAAACCTTTGAATGATGAAGATGAAACATTCCTTATATTTTCTCTCTCTAACTACTAGAAGTTATTGGGCCCTATACGAGTCGTCCTCAATATTGGAACCAATGCATCCCCTCCACAATCAATGTCAGACATTTTGCACCTTTCTGGTAGAAATACTTTCCCATCATTACCCTTTACCCTATATTTTAATCTACTTTTATCTCTCTTTTCCAAATCTCCTTGTGACCTCCCCACACTTATGACAACTCATACTTACGTGCAATCGGGCTTCCCTACAATTACACAAAAGACAAAATCAAAGTTAATTATTTTTTCTATTATTACTTCTTCTAGTTATAGAAGTGTTGACGTCATTTTCAAAGCTCTCAAATTTTCAAAAATATTCAAATTCATTTTTCACAACAGTCATAAACAACATTCGCAATAATTGAGGATAGATTCAAACTTCATTCTCACTTCACTTCTTTAAAAAATATTCGAGCTCATATATTTACATACATACACCCTTATTTACATTCACTTCATTATCATCACACTCTCATCACAATTTACTCCCTCACATATAGTTACACCTAAAACATCCCTGATGTCCCAGTGAACCGCATTCAATCATTTTGCCTCCAGCAATCCTCACATCTTCCAGTTTGATCTCTTATTCAGCAATTAATATCACAGCATCTTTTCGAGCTGCAGGTTCCACCATCACTTCCTAATACAACTCCTCCTAAAAACGACATTTATAGTCACGTTCCCTACCCATCCAATCTAAACCTTTAAATTGACACTCCCTCACTGGCAGTTTAGCATCATAGTCCAACGGGCCAAAAAATTTCTCCTGCACTACAACTATATTTATCGCCAACTAGCCCTCAGCAGTATAACAAATTCTCTCAGATCTAGTCCATGTCATTTCTACCCTCTTCTACTATTTCAATCTCCTTTTCCTCTATTTATACATTTTTGTTGCGAATCCCCCACAATTCGTGATATTATCCTACTCTTTCATAACAGAAAACCCTAGTATTCTAAGAAAGGTTATTTAAGCATATCTTTCCCTATCGACCTCAGACAGTTCGGCCTATTCCATATCGAGCTTATTCTTTACAAATCTAATTGTATGAACAAGCTCACTGAGTTCGAATTTCCCATCCTAAGCATTCTACATTTTTTTTCTCTCCCCCAATAAATCGCAGTCACCCAGTTTGATCATTCATCATATATATTTCATGTTGCAAACATATTTTTACAAATCGATTATTATAACCAGGTTATAAGTTTTCATCTCATACATAACATTTTGTCCTATATTTGTAAATCTTTGAATCATTCATAGCTCGATTTCTAGAGTTATTCTATACATATATCAACACAGAGTTTGGATAATAAATTTTATGCAACTCAAATATAAATTACAGGTACTTTAAAGCTAACAAATCTTTCAAGTACTTTAGAGATAACAAGTTTTTTAAGTGTTTTATAGATGATAGGTCTTTCAGGCACTCCGAAACATCAAATGTTTCAGTTCATTCGACTTCAGTGATGTTTCCCTCAAAGAATCCTTTAATGCAAAGCAGGCATTGAAAGTTACCATAGGTCCTTCTACATTTACACCATATTACTCTGACCAGAAACTGGGTTTTAAAGAAGTCTGGGCATGAAAGTAGAGGACTCAGTGCTTGAACCAACTCTTTAAACAGAAGGTCTTCTTAGTGTCAAGTAACGATTGAGGTACAAAAGCAGACTTCTATTCTCTGTCTCCCTTCTCCACTACCATCGTCGCTTCCTTTAGAACCACCACCTCCGTAGAGTTGGTAAAGATAAAGAGGGCCCGACTTTAGAATCTAGACCTACGTAAGAGATTGGCACAACTACCCTGTAGTTTTACCAAACCCCCGCATCTATCTCCCCAACCTTGTCTTCTGCAAGTATGCGAAGACAAATCCAATGTTACTCGCATGTTATGGCAACGTGATGAAATTTCCATATACAGTAAAAATCTTCCTCAGCTTCAACCGTATCTTCTTCCGATATACCTTGATACGTCGGTAGAACTAGAATGGGAATAGTCATCTCCAAAGATTGATCTCCAAAGTATCTCAACTTCAACTTTTAGATCTGAAAAGAAATTCTCTCTTTATAAACCATTCTCTGGGTCTTCACCATCATCAAAACTTTCAGAGAATTTTACAACAAACAAGCGTACTTTACCATAACCCTCGGTACAAGTACTATTTATATAACTCCTAAATTTAATGTGCAGGTACATTTCCCCAAACGTCATCATTTAATACAAACGAATCTCTCAAACCCTAACCAACACATACATCAATATTCTCATCAACATTCAATGCACAAACGCGCCCCCCATAACGCGCACATTTTCTATGCAGTCAAATCCACATCATTACTTCCTTCATTTTCAAACTTCTAATCCAAATACCCATATACCCACAAAATCCTTTTTCAACCAAAGCCACTCGTGATTTTGGTTGCGAGTGAGAGATTATAGGAACCTATCCTTCGATCTTACCCCAAATTGAGATATTCCAATTCGAATTACCTCCATGTCAGACTCACGCATTTTACATGTGACATCAATAGTTAACATCGACACCTACTCCACGAACTGATGAAGAACGTAGGTTGAGCTCAAAAATAAATAAATAAGCAAGTCAAAAGTACCTGTCTCTCATGAACTCAATAATTACTCAGTCAACCGCCATTAACCACATTATTTGGAGAACGTTCTTTAGTACGATAAAGAACTCTAGATGAGGCCTATATAAAGAAAAAGTTCCAGAAGAGACAGGGACCCAAGAAATACATGAGAAATTACCAAAAAAACTATATTTTCTAGATTCTCAAAATATCAAAACTTCTTATTTACAAGATCGAGTATTTCTAAGTCAAGAGATCATTTGTAAGAAGATATCGACCTCAAGCAATTAAAGTCGCTATTACAAAAACTCTCAACTCGAGGTCATGATTTTTTACCTATTCAGAGGTTTTCCACGCTAAATCACCTGTATCATTTCTTATTTCACGTTAGTTTTTGTCACATGAACATTGGTGTAAGAGCTACTCCTAAGCTATCTCAAGCTTATGAAATTAGGCCATTACAGGTTGTACCTGTAGAGATTATACATAATAAAACAACCCAAATTGGGGCAAATGCACATTTAGATAATTTTGAAATTTTTGCAAATTATATCCCATCAAAAGAAGAATAACTCGATCGATCAAAAGTAGTTGTCAACATCAAATTTTCCTACATAGTCGTTGTCTCTATTATAGACCATGACCCTAAACCTAAAACCGTTGTTGCGTGCTAACAATGGAAAGATGGTCGTCTTGGGAATCAACGATAAAAGCAGAGTTTAACGCTTTCATAAAGTGAGAGGTATTTGGGTGGATAGTCAAGTGGAATACTTTTACAAAGCCTGTTGGATATAAATGGGCATTCATTTGGAAATGTAATGAATCCAGGGAAATTGTAAGGTATAAAGCTTATTTAGTGGCACAAGGATTCTCACAAAGACCAAGAATAGATTATGAGGTAACTTACATCCCCATGATGAACACAATCACATTCTGTTATTTACTCAGCTTGTTCGTAAGAGAAGAATTGGATACGCGTCTCTTGAATGTATGTAGTCACTGTATACCTATATGGTAAGTTTGATACATGTATGCATATAAAAATCTTATCAAAGGATATTAGATTAGAGGATAATCATAAGTATGTTATTAAAGAAGATAAATCATTATATGAATTAAAGCAATCCTATTTTATGTGGCATAATAGGTTAACTAAACATTTGAGGAATTATGGATTCTCAGATGATCCTATTGCACCATGTGTCTTTATTAAGAACACAATCAAAGGATTTACTATTATCGTAGTCTATGTAGACGATATGACTATCATTAGAACTCAGGGGGAGAGAAGTTCCCGTATCTTTGAAAAATTAGTTCGAGAAGCCAAGTTCTGTGTGGGAATACAGATAGAACATTTCTCTATTGGCATGCTTATTCATTAAAAGACTTCTTCAACGATTCCATATGGATACCAGTAATCCACTTGCCCCACAAATGATTTCACGGTCACTAGACATTAAGTCAGATCCATTATTGTACTCCGGATAAGGATAAAGCTAGAACTCCTAGAACCTGAGACTTCATACCTAGAAGATATATGAGGTTTATTATACCTAGCTGGGTATACAAGGCCAGACATTTCCTTTATAGTAAATCCGTTAACAATGCAAAATTTTGCCTCTACATAGAAGCATTGGAATGGTATAAAGCACATCTTTAGATATATGTTGGGATCAATCAACTTAGGACTATTCTACTCATAGGATTCAAATATGAAGTTGATCAGATATGCAGGTGCTAGCTTTCTTTCAGATCTACATAAATTCAGATCTTAAATATGGTACATATTCACGGTAAATGGCACAGCGAAATCATGGCAATCGGTGAAGCAAACCATGTGGCAACATTATCTAATAATTTTGAAATTGTAGCAGTGCACAAAGTTGGACGAGAAGTTATTTGGTTCAGATCACTTATCGATCATATAGACACATGTTGCAGATTATCATCTCTGGGATGCTCACTAATAATAATCTACAAAGATAATTCTGCCTGTATACAATAGTTACTAGGCGGATTTATCAAAGGAGATCACACAAAACATATATCCTCAAAGTTTTCCATATGCACGAACTACAAGAAGCTACTTTCATCATAATACTTAGTCGACCTAATTACAAAGTTACTTTCAAGGGGGACATTCAAAAAGTTGATCTACGATATTGGGATGCGAAGACTTAGAAGATTACTATTAGGGGAAGACTCTCCATCCGGGGGATAATCTCCATAAACACTTAAAGACTAAAAGTTTGTTGTGCTCTTTTGTCTTTCGCAGTAATTTTTTGTCTACTAGAGGTTTTTCAATACACAAGGTTTTAATGAGACAACAAAAAACGTGTCTTACACTAACTTGGAAGATTGATTCCATCCTTTCCTATTTCCAAGATTTTCCCATTTGATTTCCTGGTTAGGCCTTTGAATAAAACGAGTCACTTTAAGATTACACGGACACCCAAAAGAGGGAGTGTTATGTTATAGGGCTTGGGACTTAAACCCAGCCAATAATAGGGTTTGGGTTCCCACATAAAAGCTTATGTGGAAGAGTAGTTAAGTTGGTTAGTGTGGTTACCATAACCACCTCTTTATAAATATATCTTGAGGGACCCTTGTAATAGTTAGTTATTGAAATAATTTTTATCTTTTTTTTCTCTCTCTCTCATCTCGTCAATCCCTGAGCAATCTATTCCTATTATAGGAAAGTTTAGTTGGCATTTTTGGTTATTTTGTTATTTGGCTTTGGAAGAAAGAAACCCTAGTTTTGATGTTAAGCAATTCCATTGATTTATCTCTATCTCATTTTAGTTTACATTAAATGGTAGTACTATAGTCAATCCTTAATCAGATTTCAAATTTACGATGGTGTCGAAAGGAGAGATTCTATTGGAGTTAGTTCAAAGTTGATTTATGCTAATGGAGTTGGAGATTATGCAATTGGGAAAAGAAGACGGTCCCATTTCCAAGAAGGAGATAGACAATATGATTATAGAGAAGTACTTATTGAAGACAAAGAAAATGGCTGACTAAAGTTATTCATACCATTCTCTGCGATTCTTCGGGATATAAATACTAACTACCATAAATCTTTCTCTACGAGCGATGCGTGTATAGGGATTGGAGAGCCCTTGAAAATACTAGCAATTCGTGGGGAGGAGTCATGAAAACTAAGCCCCAAGATTGACATTCTATGGCAAGGAGTAACCTTTGCAAAGTTGAAAGTTGAGGGTCCAGGTCAAGTGACAGGGTCAAGCCAGGAGATAGAATCTGTAGTAATGTCGGCAATGATGCCATCTCCAATGGCAGTAACTTCAGCAACATTAAATAGGTTTCTGTCGGTAGTGATTGCAGCAGGAATGCCCATAGTTGAGGTAATGGTTGACCATACACTGGTAACTTCATATTTTTTTCCCTCTATGTGGTTTAGTAAATCATGTGGTTACTCTATGAAGCAGAGAACCCACGATGTAGTTACAAAACCAAAATTTTCGAATATGGTGTATAGACAACAAATTTCTTTTAAATGATATTATTGATGGGGGTTCAACGGCGAACCTTATTTCAGCCAATATTGAGGAGAAGTTAGGATTAAAGTTAACCCCATACCCGGCCGTATAATTTGATATCCATTGGCTTATCAAGGGAGGAAAGAAGTGGGTAGCCATGGAGTGCACACTCTCGTTTGTGATAAATGAGGTGTATAAGGATACAATTACATATACGGTGGTTTATATGGAAGTTTGTCATTGTCATTTAGACCGACCTTGGCACTTTGATCGCAAGAGTAAACACCATAGAATGTTTAACACTTTTACTATTATTTGGTAGGGTAAGGAGATTATACTTAACACAATAACATCAGCCGATGATTTTGCGAGGTCTCCACCATATTATTTTTTTGGCAGATGCTAGGCGACACAGTACAACCTATTCTTTAGTATATATGCCTTCTATATGTCTGATACCTATTTCTGACTATTTGCAGTCTATTATTGGTGATTATAGTGATGCTTGTGAGAAACTCAACGAAACATGCTTACCACCACTAAGGGATGCTCAGCACACCATATACTTAGTCGTTGGGGCTAAACTCCCCAACTTCCCACATTACAGCATGGCACAAACAGAGCATGCAAAGTTACAAAGGCAGATCAGTGAGCTCTGTAACAAGGGCTTGGCTAGAGAGAGATGATGTACTAAAATTCTTGCTACTGTTGCAGTACGTTGTAAGGGGGTTAAACCACGCTGGGGGCCAGTGTCAGTTCATCTGTTTGTGAAAGGAAGTTTTGATTTTTTGCTAGAGTTGGGTGGAGATTATTTTAAGAGAAGAATTCTAGTAGAGACACAATGGCATCGGGATTCGCACCCCCTACTTAAGTTATTGTTGTATGGATCTACCTGCGGGGTTGCCTTCTCAAGCTCTCTTTGGTCACCCTTCTAAGGGTCCACTACTTGCAACTATCTTGATTTTGGATCCTCCTTATTCAGGATAAAGTTCGTTCATCCTTTTTAGAGAAAAGGCCATACCATCGGTAGTTGATCTAGAGAGATAGAGACAACTCAGTCATAAGCTTATAGGGCTTGGACCCTTCTGCACCACTCACATGAGTTCTTGGATCTGATCCTAATAAGGACTCACACCACTACATATCAACTGTGTGAGCTAAGACATGGATGGTATACAGGGAACACCACATACCCTGGTTCCAAACTCATTAGAGGATGAGGATTTGATGAATTCTCTAAGTGTACTCTCTATGAGAGGCATATTCTGATCCCTCGTTAGTCATTAGGACAGGGTTAGGAATAGGGGATAGTCTCAATTAAAAATGTTAACTCGTAAGTCCCTTCCTAAGACCTTTGTGAAAGAAGACTTTTTAGGTCCCTGGGTGTACCCTCTCATAGAATGGGGTACTCCATTACCTCTAGAGTCTTAAGGAAGGGCATTGGAAATAGGGGTTAAACTCACTTTAGAGCACTAACCCTTCAAGATCCTACTTTAACCTTCGAGGGGAAGACCCGTAGGCTGCCTAATAACTAGACTCAACTAATGGCTACTCATGTAAGCTAGCTTCCTCCTTAGTAATATCTAAGGAGTTTAGTTTGTCTTACATGTGTTTTAGGCCCAAGCAAGTCTAAACTATTAAACTAAAATAAAACTTCATTCTTAATAAAGAACTCTCTCTTGAATTTTATTCATCTGCAAGATAATTCAATTACAATTGAGGGGAGGTTCTTTTATAGCTGAAGAGACCAATGCCATTTTATTACATAAGCAATGTGGGACTAAACAAAACTGTTTTTTTCAATATTTTCTTATGTATTCGACGTACAAAAGGTAGAAGAGTCATTTTGTCAAAACTTGGGGATCAAGGAATACTATGAATCTGCAAACGTCAGTCTACCGTGCTTATATGACTCTCTTTCGTGGGTCCATAGTGGGATCTGGTCATCTCCTTGGACTAGAATTTATCTGAGCTTCTTGTAAATATAGAAATTGGATAATATCTATCATTGGGGTTTGAACATGTAAAATATGTGAGGTCACTCCTTGGAGAATCTGTGCTTGTGTTCCTTAAATTTTCTTTGGAATAAGGAATATATATAGATGGCTTCTTTAGGATTTTTAGTATTGTTTTGAACTGAGTTCTCATAGGAAGGTCTAAAATTCTGAAAATAGAGAGCATATATAGGTCTAAGTTACACTTATCAACAACTTAGGATGGCCAAAATGACATGTTTTTGGTACCTCAAATGGTAAGAATTCAACACTTATCATGAACATGTATCCATGTGCTATGGCCATTCTTCTCACCCCCAAAAATGATGGGAGTTAGCACATATACATGGACAATCGTGCCATCAATAAGATCACAATTAAGTACCGATTTCCTATTCCACGTTTGGAGCATGTGATCGATGACCTACACGGGGAACACGTTTTCTCCAAGTTGGATTTGTGCATTAAATACAATCAAATACGCATGTAACCTGAAGATAAGTGGAAGACTGCTATTAAGACTAAGGATGGCTTATTTGAGTAGATAATTATGCCTTTTGGTCTTTCGAATGCTCCGTTGACCTTTTTCGATTGATGACAGACGTCCTCCAAGATTGTATACGGGAGAGGGTTGTGAGGGCTTACTTTGAAGATATCTTGATTTACAGCCACTTCACAGATGAACATATATATTTAACATGTTCAGAGAGTATTATAGGTTCTCGGAGAGCATCTCCTATTTCCTCAGTTGAAGAAGTGAATGTTTACGGGTTCATGAAGCTTATTTGCAGTAACTAGATCCAGAGTTTTATGCGAAGTACATAACTTATGAGAATTTGTAGTCGCATTCTTCTATAGACGGTGATAAAAGGTTTTTGTTTGTCTTATTTTGTGTATGTGGAGTCACGTGGTTATCTTAGTCAAAGACGGTGACAGAAGTAAGACCGTCGGACAAGCCTTCTACAACCAACGGCAGAGAAGGTAAGTTGGTAAGAAGAACTCTGATAAAGGAAAATCCAAAATGCTTTAACTGCCTTTGTTTTTAAACATATTTTACTTTCTCGTTCAAACGAGTTTTCTACTCGTTCGAACTACTTCTGGGGAAAGACAATCGAGTTTCAAACTACATCTTTTTGTAGGCTTATTTGGGTATCTCGTTCGAACGACTTCTAGGAATAGACAACCTTTTAAAGCGAGTTTCAAACTGCCTCTTTTTGTAGGCTTATTTAGGTATCTCATTTAAAAGGTCATTCGAACGACCTTTTAAACGAGTTTAAAACTGTCTGTTTTAGGCTTATTTGGGGATCTCGTTCGAAAGAGTTTCGGGAAAAACTGTTTTAGTATTTAAGCAAACCTTTTTTTTTTCTCCTTACCAAGTTTTTTTACAGAGTTTATTTTGAGAGTTTTACATCCTTTATCAGAGAGACTAATCAAGAATAATAAAAAACGTAAAACCCTGAGGTTGATGTTGAATTAGTAAATTCTACTTCCTACATATTGTTCTATTCTACAGTGATTCAAGAAGAGTGATTCTTGGTTTTGAGATCAAGAAGTGTCGTTGCGAGAACGAATGAGATAAGGCGTGAAGCTTGGATCATAAGAGAGATAATCACGAGACGAGGTTGTCGAGTTTGTAAGTGTAATTCAGATTACAACTCTTTTTTATTAGTAGATTTTTGGTTGTCGATTTCATCACTACAAGAATAAAAGGGTATTTTCCACCGAAATATCTGTGGCAAAAGGGTTTTTGCCACTGTTTTTACCGTGCCTAGGGTCGTAGGCGTTGATGGTGTGGCTAAAGCTTTGGAACTATTTTTACCGTGGCAAAAAGTTATTTTTTGCCACTTAAAAATCCGTGGCAAAAACCAACTTTAACCACTACAACATCCGCGGCAAAAGCCTTCTTCCCTCACTACAAATTCAGTGGCAAAAGCATACTTTAACCACTACAACATCCGTGGCAAAAGCCTGCTTTCACCACTACAAAATCTGTGGCAAAAGCCTGTTTTCTCCACTACAAAATCCGTGGCAAAAACATATAATAAATAATAATAAAAAATTCATTTCAAAAAAAATAAATTATTTCAAAAATATACAGAAAAGGCTGCAGAAGTAAACTTGATGCAAAAAGTTATTTCAAAAATATACAAAAAAATTATAAGCATGTTTTTATTAATACACAAAATAAACTTAACGCTGCAGAAGTAAAACAAAAAGGAACATAATAAAAAAACGTGTAGCGGAGAAGGTTCAAACATGAAGTGTCAGCTGAAGGATGGAAAACGTTCCCAGTCTCTTTTGTGGCTTCTCCGAAGGATGGAAAAAAACATTCCCAGTCTACTCATAGAATCTGCAAGTTGACAGATGCAAAAATAAGAGTCAGAACTAAACAAAAGTAGTTCTTAGAATAAACACAACATGGATAGCTAATAAGCAGAACATGGATATCCAATAAATTCTTAGATACGGTAATCATTATCTAGTATGCTCATAACTAAATATAATAGACTTGAACAAAGTTAGGTTATGCCTGCCTATACCATAGCATCGATGGAAAATAAAAACTACAGGTGTAAGAAGTGATCAAAGTTGAATATAACGGTTAACTAGGATGACAAATGCAGTATAACCATAAATCTTTAATTAAGAAGAGCAGGGGAAATCTAAAGAACATAGGCTTAGGAAGAGAAATTTGTGGTAAAAGCTAACTTTTACCACTACAAAATCTGTGGCAAAAACATATAATAAATAATAAAAATATATCACGGAATTATCTGTGGCATCAAATGATTTGTTACTGAGTTTAAGATAATAGGAAAGGGCACTTAAGTTTACTTAGCTGACTAAACTTAGCATTTAACAGAAATAAACATACCCTAAAACATTTTTTTTTCTTGTTGGCTCTCCTCTGCTTCCTCTGTTCTCGAGTTAGCTCCACTTCTTCCTTAATATCTCCTTTGCCAGCAAACACCTCTTCAGGGGCCAACATAGCTATATCTGAGACTGCCACAGGCGCAATTTGTCGAAAAGGACAAAAAAGAAAATGATCATGCCAAATTTAGGTTAACAAAGTCCTTTAGATGAACTAGTAGCAACTGAGCAAAACATTTAAAAACAATTGAAATAAAAAAAAAGTTAGATAGTCGAACGGACAACTAACCTCTTCCATTGCTAAAGCGAGAACATTTGTTTGTATGGACATGTCCTCGATTATCTTCCCAAGGTGGCACGGGTTATATAGCAATAGAAAAGCTATACAAATTTCAATTATGTATCATCAAGTTCTTCTTTTGAAAGGAAAGCATACCGGCTTAGGTTTGTAACTGAATTGAGATAGTAAAAATTGAAGTTCCTTCATCTGCGTACTAATCTGGTTGCATTTAAAGAAGAAAGAAAAAAAGGTTATGCATATTTGAGCAAAACTACAAAACTAAGAACAAAAGAGAATAAACAAAAGCCACAAAGATATAGATATTTTGTAGTTTTACATTTTCAAGTTGGGAATTGTTGCAAATTCATCCATAGCAACTTAATTTATCTATTCTTTGATGGATGAAAATAATAAGCATTGAAACACAACGCCAACCTTCCCCCTTGCACTTAACCAGTACAAGTATGGCAATGACTAGGCATAATTGATATACTACTTGGGTCATGTGCGCAGAAGGATAATTAGAATAATTGTTAGACTGCAGACTGTCCCCATACATAAGAAATGTAAATGCGAAATTTAAGTTTATTCGATCCATTAAGAAAATAGAAGAAAGATACGCAAAAAAGAAATATATTCTAGGAAAACAAATATTATATGCAAGCTACAGATGAAATAGGGTGTTATCTTTACCTCTTTCTCTAGTTTATCCTCCTCGGTGTTGGGAACAAATCCTGTCTTCTTCTGTACAGACTCCTGCAGAACATATAGCACACTTATCTAACTTGAAAAGAAATCAAAGAGACTAAAAAAATCAATCTCAAGTGACGAATATGCTATCAGTGATTACAAGCTTAAGTCTACATAACATCAAAGACTAGTTATTGTTGACAACTCTAACCTCATATATTTCGGTAAGCCCTTTCTTGCTTTTACTTTCATCCTGCAGATATTTTTACAAAATTAAATTATTAGTAATGCTTTAAAATTGAAGAATTTATGAGAATGAAGCAGTTAACAAGGACACATAAATATACGCACCAGCTCTTTTATTTCATTTGGTGCCCTGTCAACATGATCAAAACGTCCCTGAAGAAATAGTGGCATAAATTACTTTTGTTGATCTTAAAAGGAATCACAGAGGACAGAAAAGAAATAACAAGCTTATACATAGTTACATATAGTCAACGAACTAAGAAAGAGAATGGACATTGAGATTTCAATACACACCGTCCCCTAATAATAATTTATTATTATTATTATCAAAAACGAAAAGAAATGCAAATGGAACAAGCACATAGAAAACTGGAAGTAAGAAAAGCAATAAAAAAAAGTTAATGAAATGATAAAAAAAACAAAATATGACGATGGCAATATTTTGCTAGAAAATCTTGTAAGGTCTTTTATATAACTGTGGACAAAAAGGAAAATTGTCACTTTGAATTTCATAATCACCATTAAAATATTGAATCACAATGCTAGGAGAGCTAGGAACAGAATTATAGCTGTTAAAGATGAGCTGAACAACACAATTAACAATCCTAAAGAGATTAGTATATCTTTCTAGCACCCAATAGTATACACAAAGGAATGTATACAAATACATATATGTAATAATGTATGGAAGAGGTAAAAGTATAAAGATTAGCCCATGGCCAACCGCCAAAATGCAGGAATGTATACTTAGGACTGCTAAAAAGTAGAAGAATTATAGATAATTTTAATTGAAATATAGTGAGAATGGAAAGGATCAAATAATCTCTAAGGTGTTACATGTGGTGGTTGCTCTTTGTTTAGTTTCATCAGAGGTGTAAATATGGGTTATGGGTTTTGGAGCAATTGTATAATGGTGCATATGTGCAATTACGGTATATGTGAAGCGGGGACTTCAGGAAGTCTCAGATATGAGTACATTGTTAGGTTCAAAAAACATAGATTGTCCAACTAAGATTAGTAAGAAAATTAATATGTCCATTACTGAAGCGATATCAAGAAAATTCCGATAGGAGAACACAAAAAAACTATAAAATGCTTCACAGCTTATCTGGAAGAAAATTTTTTTTTACTTTCCAGTAAGACTAATAAACTAACATGTTGAGAATTATTCAGGTTAATAGAGGTTCTCTTTCTCATCGTTGGAAATACAACTACCAACCAGTACGAAAACAAGAAAAATACAAAAGAAGGCCGGTATTAGCAACTACTTTAGTAAATCATGCAAACATGACTTTAGTGTCAGATAGCCTTCAAAAGCATATTAGAACAAACAAGATTGTGGACTCGAAGACAACAAGTGTTCTTAAGGTTCATGACAATTGAGTTAAACTATAGATAAGACATTTCCTCACATGAATATATTAATCTATATATGCTACAATAATATTGGATAGATTCTAGATGGGCATTGATCGTCGGTAAGGTAACTTGTCTAGCAAGTTAATAACTAGGGTTTATAGATAGAGCACTACTTTATAATATTTTACAGGTTGAATAGATAAATTTGCATCTTTACTACTTTATTATTAAATTAGACCAATGTGAGTGAGGAAATTATCTGTAACAACTCACAGTGTATCGAGGCCCCTTCGCTAACTTGGTGTTATGCCACAAAAAAATCTACTATATTGCATCAAAGAACGAAAAACATTGGACAAAATTGTCCAAGTAGCATTCCTAAACTTAAATTCTTGATGGATTATCTAATATCGTATATAATCAATATGGATGCAATACACACCTTGACTGGCTGTTCATATTTGTGATCCCTGTAGCGCGAGCAAGAGACCCCCTAGACAAATTTGTTTCCATCTCCTCTTTTGATCGAACTTCTGGTTTTGTGACTCCGGCAAGTGTTATTCCCCCATTCATGGTTTCTCGGATTTGAATAGGGGTTCCTGAAGGAATAGCCAGCTTTAGAAAAGTAGTTCCTTCTCCTTTTAAGAAGAATAATGGAGTTGGGGCATTGGAAAGATCAGCATCCAGACTATCAACAGTGCGTTTATGAACCCTTAGCAGACCATCAATTACAGGAGGAATAGAAGAATCTGGCTCCTCTTTAGCTGAATTCAAAACCTATTCAGAGAGCACACAACAATTCATGTACGCATCTGCAGTATATATAGAACCCAATGCATAAATACTAAATACCATTATAATACATAGTACAACCCAATTTGAGTGAAAACTTTTTCGAGAGTTCCACATACCCTCCTCATGTAAAAGCATAACCTGCCATAACAGAAGCCAGGTTTGTTATCATTATTAAGGAAAAAATACTTCCTACTTCAGAACATAAACTTGGAATCATTTCAAATTCCTCACCCGAGAAAATAACATTTCCTGTCTCAGTGAACTCAAACTTGGAATCCATTCCTCCATCATTCTTAGCGGCTACTACATCCTGAAAGTATGCTCCCTCACAAACTTGGCGCAATAAATGATCTTGTTGCAACCTTCTACTGCATACTTGAGAGTTAAGGGTTCTCCTACATCCCCAGTTACAATGTCGACTGACCTTGGAAGCATGTCTACCACTTCCTCCTCGAATTTTCTTACTAGAGCCTGCTTCATTCATGATTCTCGTGTCAAAATATTGAGACTAGTATAATTTTATGTGAACAACACGAAATGGATGCATCATTTGAATGGTGCATAACGCATATTCATGAATCAATTACTAAGATGAAAGTAATAAAAAGGGAGGGTACCTTGACATTGTATCCTCTAAGCATGAGTTTGCGGATAGCAATTCCTCCAATTCTATTAGTGGCACCAACTACTAAGACAGTAGTGTTTTATGCGCTAGGAACGGTGAACTTGCACATGGGGAACACGAGAGTGTCATCAGTGTTGGTTCTGGAGATCTGACCCAGGCCAGAGAATTTGCGGCAGCCTTGGTCAAATATATGATGGGATTTACGACCAAGGCCAACGGGGTTTACGCTAAAATCCGATGCGAAGGTGAAAGGCATATCTTTTCTCTAGTTATGGAAGATATCTCATGCGTACTAGAGTATTTCACCTTTTTAAGCAACTCAAGACTAACTGATTTTGCCTTTTAAAACACTAGTAGGACACTAGCACTTGTAGTTTAGAAGCGTTGTAAAGCGTGTGGGAGTCAAGATACACTGGGAAACAATTAGATTTTAGAAACTCTCCATAACCTGTCACAAACTTTTCCAGACGAATTGCTCGGTACAAATCATAGTATATTAAGTTCATTTTGAACCCTTCAATCTGCAGAAGAGGAAGATAGTTTAACACTTCACAAACATAAAAAGCGAGAATTGAATGAGTTAACCTGACGGTTTTGAAGCACAAAAATAACCATCATTCTAGCATAAGCTGATCCAATATGACCAGCTCCAATCACTTCCACTGTCTGCCCCTTAAGTAAATTCCCCACAAACCTATAAGAAACATAGGTTAAAATTAAAGTCCTTATTTAAGGTATCTTCCAAGAAATACAAATATGAAGGTAGTAATGGTGGTGGAGCTTGCATATTGATGAGGTAGCCATCCATCATATAAACCTGCTCTCATGAACTCATCTGCTTCTACTATTCTTCTTGCAGCTGCTAGAGAGAATGGAGCTGCCAATTCTACGGTTGTCTCTGTAAGTATACCCTACCAAGTGCCAATTAAAGATAATCAGGCACAGACTGAAATCCACCGATGACACATTTTCTTGCTTGGAAATTCTAAGATATAATAGATATTTGGATTGCAAAATTTATACAAAAGATTTCAAACCTAAATGTTTGAGGATTGAGGTATAAACTTCTTCTAGAAATTTCTTGAGGGTTTTATACATGCGCATATGCTCAATAATACTAAAATTCAAAACTTAATCCCTTTTAGACGAACTTGCAGGTGTATTTCCAACAGAAACTCCATACTTAGTGGTTGCATAAACATCCACATTGTTGTACCCAACAGCCATGTTGCTAAAAGCTTTTCCTCCTGCTTTGCTCAAAGCAAAAAACAACACTTCTCCCCAATCCTCTGTCAACTACAACACAAACAAAACAGAAAACTAATAAATCAAACTTCAAATAAACCTACAAATAATCGAGAAAAATTTAAGACTTAAACATAGTTGCATGCCCAATCACTCCATCACACTTATCGCCAATGAGGGCAACAATATTCTCGACAGACAATATTGTTTGCTTCTGTGTACATATCTAAACATACAAAGAATTCTCAATGGGTTAACTTTACCTAATAATATGGAAAGTGTACAAAAAAAATTCAAATGCTATGATAAGAGGATAAAGGTTATTACTTCTACGCGGCAATCTTGATCGGTTAAGAGGCGAATCCACCGAGTTCCAGGCATGGGTTTTGTGCTAATAACTTTGTACTTCCCATTAGGATTCCACACCTCAATGGAAAATGGTTTAGCCATAATGGTAGCTTAAAATTTGAGTTCAAAGTGGGAGAATATGCCTAGTTGGTTAAGCGCCTTCTACATTTCTTTCATTCTTATATATTTCTTGCTTGTATAACATGATCTATCATAGTTATGAAATATTAGATATGTTTCCTTCTATCTTCAAGAGCTTCTTCGTCGCGTTCCAAAACTATGTCAGACAATGCTTCATTAGTCTTCAATGCATTGAGCCAGAATTCAGGCACCCCTTTTGTTGTATAGAAAATGTAATAACAATGATCAAAAGATTTAAAGCTTCAAATTCTGATTTAGGTTATTCAATAAATCAGTCCGATAATATCTCAGACACTAGTCCCTTATTTTTATGTACCAGGACACTATTTTGAACAACGGAAGTAAGTTACAATATCAATTATCTAAGAGATGAAAGTGGCATAGTCTAGATTTCTATAGGTACCTTCAGTGGCTTTATCTTCTTCTTGGTCCTTAGAAGCTTCATCTGTTACGCCTTCAACTTCAGTTACACCATTCACAATGTCATAACGGTACAAAACAAGCAAGATAATATACATAAATGAAACACAATAAATGAACATTGTATGGCAGTAGCAGGCACTAACAGTAACAAACACAGAATGCACACATATTCTGCATCTATAACCTGTAAAGGTTAGAACATGAAGTGTTTTAACTAAACTATAGTAGCCCATTATAAATAGAACTAACCGAGATACCTTGGCATAAAATGGCTCATAGAGCTTTTGGTATTTAGCTTCAAGTGTCGTTCTCTCCTCAAAAAAACTTAGCTTCCAGTTTGTTGTGTTGTGCCTGTTAAATTTAGCAAATGTCAGAAAGCTCCACAAGTCAAAGTTAATACTCAATTTGACCAAAGAACTCAAATTATTTTTGGGGTTTTTCGTTAGAATCTGGCTCTTATGAATTATCCCAGCATAAATGGGTATGTCGGAATACATGGCCAGAAGTAGAATTCCCATCCGTCCCATGAATAGATAGTATACGTGCCTCAAGATTATCTGAGCCAAGACAATAATCTTTGGGAGTCACAAGTATATAATCTCACCTCTTTCCCTCCTCCTTTACCCGGGCTTGGAACCGGCTATGCAAAGCTTTAACAACTTTGCATAGGCAGAGTTAAAAAAGGTTTACCTAATTACGTAAAATAGGTAATTTTATACATGTTAATACTTGACATTTATATCTTTCAATAGAAAATAAACTAAGAAACATGATTATAAACATCAAAAGCTAGTTACGTCAATACAAAAGTAACTAACCCTGTCCTATGTTTACAAAAAGGAAAACTAACAAGATCTAATTAACTAAAAAAGTTCATATTCTAAAATTAGCATGACAACCAGCTATTTCCCCACCCATTTTTGTTTTTTGGACTTCCCAACAACAGGAACTACGCAAACCGAATCATTAAATGTCATTTCATCATCGGGAATAAGTGTACATTACTCAGTTCAATATCAGAATTTCCTATAAAGTGTTCCTCGGATGAAAGATAGGCTTCATCCTCAACATAGACCTTTGGTAGAACCTCTATGACCAAGTTCAGTCAAGATCTCTTGGATCTTTGGAATAAAATACTTGTGTAGCATGTTCTGCAAGAATGAATGGTTCATCACCAAATTTATTTGAGCTAATTAAGTTTGAAAAATTCACCAATTTCAAATTTGTATCCTTGTCCCACCTAAAACCCTGGCGTGTAACCTTAGCCCAATTACACCCAAATAAGAAAGGTTTAAAACCTTTACGATATTCGAGTTGGATAATGTCCGTCAGAATTCCATAATATATCATACTTTTATCCAGAGGATTCTTATCTTTAGAACTAGATTGAAAAGTTGTCACGGAACTTGTGTTAACCCCACTATTCTGATATTTTTTCGTTGCCTCATAATCTTTTACGACAAATAAGAAGCCATTAACGCAATTCTTTTTGTACCGCGGAGAAAACCAATTGGCCCACTTACTATATCTTTAAAATCATCATCATTTTCATCGATCTCTAGCTGCAAAACAATACCAATTGACAAATAGTTTAAAGCATTCTTCTAATTACATAAATTTTTTTATGAAAATAGTAAATAACAAAACTAACAAGTACCTGTTGTTTAACCCATGGTATAAACTCTTGTTCACTAGAAATCTTATAGTTTATACCCTTTCCCACGGATAACTTACGACGCTTTATGAAATTATCATGTTTACTGTATATCATAGTAAATATATTTACATATAAAAAATGCTAACTGAAAATTTTAAAGTAAATATGTAAAACATATACCTTCTTCACATATCATAGGAAGGATGACTCTTTATTATCCACATACGAGCTTGTTTGTATTCAATACCATGTAGAAAAATTGTGAACCTGAACCAATCGGCCCACTATCATCAACATTTTCTTTGTCAATATCATCGAGAAACTTAGGTATCACAGATCCATCCAAAAACATCCCTAATTTTTTCAAGGATAGTCAAATTACCCCTACCTTTATATTTTGTACAATAAGTTAAAGCCTCTTGCAAAAGGTATCCTTTTGCTATACAACCTTCAAGCTGTGCTTTGTTCATAACATCGTCTTTATATGTCTTCATTAGCCTTTTCAAATTAATGTTATGTTAAAAAATAATGTTAACATAAAAAATATTGATAATCTAATAAGTGATAGTTGTGTAATACCGTTCAAATGGCCACATCCATCGAAAGGGTTCAGGACCATTCACTCGACTCTCATAATCCAAATGAATTGACAAATGCATCATCACGACGAATACAAAAGGAGGAAAACTTTTCTCAACTTCACACAGTGTTTTGGCCATGCCCCTCTCCAAACTTATAAGTGCTTCAATATCGACAACTTTGGAACATAGTGCGCTAAAGAAAGTTGAAAAGCTTATGATTATATCACGGATTTCCTTCCTATCTTTGAAGGCATGTTGGATCAACACAGGAAGTAGATGTTGCATTAAGACATGGCAGTCATGAGATTTCATGCTCTTCAATTCCTTAAAATCACTAGAAATAATGTTCTTCCAATTACTACTGAAGTCGTACGAAACTCGCAGATCTCTCAGTGTTTGCATAAACAGTTTCTTTTCATCCTTTGCTAACCAATACTGACCTGGTTTCATTACTTCTTTCCCATTTTCTTTATATATCCAGTACTTTTTCTTAATTTTTAATTTCTTCAAGTCCCTACGTGCATTGGCATCATCCTTCAACTTGTCTGAATTCAACATAAGCGCAACTAGGATCTCACAACAATTTTTTTCAATATGCATCACATCCAAGTTGCAACGAACAGGGATATCAACCCAATATTCAAAGTCAAAGAATATAGACTGTTTATTGAAGAATTTTGCAACAATATTTTCTGATGAATTTGTTATCCCATTATTTTTCCCCATTGAACATCAAGAGTTGCAGTCATTCTTTATACCGTTCTCCCTGGTAAAGGCTCAGGCTTTTGTCTTAGCTTTTCTCTCCCATTGAAAGTACTGGAGCTAGTATCCTTCATATAAGTCTCCTCTTCTTCTGGCATCCATTGTCTATGACCAGGATAAACATCTTTTCTTCCACTTTCAAGCCTTAGAGAATTTGAATTAAGTCCACAACAAGGATAAGCAAATTAACCCTTTGTTTTACAACCTGATATATTTCCATATGCAGGAAAATCATGGATAGTCTACAGCAAAATAGCTCGCATATTGAATTTGTTACCAGTGTGTGAATCATATGTTATAGCCCTTTTATGTCGCAAGTCCTTCAATTCGGCAATCAATGGTTGCAAGTAAACATCTATATCATTCCCCAGCTGATATGGACCTAGTATTAATAAAGTAAGCATTGTAAATTGCAGTTTCATGCATAGATTTAGCGGAAGGTTGTATGGCACTACCATTACAGACCAAGTACTATGTTGGGAACCAAATTTACCAAATGGGTTAACCCCATTTGTTGCCAAACCAAATCTAAATTTTCTAGGCTCAGCTACAAAATTCTTGCATTTGAGATCGATGGACTTCCACATTGTTGAATCAACTGGATGTTGCATTTTTCCAACTGGCATCTTCCTAGTTAAATGCCAAGTCATCACTTTCGCCACCCATGGAACACTGTAATATTAATTAGAAAATAAATGGGAATATCAAATATACCTAACGTTTTAGTTTATGACTAAATAATAATATAAATAAATAACTAAATATATTTTAGACAAGCATACCTATACATTCTCTGCAACCTTGGTGTTAACGGGAAATATCTTAGTACCTTAGAAACAAATTTAGTTTTCTCTTTATACTTAGATGCACCACATGTATGACACTCAATTTGTAGGGCATTTTCTTTCTAATACAAGATACAATCATTTGGGCAAGCATCTATTTCCTCATAGTCAAGACCTACTTGTAAGATGATCTTGATAGTGCGGTAGTTATCAGCGGGAGCTTTATTATTTGGAGGTAACACTTCTTGGAATACTTGAAGAAGCTCCGTGAAACTAATTTCACTCCAGTTATGCTTAACTTTCAACTTGTATAATATGATGACAAAAGTCAACACAGTGAAACTTTTGCACCCGTGATACAATGCATTCATAGCATCATGTACTACTTTGTTGAACTCAATTGCAGGATCTTTACTAGTAGCTTTACCAGATGCCACTTTCTCAAGTTTACAGTTTCACTTGTGTTATGAAAAGAATCTGGAACTACTGAGGAAACTTGATCTAGGGAGTCATTCAAAGCGCTACTCAAATTGCTCAAGTATAGATCATCGTAGCATTCAGCTACATCTACACCTTGAGTAACCTCACTCTCACCGTGGTAAATCCATGTTGTATACGTTTCAGTGAATATGTGTTTCATTAAATTAATAACAACATCGTCGTAAGATATTGGAATCATTTGATTCCAACACCTCGAGCAGGGACAATGAATGGTTTTACTATCTGGAAAGTGTTTCAGTGCAAACTTTTTAAAGATATTAATACCCTTTAAAAAATTTATGTCTGGATTACGTAATTTAATCCAGCTCTTATCAATAGATCTAGACATTTTTCTGCATCCAAACATTGAGAAGAAAATATAATCAAATTACTTACTGTGAAGCAATCATAACATGATTAAAATCAAGAATAAACTCAAAATGATAGTAGACATAATAGACCTGTGCATACTCATCGCAAAAATAATTAAGCCTATATTAGCCTAAAGAAATTAAAAGAAATAATAGACCTGTCACTGATAACGAGGCAAAAACATTGGTAGATTTTAGTTTTCCCCTACACTTTTGCCACTACTAACGATAATTAGCCACCGTAAAAGTTGTGGTTTGTCTATCACTGATAAAAGAGTGGCAAAAGCTAAAAGCCATCAGTGGAAAATGGTCACTTTTCTTGTAATGATTTGAGAACTATTTGAGTACCTGGGAAGCACAAAAAACCAATTTCCATTCAATCCTACCACTGGATTCCTCCAGCGAGATAATATCATGATTGCCAGTGATGATAGAGCCTCCTAGGGAAATCCTGGAATCAGTGGATGTTGTGTGGTACTTAGAGATCATACATGTTGTGATGGTACTCAACTTAGGCATAATGAAAGTATACCAAGCAGAATGTACAGCCGTGATAGAGGCAATGGAGCATACATCTAGATGGGATTTCTGCCTGCCCTGCATTTAATTCAGAGTCCCTACCATAGAATCTTCGGCTGAAATGGGATATTCTGAAGTCTAAGTTTACAAGAAGAGGAATTTCTCTAGACTGGGTAGGAGTAAACTTTGGGACAGATGACACAGCAAGAAGGAGGTACTATACTACCAGCAAGAAGGAGTACTAAACTACCATATGGAACTGTAGAACGGCATGATGGAAGGCCTACTTTCCTTACTAGGATTGAGGATCCCAATGAAAAATATTATAGGTTTTTCTGTGCAATTTTAGAAGCTGCAAATGATTGGTAGGTTACAGGGTGCTAACCTAGGTGTGATGTCATCATCCCTTAATGAGGCCTCTACTCCTAATTACATTTTTTACTTTTTAATTTATTTACCCTACATCTATTATTTTTTCATAAGCTTTAAATTACTGCACAAAAGAAGTTTTATTAGCAAAGTTTTACAGGCCATTCAATGGATATCATACCATATTGCAATAAACACCTGCCTAACTAGTTGACGATTAGGGTACTTTTGAGTATTGGTAAAATAGAGTGGTTTGTCCTTTATCTGGTGCGTTAAAGAGCTTTAAGATCATTACCTGGCCACCGACCAAAACTCCAACTGGCATCTCTTAATTACTCAGAAGTATAAAAATGATATTAGTTCTGTAACATATCCCCATTCAAACCAAATGAAATTGGCGAAATCCATAGAGAACCAAGTGTTGTTTGTAGGCCTTAAGAATACTAATATGCACATCAATGAGGATATTCAAAATCGTGCACAAATCACCAGCCCCTTCATTCCTAGTGAATTTGTGCCAAGTGAAGGCACTCAAAAGTGGGGACAGATCAATAACCCCTTTATTCCCAGTGGCTTCATCCAAAGTAAAAATGATCAATGCGTGGATAGATCAATAGCCCCTTTGTTCCCAATGGATTTGTCCCAAGTGAGAATATTCAAAAGCGTGCAAAAATCAATAGCCCTTAGTTATTTTGCTGAGTGTTATACCATCATCAAAGGCTTAGATGGGTTCAAGTTTTGGCTAGGAAATAGCCTAGGTTGAAGCAGATTCTGCCCTACTATTGAAGGTTTACAACCCTAATCCTAATGATATTACTATTGTTGTTGGGGAAAAGGATAAGATGTTGTGGAAACCTAATATTGAAGGCAACTTCTACACAAAGACTGCCTTCAATACTATTAAAAGATATGGGAATCTGAAGTGGTGACACAACTATGTATGGAGATCCTGCATTCACCCCAAAATTTCTTCTCCCTCTTAAGTCTTACTGCATTTCCTCATTGTTATTTCATGTTTTCTGCCATTGGTACAAGGTCTGTAACCAAGAACTGAGATTACCACCATCCAATTGTATACTACTTCTAATTATTTTTTATTTAATTACCCATAAAACCAAAAGATCACAACCTAACTACATTAAAATTGATATAATTGCCACTCCAAACTAACCCCAAACAACTTCTCAACACAATTCACTAACTTGATAACAACAATGACTCTAAACATATCAAACTATAACAAACAAAGCTCAAATATTCAAATCGAATAGCGAAACTCACCTCGGAGAGCGCGGCGAGAAGGAGAATCCGATTCGACAAAGACTTAGAACCAGGGAGCTTAACTACACCAGAGATTTCCTTAATGGGCTACAACACAATCTCAAAAGGCTTCGGCGGTATCGTGGATCGATTTAAAGAAATCAATTTTAGTAAAGGAGAACTCAGAATTGATAAAGGAGAACTTAGAAATCAATTTAGGTTAACTTTGTTTTAGAAAATTGGTGAAGGAGAGAAGGATTGAGCAGAGAGAGGAGAGGAAAAATGGATTTGTCAATTTTGATTAGCGAGAAACAGAGACGGGAGGGAGAAAAAACATTAGATTTTAGTTTTCCCCACACTTTTTGCCACTACAAAGGATAATTAGCCACAGTAAAAGTTGTCGTTTGTCTATCAATGATAAAACAGTGGCAAAAACTAAAACCATCAGTGGCAACTACCTATTTTTCTTGTAGTGCATCGACAATAACCTGTGGTTTTTCTTCAGAGTAAGGAGTTTCCACAGGGTAAAAAGTTGCTTGTGTCATTTGATTCATTGTCACTAGCAGTCGGGTACACGTTATCGCGTGTGCCTACAATAAATTTTAAAATTTTCAGAGAATTTAAATAGATGTTTATATGCTTAATTTTTAATGACTTATGTAATGTTGGTGATCCACCGTCGGCATTTTTTATTTTTTTAGTGCCAAAGACACGTCTTTGTATTGTTAAAGTGTTGAAGGCACATTTACGGTACTATAAATAGTGCCATCAAGATTTTACCGTGGCTTGGTCAAGGGTAATATTATTCTTCACAATTCTCAAACGTAACTGGAAATAGTTGATCATGCATAAGATACTGGACAAGCAGATTGTAATGTTGGTGCTCCGTCGTCGAAGGCATTTTTTTATTTTTTTATTGTTAAAGTGTTGAAGGCACGTGTACGGTACTATAGATAGTGCCATCGAGATTTTACTGTGGCTTGGTCAAGGGTAATATTATTCTTCGCAATTCTCAAATGTAACTGGAAATAATTGATCATGCATAAGATACTGGACAAACGAATGACTTACAAGCTTTCAATATGATGTTGATTTGGTTATCTGTAAATCTCTTTACTATAGCTTGAACAGAAATCTTAGTACTTAGTAATGACATGAGTACAAGATGTCAGTCTTGGCCGAAGACCTTCATAGGCAAAACATAGTCCAACCATATTCGGCGGTCCAAAGTGATAGCAGTATAATGGTAAAAAGAGCAATGCGGATCAATGTTTTGAATGAGGGATTACACCCTCACACAATCAATGTTGTTTAGAAGGTTTTTTTTATAATTAGATTTTTATCAAACCATAAAACAATTTTATGTATGAATATTAGAAAACTTGCAGTTATATTGTCTTCAATAGTAGGATTTTTTAGACATAAGCCTAATGTCCCGACTTTGAAAAGGAACCCCCTTTAATATAACTTGAAATGTTAAACTAAACGGTGTTCTTGACATAAATGCAGGCTGAAACCACACAATATTATTAAATAGCACTGAAATTGCTATAATTTAAGCATCGCCCCTATATCATTAACTTATAGTGGAGAAGATTGTGGTAAGGTAACAATAGCATATCAACACATTTACAAATATTAATAGTATTGTCTTACCGAATATATGACATATACATGTAATGAAAACCTATTCACAACTCTAATACATAAATTTTTACAATATAACATATAATCTCGGTGCAGCTGAAAATAGTTCCCTCTCACAAAACTAATGTTTTATAATTTTAGTAAACATTACATTATTTTAGCCTTAAGAACGTATAAATTTTTCAGCAATCCAGTATACAAACATAGGAAAATTTAAGCATTTATTGATTGACATGCCCTTCCATGATAACTATCTAACATGAAGATATCATGAATCTCATCTGGGTAAGAGCGCATCATCTTCATCTGCATTTCTCGTAGAATAAGAACATACAAGATCTTCATTCATGGCTTTGGATGCACCCAACAAGGCTTGTTCAAGCTCCTGGTAGCTAGTACAAAAAAATGCGGTTGAACAACCGATCGTGTTTTTCTTGAAATCTAATAACTCTTTCCTCTGCATGTTCCAAAGTCTTGCTTATGATTCTCAATTTATCCTGAACTGTACACTACCTTCACTATTTCTTCAAGTTTGGCAAATAGAGGAAAATTGAAGCAGAGAAGCCAACCAAGCTACATATAACTCGGGTATAATCCATGAAATTTCTAAATACAGGGTTTAGATGCAAGGGATTAAACTGGCCCATCAATGAAATGACCGGTATGCCTCAAATCACCTCAAATTTTACAATATAGCTTAAGACGAAAGAAACCAGATAAAAGTATAGGTGCAAAGCCTTTATGAACTTAATGATATGGACATGAATCTTGTTTGAGCTTGATAGGTTTGGAGGTTGCAGAGTCAACGCCCACTACGACTATAGGGTAAGTAATATACCATTTGTGCTCACTAACTTCCCCACCACATTTCCTCGTTTTCGAATTTCGTGTTCCAGGATCACTGGAACTCCACCACCATTCTTAAAATTGCTAAGCTTACTCCTACTCTATATATAGGAACCTTATCTCCTTCAAGAGTCACAAATACGATTCAATAACTCTTTCTAGGTTGAAAATACTTCTTCAACTGTAGTCATGAACATAAAAATGCATTGTAATCAAATAACAAATAAAATTCTATTATTATAAGAACTCTCCATAACCTAGTGAATCAAAATCATTGACTAAAAATATCCCTGTCAACCATAACTCACAATCATGTAATTTCTTCCAGCATGAAAGTGGTGTCTTGAACGGTGATTTGACCTCCCTTGTAATTGATGTTTCATGTTCAAAATATGCAGCGATACTCTTGCCAATATCAACAACAGTAACATCTGAGGAGTGTAGTATATAGCATAAGAAGAAAATCAACATTTTGCCATTTCCCCGTGGAAATCAAAAGTAAGGCCAGCCATATTTGCTATAAAAAGAGGACAAACAGATAGTCTAGTGAACTTGAACGTTTAGCAAACCTGATACTTTTAATTTATGTAAAGAAGACTATTGTGATGCATCTCATTTACACGGAGGCCCAATTTCAATTATCTCGAGTTTATCAGAAGATGAAGGCGGAGATGTGCATACATGTTGGTCAACGGAATGAAAAGCATCATAAAGGCCATCCCACATCCCTAATTTAATGGAATCTGTCTACAATGAACAAAAAACCTCAAACAAATATCAATGCAGATATACCTTGAATTAGCATATATTCCTGATTATCCTTTTTTCAGATGAGAAATGTTTATACATGAAGAAAATATCAGATCTAAGGGAGGGCCAGGCAAGGGGGAATGATATACAAAGATTTATAAAAGATGTACTAATTAACCCCCATTATGCATTACACTACAATGCAGAGGGAAATTATAAGATCAACTTACCACAATATTTAGTAAACCAATAAACGGATATATTGAAAATAAAGACAACATTTTCTTTCTACATAGAAACCGGTCGAAAAAGACTTGATTTCCCTTTTGATCTTCAGAATTGTAGAAAAGAAGCATCCGATCCAAAATCTATAAGTAAAATAAAAGAGTCTCAATAACAGCATGATGTCTTTGATAATTAGATTACTGTCAGTAAGATATTTAGATATACTTAGCAATGGTGAATATGAGAGATGCAAACATATTAATGGATAGAAGCTTTTACTTGTCTACACGGATTAGAGAGTTTTCTTGACAATGTATGTTGTGGTTGATAAGCACCCATTGCTATCTCAGTGTCTCTCGTACCTTCCATGGAGCGATGATTAATGTTCGCGGAGCCTATTATCACAAATTCATCATCTACTATCATGCCTTTTGAATGTACGTAGATCATGAAGCGTCGATTCTTCTTTGGCAGTGCCTGCATTACCTAATATGCAGAACATTTCATTAATTAAAAAGACCAATAAATTTGATAAAAAATGCGAGACAATCCACTTCGCTCGTAGAACCAATACTGTAATATTTAGTAAACAAATAAACAGAAATATTGAAAATAAAGAAAATATTTATTGATAAAAGCTGCAATATTTAGTAAACCAATAAATGGAAATATTGAAAATAAAGACAATATTTTCTTTCTACATAGAAACCGGTCGAAAAAGAATTGATTTCCCTTTTGATCTTCAGAATTGTAGAAAAGAAGCATCTGATCCAAAATCTATAAGTAAAATAAAGGAGTCCCAATAACAACATGATGTCTTTGATAATTCAGAGGTAATAAATACAGGCCCTAAAGAAACAATACCTCTACAACAAGATGCACCCGACATGCTTCCTTCCAGGTGGTAATAAATTTAGTGATTGATCTTTAGAATGTTGAGATTTTTTACTGCTCTTTTATTGCAAAAGATTTAATCTAGCCACACATCTCTTGTCTCTTTTAGCCAGTTTGCGCCGGGAAAGGGAATAAGTGTTGACTTGGCCTTTGTAGCATTTTTCTTCTTCTTTCCAGAATAGCAGCATTCACAGTACGCCCACTTTGGAAAGCAATTGCAAGTCCTCAACAAATGTGGCTTCTTTGTTTTTGGTGCATCAAACCCATAGAGCACCTGCCTTCGGAAAACGTATCCCGTCCCGACATAAATGTGTCCTTGAATCCCATCCAAACCTTTCATGTTAATCTGGAGAAAAGATTAGCCATTAATTTTACATATAAAAAAAACCAATTTCAAATAACAACAACAGTATAGAAGATTTGGTGCTTACATCAAAGAATACAGTATTCCTGCTAGCCTAGGTAACAAGGATACGAATATGGGTGTCGGTGTCGGACACGAGTACGGGGTGTTGGACACGGGGACCAAAAAATATGTAAAAACGGGGACACGGCTGTAAAAATTTTATTTTTTATTTTCTACTATGCTTATGTTGGCTACTTAACCTATCTAACACACTTATGGGTTAATTTACGACATATTTTTACAACTAATAACAAACAAGTCCCAACACTTATGGGTTAATTTGCAACTAATAACAAACAGAAAACAATTATACTAGTTAGTATGGTTGAATAACATGTATACGAATTGATAACTTTCTAAAAGCTATGTCAAAAAATTATGATCTAAGCAAGAAGTGTCTGTTGGAGTGTCGACACGAGTGTCGGTGTGTCCGAGTGTCCGACACGTTTGGATATGGATTTTTTTTGGAATATGGAGTGTCCATGTTACATAGCTGCTAGCATATTGATCATTTCGATCAATACCGTCAAACCTCTGTGGAAGCTGCACATAACATACTTTTTTCCCCAACAATGGATCCATCATAAAACACATTCCCTCCCTGAGAGCCTTAATGTTGTTGATGCAATGATCACAATCCAAGTTCAGCAGATAGGGTGCATTTGTCAGTACAGTGGAGACTCTCACCTATTTTTTATGCATATCAAGCAGAAAATTAGAAACAACAACTTCCAAATATAACAAACTACAAGAAACTATAACATTGACTTGTAAATTGTCTACATACCAAAGCATTTATGGCACCAGCCTTCTTATGATGATTGTGTCCAGGCCTCTTCTCCCTAGAGACATACACTAGACGTGGTTATTGACTTTCATCAGCGTAAAGTCCCCCACTTTGGCCTCGAAATACCTAGATTGGATTCAAAGGA
Organism: Kingdonia uniflora; assembly: GCA_014058105.1. NCBI lineage: Eukaryota > Viridiplantae > Streptophyta > Magnoliopsida > Ranunculales > Circaeasteraceae > Kingdonia > Kingdonia uniflora. The sequence continues at coordinate 2,406,457 of JACGCM010002435.1, read as the reverse complement.
AGAATCAAATTTTAAGTCACCAAAGATTCATGTAACTCAAAGAACATATGACTTATTATATCATCCTGCAAGCGCACTTCAATTCTTACTGACTGCTAAACAAACTGTATATTATTTGATCTAAGTTAGTGTAAACAAGACACTGTATCTATGATTATTGCAACACGCTAATCAGCTATAAACAAGTAAATCCCTGGTACAATCATGGAGCTTATGTACAAATAAAATGAAGGGACGAGTCTGCATAATTATTGGTTTCTAATTACGTACAAAAACTTATAACTAATCTACATAATCATTCATTATAGATCTAGATGGCCTGATATTCTCTACACCAATCAATCCCACATTCAAAACCGCACCAAAATGGGTATTTTGGTTAAATTATTAGGTTTCCTTGAAGACCATAAAATGTACCAACAATAGTCCCTCTGGAAATGATTCGTAGCCAGGAATTGGCTTCACCTTACCCCTTAGATCAACTTCCACAGGATATTTCAAAAGGTGTCCCCTCGTCTCTGACACGTCTTTTGCTGCAAATTGTCTCGAATTTGATTCCCCCAATGACCTAACCCTTCTCACACACTCTAAGCTTCCTGGTACTAAAAAAATATCTTTGAGAAATCTCATGTGTTCTACCCACAGTGACATCCTATAACCCTATATATGTGCATAAATACATGGAAAATGGAAATAAGATTACTGTCAGTAAGATATTTAGATATACTTAGCAATGGTGAATATGAGAGATGCAAACATATTAATGGATAGAAGCTTTTACTTGTCCATGCGGATTAGAGAGTTTTCTTGACCATGTGTGCTATGGTTGATAAGCACCCATTACTATCTCAGTGTCTCTCGTACCTCCCATGGAGCGATGATTAATGTTCGCGGAGCCTATTATCACATATTCATCATCTACTATCATGCCTTTTGAATGTACGTAGATCATGAAGCGTCGATTCTTCTTTGTCAGTGCCTGCATTACCAAATATGCAAAACATTTCATTAATTAAAAAACCCAATAAATTTGATAAAAACTGCGAGACAATCCACTTCACTCCTAGAACCAATACTGAAATATTAAGTAAACCAATAAACATAAATATTTAAAATAAAGGTGCTAGTGTACCTCAAGAAGTTGGGAAAATCCAGTGATTACACCCCCGGTCGTAACTGCGGTATCCAAACCATGGTACATGGAAGTAAAAATAGCAGAACCCCAGTCATATTCGGCAGCCTCGTCCAAATCGGCCACGGCAGCGAGATATCCAAGCGGGACAGTGTCGTTGGCCGTTTGGAACCACAAATGTCCCATCATGAAGAGGATTAAAGCACGAGCAATGATAATATCATCCTCCCGATCACCTACGATGGTCAAGTACGTCCTCAAATGTAAAATGTTGACGTTCCCACTCTTCATATTATTGGATTCAATGTTGGGGAGCAATTGCCTCGCATTGGATAAAATACTCCATGCGTCGTCATACGGCACCTGTGTCAGATATCGGCCGATTGATAATGACATCAACATCTGGAAATCCAATGGAGTGACCCCTATCTCCGCACACCAGAATAGAAAAGTGAGTATTGTCGGCCACCAACGCTTTGTAAGCGCCTAAATTAAACGATTATCAGAATTACCCAAGCGTATATCCATAAAGCTACCGAATATCTTGACCACAGCATAATTAATTATTAGAATTGTGGAAATCTCCTTCCACACTTTGATCACCGTAGTGATTGTGCCGTGCGGAAGCATCCAATCCCGATTTTGTTCATTGGAGCATTTTGTCAAACACTTGATTTATGGAAATAAAAAATTCACAATTAAACAAAAACTTATCGTAAATTCATTGCCAGTGTAAAAGATATGACTGACGCCGTCTGGGAGATGGGTCATAAACCACTGTGCGTAGTTTTCTTGGGGTGGGTTTGGTATAGGTTGAATTTGTTGGACATCTTCAAATTATACTCGTTTTTTTTTTCCTTCCGGACCTCGACCGAGTTGCGGCTCGCTCTGGATTTCTTGTCACTCTAAACCTATGTAATGTACTGGCGTACGGGTCTCCCGGTGGAATCTCCATTTTAAATTTGTTGGGGGAATAATTTTTTTTACATTCGAATTGAGAGAGAGGAATAAATATATGTGAAGAATGAGTCGAGTTAGGAAGCAAATATTGTAAGAGTTGAAGCGGCGGTAAAAGAAACACCGCGCGGTAATCAGAACTCCTAGTTAAATTTTAAAAAAACCATGTCACAAACCCAAACTTGTTGCTGGGAGAGGCTGGATTTGGGTTGGATTTTTTGTGGGCCCCCTATTAGAGCCCACACCCAAACCCCAACTAGCTGTTGGATTTTCTCTAATGACTCTGATGGGAAACTTAATCCAGATACCTTTATTGATTGGATCACTCGAGTATAGAAAATATCTATGTGCAGGAAATACAGTGATCCCAATCGAATGATGCTACTCGAGGCAAAACTCAAAGGATATACGCTCGCATGGTAGAATAGTTTGTAATTTACACATCCAGGACGGTTATCCTCCCGAATGGTCGGAGATGCGACATACTTTTATGAACGAGTTTCTTATGATTGAGTACGAGAGGGATGCGTTCATGTGATTAAAATATTTGTGACATGGAAAGTTAAGTGTAAATAAGTACACATGAATCGTGTTTGTTATGCATCTGCCTAATCTGTCTGTGTGAGACTGGTCCCCACCAAATGGGTATATTATTTAATGGACTCCCAAAATTTATTAGGATGATCTCAAGTTTGTTTCTCTTCCCAGGATGTAAAGTAAGAAGAACTGCACAACTCGTTTGCCTAATCGACTACAATTTTAACAAATGTTGCTCAAGAATCATCAACATATCAACTGGATCAGTTACATGCTTCTTGTGTCATAAGTCAGGGCATATGAAAAAGGATTGTCCAAAATTGAAGAAGAGTATGGTACTTATTTCAGAGCACGTTGCATCTACCTTTGAAATGCTTTAGGGTGAAGAATATCAAGAATTGTAGACCAATATTCCCGCGGAAGGAGTTCCCGGCCCTTTTGAGCCTTAAAAATTCATGGTTGAGTTTGTAAGGGGGGTGGGAGTTGACATGTCATAGCCTAGAGCTATGAATTACTGTTTACGGTTTGTGGGCTTTCCCTAGGAATGACAATTTTGGCCCTTTTTCTATTTTCCCCTCGTTAAAAGATTCTACAGTTTCTAATGTAATTTATGTTAGTAATTCAATGTTTTTCGCAAGTCTTGTTCGAGAAGATATAGGGTTTATTCTTATTTATTTTCAATTAGCATAGTTTTCTATTTTGTGATAAAGATTTTTTTCATATAAAAGGAAAGATTAGAAGCTTTATTTATAGGTTGTTCAGTTTTAAAGTTAGTACTACGTTTTAGTGTCTAGGGATGAATAAATTAGTTTAGTGTCTAGGCCATGCAGTGCACAGTGGAGTGGCTTGATAATTCAATTCTTTTTTCTCTCATCTATGGCTCCATTGAGTTTAGACACAGGAAAAAGATGTAGAGTGACATAAGCACCCTTAGAGCTAATATCAGTAAGTCTTGGATTCTCATGGGAAATTTTATAGCCATTTTGCCTCTCAAGAAAGGGAGAGTGCTTCATGAAAGAGTCATTGCAATCAGTTACTGAACATTAAGTTTAATGATCTTAACTTCAAGGGTGCTACGTCAGATGGAACAACAAGCAAAATGGGAGCAATCATATAAATTGCAAACTTGACAAAGTTCTTATTTCTGAGGATTGGGGAAACATATACACTGCTGCTGAAGCAGACTTTCTCCTCCCTGGTATTTCAGACCATAGTCCTATGGTAGTAAGAATAGGGGAGGATAAAAAGTATGGGAAGCTGAATTTCAAGTATTTCAAGTATTGGTCAAGAGAGGGTTCAACCTGTTGTTTCTGGGGTATTTAATGAAAGGTCTATAAGAAATGCTCAATTCATACTTAACTCCAAACTCATTAAAGTTAGAACTGACCTGAGAGCTATGAATAAAGAAAGGATTGGAAATGTGGGCAGGAAGAACATAAAAACTAGAAGTAGACTCAGCCAAATACAAGCTAACCTTTCAAGCTGACCCCACCAGTAAAATTCTTGCTAGAGAAAGGTAGTATGCTATCAAAGAGTTCAGATACTACTCTAATAAGGAAGGATCTTACCTTAAACAAAAAGCTAGAGTGGATTGGATTACCTCAAGTGAATCTAATGCAAATTATTTTCACAGAGTTATTTGAAATTACTTAGTCGCCTGAGACTAACCAATTCTGATCGTTTTAGGTCTAAATCAAAAGGTCCTAATTCCTTTGAATAAATGGTCAACGCTTAACATTAATCAAGTCAATACGATTATCTAATGTCAAGTAAGCAATGAGAAATTAAAGACAAGGCCAAGCAAACTTTAACCCTGTGGGAAACCTTTCTCAAGAGAAAAACCCACAGGTCGCTGTCGAATCACCCGACAGCTAAACAATCCATTATTGAAATCAAATTACAAGAGTTTGACTACTTACAGACGAGATTTATTGGTCTTAACTGCAATACTGCATTTTGAAACAACATAAAAGATAATTATAAATTATATTTAAGGCGTTTATTGGAAGATATTTGATTTGTAGCTTATAAGGAAAATATGTTAATGTACCTCAAGAAGTTGGGAAAATCGAGTGATATTAATGGATAAAAGCTTTTACTTGTCCACGCGGATAAAAGAGCTTTCTTGACCATGTGTCCTGTGGTTGATAAGCACCCATTGCTATCTCAGTGTCTCTCGTACCTTCCATGGAGCGATGATTAATGTTTGCGGAGCCTATTATCATATATTCATCATCTACTATCATGCCTTTTGAATGTACGCAGATCATGAAGCGTCGATTCTTCTTTGTCAGTGCCTGTATTACCAAATATGCAAAACATTTCATTAATTAAAAAGACCAATAAATTTGATAAAAACTGCGAGACAATCCACTTCGCTTTAAAACGAAGAAAAAAAACTAGTGCAGATTTACAACAAATTTAATTTATAGAAGAAAAAAAGGTTAAAATGTGATAACTAACTAAAAAATGTGGAAAGTATTATGAAATTATATTCTGAAAAGGATAACGTTGGGGTGAGGGATAAAAGAAAATATGTGAGGAGTGTTTGATGCAGTAGGACTTCCCCCAAAAGAAAGCTTGGTACCATCTGAAGCCTCACGATTTCCAAGATAGAAGAAGTTCAAATAGTCCTTTAGCACATATGTATTCCCAAGTTCAACCTCTTCCAAAGCCTTGTATATTGTCTCGAACATCATTTGCATCGTCTTGTTCTACAAAATTAGTACTAATACTTGATAAATACATGAAGAAGCTTTTGAAAATAGTTGTGATTCCCAAATTAATTGTCGAATGTCGACAAGAAAATAAAAGTTCAAGGGATGGTTACCTGCCAAAAAATAATCCTTTGTGTAGCTATACCAGTTAGAACACCCTCTAGCCACATTGGGACGACTACGTACACAGCAAACCTCTCATTTGCTCTGATCTTATTAGCAATCTTAAGAGCTATTTCCATCGGTATTAAGTTGTTTACAACTATAAATGAAAACATGATTATGATTATGTTTTTGGTAAAAGAAACTTAGAAGATAATAAAACATGGTATAACGGGGTTATAGATATAACAATTGTTAAATGTTGAAGGTTATTTCATTCACCTAGGTCTTTGCATTGAGTCCAATTATATGATGACCCAAGGAAGTACTGGTTCTCAATATAAATAAAATGTTGGGCAGATCGTATGGCCTTTACATACGCTGTATGTATGCTCATATCAATTAGCACATTCTTCCCACAAACCAGATTTTGTTTCATAAAACATTAATTAGCTAATGACCACACACGAAAAATACTTCAAAACAAATTAACATAAGGTTAGATAAAACTAGTTTCAACTCACCTTAATTGTGGCATCTTTTAGATCCTTCGGAAGTCCTTTCACGGAATTAGAATCAATTAAACGAAAAACCTTTAGTTGTTTAAGCAATCCATAAAAAAAAAGTACAAAGTTATCAAAACACAAACATATACATTTCGAAAATGAATCCAGGCAATTAAGTTTATAGTATTTACCTGAACATGCCAATCCAGATCACTCTCATTAATGGATTGAGCTTCAAGCATCCCAAATATGTCAAGAATTCTTTCTATTCTAAACAGAGCGTCATCATTCGGTCTTTTCAACTTTTTGATCTCATGGCGTTTTGATGCCCTTTAACCAGCGCTCCTCAAAGTTGGTGAGAATGTCATATGCTGCTGGGCCGTCGATTCTAGAGTGCAGATCGTGCCAAGGTTCTCTTGGGCAGCCATCAACCAGAGCCTGTTTAGGAAAACACAGAAATAAGACAAGTTCGTGTGAAAAGTTCACTATAGGGATGATAGTGCTTCTATACATATTTGCAGGTTTATGTTTAACATCTTAAAAGAAGTTTTACCGACAACATCTTACAAATTATCCCCAGTATTGAAGTGTAAAATATCAAAATTGAATTTATTATACGCAGCATTTCTAATCTTGTTTTTTCTTGCACTTGGATGCATCACAAAAATTTCCAATAAAATTTAATACTAATTTCCTCTTCTATCAAATTTTCATTATAGAACTATATGTGTTGCAAACAACTCTTTTTGGTCATCAAAAAATCTACTATCCAGTAAGAATGTTGCGCAGTTTAACATTGTCATTTTAATTCAAAGTAACTTTATCTTTATATGCCTTAGAGTCCATCTCAGATTTTGAATGCAAGAGTTTTAACAACTATTACCTCCTTCCAGAAGTCACACTAACTATTTTCTGCTAACTTGGTACTTTTACAATGAAGTGATGACAATAACAAAGCAACTGATAGTGTAGATTAAAATCTTATCTCATGACACTCATTAAGGTCGAAGTAAGAAAAACCACTACCTTTTCTATATAGATGATATCAATAATAATAGAGAAAAATGAAAACCTCACATGAAAAAAACTATTTTTTAGTACAGATTTTCATTTCCAAATAGGAACTCAGTAAAATAGACTCAATTCTAAATTTACAAAATAACAAAAACAAAAACACCTACCAACTTAATATAAACCTGATGAAAAATTTCAAAATTTAATCAAAACAATAAAACCCCATCATTAAAAACACAACCCCATATCATATAATAATCTAATTAGCAATATAAAGCATATTATACCACAAATTCCTATATATGTACATTCATTGCTGCAAGCACCCAGCTCAAGATTAAACTAAACAATATATAAGCCACTTTTAAAGAAAAACCCTCTGCATATCAGACTAATCATGAGATGATATAACTAAAAGTTTATCTCATACTCACCAAGGTCTAATTAGGAAAAGTCACCACCTTTTGTATGCAAATAATAACAATAAAAATGACGAAAAATGAAAACACCACCCTCAAAAAAGCTATCTTTTAGTACAGATTTTCATTTTGAAACATGAACCCGGTACACAAGGCTCAATTCTAAACCTACACAATAACAAATAAATAAAAAAACCAACCAGCCAACCCAATATAACCCTGATAGTAAAGACTCAAAATTCAATCAAAACAAAGAAACCCCACCATTAAAAATACAAACCCGGATCATAAAACAATTTAATTAGCAATACAAAGCAAACTATACCAAAAAATCTCTATTCTTTTTCAGGGAAGAGCTTGAAACATAGATAGGCAGATTACAGAGAGACTAAGAAAGGGTTATATATTAGCAATAAAAGGGGTAATAGGGTTTGATATCTCACTTGTATTTTGTTGTCTCTCCAATCAAGCATAAGAAATAGTTCCCAACACCCATTAATCTCTTTCATCATATGCATACTATAACAACTCTAAACCAATAAATCCTAAAATATTTCAATTCCTCTAAATTTACGCTAAGCAACAAGACCAATAGGAATAAAATAGAATTAAAAAAAAAGCCCAAAACTTCCAGAGCAGTTTCCTGAGCTTCACAAACAACCCCATCTCCTCGACAAACAACCCTCATTTTCTTGGACACCGTCGATGCCACCGCGCTCCTCTGGTACCGTAACTAGAGTTTAAGACTGCTAAATTTTGATAACCCACCGTCGACTGCTAAATTTTGATAACCATCACTGATAACCCACCGTGAGGTGTTTGATGATCGAAAGGCAGAACATCCAGGGATTGTGATGGATTCGAGGATGGCAACCATTGAAACTGATCAAAATCAAATCAAATGTTGAGACTTAAGTCTTCGAGAGGTGAATCTGTAAGTGAGAATTGGAAACCCTAGAAGGTCGATTTGCAGAGAAGAGAGATGGAGGTGTTGGTTGAGGTAAATTGCAAATAATTTCGTAGACCTTCATCTTTCATCGTTGCACATCAACAAATTGAGATGGAGGAGATGACGTGCTCTTGGAGTATTGAAGCTTCGATCGAATGTTTGAATTTCAGAACTAGGAGGAAGTGGAAATGATGAAGACATAAAAGCCGAATCATTTGGCAAATTTAAGTTTCGGTTAAGAAATATTCGAGTTGGACTCGCCAAAATACCCCTAATTTGGTATTTAGAATTCCTAAAATACCCCTTATTTCGTAGTGGAGAAAATTTGTGGGGTAAACTTCCATTTATACCCACCGTTTCAAAAGGTAATTACGATTGAGATGCCTATTTTGTATAGGGGTGGCAATGTAGAACCGATTACCCGAACCCGAACAGAAGTCATTTGGGTCGGGTTTGGATCGTCTTTTCTACTACCCATTTAAATTCGGGTCTTTTATGACCCGACCCGATAGGACCCGAACCCGATGGGTATTTCGGGTATTCGAGTCGACCCGATTAAAACTCAAGTTTAAGTGTTTAACTTTAAGAAGATGGAGAATATTAATATTATTATGAGGTAAATTCTTCAAGTCATAAGTATTTTACTTAGTTTATTGTATTTGTCTATCTTGAATCTTGATTTTGTTTGTTTGGTTGATATCATGAGTGAAACAGGTTTTCTAAGTTGGAAGCACAATAAAAGATGAACCTTGATCTTGCAGATTTCATACCATTTATTTATTTTGGAGTAACATTTATTTATGATGCTGAACTTTTTAAAGCGGTTTGCTTATTTTCTATTATTGTAGTAAGACTTAATTTTCTTATGTGAATTTAATTTTATCTACTTTAACAAGATATGGGGTATTTTATTGGGAATATGCTTTATAAATTATGTTTTTGATGTGTTTGTACATTTGTGTGTGAATTCTTCTAGCTTGTAGGTGAATTTTGATATCAAGTCAGAGTATTATTATATGATATATAATAAGTTTTGCAAGAAGTGTTTACCAAAGTGATACACGAAGTAATATATGTCAAAGATCGGACCCGAACCCGACTAAAAACCCGAAATTTAAATGGACCGGGTTTGGGACTGTCTTGTTAGGACCCGAACCCGATAAACCCGACTTAAATGGTTCTGGGTCCTGAAGTAGGAAGACCCGACCCGTTGCCACCTCTAATTTTGTATAGGATTTGGTATATACAAAATGAGAGTATTTTAGTATTAAATAAATTTCGAGAATAGACAAAATAATCTTCATGATCTAACGGCTGTGTTATAAACTAGACCATATATTTTTCTCAACATGTGTAGGGTAGGGTGATCATCAGTCGAGATTGATTCTCATGGCATAGCTATTCATTTAGTATTATAGATAACTATTGATTGTTTCTGCTTATTCTTAGATCATGATTAATAGGAATAGTTCGGACCTAATTTCTCAAAAATTAAATACGAGCGAATAGAATTTCAGGTAAGAGTTGATGTATTGAGTGGTCGTAATTCTTCCTTACACACCCCATATATACCATGTCTTTTCGTAATTTTAGTTTTACCATTTTTCGAGTCAGGAGGATAAAACTCAATTCTTGGGTTTGGGAAGTTTAGTTGTTATTTTTGATTATTTGTTATTTGGTTATGGAAGGAAGAAACCCTAGTTTTGATGATAAGCAATTCCATTGATTTCTCTTCCTCTCTCGTTTGCATATGCTTAAAGATGAACCCGCCTATTTTCAACTGCAAGAAATCAGATGGGCATCTACTGGTCAAATCTTCGGGTTGGGCTCAAATTTACAAATTCAGTTTCTAGGGGCAATTTTTAGTTGTGGGGTGAAGGCTGGGCTAAAGTTTGCAAATGAAAGTTATTTATGGGCTACCTCAGCGCTACCTCAGCGTCAAAGGTTCGGTCAAAGGGATTTTAAAAACTTTAGCCTTGAATAAAAGTTATATATGGACCTGAAATTTGCTTTTCAGAAGGGGAGAAATCCCTGACTCGCTCGTTTGTTGTATGATACATGCATACATACTTTTCTGTTTTAGTTTTGTTTTGGGCAATATATTTTGGTGACATTTTCGTAAACAATAGAGCTTACCAATCGTATCAACCTCTATTGCCCAAACATATTTTTCTCTATGAGGCTCATGAATCATGCAGCAACGATCGCGTCTGTAGTCTGTATTGTACTTCTCTTTAGCATCAGGAGGAACAGATGTTAAGGAGGCCCGCCTCACTAGGAGGAATACATTACTATTACTAACGGGGCTGGGTTAGCCTACAGTACCGGGTCAAAGCCGATAACTCCTAAACATCGAGTTTAGGGAGAAGCTGCAGGTTGTCTCGCACATGCGTGGGTGACTAGTAATATATATAAATGCACCGCAAATTGGTTGTCACGAAGTAGTAAGGGAATCACACACCAGATTAATGGATAGAATGTGGGACCTCACCTCGGACAATATCAATCCCGACCGACACTAATTAGTGAGCGTGCGATTGTAGGGGAAGGAAGAAACAAAACCAAAAATCCAACTATCTCAATTTGCTTTTCATTATCTAAACAAATTGTCCCTTATGACAAAGATGGAGAAGGGTCCCTAAAACCCTAAAGGATATGGTTTTAGATCTAAAATCGCGGAGAAGGGTCCCCCCGCGCACGTTATAACATTTATAAATCATTGCTCTTGTGACTAGATTAAGCAGTAATGTTTATTTATTTCTCAAACATTTGTATATATGAACTGAGCACCTCACATAATTTGTGTACACGATGATAGCGAGAGTTAATTAGAGCCCAGAAATCTAAACTTAAAAGCGATATCTAAACTTACTGAAGATGTTAAATAGAGCCCAGAAATTTCAAATAAGATTGAAGATATATGATCTCTCAAGTATAGCTTGTACCATCAATCAATCGGTGTCATGAACAGAACCCCGAGTGTTATCAGCTTTATCTTAACTCATTAATGTAGAAAAGGCGTTAGATTTTGAGATACGGCTCCACGGCTATGCAAATCTAATGAAATCATCTCCTAAGAGCATCCCCATCATTAGTAAGTAGGTGAATTCACCCAAAAGCTAGGTGGATTCAATCCACCCCACCTCCACCCCACAACAATTTAGCCAAAAATCAATGTGAATATTAGCCACCACAATTCTGAACTGCAGGGCACAATCGACGTCCCAGATTAAGTCACGTTAATACATCCTAAACGTTCAATTCCTACACACAATTCTGAACCACAGGGAGGGAGAACCAATCAGATTAAGCCACGCAATTATTATTATTTTAATTAATTCCTCGCAGTTCAAAACTGCGCGGTAAAAGCCTGCATCAAATGCCTTCGAATTGCCACAATCATTTTCTCATATCATATTTGCCCAAACCCAACTTCTAGTTTAAGTTTCCATAACCCAACTTCTTTCTTAAGTTTCCCAACCCCCACCTTTTCCTAGTAATTCAATCCCATTATCCATAGATTAACAATGTCGGGACCTAGTCATGTTATTCTTAAAACTAGACGTAGGCCAAGTGATAAAGTTAAACGAAGGGGGAAAGAATTGGCCACGAATATGTGGCCGTTACACCTTTAAGGAAAATGATCCCGCCCCCAACCATCGAGAATTTGCATCGATTGGATATTCTCTCGAACAACTGTGTCCACATTTCCATTGGATCGGAAGAATTATCGATAAGTTTTTTGTGTAAAATTTATGTGTTATTAACGTTATTTGTCAAATGTTCGATGAAATGCCTGAATGAAAATGTAATATGTTAATGTGTTGTTTTTGCATATCCGAGATGAAATACAATGTAGGGGATCACTGGATAAGGTATTAAAGTGTTACCAATGGATTGCCAGGTATCCCACGTTGAAGAGGTTGGTCGACAATATGAGTTTCGAAGAATTTTTGGGGATGAAGGCAGGAAACTCGGATAACTGCTAAATTTATGCTCTTGTGGAACGGTGGTGGCCTTCCACTCATACTTTTCATTTCCCTTACGGGGAACTTGACGTTACGCCGTTAGACTTCGTCATGCTAATAGGCATAAGTTTTGGGGTGGGTCTCGAACTCCCATATGACCATAAGTACTCGATGTTCGAAGAAGCACAAATGATGTTTCCTGAAATCACAACCAATGACACCAGGTATGGTAACATCACTCTAGCTTATTTGAAAACTTGGAAAAACGCTTTGAATCCTGAAACCAATAGTTATAACCAAGACATGGATATCGGGTATGCGAGGGCATTTATTGCATACAAGATGGGTAATATATTCTTCTTGAATGCTAGCACATCTCTGTCGGCCGGTTATCTTACAGCTTTGACATACCACCATATTCTAGTTGCGTTGAGGTTTGACTAGGGTACTCCAATCATGACGGTTTTGTATCGGGGACTAGATGAAGTCTCAATTCTGAAGAGTGGGAAGGGGAAGAAATCAATCACAGGCATCTATGCTCTGTTGGAGTTCTGGTTCTTTAAGTACTGTCGCGTTGAAATATATTTGGTGAAGGCGAACAACTTCAACCATGTTTATCCTCGTATGGGTGCATGGAGAGATAAAATGGCTAGTTTGGGGGCCTGAAATCCATCATTCATTTGCTGTGATCAGAGAAATGATAGAATGGGAGGACTGAACCAACATTGATTGACAACCATGGGCGAGGTCTAGACAAACAATCCATATAGAGGTAAGAGTTGCCAAAGTGCTTAGTGAAAGAAGGGTTTTGTCAGTTTCAGTTCTATACGGGAACGGTACACATTGGTATTTAGGAGACCAGTGTATGCGTTAAAACACCGGGCATGATAGTGTTTCCTATGACCCCCCCCCCCCTACAAGAGATCATGGAATTTCCGCGGTACGATCGACAGTTTTATCAGGGACTGAAAGATGTGAACTTCTATGATAAGCACAATTATATCATTGCTGACGTGGATTACATGACATTTTGGCGTTTGGCTCATCCAAATCCTAAGATCAGTTGTAGTTTAGTGAAGATGGTTGGAAATATATAGATGGTCGAGCGTGATCTAGTGCGACCCGATGTTGCTCTGCCACCTACTTCAAGTTTAACCACATCATCTCAGCTACAAAACTATGGTGTTGAGTCATACGACGAGGAAGTGGGGGATATGGGATGGTTCATGAAAATGACAGGAAGTAGTGGAGAATATAGATAGCTACCGATCCTGGCCATTCAGGTACCACACCCGTGTCCACCTAGGTATAATTTGGATGAGTTATGACATCAAAACTAAGGAATGTGGTATGCGGCATATGAAAATTTGAGGCAATACATTCAACGCATAGAGGAGTTAGAGGAATAACTGCGTCGGTCACAGGAAATTATCCTGGAGAGAGACTAGCTGATATATTTATCAATTATCAGGCAAAGCCAGAAGTCCAATGTACCTATGACGAGAGTCTCACTCGTACCAGACGCACCCGCCAGACGAAGATAGGCTGTCCCACTTAGGCTATAAAACCATTTACGTTTTATTTTGTTTAAACTATAGAATTTATGCTATGTTTTCATGTGGAACTTTGATATCTTATGTTTAAACTATGTTTAATTGATTACGCATTATGTTTAAACTTGTGTTTGCTTCAAATACTAGGTTTTTTCAAGTGTTTGAATGAAATTCTTTATAAAGATGAGCTGATAAAACAACTAATTTTGATAATATTGTAATATAGGGAATGTGTTTGATGAAATGCCTAAATGAAAGAGGAGAAAAATAAAACTAAGTATGAAGAGATGTACACACAATAGAGGGCACATCAGGTGTTTGAGGAAATGCCTCAAAGAAAAATCACAAAAAAAAACTAAATATGGAGAAGGGAAGCAAAGACAAAAGCAGGCTTTTGCCGTACAGTTCAAAACTGCGTGGCAACCTTGGGAAATATGTGGCTTAATCTGGTCTCACTATTTGCCCCGCAATTCTGAACTGCGTGTTATACAGAGAGACCAGATTAAGCCACGTGTCACCCAAAGTTGTCACACAATTTTGAACTGTGCGGCAAGAGCCTACAACTTTTACCTTTGCTTCCCTTCTCCATACTTTTTTTATGGTAAGTTTCTTTGAGGCATTTCCTCAAACACCTTTTCTTGCCCTATATTATGTGTGCATTGGTTCATACTTAGTCTTTTTTTTTCTCCTCTTTCATTTAGGTATTTCCTCAAACACCTTCCCTATATTGAAAAATTAGTTCCATTAGTTTTTTATGAGCTTCTCTATACGGGTAATTTCTTTATACGCTTGAAAACACCAAGTATGCAATGTATTTGGTTCTCTTCTCCGTACTTAGTTTTTTTTGTGAACTTTCGTAATGGCATTTCTTCAAACATACTATGTTGTTTTATGCAACTGTTGTGATACTTTGTAGTTTTATGACCTCCTCTGTATACTTGGTTTATTTGGTGGTTAACAACGTAATATATTTATGTGGAAACATGTTGATCAAGTAACTCAATGGCTATATTCATGTAGAAACTTATTGACAGAGTAGCTCAACGACTATATTCATGTGAAAACTTGTTGACCAAGTAGCTCAACGGCTATATTCATGTGGAAACTTGTTGACCTAGTAGCTCAGCGGCTATATTCATGTGGAAACTTGTTTACCAAGTAATTCAACAGTTAGTTTTTTTTTTATATAAAGGTCATTCATCTTCTACACTCTTCTCCATCCTTAGCTTATAAGCAAAACCACCATGTCATCCTCAAGCTCCCAATCTAATTCTCAAAGCCATTCTTAACCCTCCAATGCGAACTAACAAGAGAACGTATTTCTGACGTAATTTAGCGCATATGATTCGCGTAAATGCCTAACCCTTCCCAATATCGTGATCACCATGTTCAATAACTATTCCCGCCACACGATAATCAATTTCAATCTCAAACCCAAGGATATTTTACCAGCATTGGAACGGGCGACTTCGTAAGTAATTTTTTTTCTCATTTCATTAATTTTGTTAGGTAAATCGTACTTATTTGAATTTGAAACTTGATTTCTAGGAATGTATGATATATGAGACAATCGGAAAAATATAAAAAAAAACCATTTACATTTGGGGAGGCTTACAAAGTTTTGGGGCATTGCCCAAAATGGTTACAAATAAAGAACATCGGGCAACCCGACCGCAAAGTTGCTAGGATATCAAATTTTAGCGATAGCCCGGGTACTTCTAGTACCGATCCCTCTACACCTACTTTTAGCACTCCAAATGTTATAATTCTGGATGATTCTACCGAATGGATGCACCACTATATGCTTATGGAGAAGTACGACCAGACGACCAAAAAAAAATACAAGGCAAAAGAAACGGCAAAGTCAAGTATAGGCTTTTGGGGGAAGAGAATGTTTGAGATGATAGCAAACATGATGGTGGCATGGAATACAAGTGACTAGCAGAAGAAATAGGAAAAGGAGGCTAGAGCTAGAGCACGAGAGGAACAAAAGTTAGCTAGCGAGGTAGAGATTCAAAGGAGGCGTGAAGCGGAGATAACTAGAAATAAAACTATCGAAGAAGTACATTTTGTTAAGATGATGACAACAGACCCAACTAACCTACTACCGGCGCAAAGGCGTTGGATGAAGAAGCAAATTAAACTTTATTTGAAGAAGTTGAAGGAGCAGTGTCCAAGTGATGACGACGTTTCAAGTGATAAAGATTAATGTAATTCTTAACGTTAATAGTAGTTCTTAAGTTCTATGTTATTTCATTATTTGAATAAAATTGTTACCAATTGTAAGTATTTCGCAAAACATACTTCAATCAAGTAGAAAAATTACATTACAACTTTAACATAAAACCACAAACTTCAAAGCAAAATACATTACTCTGCCCCTGTTTTATTCCACAAATGCGCGACAAGTTTATTTCATAATTGGAAATGAGCATCTTTATTTCTAATTTCATGATTCTTCTCGATGTACTATGTCATAGTGTTGATCGCGTGTCTTGAATTTAACGCCTTCCTCTAAGAATCCATGGTTTGTTTAAACTTGGGATCAATATCCACTTGTCGTATGTAAGTATGATGTTCATCTTCGACGATCATGTTGTGCATGATTATACATGTGTACATATTGCTAGATCACTAGGCTTTTAAAATTGAGTACCGTGCGCCAATATTTCAAACCTAGCTTGTAATACCCCAAAAACATGTCTACGTTTTTCGACATACTTCTTGCATTTTGGCAAAATATCTTTCGGCATCGTTGGACGGATTTCTTATAGTTTGAACAATTATTTGCCATTTTGGATAAATGCAATCCGTTAGATAATACCTCATAGTATGCGGGACCGTGCCTATATTGTAATTGCATGGCGACACAACTCCATTAGACAAGTTATTGAAAAGCCACCCTTGATGCATGACGTTCACGTAGTTGTTAGAGCCGGGCACCCCAAAGAATATGTGCCATATCCAATGATCTTGCGATGCAACTGCTTCTGAAATCACCGTCGGGATTTTCTTATACCCAGTATATTGCCCTGCCCACCCCCGGTTGGACAATTCTTCTATTTCCAATACATACAATCTAAATTGCCTAACATCCTCGGGAGCCTCGCGATCTATTCACTTCTGACAAGCGTAATATATCATTTTCATTGGGAGATCTAAGGTATTGAGCTTTGAATAATATTATAATTATTTTACAAAATTTGTTTAAACTCAAATTACCCATATATTCCCCAATCCAAGCGTATTAATCTTGAACGTTTGCGCTCGTACCGTAACATAATATGCGAAGTACGCACGTTATCTTTTGGTGTGATGATAAACCTATCGTCTTAGCGGTATTTTTTCTTTGAATAAAATAGTGGTTCACAAAAATAACTTGATCATGAATACGTTGAAACACACCTTCGCTCATACGGAATCGGCGACAAAATGGGATATCGGTGAAGACTGGGTTGGTACCAAAATAATCCTGATTAAGGCTATACTCACCTAATTTATTATCACGGCCTTTTTGCTTGTTAATCCTTCCCATTTAATTACCCCCCTCCCTCCGTGATGATGTCGTCTCTTGCTTATTTTCTTCCGCTTCTCCCATCTCTATGGGAACCTTGTTATACTCATGCATTATCATAATTTAACGTCGGAAGAGCTTTTTACTTCCGAATGATGATGACAAGAATGAGAGTGATGGGTCAGACATGATTAGGTCAGACATGATTGGGCGAAATTGATAACAAGAGAATAAAGTAGAGTTTAGAAGATTAAGAGAATATAGTTAAGTGTAGAAGAGTAAGGGAATAGAGTATACAAGATGAATGGTCTTTATAGATGAAAAAAACTTGACGTTGAGCTTCTTGTCAAACAAGTTTGGTAAAAAAACTAGCCGCTGAGCTTCTTGTCAAACAAGTTTGGTAAAAAAAACTAGTCGTTAACTTCTTTACAAACAAGTTTGGTAAAAAAAACTAGCCGTTAAGCTTCTTGTCAAATAAGTTTGGTAAAAAAACTAGTCGCTAAGCATCTTGTCAAACAAGTTTGGCCAACAAACTAGCCGTTGAGCATCTTGCCAAACAAGTTTGCCCAAAAATATAGCCGTTGAAGTTCTTGTTGAACAAGTATGCACAAAACTATAGGCCTTGTAATCGTCAAAAAACAAAACCAAGTATGGAGAAGGGAAGGATAAAATTATTATACAGGCTCTAGCCGCGCAGTTCTGAACTGCGAGACAAAAGCTAGCCGCTAGCCAAGTTTGAATCCTAACCGTCCACGTGTCTCCATCTGGAGTGTATACTCTACGTGTAGCTCTGATGTGCAAGGCATCAATCCACCAAAAATCCACCTATAGGGTGGAGAGACTACCCCCGAGGTGGGTTTAGGGTGGACAGCTCAGCTGATCCACCTAGCTATTATGGGGTAGATTGGTATTTTGGAAGGTGAAGGATGGAATCTACCTTGCCACTTCATCCTTCACCTAGCTGTTGCAGATACTCTAAAATGCCTCACTGACTTAGTTAAAAAAAAGACAAATCCAAGTCAGTGAGGCTCTATTTCCTCTAACAGTACCTGAATTATTATTTTTTAACAGGCGCCCGCGCCTGTTTCATTTTCTTTGGATTTTTTTATCATCAGGTAGATGAGACTTGGGAGCCCGATTTTTTTTTTAAAATAAAAAATTGGGGGGCCCAAGTCTTAGGTGCCCGATTTGAATTTTTATAAAAAATAATAATTGGGCGCTCAAACCTTAGGCACCCGATCTGATTATAAAACAAACAGGAGCCCAACACTTGGGCGCCCAATCGTGACATTAAAAATTAAGGTTGAGTCTTGGATTCCAAGACTCAACCTTGCTTTTGGAGAATCAAATCTAAGTTAGTGAGACAATGTTGGAAGATAAAAATCTTATGTGGCACCTTAGATTCCAAGGTAGTGAGGCACTTTAGGAGATGCTCTTAGTAGATACAGTTGTTATAGTAAACATTGCTCTTAATGCAATTTTGACTTAGCCATATAAGCATCTAAAAGATAAGAGCATATATAACTGTCGTTTCCTTCCCAATTTTGCCAGTATGTTTTTACGACAACCCCCCAAAAGACATCATTTTTTTTCGTCGGTAGAAAAATGTACATCTCTAGTGCCTAGTCTTTGGAAGGTGGACAAACAAATTAATGGTAAGCTGAGGTCTAAAGCAGACCCCACTGCTTATATAGAAAATAACATAATGTACAAACAACCCCCCTAGAAAGTGAGTGAGGAGAGAAGAAACAACCAAATCTCATCCCCAATATTCATCTAGCTTTCAGATTACGCACCAAATTACTTGTGAGTCTCTGTGCAAGGACTCACAACCCCGAATTCCCCCCAAACTTCAAAGAGTTTTCAGATCACGAGTAGAGGTCCCTCCTCAGTAAGGCCGAATGGGATCCAAGCCTACGGTTTGATGGCTTGGCCCTGGATGGTAAACGATTAGTTCTTGTAGAGCGCAGTAAAGCATCAAGCAAACCTCCGTTCTGAATACCACATATCTTGCTCTCCCCAAAATCCTAGTTCCTCCCCACCTATCTTCCTCTACTTGCTTTTCCTTGAATCTTGTTTCTTGTACATGCAGGTGATAAAGTATGTTGGTGATGGCGTGGTGAGGTCGGGATGGTATAGGAGAAGGTCGGCAGTCGAAGATGGAAATTTAGATCGGAGGAACAGTCTTGGCAGGGTAGAGTCAACAAGACCCGAGTGGAAGAAGGTGTTTAACAAAAAAAATGATTTTGTGGGCTTGAGCCTTAATGGATCTGTGTCTTTTCTGATGGAGCTCAACATTTCTGGGCCAGGGGTATTATGGGTCTGGGTAATGTACTTGGGTAGTGCGTGATGGGGGATACATAAGGTAACAATTTTCCTTCCTCTATTTTTCCTGATCGACTTGTTCTTTCTCTCTCTTCAGGGCTGGCATCTTTTGGGTGTAGCTATGTCATGTGGCTTTGTTTGAACTGTCCTACAAATAGTAAGAAAAAGGGTGGCTCTATTTTTAGTCGGGCATGGACTGTCTCCCTCCTGACATCTCTTGGTTGCTTTTCACCTTCGGCTCAGCCTAGTTCACAAGAATCAAATTACAAAATTCCCCCCCCCCCTTCTTGAACTGGTATTTAAAGGAGATGGGAAGTGGAAAGTGGGAAGCAGAACTCGGATATCTGGTTTGTGTGATGTCTTGCTTTTGTGTTACCCAAGAATAGAGAGACTTGTTATTACGAAACCAAGAGGGGTTGTTGAGGTTCATCTAACTCCAAATAAAATGTATGTGGAGGAGTCTCGCTGATGCTATGCGCTTATCGGAACAATGTCATTCGATATGGAGCAAGGTTTTATGAAGATTGTGGCTCTGCTGAAGAGCTTTTAGAGTATGGAAGCATAAGATAATTTACAAGTTTTTAAAAGAATCGTGGAGGGTAAAGTTTACTTTATGTTCAAATTTTGAACTTCTTGAGACCAAAACTATGTCTTGCTCAACCAACCCTGGAACCCTTATGGGCTTACTCTGATTATTCTGCCTTATGAGGTGTGTACCCCAATCAAACCACTTATCTTCATATATGTTCCATTTTGGGTCAAGTTCGACATTCAAGATCTTTCTTTGGGACGCCAAAGTTCTTATACGAGTTTGGCCAGAGTTTAGGTCAGGTTTTGGTCACCAAACTGAATGACAAAAACAAGAGAGTTACTAAATACAACACATGAGTGGTTATGGATATTTATGTTGTGTTCCCACCTGCTATTTGGGCTGAACTTACAAATGGTCTGATTCTCATCTACACAAAGTACGAGGCAGCATTGATTAATTTTTATACCAAATATTTTAAGATGGGACACCGATCTACTTATGTAGTGAAGTTATTAAGGTAGTCTGGTGGGTAATGGGCTTGAGATTATACCAATTAGCACTCTTCTGAATGATTCGAGTACACATAGGGAGTTTCCTGGCACTAGACTGGTGGCAAGAATCCAGTTGGTCTGGGTAGCATGTTCAACTTGGGAAATGAGACCAACCAAGTCATTTCAAGTTAGGAAGTAACCCACGAAGGGCAGACAAATTTGAAGGCAAGAAGGGACGGCAATAAATTTCTATTGAATCGGGGTACAACAAATATAACACTGGACTTTATGGTACTTGGGAACCCAATGTGATGTATTGGTAAGGAACGGGGGGAACTTGGAGATTTTATAGGGATTATGTCATTGATGGGTTGTATTTGCCAAGTGGTATCATTTGAAAGGGGTCTCATGTTGAGATAGGTGCATACGTCCTCATGCAAGCAAGGTTTCCCTACCACTAAACTAGCAACTACCACTCATAAAGAGAACTAAAATAACACATAAAAACTAACTCGTAGCTGTACATTCAAGCCAGATGTACAACAAAGGGCATTGGAACAGGCTATACTCTGAAATATACTTTTCCTTCAGTATCTATTTCAACAATTTTTTTGCAGCTCACCACTAAATTCTTCAGGCTTCAACTCCCTATATATCCTTCAGCAAGCTTAAGTTTGGTGAGGTTATCAGGGGCCCTATTAGATTCCTTAAATATATGTTTCGAAGTACACAAGTGTAGGTTATCATCACAACCTTAGTACTCTTCACCAATCTTCTATTTCTCCAAGGGGATTTAAGGTTAGTAGTGAGCAACTTCAGAGCATGCTTGTTATCAGTGTTTGATATAATACGAGTAACCTCTTTGCTTTTATTAAGTTGCAAACCACTTCAAATACCTTATAGCTCATGGGTGAGCACTGACTCTGGCCTTCCTTGCCCTGCACAAGCTTCTAAGTGTAGTACCCAAATGGTTCCTTAAGATTGAACCTATACTCCCCACCTCAGTTTTGAAACCATCACAGTTAAGAGCGACTGTACCGATAGGTGGCTTATCAAATATTCAATATTCAAACCTAAATCATGCTCAACAAACAACTAGGGTTTCCTAGCCACAAAATACCATAATTTAAATTTGTAAAAGTATATCAAATATGTTGATCACATGGGCCTACCTAAGAGTATCTCTAGTAACGAGTGTGGGTTTGGGTATGAATTCTGACACCCTGGCCCATTAAAAATATAACTCACACCCGACCTCTCCCAGCGGCCAGTGTGAGTTGTTGACGTGTTTTTTTTTTCTTGGAAGAGATTAAAACACCGCGCGGTGTTCTTTTTACCGGTGCTATTACTGTTTAACCCAAATCAAACCCATTCGAGTTATTTATAGTTTTCCCTCCTCTCTCTCTCTCTCAAATCGAAGAAAATTTTCCCAAATTCTTTTAAAACACAATGCAAAACCAGGAGGAAGACCCACACCCTAGTACATTACCTGGGCTTAGAGTGACAAGAGATCCAGAGCGAGCCGTAACCCGCTCGAGGTCCGGAAGGAAGAAAAAGCGAGTAGAATTTGAGGATGTCCAACAATCTATACCAAACCTATCCCAAGAAAACTACCTGCGGAGGTGTATTACCTAACTCCCAGAAGGCGTCACGCATATCTGTTACACTGGCAAGGAACTCACGGTAAGTTTTAGTATAATTGTGAATTTGTTATTTCCATAAATTAAGTGTTTAACAAAATACTCCAATGAACAAAATCGGGATTCGATGCGTCTGCATGGAATATTCACATCGGTGGTCAAAGTTTGGAAAGATATTTCTACAATTCCACCTGTAAGGGATATCGTGGTAAATATATTTGGGCAGTTTATGAATATACGCTTAGGTAATTCTGATAATCTACTAATTCAGGCGCTTACAGAGCGTTGGTGGCCGACAACGCACATGTTTTTGTTCCCATGTACGGAGGCATGGGTTACTCATCTCAATTTTACTATGCTGACATCATTGTCAATCTGTCGATATCCGACGCAGGAGTCGTATGACGATGCATGGAGTGTTTTATCCAATGCGAGACAATTGCTCCCCCAATATTGATTCCAGCCATATAAAGAGTAGGAATGTCAGCATTTTACACTTGAAGACGTACTTGACCATCGCGGCTGATCGGGAGGATGATATTACTATCGCTCATACTTTTATCCTCTTCATAATAGGGAATTTATGGTTCCAAACGGCCAACGACACCCTCCCACTTGGATATCTAGTGGTCGTGGCTGATTTGAACGAGGTTGCCTAATATGACTGGGGTTCTGCTATCCTTGCTTCCCTGTACCATGGTTTGGATACCGCAGTTACCACCGGGGGTGCCATTACTGGATTTTCCCAACTTCTTGAGGCACACTAACACTTTTTCCTTACAAGATACAAATCAAATATATTCTAATAAACGTCTTAAATATAATGTCAAATTGCTTTTTATGTTGTTCTGAAATGCAGTATTGGTTCTACGAGTATTATGGGGTTGGTCATCCTATAGTCAAGGAAGAGGTTAAGTTCTTGACCTATTCTCACCTCAGAGCATGGGTGAGGGGGAACAGGAGGAAAACAAATGATCAGGCATCCAATCTATTTATTCTAGGCAGATACCACATTGACCATCGCACTATTGAGACGATCACCTAGGAACCTTGGCTAGAGTCTACGGTATCTGAGATAGAGGATGTACTGACTGCAAAAATATTATCCTGTAAGAGGATGCCACTTCAAGTACCAAACGGAAACTGTGAATTTTACTTGGGGGATATATGATGGAGGCAGTTGACTGGCGAGGCACATATTCCTTTGGATCCTCCGCTTAGCATGTCGCTACATATTAGGCCAGCGACTTTACAAGAGATGAGACAGACCGAGTTCCTTGATTGTGAGCAGTTTGTGGTAGGGGAGGAGCGAGAGAATTGCGCCTCATACTGGGCTGAACAAATTTTTGAGGTAGGCCACCTGTTAACAGATTCCCAGAGGATGGGGAATATAGATCTGTTCAGACCCACTGCACTCTGGGCTGGTATTACACCCGTGGTGGTTACGTTAGCATCTGTTCATAGCTTGTCCCAAGACTTTAGTTTGCCTAGTGAGCCCAAGGGGCCAGACCCCGAGTGGCACATAGTGTGGATAGAGAGGCGTAAGATGCTCCCCATCCACCGCTTGAGAGACCCGCCACCCATGTCTTTATCCTACAGCGCAGAGGAGCAGTGGTACCTGACTCGTGGTATGCGGTGACTTTGCCTTACAGAGTCTGCGCGGGATGCCCAGAGGATGCAGGAGTTTACTGATGAGGTAGCTACTCTGAAGGCACTTGGATAGTGTAGACTACCAGCTGTATTCGCATGTAAGTAATTTATTATTTTATTTTTTTCTTAATGTCATTTTATTTTGTTAAAATATTTATAAATTTTCTTTGTCCCGTTCA
This sequence comes from Kingdonia uniflora, assembly GCA_014058105.1. Classification (NCBI taxonomy): domain Eukaryota; kingdom Viridiplantae; phylum Streptophyta; class Magnoliopsida; order Ranunculales; family Circaeasteraceae; genus Kingdonia; species Kingdonia uniflora. Next base: position 2,382,272 of record JACGCM010002435.1, on the reverse strand, counting down.
GGGGCTACGGTTGAGGAGAGGGCGTGACGTACAGGTGGTACTGCTAGCACCCGGAGGTGGCTCGAGGAGGAGGCAGTGTGGATCTGGTCCGCGAACCAGGGGAGGCGATACTAGCCGCAGGGGGTGGGGTACTGGAGATGATTATGAGTAGATATAGATGTTTTTGATGTTTTTGTAGACGATGCAGAAGCTCAGCTATAACTACTAGTATTTATTCTCTCGTGCTTCAGTTCTATTTCCCGTTATTTATTTTTTGTAACCCCATGATGTAGATGAGCTATAATGGTTTTTGGGAGAGTTTGTGTAATGTTCATTAGCCATGACTATCTAATGTTGAAATTGATTGAAGTTTTTAACTTTTTGGTAGAGTTTTTTCAATGTCTATTCGAACAAACTATTTGTCTGTTCGAGTAAATTTGTACAATTTTGAATAATTTGGCACTGAGCAATCTTATTCGAATAGAGCCAAATTCTGGTTGAACAAAATTTGTACTTAGGTCGAATAGAAACAGAGATTTGACAGTGAAATGAACATCGCGCGGTGCTCCTTTACTGCGCAGTAAAAGGAACACCGCGCGGTGTTCATTTCATCGCCAAATCTCTGTTTCAAGACCCACATCTTCCTCCCATTTCTACATTTCCCCCTTTACTCTTCCATTAGAGACTTATTCACCATCTGGTATTATACCCTTCTCTCAATTCCACAGCCTCAAATATCTTCTTCATCATCCAATTTATCCATTGGTGATCCTCCAGGTTTATCACCGTCGTCTTCCTCTGACGATCTTATCTTTGATTGTGTCACGACAATTTGCGTTCTGCACCAAGTTGCAATAAACATAGTAGTACAAGATACAACTTTGAGTCACGGCGGGAGTGTCATGGGCTGTAAGGATAAGATAAAGAAGCGAGATCACCCATTGGGGCATTACAGTATTATACGAGACTACTTCAAGCCGAATTGTACATATGGGCCATGAGAATTTTGGTGACGCTTTCGTATGAGTAGAGACATGCTTATGCGTTTATTTGATCCAGTCGTTGCACATGATCATTACTTTATCCAAAAACCCAACAGCACTGGTACTATGGGGTTATCACCGTACCAAAAGGTAGTCGCAGTCCTACATTTCCAAAGCTACGGTGTTGCGGCAGATCTTTTTGATGAATATATCCGAATAGGAGAAAGCAGAACCTTGTTATGTGTGAAAAGGTTTTGTGTTGCGGTTAAACAAATATTTGGCAAGGAATATCTTTGAACACCAAACGCGGCCGACGTCGAAAAGTTAAAATCAATTGAAGAGTCACGGGGATTTCCTGGCATGTTAGGGAGCCTTGATTGCATGCATTGGATATGAAAAAATTGTCCCAAAGCTTGACACGGTCAATTTACTTCTCATTACCCCAAGGCGATACTGATTCTTGAAGTGGTAGCTTTATGCGACCTTTGGATTTTGCATACATTTTTTGGGTTACCAGAGTCTAACAATGATATCAATGCCCTGCACCAATCACATCTTTTCACCGACCTGGCCGATGGTATCGCCCCGCCTTGCAATTATACAATTATTGGAAAAGCTTATGATATGGGGTATTATCTAGCGGATGACATTTACCCCAAATGGGGAACATTTGTCCAAACTATATCCAATTCGGCTACAGCAAAATAAAAATTCTTTGCTCAACAACAAGAAAGTTGTCGAAAAGACGTTGAACGGGCGTTTGGGGTTTTACAATCTCGATTCAATGTTGTAAGAAATCCGGTTAAATTATGGGAACCCCATATTTTGAGCAATGTCATGAAGGCATGTGTGATAATGCATAATATAATCGTCGAAGAGGAACAAGATGCATTGCCTTCATACTTAGACTATAATCAAGCCGAACCCTCAGCTATCAAAGGCGAACGGTTCGATATTGTACGCGAACGTGGAATAATAAAATCTTTAATATCAAAAATGAACTAGATTCAAAGTCGAAAACTGTACTTTGATCTAAAAGATGATCTAATCGAGCATTTGTGGGCCTTGAAGGGAAATCTTTAAACTTAGTACTCCATTTCTTGTATTATCTGCGTGTTCTTGATGTAATTTAATGCTTCTTAGTAGTACACGTTTATTAAACATGTTTTAGATACGCAATATTAATCTTGTATTTATTTTAACGCAATATTATCAGAAAAAAACATTTCAAAAACAAGATTGCATTCTTCAATAACAAAGTACATTATTCAAAAGATTATATTATTGTAAGGTAAACTACATTCTTGAAAAGAAAACTTATATATACAACAAAATTAAATTAAATTTCATCACCACTTCAAGTACCTGGTCCGCCCCTCTTGGCCAGACATTCCATGACCTGAGTTTGCCTTTGCAGATAGTATTACAATTGATATCCAAAAAGAGTACTCAGGTCTTAATCCATGATTTTGTGAACTTCTTTTTCTTGCTCAAAATCCATTTTGGCTTGCTAGTGTTGCATTGCTTATGCTCTTCTTCTTCTTTCCTTTTCTTTTTTCGTTTGTCTCTTTTCCAACTGATAATCTGTATCAAATCGGGTATTGAAACATTGAGGGTTTCTTTCTCAGAGATGCAAATATTTAAAATCGTGAATTCTTTTTTGATAAAAAAAGGTTTACATCCAAAACAAAAGAAGAACTACGGTAGAAAAAAAAGTATAAACTAAAAAGATAACTCTTTCCCCTCTTTACAACTCTCCCTCTTAACCTAACTAAAAGTCCTCATCTCCCTCAACCACTCCTAATTTTGTAGAGAGATTTTAGCTAGGCTTGACTACTAAGTCCTCTAGCAGCTCCAGCAGCTCTTGGTACAAAGTCATCTCTAACAGCTCTTGACAATAGATCATCTCCAACAGCTCTTGATAACTGATCATCTCCAACAGCTCTTTAGCTTGTAAGAGTTGGGCTTTAAGAAGGGTTTGATCATAAATCTCTCTTTACCTACAATAGTCAAACATATTTCAATTAGGCCCAGTGAAACATAAAATAAGTTCCTAGATAATGTAAATTAAAAGACAAAAGTAGGCATTTTTCATGCCTATCAAATACCCCCAAACTAACATATTACTAGTCCCTTAGCAAAAGAAAAGATAATTAAACTCTTTCGGGGTTTCTTACGATTGCATTTAGCGTTTGCAACGAGATTTCCAACCTATAGGTTACCCAAATAGGACGAGTTGTGTCTCGTGAGGGTTTTTAGTGAATATACCCACAAAATTCTATCACAGACGTTCTAGTATTATAAATAACTAATAATCACTGATCCTGGTATCTCTGAAAATGGATTGAATTTATCTCATACATATAACACTTAAACAAGGGTTAACCATCAGATACGTTTAGAATTTATCAAGTCAATTATACTACAACCAGATTAGATCAAGTTTCAGAGTTTTATCCTTTGTGTAGAGAATTTAGTTTCTGGAATCAAGATGTTTGATAATCCTTCCAAATAACCTTAGCTTTATCTTGAGTATGGTGGAAGAAATCTAGAAGTCTGTTCGACAAGTGCCCTAGTTTATTTGCTCTCTTTTATTGATATTTCAGGGAAAATATATATCCACACAAGTTTTTTAAGGTAAGACGTTGCATTTGAGTTTGCATTTGCTCTTTTTATACTTGCAACTTGCCCTCCTTCACAAAGTTCTCAACTATACCCATTTTTTTTCACATTGATTCATGGCTTGCCTCGAGATTGGTAAAAATTATTCCTCTTTCAGTTCTAATCTTGTGAGGGGACTTGAGTTGTGAATGTTTTTTTTCTTTTTTTTACTAGTATGTCAGCTTCGTGAAGGGCCAAATAACTTGTGAAAATACATACAAACCCTTAGTATGAATTTTTGAGAAACGAAGTTTTCCTAGATAATTGTCTCCCTCGTTACAGATTCTTCCTAACCCAAACTGTTGATTAATCAAAATTTGATAGTTAGTTTTATCAAAACCTTGATAACATAACTACGTGAAGGGCAATTATAAGGGTGATTTTTTTCTGAAACACATATAATAGGATGGTAATACCAAAAACTTAAAAATTCTTAATGCACTAACAATTTACAGTTTAAAATAAACCATAACCTTATAATTTTATCTCAAGCGCAACTCTAAGAATATCAAAAGATAAGAGTATACTAAAGATGTGTCTACAATACCAGAATGTCATAGAATAATAACTTTTTATAGAAAAAGTTATAAAAATTTTCTTTACCCCCACCCTCAAGCTGAATCAGCATGTGTCCCACAGTTGCCAAAAATAAAAAGAATAGGAGAAAGTCTAAAAATATTACCTAAACATGATAAGGGTTGTCTCCCATAAGCGTTAAGTTTAACGTCATCAGCCAGACGATGGTAGGTACCCCCAATCTAGATAAGACTATGGGTAGAAATAAAGATACATATGTTTCATATGATAGGTCCCGTAGATTCATATCCTTGCTCGAACTCGTAAAGTACTCGTGAAATGGTTTAAGTCTCTACCTATTTACCTTAATAATGTTACCAGTACGAGGGTCAAGAATTTTAATAGGTCCATGTGGGAAAATAGTTTTGACAATGAACGGCCCGGTCCAACGGGATTGAAGTTTTTCGGGAAACAGATGAAGACGCGAAGAATATAGTAGAACTTTTTGATCAACTTCAAAGGTCTTTTGCAAGATATTTTTATCACGGAAAGCCTTGGTTCTTTCTTTGTATATCTTTGCGGATTCATATGCATCTTTTCGGAGCTCATCCAACTCATTGAGTTGTAGCTTTCGGTGGGACCCAGCCGTTAAAGTGCCAAAGGTAAGCGTTTTTATTGCACAAAAAGCTTTATACTCAAGTTCAATAGGAAGATGGCATGCTTTGCCGTAACCGAGTCGATAAGGTGACATTCCAATCTGGGTTTTATATGCAGTACGGTAAGCCCAAAGTGTATCAATTAATCGTACAGACCAATCTTTGGGATTTAGGTTAACTGTCTTTTGGAGAATATTTTTGATCTCCCGATTTGAAACTTCGACTTGCCCACTCGTTTGCGGGTAATAAAGTGTTGCCACCTTATGGGTTACACCATACTTTTTGATAAGGGCAGTAAAAATTTTGTTGTTAAAATGTGACCCTCCATCGCTAATAATTGCCCTAGGTGTTCCAAATCGAGAAAAAATATTTTCTTTTAAAAAATTGAGATCAATTGCACTGTTATTCATTTTCGAAAGAATGGCTTCAACCCATTTTGATACATAGTCCACTTCAATAAGGATGTACTCATATCCAAAAGACTTGGGAATAGAGCCCATAAAATCAATGCCCCAAACATCAAAAGGTTCAATGACTAAAATAGGGTATAAGGGCATCATATTTTGTCGAGAAAGGGCTCCCATTTTTTGGCATCTCTCGCACGCTTTGCAAAATGCATGCACATCGTGAAATAAGGTAGGCCAATAGAAACTGCACTGCAAAAATTTTGTCGCGGTCTTCTCAGAGCTAAAGTGGCCTCCACAAGCTTAGGTGTGGCAAAATGATTGAATATTGGTAAACTTAGACTAAGGAACACATCTCCTAAGGATTTGGCCAGTACAATACTTAAACAAATCTGGATCATCCCAAAAGAAGTACTTCACTTGACTAAAGAAACGATCTTTGTCAGGTTTCAGGAATGGTATCCGTGGCTAAGTAATTTGTAATGTCTGTAAACCACGGTAACTCTGGAACTAAATTCACAGCCATAAGTTGTTCATCAGGGAAGGATTTCCTAATCGGTAAGGACTCATCAGTAGACTCAATCACTATACAGGAAAGATGGTCGGCTACTACATTGTCTGACCCCTTTTTGTCTTGAATCTCGAGGCCAAACTTCTATAAAAGTAATACCCACCAGATTAGCCGTACCTTAACATCTTTCTTTAACAAAAGATGTCGAAGCGTGGCATTCATGAAAGCAATCACTTTAGATCCTATAAGATAAGATCTAAATTTTTTTACCGCATAAACAATGGTCAGGAGTTCTTTCTAGGTGGTCGTGTAATTCAATTGGGCGTCATTTAATGTTTTACTAGCGTAGTGGATGACATGGGGGCATTTGTCAATCTGTTGTCCCAAAATAGCGCCTACAGAATAATCAGAGGCATCTAACATTAACTCGAATGGTCCACTCCAAACAGGTGGTCTAATAATGGGTGATGTTGTGAGCTGGGTCTTAAGCTTATCAAAAGCTACAAGACAAGGTACATCAAACTTATAGGCCATATCTTTGGCCAAAATGTTGCTTAAAAGACGAGCAATCTTACTAAAATCTTGGATAAAACGACTGTAGAAACCTGCATGTCCAAGAAAGAAACGGACGTCCTTGACATTTCGTGGTGGGGGGAGGTTAGAAATGACATCCATTTTGGCCTGGTCAACTTCTATTCCTTTTTTAGATATGATATACCCCAAAACTATCCCCATTTTTACCATAAAGTGACATTTCTACCAATTTAAAATAAGATTCTTTTCTTGGCATCTGAGTAATACTAGAGAAAGATAATGAAGGCACTGGTCAAATAAGTTGCCAAATAATGAGAGGTCATCCATGCAAACTTCAAGGAATCGCTCTACCATGTCAGAAAAAATACTTTACATGCAACGCTGAAACATCGCAGAAGTATTGCATAAGCCAAAAGGCATGCGACGGTAGGAAAATGTGCCGAAAAGACATGTAAAAGTTATTTTCTCTTGGTCCTCGGGTGCGATGGGTATTTGGTTGTACCCAGAGTAGCCATCTAAAAACAATAAAAAATTTGCCCAGCGAGTCACTCGAGCATCTGGTCAATGAAAGGTAAAGGGAAGTGATCTTTCCTAGTGACCAAGTTAAGCTTCCTGTAGTCAACACAGACTCTCCATCCAGTGGTCGTTCTAGTGGGTACGAGGTCGTTATTTTCGTTCTTTACAACGGTGATTCCTAAATTTTTCGGGACAACATGGATCGGGCTAACCCACGGACTATCAGAAATGGGATAGATAATCCCAGCATCAAGGAGTTTTAAAATTTCTTTCCGAACTACTTCGGCCATAGTCGGGTTCAATCTCTATTGTCCTTCCTTGGACTTTTTGACATTATCTTCCAATTTGATTTTATGCATACAAACCGATGGACTAATTCCTTTAATGTCTTCTATACTCCAGCCAATAGCTTTCGTATTTCCCTTAAGAACACAAATCAACTTCTCTTCCTAAAGGGGTTCTAGGTCAGCGGTAATAATGACGGGCATAGTTTCGTCAGGATCTAGAAAGACATACTTAAGGTGAGCGGGAAGAGGTTTAAGCTCTATCTTTGGGGAGGTTACTTGAGCCTCCGGAATGGGTTTCTTAACATCTAAGATTTCATGCTCACCTTTATGCTCTGAAATTTCTAAAGCCGAATCTAATAAGGTTTTCATCTCATGGATGCACGAATCGTCCTCACAATCTCTATCAAAGTAGGACAAAAATGCCTTTAAGGGATCTGAGGTACTTGACCTCTCAAAAATGTTACTCACAAGACTCTAGATCATATTGCACTCGAGTGGTTCAGAATTAAAAGGGGAATGCGACGCATTAAAAATATTCAATTTTATTGTCAAGTTCCCGAAGGTCATCTTCATAATTCTATTGCAGCAATTGATTACCGTATTAGCTGTTGCCAAAAAGGGGTGGCCAAGAATAACAGGGATCTCGCCCTCAGGTTTTGCCACTGGCCTAGTATCATACACAACAAAGTCTACTGGATATACAAACTGCTCAATTTGCATTAGCACATCTTCAACTACACCCCTAGGAATCCTAATAGATCGGTCAGCTAGCTATAGGGTCCTATTTGTGGGATTAAGTACTCCGATATCCAATTTCTCATAGACAGAGTAAGGAATAAGGTTTACGACGACACCTAAATCAAGTAAAGTTCTTCCTATCTTACGGGTCCCAATCGAACATAAAATAGTAGGGCATCCTGGATCCTTGTATTTGGGAAGGGATTTATGTAAAAGGATAGGACTAACATGTGCATCTAAAAGAATAGACGTATCACTCTCGTGAACATGAAAAACCTTTTTCGGGACATGTATTCGCCGCTTTAAAGTACAATGATCTTTAAGGAATTTTGCGTAATTAGGAATATGCCTTATGGCCGTAAGAATAGGAATATAAATCACACAATGCTTAAAAATCCCTAAAATCTCCTCATAGGCAATACCCTTCTTAGCGAGAGTTAACCACTGAGGGAAAAGAGTCTGCGGCTGAACATGTGTTATCACGGTTTCTTCCTCACTCACAGGTTCTTCTATGAGTTTACTTTGAATTTTCTTCTCAGGTTCCTTAGGCATTTTTACTAGATTATCCACTTTCATACCACTCTGAAGAGAAATAATGGCATTGACTCCATCACGATTGGAAGATCTAGGATGTTCAGCATTCCCTTTAGGATTAGCTTGAGTTTGACTGGGGAACGTTCATTTGTCTCTCGTGCTTATCTCTATTGCCATTTGACCTATTTGTCCCTCAAGTTTGGTAATAGACGACTGAGTTACTTGCATAAACGCCTTAAAAGTATCTTCTAAGAACATGGTTGGAGTAGACAAATTCCTATTGTGCAGAGAAACATAAGGCACATTAAGGGGAGCTTGGTATGATGGATTTTGTTGCCACGAAGAACTAGACTGGTGTTGGTTTACTTGGTTGTACGGCTGATAAGGGGCATTACGAGAAGAACCTCCTTGGTAATTTCTATTCCACGAGAATTGGAGTTGTTGGAATTATTATTCCATCTACCATTAAAAGGTTGGCTATTGGGACGTTGATACATGGCATTGGCCTGGTCTTTCCAACCCTATTTTAAATTAAGCATGTCAGGGCAATCTTGAACCAGATGGTCTGAACTTTCACAAACCACACAAAGTGGCATCGTCACATGATTAACAGAAGAAGTGGTAGGGAGTTGCTCGCTTTTCCCGATCTCTAAGTTCTCAATTTTATTAAGAATAGTTCTAAGAGTGGCAGACTCTGAATTAGAGTCCACTTGGTGCACATTTGCACTGTGACAAGGTCTTTTCTCTCTCATAGTTTGCCATTGGTAGCTCTTATCAGCTACATCATTTAAAACTTTCCAAGCTTCGATGTCAGTTTTCTCATCAAATGTACCTGCGCACATAGACTGAACACGAACTCTAGTGTCATAATCTAGACCTTCATAAAGAGTTTGAACTATATCAATCAATTGAATCACGTGATGTGGGCATCCTTGTTCTAAATCCCTAAACCTTTGTAGGTAGTCATATAATGACTCTCCTCGATTTTGCGTGAAACTATAAATACTTTGTCGTATCTTAGCATTTCTATGGTTAGGGAAATATTTTTTTTAAAACTCCTTAACGAGTTGCTCAAACGTGTTTACAGAGTTCTCCTCAAGAGTGTACAACCAATCGCGTGCGTTTCCCATAAGAGAAAAAAGGAACACACATAATTTGAGAGAATCCTCTATAATACGTTCAAAGTTTAAAATAAACATATGATCCCTAAAGTCCCTACGATGGTTATACGGGTTTTCAGTGGGACTACCATGAAATTTGGGAAGCATAGACAAGAATCTCGGTTTTAACTCAAAGTTTCCTACATTTCTAGGAATCACAATATACGAAGGTTTACTCACAACTGTAGGATGCATACAATTGCGGAAAGTGATTCTCTCCACAGCAGCAGGGTCGGGATCGTTCCTAGCAGCAGTGGGACCATTAATCCCATCAGTCCCGCTCATATTGCTTCTAGCAGCGTTCTTAGTCCGAGCTTGGGTATTACCCTAATCTACCATACAACTCGATCAATATATGCGAACACACTAAAAGACCTAAGAATGATGCAAGCACTCAAGAACATTTTACTGGTCTATTTTTTAAGTTAAGTTGTGAACCCGGTCTCAGGGTTTAATGCTCCTACTCCTGACAGTAGATCGGTTCGCACTTGAGTTGTTTTTACTCGCTTTGGTGATAGCTCGCATGCTATCTAGTTACCTAGATGCACCTGTGCTGGAAGGCGGGTGAACCGCTTAGAGTCACCTCTCCACACTAGCTATACCAGGGAACGTACGTCCTCCAGCAAACGTAACCACTTATCAGGCTTTCCTATTGTGTGTGTTGCTTTAGGTCCGGGAGAAGCCTTTTGATTAACTATGTTTTTTATGGCTTCTTATCTAAAAATCTTTTAAAGAGGTCGGGACTGTCGATATCGAAAAGATTAAAAACCGAGTGATTAACTCCCGAGTTCCTAATGCGTGGGCACAAACGGGTGATGAAATCCCGTTTTGATTCACCCTTATCTAGGCATTGTTGTAAAAATTAAACATTTTATCAATCAAACAATAGTTACACACGATGTACCACAACAGGGAGGGTGCGATAAAAATATGATTACCTACAGGGTAGCCTTTTTAGGGGCACGTTTGGTTACCCTGGTGAAACCGTTGGGAAGGCCCACTCAGGATCGTTTGCAAAGTGCGCGTTGAAACGATTTCCAACCTAAGTAGGGGATCCGAAGCTGTACCTGCAGCAGAGTACAATTTCCTCACCTTACAGAGGGTCACTCATTAAACTTTACATAAACATTTTCTCAATTCTTACAATATTTAAAATACATAAAAAAAATTAAACAACTAAAAGTCTTCTTGTCTTTGTCTTTGATGTTGGCTTTGGGCTTTGCTTTAATCAACGATGTCCATCTCCTTCAATAACTGAAAAACAATTCAAAATTCAAAATTTAAATCACAGTTCACTAAAATTAATCCAAAAATTGAAACTAGAACAAAGTAAAACCCAAAGTAAACAGCTACTGTAAAACCAGAGATTATGATACGATTTACCCAACGAAGAGAACCCAATATTCTCCAAGAGCAATACAACCTTTGACAACAACATCATGTGTAATAGAGAGTTATAGGCAGCAGTAGCGACGTAGTTACAGGTAGTAGCAGTCGAATAATAGTCGCAATAACAACAGGCAAGTTATTAGTAGTAACAACAACAGGCAGACTCGCCCTCAATCAACAACACAACCACCACCATGAATTCGTCAAGTGATCACCACTACATTGAACCCCAATCACCACCTGTAAATCCATTATCTCCAAAACACAAACCACTTCCAAATACTTCAAACACAACATAATCAACCAAGAAAAATAACTAAACATATAATACCTATACTTTATCACAAATACCCAATTCCTCTATCTGCCAATTCCATTGTTAGTGAGCTTTATAGCATTATCCAAATTTCATGGACTAGTAGAGATCAAACAAAGAAATTGGTGACAAAAATTGACCAAAATAGAAGAAATTAGAGCAAATTGATTTCAGCAACAATGGAGGGTTTGAAGGAAAACCTAGGTCTGAAACTTTTGATCGAATCAAACAAAACAAAATTGTCCATTGCAAAGAGAGAAACTCAGTCGATAGTTCTTAGTGAGAGTCGGTATTTTTGGCGACAAAGAGGGAGAGAGAGCTCTGAGATTTTGAGATTAAGAGAGTTTGTTGAGAGAGAAAGAGAGAGAGAGAGTCAGTTTTGAGAGTCTGAGAGAGTCAATTTTTGGGAGAGAGAGAGAGTGACGTGTGAGATTTGTTTGTTTTGGAGTTGTAAACAACTTTAAGAGTGCATTTTCCCTATCACTCACCTGATATTAACAAATACCTGCAAACAACACAAAAACAAATACCTCAAGGAGCAAAAGCAGAAGAAAAATTGCTAGTAAAAACAAATAAAAATTTGTCAAACAGAACAATAATTAACAGAAACATAATTTTAAAATCACTTGCATTCCCGACAGCGACGCCATTTGATAATCCGTATCAAATCGGGTGTTGAAACATAGAGGATTTCGTTCTCAGAGATACAAAGATTTAAAATCGTGAATTCTTTTTTGATAAAAAAAGGTTTACATCCAAAGCAAAAAAAGAACTACAGTAGAAAAAAAGGATAAACTAAAAAGATAACTCTTCCCCTTCTTTACAACTCTCCCTCTTAACCTAACTAAAAGTCCTCATCTCCCTTAACCCCTCCTGATTTTGTGGAGAGATTTTACCTAGGTTTGGCTACTAAGTCTTCTAGCAGCTCTAGCAGCTCTTGGTACAAAGTCATCTCTAACAGCTCTTGACAATAGATCATCTCCAGCAGCTCTTGACAATTGATCATCTGCAGCAGCTCTTTAGCTTGTAAGAGTTGGGCTTTAAGAAGGGTTTGATCACAAATGTCTATTTACCTGCAATAGTCAAACATACTTCAATTAGGCCCAGCGAAACTTAAAATAAGTTCTTAGATAATGTAAATTGAAGAACAAAAATAGGCATTTTTCATGCATATCACCGACCTTAGTTCATCCAGCATTATTTGGATATCGCTACCAAATGCAGCAACACCATCCAATGCCTTATGTACTCCAAGGTTCTTTTTATAGAGTTTTTGGCCGATGGACCTGCTTTTACCCTCATATAACGAACTATCTAAGTCAAAATTTGGGACCCGCGGATTGAGGTACAGGTAGGCCGTCGGGGTCCTCCGATAGATTGTTTGATCCGATCAAGTTCTTCAGAGAAGAATTGTTTGATGTTCTCCTAGCTACATTTCTTGGTACATTCTCCGCATGGTTTAGCCCATCATCCCTTAGTTTGGCCCATCGCGGTTCTCTCACAAAAATCTTATACGCTTTACGGTGTTTGAAGTCATTGCCGCCATTCAAGCCTTGATAGATTTGTGTGCATCGTTTTCCAAAAATTCACAAAAATACCAAATACAAATAAATAACTTGTATATCCGCGAGAAATAAATGAAATTGAGTTAAAGGAAATTAGAACGTACCCGATCATTTTATGTTTTCCCGCTGCTATTCCTAAATCGTTCTTGAGCAACTATCCCCTTGTACGACACACATTGGGCATTAAGGGTATACCACTGAGATTTGGTCGACCCACTTGATCGTCGTGTGGGGCCCTCGGAGTCTCTGTTAAAGGCAATGTTGACATTTTGATAGAAAGTGAAACCCTTTGTGCGGCCCGTAGTTTGGACAGAAGCTGTTACCCACGTCCTTGCGAGACACGTAAAGTCTGCTTCTGTCTAATGCATTTCCCCATCATCCGTCTCGTCCAAAAACCCAACATCTTTTGGTACTTGTACGGTTTCTCTTTGTTTTACGGGTGCTCTTTTTTTTTCTGGGGCACTGCCGCATCAACAGGTATTGACGCATTTGCGTCACTTTGACTATGCTGAGTAGATTCACCATGGAATAGATAGTTCTGAAAGTAATTTGGAGGTTAAAAACCTTTAGGTTGAGTGAGCGAATAGGGTTGATAGTACGGGCTAAACGCCTGAGGTTGCGGTTGAGAGAGTGTAAATGGACTTTGATATTGTCCATAACTGGGATCCCTTTGCGACATGGTAAACGGAGGTGGGGTATGTGATTAGAATTGAGGTTGAAATTGCAATTGGTTTTGGTAAAGGTATGAAGTGAATTGTGATGATGGGTGTAGAGCGAATGGTGTTGAAGGTGGGTTATGGGAGGATAGGGTCGACGGTGTAGAGTTATTACTATTGGTGCCGGAGTTCGCCATTTGGGGAGAGCGTAGAGGTTCTCCTCTGCTCTGCAATTTGTTTTGGGGAAGAAGAAGTAGTCAGGAAGTGATGAGAGAAATAATTGAGTTTGGAGGAATTTAGATACCGCGCGGTAATCCAAACACCGCTAAACTCAATTTTTTTGAGTGTGAGCTCCTCAGACACGGTTGAGTTACTGTAGCGCCACGTTTGCAAACTCACACTCTCTCACACCCTGCTGGGAGACTCAAAGTGTAAGTTTGAGTGTGGGTTTGCAAACCCAACTCAAACCCACACCCTACTGCAAGTGCTCTAACAATGCCAGACCTTGTACCAATTTTCCTAAATATAAATATATAAATATATGTTGTAATTATTGTGGTCTCTTTTGGTAGTCTGCATCGATGCCAATTGCTTGTTTGTTAAAAAGGGAGACGTGGGGTCCTTCAAAGTGATGTTTTATTAGAGAGAATCTTTATTTGACAATGGTGGGTGTGATTTTTATATTATCTTTGGCTTGCATATATTCAAAAATATTCAATATTCAACATATAAATTAGTGAAAAAGAAGAAACATATGTTTTTGTGACTTCTATATAGTTTAATAATTTGAATCATCATTAATGAATCTAGCTTCAACTAATCTTCCATAATCCTTCATGTTGAAAAATACTTCTAAACTCTGTTATATCTTTATATGAAGAGGCAACGTTTTATGTTATGTAATAGATAAATATAATTAGCTCAAACGTCATTGTATTTCTATCGTTAAATATTATAAAAACTAATCGGGGATGAACTTCCTTAAAAAGATATCCCAATGGTATTTTAACGACCGACAACGTTAAATTTTTTTATTTTTATTTTTTACAACTTGATAGTCATAACATTTAGGTGGTGTTTGTTGTTTCCCCCCTAAAATTGATTAATGTTGATTGAAGGGCTGACTACTAAATGAGGTCAGTAAAGAATTTGTTTTTGCTTACTGAAAACTACGGAATGAAGTATTGAACGAGGTGGAAAAAAGAAGAAAAAATGTATTGAATAAAAGTTAGGTGGTATTTGCTTGTTTTTCACTTAAAAGCAAGGATTAAAATACAAAACCATTCTGGCTTACCGACCTTTGCCTAGTGGTTGTTTATCGCGATATTTTCAATTTATCATGGCTTTTTGGTCACTTCATTTTTTAATTCTTTAATGCAAAAAACAGGTTTAACCTAATTATTGCAATATATCTGTGGCTTTTAGTATTTTGATAAGTAGTATGATATATTGATAATATTACTTAAAATGTGTGAAAATCGGAATGAAGTTTCAAGAAATATTTGAACTTCAAAAAAGATTATGGAAAAGTAAGAATTTTTTTTTGGAAAATTGAGAATCAAGAAGTTTATTACAAGAAAATACAAGTAATTAAATTACAACTTTACATTCTTGAATTGTCTGATAAAGTAATTGATATGAAAATAATCTAATACATATATGAGAGATGCGGTTCTTCAAAATCTTTATTTTCTGACAGTGAGTTGGCGTTACAAACATTCTAGGAATAAAGGTTTAAGTTTCTTATGCGGTCCTCATACCTAGGGGTGAGCAACCACTTACAACTATTACTCCTGAGCATTGATTAAAATATCGAACCAGGTGTATTTATCGAACCTTGATAGTCGCGATTTTACCATGGTATTTTAATTTTATCATGATATTTTGGTCACTAAATATTTTAATCCTTAAACGAAAAAAATCAGTTTATACCAAATAATCAATATTTATCGGTGACATTTTTGGTATTTTAATGTTTAACACGGTAAATTATAATGTTTTAAAAACGAGTAGAGATGCAAAAAAAATATAAAAAAGTATTAGGAGGGATCAGTTTACTCCCCATAAAACCCTTCTTCTCAATTGCTAGATGTAAATAATCAACGATCAAAATTGATTCTTACATGGCTCACGAAACAAAAGTAATATTTCGTGTGACAATCTCTCCCCATCTCTGTCTCGTCTCTCTCAAATTTTCCTTCTCCGAATATACGTGTTTTATACAAGTTCCATGTGACCCTTTCTAGGAATTCAAACAATAATAATTTTTTTTATTTTATTTTATTTTGGTAACTAGAGGTATCCTGGCCATTTGGCCAGACCGTCAATTCCCGACTAGATCCTTTAGAACTAGTGCAATAGCCTGCAAACCACACGAACCGGGCAAGCCAACGCAAGACATTGGCTTTTGGGTCATAACTCTTTTATTATAAAACAAATCCCATACTACTCTTTTGGTTTTTAGGAATTAAAAGTTAAAACAAATTATCTCTTATCATCAAATCATCATGATATTTTGGTAATAAATTGATAAAAACGTGATACATTGACGATTTTTTGTCACAAACCTTGTGATTGGTAAGCAACCGATAATATCATCAACGTACCAAATCGATAAAATATTTCTTGATATTTAACATGGGTATTTTAATCTATGCTCCTAACTTAGATCTCAGTTTCTTATAGTTACAATTGTAGTTTAAAATGAATAAAAACCACGATTGAAAGGTTTTGGTTTGTCTCATTTCGTGTATGTGGAGTCCCGTGGTTATCTCAGTCGAAGACGGTGATAGAAGTAAGACTGCCGTACAAGTCTTCTACAACCAACAACCGAGAAGGTAAGTAGAACTCTGATAAGGGAAAAACCAAAACGCTTTAACTGCTATTGCTTTTAAACTTATTTTACTTTATCGTTTGAACGAGTTTTCTGTTTGTTCGAAAGACTTCTAGAAAAAAAAAAAGAGTTTCAAACTACATCTTTTTGTAGGCTTATTTGGGTATCTCGTTCGAACGACTTTGGGTTTCGTTCGAACGGCATCTTTTTGTATGTTAGTGAATTTTTGGTCGTCGAGTTCATCGACAACGATCTGTGGTTTTTCTCCTGAGTAAGGAGTTTCCAAAGGGTAAAAAATTGTTTGTGTTATCTATTTCTCTGTTATAACTATTGATTGTTTATGTTTATCCCTAGATCATTAATTGATAGAAATTGTTCTGACCTAATTTCTCGAAATACATTAAATACGAGCATATAGTTTTTCAACGATAATATTAAAACCCCCAAAATACCGCGATACATTCACGGTATTTACTGATAAGTTATGTAAATACACAATATTTTAGTGGTTTATTGTCATATTTAAGAGTTTAAAAAACCACTGATAATATCCTAATTAAAAGTAATGAAGGATGCTAGTAAATACTCCATTCAACACTAAGCGCTTTTTAGTAGAAAAACAAATACTTCCCGAGACAATCATGGAGAAATTGGACAAAACATGAATTACTCCCCCCAAAAGGCAAAAGGAAACTTGCATTTCTTTCCAACAAAGAAAAAAAAAATATTTTGCTCCCCATTCCATAAAGGAACCAAAGATCATGTTATCTTCTTGCAAATAGTAGTTCAAAATAGAGATTTGCTGCACCAATAGTGTTAGAATTACTATACACCAATTAGTGTTCGCTACAGATTTACAACACCAATAGTGTTGCTAGGTTTTATTAACGCCAACCGACACCCCAATTTCGATCTTACGAACATTCAAAAGGCAAAAAATACAAGAGAAAACTATATAAAACCCAGGCAAGTTGAAGGAAAGAAAATTACTTTGATTCGAAAAACAAAACTAATACAAACCAGCTAATATTCTCACAAGTTGGAGGTTAGATCTTTATTTTTATTTTTTCTCTTGAAATTTTTGGTAAACGAAGTACAACTCACACTTTTCAAGGGTTAATCAAGTAAAACAATTTGATAAGAAAATAGATTTTTTTTTTACTATGATTCACATTTTCAGATATGGGGTTACAATATATGTTTATTTATTGAAATTATTTGGTAAAAGAAGTACAACTTACACAGTCTCCAAGAGTAAAAAAAATCATAAAACCATGTGCTCTTTTGATTCCTTCCAATAAAACCCCATCCAATTCCAAACCCCTCATCTTTTCCTCACTCCAATCTCTCTCTAAAAATGACACACATGAAGGAGCTCTTCATTAGTGTGTCAGATTCCGGCAACCACAACATTCCCTCCTCCACTGACAAGAACAAGAAAAAGAAACTCTTTTATATCCTCCTCGCCTCTTTCCTAATCGTGGGTGCAATTATTGGCATCGTGGCCGGTGTAGCCTCACGTAAAAATAATTCCGATGCTGTGGCACACCACCCTGTGTTAAAATCGTCGTGTAGTGTAACCCGGTACCCCGAGTTATGTTACTCCGCTATTGCTAATGCCCCTGGTGCCACGGATAACTTAGAGACGTCCAAAGATGTAATCGAAAAATCGCTTAATTTAACGATTTTCGCGGTGCAACATAATTATTTCACTATAAAGAAGCTTATGAAACGCAAGGGTCTCACGAAACGGGAGAAATGTGCGCTCCACGATTGTCTTGAGATGGTTGACGAAACCCTAGATGAACTTCGGGAAACTGAGAAAGACATAGAGGAGTACCCAAAGAAGGGGTCGCTCTCAAAGGCTGCTGAGGATCTAAAGATACTTCTAAGTGCTGCTATGACGAATCAAGATACGTGTATTGATGGGTTCTCGCACGAAGAAGCTGATAAAAATATCCGTAAAGCATTGTTAGCGGGTCAAGTACACGTACAACAAATGTGTAGCAATGCCCTAGCGATGATCAAGAACTTGACCGATACCGATATGGCCACCGAGAGAAGGTTAAATGGCGAGCGGAAGCTAATGGAAACCGACGAAATCAATATTACTACTAGTTACGGTATAATTTTCCCGTCGTGGTTGTCCGTGGGTGACAGAAAATTGTTACAATCATCATCCGTGACACCAAATGTGATCGTGGCAGCAGACGGGAGTGGGAATTATAAAACAGTGTCGGCAGCAGTAGCTGCAGCACCCGCAAAGAGTAGTACGAGGTACATTATTAGGATCAAAGCTGGCATTTACAGAGAAAACGTTGATATCCCAAAGACCAAGACGAATATTATGTTCTTGGGCGACGGACGATCGAGTACTATTATTACCGGGAGTAGGAATGTCGTTGATGGGAGCACAACGTTTAACTCTGCTACAGTTGGTACGTCATTAATTTATTACTAATTACTAATTACTAATTACTAATTATTATTATGTGTACCTACATGCATTTTTTGCTTATTTGGTTTCTAGGTTAATATTTGTTGGGTTTATTATCTGTAAAATCTTAGTTTGTCTGAAGTTTTATTCGAAACTGTGACCCTCCATGCCAGTACAAGAGATATATATTAGATCTAATAAATAAAAAGTAAGCAGGACCAACAAATGATAATGGACACTAGAACATGGATGAGATGGGGTTGCTTGTTTTTTTCTCTGTTTTTTATTGAAAAAATTATGTTTGTACAAGAAATTTAGTAGTATCAGTAGTACATAATTTTCATTGTTTTCAAATATATATGATGCATGTTTCACGTGTGAAGTAAGACAATTTTTTACGGTATAATGTACAATGTACTTGACAATGATGTGGTCACATCCACCACTTTTATTTCTCCTAGCTATATGGTCTATTGTCCGTGATAGGTTGCACTTTAGCATAATTTGATCTAGGTCCCTTTTACAGCTAGACATCACTTTCTTCACTATGATCTCTTTACTTTATTTCCTTTATTTTGATTTTAATTCGAACACTAGTTGGTTCCCCCGATAGCTCCATCTAATCTTTTTCTTTTTTATTATCTTTTATTCGTAATCATTTTCCTACCAACTGTCGGTAAGAACATTTCTCACCAAACAGTAAAAATTTGAAGCATAAACCACAAGTTACGGTTGAAAATATTTTTTCCGGTGTTGCCGAGATAATCAATTATATATTAAAACAAATGACACTCATTAAACTTTACGATACTCATTTTTCATATGTTATTAAACTTTATGACACTTATTTTTCAAACAGGTGACATTTTTTTTGAACAAATGTCACAGTTTTCTAAATAAACGACAAAGTTATGGTAAAACAAATAACAAATAATTCTGAACAAATAAGAAACTTCTAGAAAAATGAATGATAGTTTTCTTAACAAATGGTAATGACACATGCTGTGATATATTATTTTTAAATGAGTTTTATAATTTTTTATTATTTTGGAAGTGACATTCCTACTTGTGGAGTCCAAAAACAGATGGTTGTGCTGCAATATTGAAACTTTAGCAAAGATAAAATTAGTTTTTCCTCTTTGCCACTATCTATTTTAAAATTTATTGTTCCCTGGGTCGATTTTGGAAAGTTGACATCTTTTAGTATTTAAAATCATAAATATGGTATTTTGTTGACCTAAATTTGTAAATTAGTATTTTTTTTAAATTTTTTTGATGAGTATAGTAGTTTAAAAAATTAAATTGAGTTTTTGGTAATGCAGCTGCGGTTGGAGCCGGATTCCTCGCTAAGGATATTACCTTCCAGAATACGGCAGGACCATCTAAACATCAAGCGGTGGCACTCCGAGTGGGGTCTGACTTATCAGCATTCTACCAATGTGATATGCTGGCATACCAAGATACACTCTATGTTCATTCACTACGACAGTTCTACGTGAAGTGTTTAGTGGCTGGGACTGTAGATTTCATCTTTGGAAATGCTGCGAGTGTGTTCCAAGATTGTGATATCCACGCACGCAAACCAAATTCTGGACAGAAGAACATGTTCACGGCACAAGGACGTGATGACCCCAATCAGAACACTGGGATCGTGATCCAGAAATGCAGGATTGGTGCGACCTCTGATTTACTTCCGGTACAAAGTAGTTTCCCCACATATTTGGGGAGACCGTGGAAGGAATACTCTAGGACAGTTGTTATGCAGTCGACGTTATCAAATGTTGTTAATTCTGCTGGGTGGTTTCCATGGAGCGGAACCTTTGCGCTGAACACGTTGTACTATGCCGAGTATGCTAATACTGGGGCGGGTGCATCAACATCTGGTAGGGTAACCTGGAAGGGATTCCATGTGATTGGTGCGACAGAGGCAGCACAGTTTACAGTTGGGAAGTTTATTTCGGGCAGTAGTTGGTTAGGAGCGACCGGATTTCCATTCTCAACTGGTCTATGATTATGATCGTTTACATGTTTTGGTGGTATTAGTGTGCCAATAATGTCTGCTATTGCCAATTTTAATCGTGCTAGAGCGTCTATTTTTGTGGTTTGTTTCTTAAGTATAATATGTAATGGTTTTGTGCCCAGTTTAATTTAATGGAAATGCATCCGTAGTTCTTGAATTTCTCCTTTTTATGTTCTTCAAGCAATGAAGAAAAATTGAAGTTTAACAAAAATATAGCCCAACAATTCGGTTTTGGCACGAAGGGAGCAAATTCTTCTCAACAATATTAGACCTTTCAGCGGCCCTATATGTATATTGCTAGCTTCAATCTTGGGCTTAAACATTAGAGTCATCTAGGTCGCATTTGTTTGTGAATAGGACGATCCTGAGTACATTCATATGCGGTGTATGTCATTGTTTAAACAGCTGGTTTGGAAATATTGATTTCATGAAAAACAGCGGATTTCTAAATTGTCCAAAAAAACTAATTTTGACCCAACTCTAAAAAGATTGCGTTGTTTTTGTATCAACAATTGAGGCCTTGTTGGATTAGAAAACTAGGTTTTTTCTAATTCAGCGTCAAACTCGCCGCTATCTATCTATATTATAAATTTTAGTTTTGTCTTACATGGAAGCGATTGTCCCGGGTGGTGACGACGATTGTCCCACGTGGCTTCGTTTGTCTGACGAGGCGACGTTTGTCCTACGTGGCGTGCGCGTCTTGTTGTTAGCCTGTGTTCAAAAATTGGCATAATCAAAAACAAGTTAAGAAGATTAGAAAGAGATCAAAACACTTATCGGGATATGATCGAGTCTAGTGCATACACACTATCTCCTTAAGACAGATTCGCCCCTGCCACAATGTTTTGCAGGATATAATCGGCCCCTGTCTCCCAGGATACAACGATCAGTCGCAGAAAGAAGAAATCACTTCTATCTCTCTGCCAAACGAACTTTGATTGCGTCTGTTTTCTCTTTGTAAAAAGACTCAAGAAAACTCTGAAAAACTGATTGTCAAAAAATGGAAACGAAGTTGGTTATATAGAGTATAGGTGACTCTTCACCAAGGGTCACACCTCAAGTTAGTGCCTCTTCACCAAAAGGTCACACCTCAAGTTACGACTCTTCACCAAGGGTCACACCTTAAGGCACGACTCTTCACTAAGGGTCACACCTTAAGACACACCTCATGATGTGTCTGATGGAGACAACTCAAATTGCGTACATTACAACTCATAAGTAAACTCTTACTTATAATTTAGAGTTGTGTAAACTATATACCTAATGCGGTTCAGAATAAACCACTAAGATATCAACCATTCAAACTTAGGATAAACCTACAAGGTTTTTTCCAACAATCCCCCACATTTGAATGGTAACAGATAAACTCAGGCTAAAAAAAGAAAAAAAAGAAGAAGAGAAAAATAGGAAATAATCCTGCATCGAGAGAGATATCTTGTGGACTTGAACCTTCCCTAGTAAAAAACTATCGGATTTACGCTGATTAGTAAACATATGTCTTGAACTGTCAGCTTTAGTGTAAACCAAGACAATAGTCTTCACACATTGCATTTCCAAACGCAATCGGATCTCACAGTTGTGTTCAATTCGGCCCTGAACAAATCCCAGATTCATGAGTGGTATTAGAGAATTTTGCCTTATAAAATTCTCATGGAAGCGGCCCCACCTCACACTCATATAGGTAATTTCCTATTAAGAGTACCCTGTCGTACTCCACTTGTAAATACAAGTTATAGGAATCATTAAAAGCTTAAATAGCCTACCCTAAAAATTGCTACAGGTTGCACTGTTTACATTATGGAATGAGCAGGAGTTTAAATCTCCCGATCAGTGCTTATGGTGAGTAACTCACAACCAGTTTTCCTATTGAACCTAGATCATGGGAGTACAATCAACTAGGATAGGTTTCCGCTGAGGTTACTCGTAATTAAAAGCTTTAATCTCATTCCCCTCGATGTACGGTATACTTGCACTCTGACAACTCTTGTTGTAAACGGATCCGTTAAATTGTCTTTAGACTTCACAAAGTCAATTTAACACAATTCGCAAGTAGCCGCTCATGGAACTATGTCGATGACAATAATGTCTTGACTTACCAAAAAAAAATTCCTTAATAAACTTTCTAACCACCCAATGATTTGCCGGCCGGGCTTTATCTATTATAATGAACTCAATTCTATTATAAATTTGGTTATATAAGATTGTTTTGAGGAATTACAAAATACGAGTGCACTATGAAGTGTAAAATCATAACCCAATAGTAGATTTTAACTTTCAAATTCTTAAATCCACATGTATTCTCATATACCATTAGATATAATGTATAGTACGAACAATCGTCTAGGGTGTACTCCCAATACTTTAGTATCCTGACTAATGCTTCTTTGTTTAATTATGCATAACATCCCTCACATTTTCAATAATTTATAGGAAGACACTCTGCCTTTCCAAAGCTATGCCATAAACAAAGCTGCTATAAACAAAGATTTTCCCCATAATTTTAAATAATTTAGAGAAAGACACTCTGCAGTCTTTAATCTACTCATAGAACGGTCTCGAAAATTAAACAATCTTATTATGACCATCAAGAAACCGGGAAGAAACTCCAAGTTAATTCTCATGCACTGTAGGAAAAACCCATCTCATTAGTTTATATTAATTTGAACGAGTTCACCTTGAATCGTTCCTCAAATATTTTATTCGATAAATTAAAGTCATTCCATAACTAGATAATCCGCAAAGAAACTCTTCTTTCATGGATATTGTCATGGGATTGAAATGTGTCTTGCAGCATTCCTCAAAGCAATAAAATCCATCAAAATCAACGATATCACAATATCGAGTCTAAGACTGTCGAATACACGAGTAAGTATTTATCAACGCTCCCATTTAACAATGAAGAAATACCTGAAACCCCATCATTAAAATCAGCGATATCACAGACAACGCTGCGATGCCTACCATATTTCGATTTCAGTGGGCATTTGACAGAGTTTCTCTTCTTGAAAATGAATTCTCTAAAATCAGCACCTAGGTCTCAACTTCTCAATGAGTGACCCTTATATTCCTGGCTCTTCAAAGCCCTAATTTGTCCCCATAAATCAACAATTTGACAAAGGGATCAAACTAACACTTTGGATACATCAACCAAACAAAACCCAAACGACATAGATCGAATTGGGATGGATGAACGAGGGAGAACAAAAACTACTTAGCCAATTCTCAAAACCCATCGTCATACCTCCATACTTGGAATAACTAGAAGAAACGAAACCCATAAGTACCAATCCGAATCTCGTACCTTGTTATAACCATTCATGGTGAAGATTGGGAAAGTCTTGATAATCCTCTCCCGCCATAAAATTCTCTTTCTCTGGCTCTGCAAGCTTTTTCACTTTCTTTTTCACCCTCAATTACTCACGGAAATGAAAGGCCACTTTCCTTTGAGTTACTATTTTCAACTCTAAATGATGGTTCATCAAGAGGGTCGTCCCTATAAAAATGAAAACAAAAACAAAGCTCTATTTTGCCATGCAATTAGTAGTGATTAGTAATTTACACCAAAATTTGAACACAGTAAAAAGATATTTGAATCTGCCTTAAGATTGTTGTTAGCCTGTGTTCAAAAATTGGCATAATCAAAAACAAGTTAAGAAGATTAAAAAGTGATCAAAACACTTATCGGGATATGATCGAGTCTAGTGCATGCACTCTATCTCCTTAAGACAGATTCGCCCCTGCCACAGTGCTTTACAGAATATAGTCGGCCCCTGTCTCCCAGGATACAACGATCATTCGCAAAAAGAAGAAAACACTTCTATCTCTCTGCCAAATTAACCTTGATTGCGTCTATTTTATCTCTTGAAAATGACTCAAGAAACTCTGAAAAATTGATTATTAAAAAATGAAAATGAAGTTGAGTTATATAGAGTTTAGGTGACTCTTCACCAAGGGTCACACCTCAAGTTAGTGCCTCTTCACCAAAAGGTCACACCTCAAGTTAGTGCTTCTTCACCAAGGGTCACACCTGAAGTTAATGCCTCTTCACTAAAGGTCACACCTCAAGTTACGACTCTTCACCAAGGGTCACACCTTTAGGCACGACTCTTCACCAAGGGTCACACCTTAAGGCACACCTCATGATGTGTCTGTTGGAGACAACTCAAATCAAGCACATTACTACTCATAAGTAAACTCTTACTTAAAATTTAGAGTTGTGTGACCTACATAC
The DNA here is from genome assembly GCA_014058105.1 of Kingdonia uniflora. Lineage (NCBI taxonomy): Eukaryota > Viridiplantae > Streptophyta > Magnoliopsida > Ranunculales > Circaeasteraceae > Kingdonia > Kingdonia uniflora. The sequence goes on along the minus strand of JACGCM010002435.1, from coordinate 2,357,346 downwards.
CCAATGTGGTACAAAATAAACCACTAAGATATAGACCATTCAAACTAAGGATAAAACCACAAGGTTTCTTTTCCAACACGTCTTAACGGTACATGATTACATGGCATCAACAAAGAAAATTTTGTTACATAACTAGGGCGTTTAAGTACTTTTACAGTCTCTCACACGTTTCTCTCCCATCTTATCTCTTCTTTCATCTCTGCACACAAACTTAGCAGATCATTAATGCCTAATTCTAATTATAGGTACTTTGAAACCCCCACGATTCATATCAGAAATGTCTCTCTCATAATCCCCTATACTCTAAACTAACCCATCTCTCTTAAATTTATAGACATCTCTTCATCTTCCCTCTTAAATTCCTCAAGGAATGATGTGAAACATCCATTTGGAGTTTGCTTTATTTAGTGTCTAGAATAGGTGTCAGTACTATCTCATGGTTATTCATCGTCAGCAAGTGCACATGGAGCGACTAAGGCTGGACTGTCACTGAACATGTAAGTGCGTTTTTATCTCCTTGCTCTAAATGTCAACCCCGTAGTATTTTACAGAATATGAAAAGAAAGTGATATGTCTTATTTAAGAAAAATAGGTCTCTATTCGAAAAGACTTTTGTTAAGTTCGAATAAGACCTTGTTCGAATAAAGTTTAGTATCTATTCGAATATTTTTTCTCAGAACAATTTTTATTCGAATAGACTATTTCTTTGTTCGAATACTTTTTCTGGGAACTTTGTATTTCGAATAGGATTTTGATCTGTTCGAATAAACTCTTTATCTATTCGAACAAATTGCCTCAAACCTTTATTTGTTCGAATACATTTTTGGTATATTCGAATAATAATTGTTCTGTTCGAATAAATTTTGTTTCTATTCGAACAGAGGTCGGGTTTTCTATTTTTCTATATAAGATAACTTTTATGTTTTCATAACTTAACTTTTTGAAAACCTATCTTTTTACGACTTGTATTTTTTAGAGAGGGGAGATTTCTTTGAGAGATTCAAGAGAGAACTAACAACTCAAACTTAAATCAATCATTGATCAAGAAACCCAAATCATGATTTGAAAAATTTGCAGGATTCAAGATTGAAAGCTTCGACGAGAGATTGGAGGGAGGCGTTGCGAGAACGTGGAATCGATTGCAAGAAGCTTGATTAGAAGAAAGGTAACCATGGGATGTGCTTATCGAGTTTGTGAGTAATTAAACTCTCGTAATTCATTTTCAATAGTGGATTGTTTAGCTGTCGGGTGATTCGACAGCGACCTGTGAGTTTTTCTGCTGAAAAAGGTTTTCCACAGGGTTAAAAATCTTTGGTCTTGTGTCTAATTTCCAATTGCTTGTTGACATTAGATAATCTAATCAATTTGAATTAGGTTAAGGTTAGACCATTAATTCAAAGGAATTCGGGCATTTTATTTTAGACCTAAATTAATCAAAATTGTTTAGTCTCAAGTGATAAGGGATTTTCAATTGGTATCAGAGCGGTCACGCTTCGAGGATTAACAACCTACGCGATGATCCTTACTTGATTTCTTGAGATTAAAGAGTTCCGAGAAGTTTGAAGGTCCTATAAATTGTCGTCCACTTTTTGATGGCAAAGACTTCCCATACTAGAAAGTCCAAATGGTTGTATTCTTACAATCAATCGGAGAAGATGTATTGATTGCCATTGAGGATGGATGGATGCATCCTACTGTGATGTAAGGCGCACTATAAAGAGTTCCATAGAGGTCCTTAAACCTAGGAATCAATGGTCAAAGGAAGAAAGGGATGCTGCCGGCTATAATTCTAAAACTGCAATGCTATCTTTATGGCTGTGAGTCAATGTGAGTTTCGATATATCTCTGCTTGTTCCACTTCAAAAGAAGCTTGGGACATTCTAGTTCGAACTCATGAAGGCGATGGTACAGTTAAAGAAAGTAACCTACAGATGCTTACTTCGCAATTTGAGAATATCAGAATGCGTGAAAATGAACCTTTTGATAAATTCTATGCGAGACTAAGTGATATTTCAAACACTAGTGCCGTATTATGAGTCGCTTATTCCGATGTTCAAATTATTCATAAAGTTCTAAGATCTCTTCCTAAAAGCTTTAGATCCAGACGTGATGCTATCGAGGAAGCTCAAGATCTTAAGAAAAATGAAACCCGATACATTCGCTGGAAAATTGCGAACTTTTAAACTCGAGATGAAAATGGAAAGCCCTGAGAAGAATAAAAGTGTTGCTTTCAAGTCTTCCTCTCACTCATCTTCTTCTAAGGGTACCAAAGAGGTTGATCACTCATATATTTCTGATGATGATGAAGGTTCGGATATAAATTCATCAATTGCTCTTATTAGTCAACAATTTCAAAAAATCTTGAAAAAAAGTCTATTTCAAAAATAAGAGCAATCGATGAACTATTAACTACGACCTCATGATCGGGTCAAATCTTATAATTGGTAGACCAACAATAATACTGACCATAGTCAAGTTGAATGTTATAAATGTTACAAGTTTGGTCATTATTCCCATAGCTATCCTAATAAGAAATCTGGAACAAATCACAAGGCTATGAATACCAATGTTACTTGGGATGAAGTGATGATGAAAATAATAACAATGAGAGTAATCCCCAAGTAGTTGATAATGGAAAATATTGTACATATCTTGCTTTTCTAAATTATGGGAATGATAACTCTGACATTTTTAAACTTAAAAATTATGTTGAAAATCAGAATTATCAAGAACAAAATGAGTTTGAAGACCTGAATCTTGAAGACTTGTATGCTAAGACTTTTGCAAAGTATATGAAACTTGGTAAACTTAACAAAGTGTTGAAAAATCAAGTTAATACACTCACGTGTGAACTTCAAAAAAAGCTGAGAGTACAAGTCACAAGATAGAGGTACTTAAAATTGAGAAACAAGGTCTTTATGATAAAGTTATGCTTTTGGAAAAAGAAGTTCATGATGCGAAGGAGAAAATGAAATCAACTTTGGACGAACTTTATTAAGCCAATCTTGATGTAGTTCTATCTCGGCAGAAACTTAATTTTTTTTGTCATGGGGCTAAGAACATAGATAAGATGTTATGTATGGGAAAGACGGATGCTGACAAAAGGGGTCTAGGATATGAGGAACCTTTCTTTAATGTCAAGATTCCTTAAGTCAGAAAATTTGTAAAAGCAACTGCTGCTACATCGTTTCCCAAACAATATATAATATCCTCCACTCATATTCAAGCCAAAAGATTCTCCTACTCTCAGATTTATTATTGCGGAATATGTGGTCGAAATGGACATATTGCATCTTATTGTAGATTTGTTGGACCCTATCAACCATATACTCGTTCTTTCAATGAACAAAGATATAAGTCTAATGTGATTTCTACTAATGCGAAAAGTGTGAATGTGTCTAGATGGCTCGCATAGGAAACTCTAGCTCGAAGGACTCTTCGAAGCATTTGGGTATGAAAGTCAGATTTTGTACCTCATATAAGGTGCAATGTCGCACTAACTGCTTTGAATGCCTTCAAGTCTGTTCAGTTGTATATGGATAGTAGTTGTTCCCGTCATATGACTGGTGATAAGTCCAAGCTGAATCACTTAAAAGATATTCAGGGTGGCGATGTTACTTTTGGTGATGGGAGCATATTTCCAGTAGTAGGAAAGGGAAAGGCTAAAGGACTTTGTACTCCAATGATTGATAATATTCTCTTGGTTAAAGGGCTGAAAGCAAATCTTCTTATTATCAATCAGCTATGTGATACAGATCACATTGTTACTTTTTCTAGAGGTGGCTGCAATGTATTGAACTCCCAAGGACAACGTGTGATGTATGCTGCTAGAACCGCTGACAATTGTTATGCTGTACAATAAGAAGCTATACTATGTAACAAAGCTAAACTAAGTGATGTGGACTTATGGCATCAAAGGTTGGGATATATTAACTTCAATGATTTGTTTAAGATTACAAGAAAAGAGCTTATTCGGGGAGTTCCAAAGTTGGGAAGACTGAGTAATGTGGTGTGTGGTCCATGTCAAATTGGCAAGCAAATAAAGAGTTCTCACAAGAAGTCCAATAATATTGCTACTACTTGGATTCTTGAGCTAATACATATGAACTTGATGGGTCCAATGAGAACTTTATCTCTGGGAGGTAAACGGTATATTTTGTTAATGGTGGATGATTTCTCTCGTTATACTTGGATAACTCTTTTGAGAAAAGTCTAATACTTTTGAAGAGTTCTGTAGTATATCGCTTCGAATTCAAAATGAGAAAGATTGCTCTATTAATAAAATTTGAACTGACCGTAGAGGCGAGTTTAAGGATACTGGGGTGACCGAGTACTGCACCTCTAACAGGATTAAACATGAATTCTTTGCTCCAATCACTCCACAATAAAATAGGATTACAAAAAGGAAGAATAGAGTTCTTCAAGAAATGAGACGAGTCTTACTTCACAACAAGGATCTTCCTGCACACTTTTGGGGGGAGGCCATCCATACCGTGTGTTATACTATCAATAAGGTGTATCTTTATCAACATACTTTAAACACGCCCTATGAACTATGGTTTGGAAAGAAGCAGAATGTAAATTACTTTTGGGTTATTGGGAGTAAATGCTTCATCTTTAGAGATCGAGAAAACATTAGGAAATTTGACTCTCAAAGTGATGAATATATATTATTGGGCTACTCAACAAATAGTAGAGTTTTTCAAGTTTACAATTTGAGAACCTAAGTGATGATGGAGTCATGTAATGTGGTTGTGGATGATACCTGCACCATTATTTTTGTAGATGTTAGAGAAGAGGTTAGTACAACAGAAAATCCAGAGACATCAACTAGTGAGGTTTTTGCAATGAACCCTACATCAAAGGTTGCTTCTCCTTTGCCTACTCCAACACTCCCAGCTCTACCACCTCCTCCAGCCCCCACTGTACTACAACTCAGATGGTATCAAGTTCGTAAGGATCACTCACATGCCGATATCATAGGGGATGCTAGTTCTCGTGTTCAAATGAGAAGCCAATATCATGAGATGGTAAATTATGTTTGCTATGTTTCTGTGATTGAAACCATAACTGTGAAGGAAGCTCTCTCAGATGAATATTGGCTACATGCAATATAGGATGAGCTTCGTCATTTTTGACGTCAAAATGTGTGGGATTTGGTTCCACGCCTTTCTAGTATAAATATCATTGGAACTAAATGGGTCTATAAGAACAAATTTGATGAATTTGGGAATGTCACTCAAAACAAAGCTAGATTAGTTGCCCAAGGGTACAATCAAGTAAAAGGGGTTGATGTAGCTAAAACATTTGCTCCTACTACAAGGCTTAAGTCTATTCGCTTACTTTTAGCTCTTGCTTATAATCAACGCTTCAAGCTATATCAAATGGAAGTGAAGAATACTTTTCTGAATGGGCTCCTAGAAGAAGAAGAAGTGTATATGTCCCAACCAAAAGGGTTTGAGGATCCTCATCATCCAGATCATGTTTTCTACTTCAAGAAGGCTCTTTATGGTTTGAAGCTGGCTCCTCGAGCATGGTATGAACGACTTTCCAATTTTCTCTAAGATAAGGGATCTTCTTGAGGGGGAGTTGATAAAATACTATTTATCCAACGTAAGGGAGGCGCAATGCTTTTCACACAGGTATATGTAGATGATATTGTTTTTGGTTATACTTTGAATTCACTAACCACTTCTTTTGCAGCTTTAATGAAAAGTGAATTTGAAATGAGCATGGTTGGGAAACTATCATACTTTTTAGGTCTCCAAATATGTCAATTGGAGAAAGGGATGCTTATCTCTCAATCTACGTATCCAAGGGATTTTGTGAAGAAATTTAGCTTCTCCTCTGTAAAGCATGCTCGGACATCCATGAGTACAACAACAAAGTTAAGTAAGGAAATTATAGGTAAGGATGTTGATCAGAAAATGTATAGAAGTATGATAGGTAGTTTACTTTATCTTACTATTACTCGTCCTGATATCATGTTTAGTATCTACATTTGTGCTCGCTATCAAGGTAGTCCTAAAGAGTATCATTTACAGGCTGTTAAACGCATTATTCGTTATGTATGTGGGACTTCTAATTTTGGTTTATGGTACTCACATGGCACAACTTCTGAGGTTATTGGGTATTTTGATGCAGATTGGGCAGGTAATGCAGATGATAGGAAGAGTACTTCGGGATGATATTATTATATTGGGAATAATCTTGTGGCATGGCAAAGTATGAAGCAGAACGGTATTTCTCAATCCATAGCAGAGGCGGAGTATATTGCTGCGGGTAGTTGTTGCACTTAACTCATTTGAATGAAACATATTATACATGATTATGGAATTGTCTAGGGGACGAGGTCAGCTTTTTGTGATAATACAAGTGCGATCAACATTTCCAAGAATCGTGAACAACATTCTAGAACCAAGCACATCGACATTCATTTCCATTTTATCCGTGATCTTGTTGAACGTAAGGTAGTCAGTGTTGAGTATGATCCTACAGAGAGTCAGTTAGCTGATTTTTTCACCAGGCCATTAGATGCTATAAGGTTTGAACTTCTGAGATGGTCCATCGGTGTCTGTTCCATTGATTAGGTATGCCTTTTACTTCCTCTTTACACTATTTTTGTTAGATTATCACTGTGATATATGTTCTTTCAGATATGATTTATAATTCAGTGGTAGGACAATTCAGTATGGTTTTTACTTAGACTTCTTTTTCACGACAATCAGCTATTGCATGCTTAGATGGATAGGCACTCATTGATAACATACTTGAGGATACATGTAGATACTTCGTACCTAATGTTATGTAAGGATCTGACCTTCTTTATTAGCTTCGAGTGTTATGACATTTACTCTTCTTTTGATCTCATCATTTTGATCTTATTTCATTTCCTTACTCAATTGTCAATGGTAACATCAAAGTCAAGTTATACTAGTAAATTTTTTTTATTTTCTCTCAAGGCGAAAAGGTGACAGTGTCCAACCGAAGATGTGATAATAGGCATTTTTTTCTTCCCATTTTTGGCCCTCGTTATTTCTAACCATATTTTTATCTACTTGTAGCTATTTGTGCCTTAAAATATGCCTTTCATTTCTTGTCCAAATCCTTTATCCTTTTACCCATTTGTTATGAGACTTCTTAGTGAGAAGACAAATAAAAAGGAGAAAAAGAAAAATATGTGTGATTTTTAGGGAAAAGATGAATATAAGAATACAATGAGTCCCCTAATGACTTATTTATTATCTCAAATTAGAGTCAATAAAAGGGGAAGAGAAGAGGTATTTTATTTTATGTGTACTCAATAAGAAAGATAATTACAAACGGTGAATTTGATTTCAAGTGAGAAGGGGAGCTAGTGTAACTGTAGTTTCAGAATGCCAACAAAACACCCACTCCATCATATGCCTACCCGTGCCTACATTATAACCTGTTTAAAGACCTATTTGATCTTGAGTTAGGCGCAGTCAATATTAGTGGAGAGTAAAGATAGGGAGTATATATTAGTTTTAACTTAACACCATATATGATAAATGATGTTCTTTTCCATAAGATCTTCCAGCTCACAGTGCGACGCTTTTGATAAAATATGATTTTTCCGTTACTTTATATTCATATTCATATTTCACGCAGAGTGGTTGCTAATCAATTCTCAGTGATTTTGAGTGACCACCATGAGAGGCCTAAGTTGAGATAACTATCCATTATAGTTCCTTATTTCTGTTTGCTCGTTCTGTTGACTACATGGTACTGTTTTACGTTGACTGCGCACGCACACACACACACTAAGTAAATGCTTATTATGACAGGTTTTTACATTGACTGATTTTCTATATATTGTTCATATACCATGTGATTAGTCTCTCGTGTAGAGTAGACAGTGGGAGTATTGACTATTTTTTATGTTTTTTTGTTTTGTTTCCTCTAGTTTCCATTAAAAAAAAACTAAAAAAACAATTGTTCAAATACAATTTTGGTGTATTCAAATATTTTTGCCTCAGGCATAATTTTATTCGAATACAATTTTTGTTATTCGAATACATCACCTCAGTGATTTATCTACTCGAATACATATATAGTTATTCGAATACATTTCGTATGTTAAGTTTATTTACAAAACCAGAAACTTGTTTTTTTTTTCTCACATACTCTCTCTCTCTCTCACACCGACTTGAGCTTCTCCACTTCCATTGTGATTCTCCTCTCTCTATGCTCGATTATGTACTCGATTAGACGGTAAATCTCTGAGTTGCATGATTCCACTGCTTCTCTATGACAAATTTAAAGTTTGGCATTCCAATTTTGTGGTCTAATCTTGATAGTTTTTCCCTAGTTTTGTGTTGAAATCACCCTCTCTTCCATCATTGGCTTGGTAAGCTTTTACTCTCTCTCTTTTAAGTTTCTTGCTTAATTTGTTCTTCCTATTGCGACTATATCAGTTGGTGCTTGGAATTGGGTTTGTTGCTTCGTATTTGTGATTGAAGAATCTGGTTTATGATTTTTGGGTGTTTGATTGTTTGCATTATTGAAATTGGATTCTGTGGACATGGGTATTTTTTTGTAGGTGATTGGGGTGTGCATTAGTTAGTATATTTCGAATTGGGGTTTCTGACTGTGTTTCGGTATGTATATTCTTGTTGGAGGATATTATGGGTTTAATTGACGAAGAATTGGGTGTTGCTTGATCGAAGTGGTGAAGAATTGGTATTTCTGATTCATTGGGTTCCCCTGCTTAACCGTATAGGTTGAGTTTGGGGAAGTGGTGTTTTGATTTCTTGCAGGTTGTGTGGGTTGTTTGGGGTTGTTGGATATGTGTTTGACTACAGATTCTTTTGTACAGATTATTTACTATGGCTTGGAATAAACGCTCTGAGGCTACGTCCCCCATTCCCGCTCCAAGCGGTGTGTCTAAATGGGGTAGGACAAAGCGAGGCACCAGGACAGGTCCTAGCAATTCTATCCCTCTGGGTTCTCGTCGAGGAAGAGCTAGTGGTGCTGAGGGGTCTCGTGCAGTGTCACAAGATAATGATGGGGGGAATCACAACATGCATCCTAACCCCCCCGCCTGGTCAACTCCAAGACACGGGTTTAAGTTCAAGAATTATTAGCGGGAAGTGCCACTAGATGAGGAGTTACATCTGCACTACCCTGAATTCTTGTAGATCTTTGATACATTTTTCTCTCATGGTTGGACTGGTATTATGCGGCCCCAGATGCATTGTTTTTCTAGATTAGTTTGACTGTTCTATGCTTCTCTTCGAAATGTCTGTGGAACGGATGATGACAGAAGCTTTCAGGTGTCGATTGATGGTTTGGAGTTTCATATTTGCCGGGAGGACATCAATAAAGCTTTTGGCTTAGTTGAGTCTTATGTTCCGATTTTGGCGTTCCTCATATGGTTTTTCTTTCATCTCTTCTTTGTTTACTTACCCTTTGTTCTTCTGTGCCAAAAAGGGAGAGAGATGCTCCTGACAGGTAAACCAGGTAAGTAATATTTGTTTTTTGAATTACTTATTTTAAATATGAACGGTTAGGTGATGTATCTTGTTTAGTGTACAGGGATTTCAGAGGATATGCTTTTAAGAATGGATGTTCAGTGAGTCAATCAATCTATCGAGTTATAATTTTCTTTTATTACCTATAGTTCTAGTTTTGAAACAAAATGAACCAAATGCGGAGATTGAAATATCTATTTGGAGTTTGTTTCATTTAGTGTCTAGAATAGGTGTCAGCACTACCTCGTGGTTATCTATCGTCAGCAAGTGCACATGGAGCGACTATAGTTGGACTGTCACTGAACAGGTAAGTTGGTTTCTATCTCTTTGCTCTAAATGTCAAGCCCATAGTATTTTACTGAATATAAAAAGAAAGTGATATGTCTTATTTAAGAAAAATAGGTCTCTATTCGAACAACCTTTTGTTCTATTCGAATAAGACATTGTTCAAATAAAATTTTGTATCTATTCGAATATTTTCTCTCAGAACAATTTTTATTCGAATAGACTATTTCTTTGTTCTAATACTTTTTCACGAAACTTTGTTGTTCGAATAGGATTTTGTTTTGTTCGAATAAAACTTGTTTTGTTCGAATAAACTCTTTCTCTATTCGAACAAATTGTCTTAGGCCTTTATTTGTTAGAATATATTTTTGGTGTATTTGAATAATAATAATTTTGCTCGAATAGATTTTATTTCTATTCGAACAGAGGTCGGGCTTTCTATTTTTCTATATAAGACAACTTTTCTTTTTTCATTTCTTAACTTTTTGAAAACCTATTTTTTAACTGTTTGTATTTTTGTGAGAGGGGAAATTTCTTTGAGAGATTCAAGAGAGAACTAACAACTCAAACTTGAATCAATCATTGATCAAGAAACCAAAATCATGATTTAAAAAACTTGTAGGATTCTAGATTGAAAGCTTCGACGAGAGATTGGAGCGAGGTGTTGCGAGTACGTGGAATCGATTGCAAGAAGCTTGATTAGAAGAAAGATAACCATGAGATGTGCTTATCGAGCCTGTAAGTGATTAAGTTCTTATAATTTGCTTTCAATAGTGGATTGTTTAGCTGTTGGGTGATTCGATAGCGACCTATGGGTTTTTCTTATGAGAAAGGTTTCCCACAAGGTTAAAAATCTTTGGTCTTGTGTTTAATTTCCAATTGCTTGTTGACATTAGTTAATCGAATCAATTTGAATTAGGTTAAGGTTAGACCATTAATTCAAAAGAATTCAGACCTTTTGTTTTAGACCTAAATTAATCGAAATTAATTAGTCTCAAGTGATGATCCATCCTATGTGAATTGTTTAGCTGTCGGGTCATTCGACAACGACCTATGTATTTAATTTGATGATGATCCATTCTAAATGCTAAATTTGGGTGTATTGATAATCTTAAGTTATTCAAAACACCATACTTTCTCAAAATTTTCTCTTTGAAGGAACCCCTAAATATGCTTCGATTCAGTTATTTTATTTTTTAATCTAGCATGATTTTTTTTATATTTATGTTTAGAAAGTGATAAATACTTGACATACAACTAATTTTCTGCACTTCATTTTAGGGATAAACGACTAACGGTCTCTTTGATCTGCATCCCCCGATTTGGACAATGCCGTCTATAAGGTAAAATTAGGGTTCCAAACCTCGATCAATTGCCAAATGAGTTACAAGAATTGTACGATGGAAATAAACCACGTTCAAGGTCATTTTGGAAGTACATTCGATACTATAATGCAACCATCATATTTATGAGTTTTGGGGTTACAATAGATGATCGAGTAATTTTTGGGAGATGACCATCTTCCTTTGTTATCCATGGTGAGTTGCACCATCGAATAGGTGCACTGCTTCCAAATTAGGGTCAAGAAGCGATGTATGCACAACCATACATCTGCAACCCCAATGCAGCTCTTCATACCTGCCAGAGAAGAATCCCACATTTAAGAAGAGATGTACTAAAAATTATTAAAGACACTTTACTCCAAAGTAACCCATTCTGTGAGTTATATTATCGCGCATATGAGGTATTAGAAGGCGCAACGGGTGAAGATGAAAATTTTAATTTGCCAGCGTATTTATATTGTAGTGCTTCGACAGGTCATTGTAAATACAATTTTCCATCAACTAATGAAATTGCAGTTATTTTTTCAGGAGATGGCTCAAAAATTAGTACTGTGAGGGACGTTATTGTTTATCTTAAGGCAAAACAAGGTTTGATGCGTATTAGTGAATGCCACTCTGCTTACCTTCCGCTGTATTATGTTCTTCTTTTCCCTACTGGACAGCTTGGGTGGTCAATCCACTTAAAGCAGTAGAATGTGGCGCATACATACACAATGGGAATACTATTGTTATCGCCTATTCGAATGTCCAACATAATATTCACCAATCCTAAGAGCGGAAAAATAATTTTAACAATTTATAGTAGACACATGGGCATCAAGAGAGCAAAATCGACTTTGATATGTCAGTGATAAGCAAGGTGATCTTCGTTCTGACCTATATGGTGGACAAACTGATATTGTGATGGATGGATTACAACCTGATCAAGTTGGGCAACGTGTTATTTTGCCCTCATCGTATACTGGCAGTGCAAGGAATATGTATGAAATATATCAGGATTCATTGGCGATCATCCCTTACAATAACTACCCGGATATCTTTTTTACAATAACAGCTAATCCAAACTGGCCTAAAATTACAAATGCACTCTTACCTAACCAATCTATCTACGATTGACTGGATTTAGTTGCCTGTGTTTTCAAGTTAAAGATGAAGGCTTTGTTAAAGAAAGTTACAGAAAATCATGTTCTTGGAATATGTGTTGCACATGTTTGGACCATTGAGTTCCTAAAATGTGGCTTATCACATATTCATGCTTTGTTCTTCCTGAGTCGTGAGGATAAAATTTAGATGATATTGTAGGTTGATCAGATCGTATGTGCCAAAATTCCTAATAAAATGATGAATCCCACACTCTTTAGGACCCTAATGAAGTGTATGATTCATGGACTATGTGGCCTTGCTAACATGCAATCCCCGTGTATGGATAATGGTCAGTGCATAAAGCGATATCCTTGATAATATGCTGAAGAAACAACCATGGGTAGCGACGGCTATCATGTTTATAGACGACGACCAACAACTAAAACATATATCATTAAAGGGAAAATGGTTGATAACAGAGATGTTGTACCATATAACCCTTAACTGTCTAAGCTATTTAATTGTCCTATCAATGTAGAAATTTATGCGGGTCTTCAATATCTCAAATAAATTCACAAGTACATCTACAAAGGTCATGATCGGGCAACTATGGTGATCGTGTTGAACGAAATACAACAGTATCTCGATTCTCGATATATCGGACCTCTAGAAGGGGCTTGGTGACATTTTAGTTTTCATCTACATCAAGAGAAACCTAATGTAGTACGATTGGCATTGCATTTACCAGGGATGCATCACGTTATTTTTAATACACGGGAATCTATGTCCTTTATTCGTGCTCTAGCAGCTGATGAGAAAACATCTATAACAACATTTTTTGAATATTGTGCTGAACATGATGACGCCCGGGCATTTACATACTGACAATTTCCTTAACACTATGTGTGGCATGGTAATAATGGTCAAAAAGTTTGGACAAATAGAAAACAACAACATAAGTTTGCAATTGGTCGAATATACTATGCAAGCCCAAACTCTAGGGAGAGATACTACATACAATTACTTCTAATTGTTGTTAAAGGACCAACATCTTTTGAATGTTTGCATACTTACAACGACATTTTGTATGACACATTCAATACAATATGTACTGCGATGGGACTACTTGAAGATGATAAAGAATGGGTTAATTGTTTAGAGGAAGCCGCAGTCATAAAAACTGGATATTAGTTGAGAAGATTGTTTACCATTATTTTATCCAAACTTAGTTCAATAGAGAAGTTATGGAACAAGTATTGGAAACATATTTGTGATGATCTTGCCTACAAAATTTAAACCCAATTTCACATTGAAATTATGATAAAAGATCAGATTAAAGATTATGGTTTGTATCTATTAGATGAATTGTTATATGAGTTTGGTAGAACTTTCAAAGATTACCCTAAAATGCCATTACCAATAGGAATTTGGCATACCGTAAATGGGAATAGACTTATATGGGAACAAAGACAATTCTAGTATGATGAACAATTTGCACATACCATTTCAAATGTGAATTGGTTAAATAATGTACAGGCGCAAGCTTATAACATGGTTGTGGATTTTGTGGCTAACAACCACGAACATCTTTTCTTCTTGAATGGACCAGCTGTTACTGGTAAGACTTTTGTTTACAATGCTATTACCGGTACTTTCCAAAAAGAGGGAGATATTGTTATTATGGTAGCTAGCTCAGGTATTGCATCGTTGCTACTTGATGGAGGTGGAACTACACATTCCATATTCAAGATACCAATAAATGTGTTAGAGAATTCGAAATGTGGTTTTAATAAGCAATCAATTCAAGTAGAGTTGTTTAGAGAAGCAAAACTTATTATATGGGACGAGGTTCCAATGTAGCACAAACACTGTATAGAGGTAGTCGAATGCACATTACGAGATATGAGGAGTGATAATCGACGATTTTGTGGGATTACACACTAAAAGAAGCACTACCATTAGGGATGGCAAAAAAGTGTCCCAAAAGGCTACTAATCCGTCCCTACAGCTATTAGAGACGTCTTCAGAGATGGAAAATTTTTGTCCCTTTAGGGTGGCATCCTAAATACATTAGGGACGGACACATTCATTTCTAATACTATTAAGGACGATGTTAGAGATGCCAAAAATCTGTATCTAAAAGTCTTTGTTTTTCAACTCCTTTAGGAACGGAGTACAACCGTCCCTAATACATAATATTATAGACGAATTTGTTTGTCCCTAAAAGTATTGCGCTAAATTTTCCCGCCAGCGCCAATATTATTGGGGACGGATTATTCTGTCTCTAATACACAACATTTGAGACGGATTTGCTTGTCTCTAAAAGTATGACATCAAATTTTCTCGCTAATGTCAATATTATTGGGGATGGATCATTCTGTCTCTAATACACAATATTTGAGATGGATTTATTTGTCTCTAAAAGAATGGCGCCAATTTTTTTTATTAGCCAATATTAATAGTGACAGAAAAATCATCCCTAAAGAAGGATGCTAAATGTAGTATTTTTGCAATTTGAATTACGCCCCATTTAGATAGTACAAATTATTTATCAACCATAAGTTAATTTAAAAGAGAACAATTTAATTACAAAGTTCCACAAACACCAATCTTATATAAATAAATAATGTCTCAATCCACCTAGAACATTAAAAATTATTGTTTAATAACTAAATATAACTTGGACATTCAAATTAATTATCCAACCTCTTACGTACTAAACATGGAACCATCGACACACGAATAATATCTCTACGTATAATAAACACTTGCCTGTATCTCTCCCATAATTGTTAAGAAACTACGTGAAGCAAAAAAAAATTCAAATTGTTACAACCTCAACCACAACATATAAAAATAATTGTAAACCAAAAGATAAAAAAAAATGAAGTACACATTATGAAAATGAAAATATAAAAAATCAAATGACGCGTCACATCTATATCAGAGTCCTACACGAAAACAAATCAAATAAGAGAAATCCTACCAAAATTTTGGCAGTACTTCCCCTATTAATTGGACATTTCCATTTTGTACCTGCTAGAAAACATATACAATTTATTAACACTCAAGTAAATAACGTAATCTTTCAGTTTGAGAACGCTTAGGGCCAGTATACACACAACACACCCCTAATTCCTAAGATTATGAAATTCGCACAAATCGCACGACAAGTGGATATCACATTAAGGTCATATCAACTTCGAGGGTTGATAATATATATAAATCTCAACAACTACAAATATTAACACCTGATTAAGTATAATTTTATAGCGTAAGTATAAATATCCAGAAGTTGCAACCCTATACTACCAAATGCTACTCGACATGTAGTATGGTCAAATGTAAAATATTCGTATACGCCAAGAATAAATATACCTGAAAGGGCTAGAAGACTCTTGCAACCAGTATTTTGTCAAAAAAAAATATCAGTGCCAATCTACGAAGCAAAAAAAAAAAAATTGTGAAAAAGATGTTATGTCACTATATCATGGTGGTCTACAAATGTAATATGTTGGTTAAGTCAATTTTAGCTCTAAAATACTAACATATCGAGTCAAAAATTTAGAAATCCCACTAATGATATCATTACAACAACAAAAACAGAAGTCAACTCTATTCAAGATTTCTTATCTAGAAAAGAAAAACATAGTTACCCTAGTATAATGATCAGCTTTGAGACTCGACAATACTAATTATTATCCGGAAAAGGGATGCCTGCATTTGCATCAATCGCTTAACTTCGATTTGAATTGTACTGTTCACAGAGGCCTTTATATTCTCATTTTCTTGCTGATATCGAGCTTCTCTCTCGTCAGCTTCTCGTTGTAACTTGGAAAGTTCATCCTCGCAATTCTGAAATGATAATGATGAAGACCGCGACCTTGCATTTTTGGGACGGGCAACTACTCCTTTGCACAAAACTCGTCCATGTCCATCTTCTCTAATCACATCTTTGAAAATTTTATCCCTTGCTTCAATATTAGTCTCTCGCTCTTCCTCTGGTAACTCAAGCAAACGTCGTCAAATTGTTTCCTAACCAATTTAAAAAAAATGTCATTCATAATTTATGAAACTATATATATTACAAAGAGTCCAACCCCTACATTAAAGATTAATGGATACCTACTGTTCTAAATTTATTACAGTGACTACATATATATGAATTTTTCATTACCTCTCTTTCAGCTGATCCATCTTCCGTATTGCATAAATCATTTCCAATACATCGAGTGGTTTTGTAAAGACTAAGATCGTCGATAGGTTCATTTTCCTCCATTCTCTATTGATATAAAATTTTATAAACAAGCGTAAGAAAGTAAGATATTTAAGTGTTACTTAGCTAATATGAGTTTCATAAACAATCGACTACAAAGAAGATAAGTTTTGACTTATCATAGTATATATATATATATATATTATATAACAGTAGAACAAATCATACTTGTGTCTTTTTTAGACCCCAATATCTTACTAAAGTTGGCCACTGGTTCGGTTCTACACGGGCGGTGGGGGTAGGGTATGCTTACAAGACGCTCCCTCATAAGTATTATACTTTTTATAGTGTTGAAAATTTATTTTGTACTTAAAGGCCTTCCAAGAAAATGCCATTTTTTGGAAACAAACTTCTTTAAAACCATTCGGAGCATTTATATTATCCTAATAAATTCAAAACAAAATTTATGACAAATTAAAATTTTGAATAATCAAGTTATATATTTTAAAAATGATTAGTTATGTATATTAACTACTACCTTTACTGATTTCCAAACCCCATCAAGAGACGTATTACTTGCCAACTTCCAAGATAGTATTGTCAATGGGAACATCGCTCCATTCTGTGCTAGTTTCCCAAAAAATAAATCTATCTCGTATAGAAAATTTGGATATGCGTAAAGCAATGAATATATATTCAAGACAATAAAAACTAGCCTAGATGAGACATCAACTTGGGTTTATTAGGTCCAAGTGGTTGGAAATCTTCATTCCACTCTAAGATCTTGATTTTTCTATTTTCCCACTTGCTCCATGGTTTGGCATATCCTCTTCCATTCTTATTAGCCTTACTGCAAGACGAGGAACCCTCAATAATACCTATTAATTGTCAGAGATAAACAAAGAATAACATAGTCAAGGATTAAACATAAATTTATGGGACAAGATTCTCATGCTTACTAGATCATTTTCAATATAAGTTGAAAAAATAATTACATATATACGTATAGGTGGTAATTCTAAATATCATATGCTGGAGTCTGACTCCTACTCTTCTTCACTAGCAGATTGGTCTTGTTAAGCTAAGCTTTAAGCTATAATATTAACGAAAACGACACAATTCCTCTGTATTATTTTCTCTACTTTGCTATGATAGCAAATGCCACTGCCTATATGTTTCAGTTGGTTTACAAATGTCATTGCCTATATCTCACTTTTTACCTCCCATTTTTGTGCTAGTGTTAGATAATTGACATGCAATTTTGGATTACCATTGCATATATGTATGTGAGAAATCTAGGCTACAACATCCCCTTACCTGCCCGGGAATAAAAAATGTTTAATTGTATTTTTTGCTTGTTTGTAGAGAACATAATCTTATTCAAAGTTAATAACAAATATTCGTGCAAGAATGAGAGAAGAGGGCTAGGAAGAAGGGGAGGAAGAACAATACTTCAGCAGAAGTAACAACAGGGGGAATTGAAGGAGAATCAGCTTCAATCTCAGAATTTGTCCAGCCTGAAAATAGTATCTAATGACTATGCATAAGGGATAATTGAGCTATACTAAATGTCGGGAATAGTGGGAAAACCCCTCTAAGAATTTCAATTTCTTAAGAATAAGGCAAATGAAACCAAATACTAGAATATTAAATATCATCCAAGGCATACTAATAGTCTAGTGTTTAGGGAAAAATATTACTCGATAATCTTGAGTAACACAACATTATGGTCTTTTTCCATGCTTGTTATCTTTTTCCCACTGCATTTGACCAAGCTCAAGCATTCAAGCAAAGTGTTTCAGTAGGTGCTACGATTATTACCAAAATGGTCGGCTATGCAAAAGGAGGTAGTGTACTTAGTGTAGTTGCAGCCACAAAGAGCCCTGTCATATTCATTATCAATTCCAGAACATACTAAAAATGGATGGTAAGGTTTTCGCCATGCTTCCGGGATTCAATTCAGAGTTGATGCCTAAAGGTCGTGAAAAAGAATGTCAAGCAAAGATCAAGCGGTACATGGCTATGATGGATTCGATGGAAAATGAAGAATTGGATAATTCCAGTCCAAAGATTATGAACGACTCTCAAAGATGTAATGGAAATGTTGGAAGACTACAAGCGCCTTGACAAGATCTGGGAAAAAATGAAGGGACTCAAGATGCCAAAGAAGGGTCAAATGAACGCATTATCTCAAAATATCAATGCACAACACATGAGCAAAGTTCTTCCTCCACAGATGCTCACAAATAGGTGGCATGGGAGGCCTACAAAACTTGATGAAGCAAATGGGATCTTCAAAAGACATGATGGGAATATTTGGAGGGGACAAATAGTTCCAAGCAAAAGCATTTATGCAGGTTCACTAGTTTAATTAAATCATTGACAGACATTTGATACATATTTGTTTGCACAACAAAAAACAAAAAAAAAAACGCAAGAAGACATAACAATACCTTGATAAAATATGGGTTGGATGAATCAAGGATAGGTGGCAGCAAATAATTGTTTATGAAAAGATGCCCAAATTTTGCACGTTTTATTATTTGCAGGGTCACTCTGTTGAGTCTTGCACCAAGGTGAAGGCCAAGGAGCTTAAGATGAAAGTTAAGGTTGTACACATACTGGGTTCTGATGAGGATGTCGTTCCTAATACGATGAGTGAGGCTGATAAAGAGGCTACTAGAAGTGCTGAGATCAAAACTGGAGAACAGATATGGGTAGGGGAAAAATAGCCTAAACCTTTTTCTACTGGTATGGGCATTGTCATAAGAGATTCTGCTGACCAATCACTCAAGAGTGGAGGCAGCATCAACAAGTCTAAGACATGCAACCCTTTCGAGGAAGGCAATCCCATCAATGCTATGCCTGAAGAAGATGCTCCTAATTCTAATACTGAGACTGATGAGACTATAAACCAGTTTAATATGCTTGGAGATGACAGTGTGGTTGAAGAAGGTGAATGTGGGCAGTACATAGTTGCAGAAAAGCCTAGGCTATACGCTTCAGATGGGGGAGCAAGACATCTACAAGGAGGCAGATGAGAAGGGTTTTGTGTCTGATTCAATGGTAGGGTCAAAAACAAATGATTAAGCAAGGAGATATCTTAGAATAAATTTTCTTCTAATGATGAACATGGAGGTAAGATTCGGGTTTTATGGATGGGTAGCTATGATATCCAAGATACATCTGCATCTAATCAATACTTGGCTGATGGAAGGGGATTTCGGCACAGTTAGAATCAATGCTGAGAAGATTGGTAGGACTCTGACTAGTAATATTTCCATGATTGATTTTGAAGATGTGATACAAGCTATAGGAGTGATAGGGACCAATTTTGTGGGTTCTAAATTTACTTGGTGCAATGAACAACAAGCATAAAGCTTGACAGTGCATGTTTTAGAAAGTGCATTTTGTTGTACAATTTCCTGCTCTCCAAGTGCATCACCTTGACAGAGGGAAATATCTTACCTTTTTCACAGCTACTTTTGGCAGATTGTCACCCTCCACACCATCAGTAGAAACATCACTTTTATATCTTTAAGTCCTACAAATGTCAGACTTCTCAAGATTCCCAACTTCATTACAAAATAACATACAATTATTAGGGCAAGCATCCCAAGTTTGATAATTGAATCCTAAATCCTTAGTTATTTTGCTAGCTTTGTAGTATGATTTTGGGATCTTTGCATTAGGAAAGACCTTCTTCAAAAATTCTAACAACATCGTGAAAGAACGATTAGCCTAACCATTAAGCTGCTTTAAGTGTAAGAATTTGATGACGAATGACAGTTGTGCAATGCTTGTTGGACAATTCTCGTACAAATCGCTTTCTGCCTCTTGAAGAAGTTCAAAATATTTGGGAACATTTTCACCGAATTCCATGGTATCTTCTTCTCTAGGTTCTTCATCATTATCCGCATTCCCAGCATCCCCAATCCCCATTCCCTCTTGAAGCATTGCAGTCATATTAGCATGTACGTTCGACTCATAATGCATATCATGATCGGGCATGTCATCCCTCATAATGTTGTTACACACACCACCAAAGGGATCCACATGATAAATCCAATCCTTGTAGCTCTTTTCAAAACCATAAATCTCTATGTAAGTTAGAACTGTTTGTTAATTGTGGTATACTCGATTTACACATTTACTGCACAAGCAATAGATATGTGACGTTTTGATATTCTTGTTTTTATAAGAAAAAGGTAAGAAATATTTTAACCCCATCAAAATATGCCCTTGAATTCCTATCAAGTGAGATCCAACTCTTATCCATATTAAAATTTTCTAGAATGTTTCCTCAATCACCTAATATTAAACACATACATATATTTATTTTTAACAAGTGAAATAAAAATTATATATATATATATATATATATTAAAATCCAAATGGTAAACAATTATTGACAAACTGGAATTTTCCAACTACAACCAAGTTATTGAATGTTATTCTATATACTAACACAGTTTTTACTTTGATGGTTCCAAGGAGATTCAAATTGGGATTGAAGTTCAGCAAACTCAGAAACCACAAACTCAACACTCCAAAATAGTAAGATAGAAATAGGGTCGGTACAACCAAATAAATGAACTAATTAACAACTAAAATAAATTACAAAAAGTTTGCCAACATATGTAATCGATTTTAAGAATAAACTATCAGGAGAAACGAATGGTTCAATCATAACATAAAAATTGAATACTACACTAAACCTAGCAATTCTAGAAGGAAAAAAATTAGAGTTTGAAATCAAAAAACTTACAGGAGCAAATCAACAATAGAGTGCAACAATCAGTAAACCCGAGTGCAACAATCAGCAAATCAGATTGTGAATTGGGGTTTTGAGAAGTTTAAGCACTCAGAAAGAGTTTAGGGGATTTTGAGAAGATTAAGCAGTCGATGAAGGTTGAGGGAGAAGGATTGCAGTGAAGAGTTGAGTTGAGTTGAAGGAATGTTTGCGTGAAGAGAGATTACAAAAGTGAGTTTGACTTTTTGTATTCTAATTTTGCGGTGTTTTTTTCCCACAATCCCTAAACATAACCTATTAGGGATGGTGGGCTAATCCATGTACATAACCTATTAGGGATGGCCATATCCCACTATCCTTGAACTTATACAATTACGGACAGGTATATCCAACTGTCCCTAAGCTTATACTATTAAGGATGGGCTGATTTTTTCCGTCCCATAAACAAAAATAATAAGAAACATAATCAAAACAGTCCCAAATGTGATATTATTAGAGACAAATTGTACTCTGTCTCTAATATCTAGTCCTTAATAATCATTTTTTTTGTAGTGACAATTGTGTTTGGTGGAGATTTTCGTCAAATATTGCATGTTGTGCCAAAAGGGGATCGAGAATAAATTGTTGTCGCATTATTGAGATGATCGTCGTTATGGGGGATCGTATGTGTATTAACGTTATTTGAAAATATGATCTTGGATTATTCTACGCCAACTAATGCACAATTTGCCGATTTTCAAATGGAGGTAACAATTTTTGTAATTCATTACAAATTTTTTTTCACTTTTTAATTTGCCCACAAGTCTAATGCTAACTTCTACATTGTTATGTTATAAAAGGCATAGATTTGAAGGAACCTTTTAGAAACTGTTCAATTGCCATCAACAATTCTTAATTGTGAAACTGTTCAAAACCTAATA
The DNA here is from genome assembly GCA_014058105.1 of Kingdonia uniflora. NCBI lineage: Eukaryota > Viridiplantae > Streptophyta > Magnoliopsida > Ranunculales > Circaeasteraceae > Kingdonia > Kingdonia uniflora. Next base: position 2,335,252 of record JACGCM010002435.1, on the reverse strand, counting down.
CTTTCTGTCTACCCGAACTTGAATATTTCTTACGAAAGAGAATAATGCTTTCTAATTAAGAGAACAATTTTGTCTGCAAGAAATGATGATGTGAGCGCAATCAATGATGACGTTTTAAACATGTTTCTGGGTGAACCAATAGTTTATTTAACAACAGATAAAATTGAAGAACATGAGTTCGATGATCATACTTATAATAATCCTTATCCAAGTGAGTACTTGGACAACCTTGACCCTCTTGGTCTGCCACCATTCAAGCTAAAACTCAAAGTTGGATGTCCAATTATGTTACTTAGAAATCTTGCTCCAAAAGATGGACTCTACAAAAGAACTCACATAATGGTAGTCCGATGTGCGACGCGCATTATTGAGTTTTAAGATCATGACCGGTGAATATGCTGGGAATTTGGCCTTTATTCCAAGGATTTCATTAACACCTTTAATAAATGAAATGCCTTTTGAAATGAGGCGATGAAAGTTCCCTATCTGACTAGCATTCGCAATGACAATTAACAAATTATAAGGACAGTCAGTCAAGTATGTAGGGGTAGATTTGCGGACAGAAGTATTCTCTCATGAGCAATTATATGTTGCGTTATCGAGATGCACTTTTGTAAATAGAATCACCACACTATTGCCACCAAATGCTTCACGTTGTACAAAAAATATTATTTACCCTAAAGTCTTATTATAATTCAAGTATGTATCTATAAGCCGCTTGCGTAAATCTTATTTTTGGCATATAGTTACATGATGTTAATTGAAATATATTACTTGCTATAGGTTCTTCGTGATTTGTACAAGGCTGAGAAAAAATTGACTCATTTGAAACAAATGATGAATATCGAATCGGTAAGAAACTTTTGCCCAAAATATTGAATCAATTTCTTTAGTTAGTCTCATGGGTTCTCATTGCAAAATTTGTGATTTCAATAGAAATGGGTCGAGGTTTACCACAAGAATTGTAGGCTTGGGAGCTGCTTCAAATTGGATATCAGGACGTATTGTTTGCTTGAGTATCAACCAGAGTGGATAAAAGTTGTCTTCAAATGTGATGACTAATCAAATAATACTATATGCTAAGAATAATGCCATATAGGCTAGAACCTTTTTTAATGTTTTATTTCCCTTATTTATTTAAACAATATGTTTCATTTCATTTTAGCATTGAACAAGTAATTAATTGATAATTTAATCCATTTTAATATTTTTATCCTTTACACTAATTACTAATATATTACATTTAAATGTATACTTGATTATACAGTTTTACACATCTCTTTTTGGCTTACAGGATAGTTACTATTATCGGTGGCTTACAAGTCTTATCAGATGGTCTCACTAACTACAAATTATCGTCCAAAATACTATTGGTTGCCAGGTAAATAATACCTTACCTTTTCTAAGTAATTCCTATAAGATTACTTGAGTGTTTTTTAAAATTATTTTCATGAGCGGTAGTTTTAGCACCGAAGGTGCGTTACTGGAAAATTATATAGCGTCGAAGGCGCATCGACGTATTCACCATGACGAGCCATGGGTAGTACTAGTCTATCTATATTATAAATTTTAGTTTTTTCTTATATGGGGGCGATTGTCCCGCATGGCGAGGACGATTGTCCCACGTGGCTTCGTTTGTCCTACGAGTCGACGTTTGCCCTACGTGGCGTGTGCGTCTTAATGGTACATGATCACATGGCATCAACAAAGAAAAATTTGTTACATAACTAAGGCGTTTAAGTACTTTTACAGTCTCTCACACGTTTCTCTGAAACTCCCATTCTCTCCCATCTCATTTCTTCTTTCATCTCTACACACAAGCTTAACAGGGAATTAATGCTTAATTCTAATTATAGGTACTTTGAAACCCCCACAATTCATATCAAAAATGTCTCTTTCATAATCCCCTATACTCTAAACTAACCCATCTCTCTTAAATTTATAGACATCTCTTCATCTTCCCTCTTAAATTCCTCAAGGAATGATGATCCATCCTAAACGCTAGTGTATTGATAATTTTCAGTAATTCAAAAAACCATACTTTCACAAAATTTTCTCTTTGAAGGAACCCCAAAATATGCTTCGATTTAAGTATTTTATTTTAGAATCTAACATGATTTTTTGCAAGTTTACTCTTCTTTTATTTATTTATTTATGTTTAGAAAGTGATAAACACTTGACATACAACTAATTCTCTATAATCCAATTTTTCTCTTTTACAAAAATTTACATTTTTTAAGTTTTTTTTGTTAGATTCATAGGGATTCTTCTCCCTTCTTGCCTCGATTTTGTGGTTTCTTCTAATTATAAAGTTGGCTAATTCACACCTAGAGGTAAAGTTTCAAAACTTAATATCATTATGGCTAATCATGTACTCCGCTCAAAACAGCCTGACGATTAACAAGAAATCCATAATTCTCTATATACAATTTTTAAGGAGCAATTTGATTATCTGAAACTATGTTCGTTGGTTCCGTTTGGATATTATCTTCACCTTGAAATCTTCTACTTGTCAATAGTATTCCCCTTAAATTTATGGATTAAGGTTTACTGCCTTGCTTCCATGAAAGTTTATGCACTTTCCAACTGATCTATGAGTTTACCCTTTACAGTTATAAGTTTAATTCTGCTATAATTTTTGTAGAAAGTATAAAAGAGGGGTTGAAACCGATGAGACTTCTCTTAATAGATAAATCTCTAAAACAATTATTTTTGTAATGATAATAAAAGATCATTGGGTTTTTAGACCTTTAGTAAGGGTTATTAAAGCTTTGTTAATTTGACAACTCTAAAGTGATAATACTATGTTAGTTTTGGAATTTCAGTATTTAGACCACCACCCTCATGTTCATGGATTACATTTTGTCAAGGAATTTGACTAAACTGCTCCAAAAATGTTAGATCATATAGGAAAATTGAGAAATTAGTGACAAAGTTCATTGGTTTATTTACTGAGTATGGAAGCCTCTAACTATTGCTAGTTTTTGTTCTTTGTATATCAGTTAAGTGATGTTTGAAATTGTATTGTATCTCAAAGGAAACAAAAAACAAGTAACCATAAATATTTTATATGGTGTACATATACTACTAGAAATATATCGATATGCAGTCCTTGGGACCTCAACTCTTCTTTATTCAGATGTGAATTATTGTGTGAACTTGGACTAAACATCTACATGGTGTTCATGTGCTAAATATTGATGGTATCCTCTTAGCTAGCTATGATTGATGTTGTGGTCTGTTGATATGGCTGTCTTTTTTCTAAGACTCAAGTGGTAAAGGCATTCTTGATGGTCTAATATCTCTTGGATGGGCGGATTATTTCAACTATGTTTAGGTTTTAAATTTATAAAATTATTCTTTTGGAGAAATATCGATGTTACAACCAGATAGAGGTAAATTTAGAATACAAAGATATGTTTTTTTTTTCTTTTCTCGAAGTCTTAAGTTTCATTTTGGGATATAGTAAACTTTGAAGTTTGATCATTTTGCTACAAGAAAAGCCCTTTCGAAATATGCATATAATAAAGCTATATTGATCACTTTCCTCTGCATAATTCTTCAGGAATGATTGTAATATAAATGCATATGTTTATGTGAATTCTTTGCTTGGTTGTTGAACTTCATTTTGTTGTTCCAATATATAGAAATGTATCTTCACTAAATATATATGTTCATATCTCTTCATATTTTTTTCTTCTTCTTTCTTTTCAATATTAGTTTTATTTTCCATATTGTGAATTTTCCAATATATAAAATGTATCTTCACTAATGCTATTATATTATATACTTTCAATTTAAGAATCAGTTCCCCTTGTTAATTTTAATAGTTGCACAATCTAAATATAAAATGCCATTTATTTCATAAGCTCACTTGTTAGTGTTTGCCACGTAGGACAATCGTCGCCACACAGGACAACCAATGCTACATAGGACAATCACCGTCATGTAGGAAAAAATTGAGATTTATAATATAGATATATTGGCCACATCTTTTGTGCATTGATAATGACAATCTGATAATAAAGTTTTAATAATTGTCGAGCAAACCCTATAATCGACGATAACAACAACATGCATTGTTAAGTATACCTGCCATCGAAACTACTTATTTTTGATGAACCTCGTGGGCGATAATATTTTATACTAATTGTAATAGCCAAATTTCGTAAGCTCGAAATGGTTTGGAATTCGCTATTACACCAATGAACCTGTAACAATATTCCAATGGAAATTAGGAAATGAAACAGGTAATTTTAGTGTGGAAAAAAAAAATTGCGACCTAGTGTGGAGGATTTTTGTTGAAAGTATCTTTATTGCTTGAGGCGGATATCTTATTAGAAGTGATCTCTAAAAATAGAAATGCTTGAGTCTTGTAACTAAGATGTTTTGATGATTTATCGAGAATCTAGAATATGCAATTTCTAGGTGATCTCTTGTGTATTTTTCTGGTCCCTGTATCTTATGGAGTTTTTTCTTTATATAGGCTTTCTCCACATCTCTTCATCGTGCTAGGGCACGTTCTCCAAACAATGTGGTTAGTGGCGATTGACTGAGTAACTAACGAGTTCGTGTGAGATAGGTGTCTTTGACTAGATAAGGCTAATTCAGTTTAAGTTTGGCCCACGTTTTTGACCAGTTCGTGGGATAGGTTGAAATGTTTGACTGGGGAAGTATATTAAAAAAGCATGAGTCTGAGATAAAGGTAATTTGAACTAGGTGAGTTTGACTTTGGGTGGGATCGAGGGATAGGTCCCTATAATCTCTCCCTCGCAACCGAAGTCACGAGTGACTTTAGTTGAGAAAAGATCAACCTGTAATCTCGATTAAAATTCTTGATAATTGAAATGGAAGGATGATGGTATTGACTGCGTGGAACTTGCGTGTGACATGGGAAATGACGTGTATTTAATAGGGATGTTGATAGTGATATATGTGACGGCTGTGATTTGAAAAGTTGCGTCTATAATGAATGATGACGCTTGGTAAAATGCATCTGTATATTAAATATAGGGTTATATAAATGATATCTACATCAGACTTTGAAAGCAGATTATGCTTTTTTTTTGTAAAATTCCCTGAAGAAAAAAAAATCTTTAATAATTGTGAAGACTCGCAGTATGGTTCTTGAAGAGATGATTGCTTCTAAAATGTAGCGGTTGAAATTGAAATACTTCGGTGATCAATCCTTGGAGATGGCGATGCCCTCTCCTGTTCCTATGATGTATCAAGGCATGTTGGAAGACGAAGCGATTGAAGCTGAGGAAGAGTTCTACTGCAAGTGGAGGTTTTATGTCATCGTCTTGACAGGCGAGGACCGGTGGGCCTACCTCTGTACCCTTACATAAGACAAGGGTTAGGGCCTCATATACAGGGATAGGTATAACTGTGGGGTAGTTATGCTGATTTCTTGTATCACCATAGATTCTAAGGTTGGGCCCTCTTCATCTCTACCAACTCTTTGATGGTGGCGGTTTTAGAGGAGGGGGTGATGGTAGTAGAGGAGGGAGACGACCATTGGGAGTCTGCTTTTACATTTCTATCACATTTTGGTGCTTAGTAGACCTTTAGTTTAAGAATTTGGTTCTAGCACTGAGTTTACTGCTTGCATAGTTTCCATTTGAAGTTTGATTAAACTTTAACTAAACTCATGCGAGAAAAGCTCTCTATTGGTTCCAATTTTTGCTTTGTATCTGGGTGAAAGATCACTGAAGTAAGAAGAACTAGAGGAGTTGATGCATCAACGCGCCTAAAATACCTGTGGCTCAAGAAAATAGTGGAAAGCTTGTTATCTGTAAAGTACCTAAAGTTCGGTGCCCGACGGATAATATTGCTGTTGTATACTTGAGATTGATGTACTAAAAAACTTGCTATCTGTAAAATCGTATGTAATGTTTTTGATATGAATAAAAAGTTGTCATTCAATTATTTGTGTCATGTAGATAGATAATGTCTCTTAAAATAGAACTGAATTATGTGGGATATATGAAATGTAGTAAATATGCAACACAAAAATTCGAGCTACTATAGGTCGATAGAAATACAATTTTTGGTAGAATAAGCTTAACTAGGATAAAGTAATGCATGTACTAAAGTGAAGAGATGAGTTTAAATAGTCTATTTCAAGATCTTAGGATTTTCTGTTACGAGAATAAGGTAAAAATCACGTTTTAAGGGGAAAGTGTGTGAAAAACATATAAATAAGGGTATGATGATTTGTGAAAATGGAGAAGAGATTAGGATGGTACAGACTCGTTCTCAGAGGATTCGTCATGCTGCGGAGGGACGGTTGGCTATAAAGACTGCCGAGGTACGGGAGATGATTTTTGGTATGCGCGGCTATGATGCCGAGTTGCCAGTGAGGGTGTGTCAGCTCGAAGGATTAGATGTAAAGAGTAAGGAACTTGAGTATGCCTATTATTTCTTTGAGGTTTGCTTTCGTAAATTGGTGAGGGATCCGGTAGATCAGGAAGAAATGGTTGGTTTAATTACTGAGGTGGAGATCAAATTTGAAGTTCTGAGGATTGACGAATAACGTATTGGATGTTGTTGTCCAGGCTATTAATGTTGTTCTAGACTTTATAAATAAATACATATAAGTTTGTTGAATATAACAGAAAAGATGTAAATCAATTAGATCCTTTATAGTTGCAAATGCCGTTTTGAGACTGTTGTGGCAAATAATTTTGAATAATTTTGAAATTTTTCTCAGCTTAGAAAATAACATCATCATTACTATAAGTACGATAAATAAGGTCAGAGAAACAAAAATGAGGAAATACAGAACCTTATAGTTTTGTTTTGTATGTAAAGCTGCAGAAATCTGATAACGTATAGGGTGAGTCATTATGAGTGTGGGAAGGTCAGAAAAAGATATGAAAACATGAGAGAAAAATAGGTTAAAATATGAGGGGAGGGGTAATGATGGAAAAACAACTTTATTGAAAAGGTACAAGATGTCTGGCATGGATAGTGGAAAGGACGACTCGGTTCCAAAACCGAGGACGGGTCGTGCGAGGCACAATAGCTGCCAGCCGCTAAAGAGAGAAATGATAAATAGTGCTTATTCCTTATCATTCAAGCGTCTTTCAACTTTAGAAAATTTGGAGAGCACAGAGAGAGCGACGCGAAAAGATTGCTGGGGATTTCATAAGAAGTTATCTGAAGGTGATCAACGGTCGAAGGGAGCGAAAGACATTGGATCACGTAGGTGGCTATATAGTAGCGTCGGAGAGAAGGATTTGGCGCTACTGTAGATTCTTATTCGGACACTGATGGTTAGTAAAAGCGTATGCAGTATATATGTGTTTGTACAAATCTTAAAAATAACTACTTGTAGAAATCAATATAATTTTGACAAATACATAGAATATACTAAAGTTATATGTTGTACGTAAATGATCGATGTATACAAAATAATAATAGATACCTGAACCTGTATGTAGGTCGAGCGTGAGTGGTAATTGTGTTGGGTTGAAAACTTGCTCGTAGAACTTGTTAAGATGGATAGTTCACCTGTTAACGAGGCGTCAACCTCTGGTCGGACAATTGAGTCTAATAGTAAGGTTAAAGTAAGATTGGAACAATTCTCAGGTTTTCCTGGTCAATTAATATCCTATCCTCCTGGTTCTGATGCCTTCAGAGAATTTTTTAAGGCTAAGGCGGCTGTAGGAGGGACGGGGGGTAATAGTATAGAATACGCCGGTAAGCAGTCGAGGGGTTGTACAGTAGCGACGGGAGAAGAATATTTTTATCTGTTGGCTAACTTGGAAGTGGAAAAATGAGATAGGGGTATAGATGAGTCGACCTCATTAGAATATTTTGATGGGGGGTGTTCGGAGTGACCTCCTTGAGGGTTTTTTTGTGTTACCTATCTCAATTAGAGTACGGGTTGAGTCTTCCCCTTACCAATTTGGCAAATAGGATTATGAATTCGATTGGGGGCTGTCCTGTTCAATTGAACAGGAATATGTGGGAGGTAATAACTGTTTGCGATCATCTGAATGAGAAATGGGAAAATGAGGGGAAAGTGAGGAGGACAACCCCTAAGGACATTTTGCAGTTTTATGGTGTGAAGAATTATAAGGCCAGTGGTGGGGCATATTTTTGTGCGAGCGCATCTCGGTAATGCTTCTTCGATCTGAATTCAGCAGGTCGAATCTGGAATGACAACGTCATATGGGTAAAGGGTAATTGCCTTCAGAGAGATGACGAAGAACCTTTGGACCTTTGGTTTAGAACTGTAAAACAAAGTAAGTATAGCCATGCATAGATAATATTATTGCTATGTTTGAACTTATGCCTGTAGCTGATAGTAAAAATATTGCGCATGACAGGTGTGAAGTCCCCCATAGAGAGGAAAAAGTCTTTGTTGGAAAAAGTTGTAGAGGAGGCGGCTGATCTCGAATTTGTGCTGGAAGGAATTGGACTTAGTAGAAGGAAAAGGGTTGATAGAAGATCGAAGAAGATTATAAAAGCTCAGCCGACCAGGCTGATGGTGGGTGTTGACGAAGGGAAAAAGCGAGTAACTGGTGGGGAAGGTCAAGCCAACTTGGTCAAGACCCCTGGAATGGATAGCTCGGTCTAGTCGGAACCCATTATGTTGAGAAAAATAGGTAAAAAATATCTGAAAAAATGGATGTTTAAGACTCTGCCGATCTCTGGTACCACTGGAAGTGGTGAGGTCGTAAAAAAAAAAAGGAGAATGGTCGAGCCTTTGGGGGAGTCGGGGGAGAAGGCTATTGAGGGGCTATCTGGTGTGGTGGACGACCTTAAGGAGGTTGAGGAAAGGGCCAGGCTGGCAGCTCTTCAAGGAGAGGAAGACACGAGAAAGATGGTAAGATTATATTAATTAAGTAAAAAGATTGCTTTATGTGTTTTGAGCTAACACTGAGATCGATTCGCGCGCTATTGGTTGCTAGTCTTGTTAAGGGAATTTGGCTCGGAGTTGAGGAGGAAAAATCCGAGCTGAAGAAGACAAAGATCGAGCTGGAAAAGAAGCTAGCTCGAGCTAGGACTGATATTCTGATGGGAGTAAAGCAGCTGGAGGCTCTAAAGGTTTCCCATGTCGTGGCAATTGGTCAGCTACAGACGGAGGCAAGAGCTAATCTAGGGGAGATTATTGGGGAGCGCGATAGGCTGGGGCGCCACCTTATGTCGAAGGGCTATTCTGAGGAGGAGGTAGATGCCATTAAGGCAGACACCTATGTTGAGAAGTAAGATGAAGAAGTGGAAGAGGTAGCTGTGGGGGTCGCTGATGGTCTAGACGGTGTCTCCTGTCAGACGGTGCTTGACAATCAAGGGGATGACGCCGACCTCCCAGAGGGTGATAATGAGAAGGTAGGGTAGAAATGTGCTTTTGTATGAATATTTGTAAACTGTTAGATTGTGTGTATGGAGGAGACTTTTGTAGGTTGACCTTTTTATTTTGTTATAAACTTCTTGTAGGCACTAGAAAAATGAGTCTCAGAATAAAAGATCTAGAGACCGGACTGGTCAGGGAAGGAGAAACCTCTACAGCCTTGCCGTCTACCCGAGAGGAGCTACAGGTTAGATCAGAATAGGTCTTTCGATTTGTATAGAATGTAGATACAGATTAAAAATTTATGCTACTAGTTTTTTGAAAATAACACTAATATAGTGCATAGAAAAATTCAACGCTCAGTATATAAAGTATCATATCGAAAGTGTGTACCTTAGACTTAGTAATATATCACGTGAAGCATTTATCTAATAATATACCCCGACCTTTTTAGTCTAAAAGTATTTGCACGCCGTAGATGTTAGAAATCATATTTAATTTTAGAAAGAAGATATATATATATATATATATATGTGTGTATATATATACATATTGATGGTATTCTAAATCGAACTGTATTAATATCTTTATATTGTATAGGTCAAATTAGATTCAGCTCGCTCGCATGAGGATGATGTACTCCAATGTAACTGGGAATTTGCAGAGGTGTTTGATAGGATGAGGGAGGTAAAAGAGAACAGAGGAGATTAACATGTAAAGGTGTGTTTTAAACTTGCAGAGGTAACCCAGGCTGTTCCCGACCTCACTCATAAGGTCAAAGAGAAAGACGTTAAAATAGACAAGGGGCAAAAAATGTTGGCAGAGAAAACAGAGCACGCCGCGAAGCTTCAAAGTCGGGCTGACGCTTTGGTCATTAAAGGTAAGCAGGCTGACATGGCTCAATACTGTATTCAGGTGCTAGAAATATCGGAGGAGCAATTTCAATATGAACTTCAGAATTGTAAAAACGAGATGGAGCGACTGAAACATAAAATGGATGAAATAGACAACGAGCTAAGAGTAGTTTAAGAAAATCTATCATCTTAGGAAGCCGCGGCTGAACATTTTCATATAGCCCTACTTGCTAAGGATATGGAGTTTCGGGAAATGCAACAAAGGTGTAATGATTTAATTGAGAGGGTGGCACGATTAAAGCCCAAACTGGCCTAAGCCATTGCGCGTGCTAAGAAAGCCAAGGCTAGAGAGCGCTCAAGGGGAAGTAGAAATGAGGTTAAGGCTCCTTTAGTCCATGGGGATGTAGTCAGTCTCTCAGGTCAAATTAGAGAGCTGGAGAGTGACGTGTCTCGCATTCAGGGGGATGTCCAGAGAAGAAATTCAAACTTAATGAAATGTCTGTAGAAGTTGGATGCTGCTCTTATTAGGAAGAAGGTCTTGGAAGGGGAAATCAGGGCAATGGAAATGTTGATGGAGAGGAAAGAGGAATTATTAAAGGATATTCCATCTAGGGAAGAGTTGAACGCAAAAATTAACAGACTTTGAGCCCAGGTAGTGAACCTGGAGGCCATGAATATGGCTGAATTAGCTATATATAAAAAAGTTGGAAGAGAATGTAACACATGATGCTAAAGTTGATATGGAAATGATTTATCAGAAGAACTTGTATTCTAGATTGGAGTCACGCCTTGAGAAGGGGAGAGCAAAATTTGCAAAGATAGTCGTACCTGATGCGTCACGCTCAGACTTTATAAGTTGATAGTTGTGTATTTTGTAAAGGAAGTAAAAAGACTTGAGTTAGAATGATATACCTTGTTCAAAAGTCTGTCGGATAAGGGGTATATTTTCGGAGTTAACATAGATTGAGAAAACTGTATGGCCTCCATGGAAACCAATTGGGGCCCTTGACCTGCTGACCTGATAGAGAGGGGTAAAGTTGTTGTAATTCATAAAATGAATATTCGACCTCTTGCTGTAGGGGGAAGCACGACTGACATCCCTACTATAGGGGGAAGCACGACTGATATCCCATCAGCAGAAAAGAATTCTTTGTAATATGAATTTGACCTAAAATATAAATAATATCTATCGCAGACACATTGAAATAGATGAAAGCTAGTATAACCTTTGCCTTATCTTTGTATCTGGTGGGGTCTTTGATATAAAACAAGTTTTTACACCTGTTTCAATCGCAGAAATGGGTTGAGTTAAACCAAGTTGAAACTTGATTGAACTATAGAAATGTTGCAGACATATTGAAAGAGTTGAAGGCTAGTATTACCTTTGCCTTATCTTATGCCTGATAAAGTCGTTGATTTGAAACAAGGTTTTATACTTGCTCAATCGTAGAGATTTAGTAGAGTCAGCCGAACCAAGTGTTATCCTTGATCTAGCCGTTATAAATGACCCGAACAAGCTGAAGTAGATGAATGCTAGTATTATCTTTGCCCTATCTGATGTTTGCTAGAGTCTTTAATATGAAACAAGTTTTAACACTTGCTACAATCGCAGAGATTTAATAGAGTCAGCCAAACCAAGGGTTATCCTTGATCTAGCCATTATAAATGACCCAAACAAGTTGAAGTAGATGACGGCTAGTATTATCTTTGCATTATATGATGTTTGGTATAGTCTTTGATTTGAAACAAGTTTCTACACTTGCTGCAATCGCAGAGATTTAGTAGAGTTAGCCGAACCAAGTATTATCCTTGATCTAGCCGTTATAAATGCCCCAAACAAGTTGAAGTAGATGAAGGCTAGTATTATCTTTGCCCTATCTGATGTTTGGTAGAGTATTTGATATGAAAAAAGTTTTTATACTTGCTGCAATCGCAGAGATTTAGTTGAGTCAGCCGAACCAAGTGTTATCCTTGATTTAACAGTTATAAATAACCCAAACAAGTTGAAGTAGATGAAGGTTAGTATTATCTTTGCCCTATCTGATATTTGGTTGAATCTACATAAGTAGAGAGATGTTTGTGAAAATTTTAGAATTTTATTGATAAGTTCAGAATTTACATTGGGTAGAGATGAAAATCTCACTTTTGGAATTAAAAAACAAAATAACAAAAGTGAGGAAAGAAAATGGAGTAGTAAGACGCTTAACGATAGTACCGTCTCAGTCGCCTAGTGTTCCAAGGATTTGAAATGGGGATTCTCTATTGCATCATGAGATAATATGATCCCAGGCTTGAGAGACTTGTAATAATGGATGGACCCTCCCAATTGTCGACTAATTTTCCAGCATGAGGCCCTTTGCGATGTTAAGAAATTTCTCTGAGGATAAGATCTTTGATTTTGAAGGCGCGACTTCTGATATGGTTGTCGTACGATCTAGCAAACATATGATGATATCGACCTAGGTTAGCGATGGCGTATTCCCAAGTTTCATCTATCATATTAAGGTTACAAGCTAATTCGAACTTATTTTCCACGTCAGTTAGCTCGTGGTCGCGAACTGGATGATGATATTCAGAAGGAATGATGGCCTCAGTAACATAAGCAAGGAGTAATAGGGTATACCCAGTTGGTTATTTGGGAGTGGTACGATAGGCCCATAGGACATGAGGCAGCTCGCGAACCCAATTATTTTTTTTCTGTGAGTGAAGCCATTTTTTTAGTCCATCCATGATGATTTTGTTGGTGATTTCAGCTTGGCCATTACCTTGAGGATAGTAAGGATTGGATGGTGAGCGGATGATATTGTGGTGGTTTAGGACGGTTACAACTTTATCTCCCATTAATTAGGGCCTATTATCGATATGAATTAGGTGGGGGCACCCAAACGGAGTGATTATGTGGTACCTGATAAAATAAATGACCTCGTCTTCTCTGGTTTGACATAGTAAAGCTGCTTTTACCCATTTTGTAAAATAATCGGTAGCTACGAGTAGGGGATGGCAGTTACCTGGGGAGTTAGGGAATTTACCGATGAAATCTAGTGCCCATCTTTTGAATGGCCAGAAAATCTTACTTGCATGGAGTTCGAGCGCAGGGGCACGTATCATGTATCAATGTCTTTGGCAGGTGTTGCATCTGTGGGAGTACTCCTCTGCTTGCTTGCACATGCTGGGCCAGAATACTCCTTGAGTGATAGCTCTGTTTGCTAATGATAGACCTACGGCATGGGAGCCACAAGTTCCTTCATGTAATTCGCGAAGCAGTTTATTTTCTTTTGATTTGTAGATGCACTTGAGGTAAGGTTCGGTAACGGAAAGGCGGTATAGCATACAGTTTTGATTAGTGTAGCGCTTCGATTTTTTGATCAGCTGTAAGTACCCTTTTGGATCTGCTGAGAGTGGTCTATCGCAATGGTTGTTGACACCGAGGTAGGCTAAGAAAAGCTTTCGCCAATCGTCATCTCTCCCTTTATCGCCCCAAGTGTTGATCGTGTATATAGAAATGCGATCAATGCTGGGGGTTGAAATGATTTTGATCTGGAGATATCGAGCTTCTGTACCCAAGACCCTGGCAAGATATGCCAAAGAATCGGCATGTCTGTTTTCACCTCGAGAAAGATAATTAAGAGTTAGTTTCGCTAACTTGCTCATCCTATATGTAACGAGGGCTACGTATTCGATCATCTTTCTATTCTTTTTATATTGCTCTGAGTAGTGGTGGACAATGAGTAGTGAATCTGTGTAAACTGAGAGTTCGGGGACATCGAGCTCAAGAGCGAGGTTGAGTCCATGAATGAGAGCTTCATACTCTCGGTGACATTATTTGAGGCCTCAAAGTTTAAGCGGATTGATTTCTCAATTCTTTCATTGGAAGGGGTAATTAAAACGATTCCGATTCCTAACCCTTCGGATCCTATTAATTCATCTGTGAGAAGTCTCCACCCTGATGTAGTGATCCATTCATCTCAATCGTCGAATGGCTTGGGGGGTGGCTCTTCAGGTGTTTCTTCTGTAAGGTCTGGGTCGTGCTCTTCCCACTTGGGATCCTCTACTAGAAAATTTGCAAGAAAATCAGTATTGGCCTGACCTTTTTTAGAATGACGCATCTCAAACTTGATATCATGTTCTCCCAAACTGACTGACCATTGTTACACTCTTCTTGATTTTTCTTTCTTGGATAGAAATTCCCGAAGTGGGTAGATCGTCATGACTTTGACTGAATGAGCTTGGAAGTAGTACTTGAGTTTTTGTGAATTATAAACAAGAGTGAGAAGAAGTTTTTCAATTTTAGAGTACCTTGTTTCCGCTGGCTAGAGGCTCTTGCTGATGAAGAAGACTGGTTTCTATATTTTCTCTTCCAGGCGAATGAGGACTGAGCTGAGGAAAGTATCTGTGACTGCTAAGTAGATAATCAATTCCTCATTATATACTGGGGTACTTATTATGGGATACCTCGCCAAATAGGTTTTGAAATCCTGAAAAAACTACTTCGCATTCTGGTGTCCATGTGACCTCTGTATTTGGCTAAACTTTTCCTCATTTGGTACATCCCTGGAGTAATAGGAATAGCCAACAGAAGCAGTTTGAAGATTTAGAAACATAACGGTTGATAGCGGCAATCTTGCAGGCAAGTTTCTGAACGTCTTTTGTTGTTTTTGGAGAGGGCATGTCGAGGAGAGCCTAAATCTGATATGGATTGGCCTCAATCCCCTTCTTGCTGATAAGGTGACCGAGAAATCAGCTGGAATTGATCTCGAATTGACATTTATCAGGGTTGAGACGCATCATGTAAGATTTAAGAATGTTGAATATAGTTAAGATCTGAGATGTGATTGACTGACTGTACATTCTTGAACAAGAGATCGTTGATGTAGACTTCAAAAACTTTCCCTAGGTGTACTTTGAACATAGTAGTCATCAACCGTTGATTTGTGGCACCCGCATTCTTGAGTTCGAAGGGCATGACTTTGTAACAATAAAGACCTTTTTCAGTGATGAAAGTTTTTTCTCTTGATCTTCTTCCAAAAGTGGAATTTGATTATACCCCGAAGCAGTGCCCATCATAGATAGGAGGTAATGGCCTGCTCTAGAATCGAGGATCTAATGAATGTTTAGACGAGGGAAACTTTCCTTTGGAGTATGTTTGTTCAGATCTGTGAAATCTGTGCAAACTCAAATATTTCCGTTCTTCTTTGAGACAGTGATAATGTTGGATATCTAGTCTGGATACTTGTCTTCTCGAATAAATCCTACTTTGATCAATTTCTCGATCTCAGTGTTAACTTCATCTCAAAGACGAGGTGAAAGTTGTCATTATTTTTGTTTGACCGCTGCGGCGTTGATATTGATAGCTAATTTGTGACAGGCCATGGCTTGATTGACCCCAGGCATTTCTTCGAAAGGCCATGCAAAAATGTCTCGATTGAGTTGTAGGAACTGAATGAGAGCATTTTTTTCGTGCTGAACTAGCTTAGTATCAATGAAAGTACCTCTGCTAGGTCCATCAATGTTGATATACTCTGTGGGCTCCTCTGTGGATGGCTGATTGTTGAGGTGATCAGCTTCCTGTAATTACTATTCAACAAATCTATTTGAAGTATCTAGGATAGCAGATACGGTATTTTCACAAGATCGAGGGAGCTTCTGACTACCTCTGATTTCATAAATACCATTGTCGTGTTTGAATCAGAGTGCTTGATGATAGGTAGAAGCGATTGCGTCCATGTTATGTATCCAACACAACATAATCCTGAGATAATAAGATTTGGCATTAATGACATAGAAAATGACGCCGATGGTAGATGGTCCTGCGGTAATATGTAAGATGATCTTCCATACTTTTTCTTCCTTGGAACCGTTGAACCCACTGATATCGGTGTCACTGTGAATAACTTGGTCGGCCAAACCCATCTGGTCGACCGTACTTTGAAAAAGAATCTCAATGCCGCTTCCCGTATCGATCATTATTATGTGCATGACGAACTTCTTCATCTTGAGTATTATGACTAATGCATCATGATGTGGAAACTTGACATGACTAGTATCGTAATCTTCAAAGGAGATCCCGAGTCGGCGATTGTTCGACTTAGGAAGAAGCCTGGCTTCTTTGTCTTGCGGTGTGAGATCGCAGTATTTCAATAGTCTCCTACGTTTTGATCTGTTTGAATTGGTAATCTGATTAATTTGATCATGTTGCTGTGGTGCATATAGTTGAGATGCTTCTCCTTAGCTCGATCATTGACCTGAATAACTTTGTGCTGCTTCTTATAACTACCATCTTTGTATGACTTCAGATCGACAATATATTCGAGTATCCGTCCCTCTTTAAAAATGAACTCGAGCAACCGCTGTAGAGCATAACAATTGTTAGTAGTATGATGATTTACCTTATGATGCAGGCAATATGGTCGATTATCGATTTGTTCCTGCGGTTGAGAGACACGGTAAAGGAGATCCTTTAATCGCAGTGGAAAAATTGTGGAGACTCAGACGTTCAGTTTTAGGTGGATAGGTTTGATTGGTGAACAGCCTTTCCGAGGGTAACCATCGTAGCCCTTAGTGCATTTCTGATCTCCCTGTTCCTCCTTGGGTTTACTGGCTTGATCTGTAGATGGGCCTTCGGTAGAGAGGACGGATTTAGTAGATTTCTGTCGTTCGGACATCATCCTCTATAGGTCGACGTAACTATTGACTTTGGTGATCATCTCCTCCAAGGTCGCAGGTTTATTAGGGAAGATGTATTCTTTGGCCTTGCAGTCGAGCTGGAGATCATTTGTGAAAGCAGTAACAACCAGTTTTTGATCGAGGTTATCCACTTTTCGCGCGAGCATTAAGAATTTCCTTGAGAAATCTTCGAGCTTCTCTCTATGCGACTGTTTAAGACCGATAAGAGAATACAAGTTCACCTCATTATCTATGCTGTGAGTATACGTCTTGATGAACTGCTTCTGCATCTGATTGAATGTGTAAATGAAGTCCTCAGGGAGATAATGGAACCATCGAAGTGGTTCCTCCTGTAGACTTATGGCGAACAGACGGTTGAGGATGTGGTTGAGACTGGAGTACAACTCCAATGGATCATGGTATCGGTGAATGTGTTCCTTTAGGCCAGTACCTTTGTATTTACAAATTTTGGGAGTATGAAAACCTTTTGGTATCACCATATCGAGTAGTTCCTTGGCAATCAGACTTCCTTGTAACTTTGTGGTATCGCCGGTAGTACCCAGAACCTGTGCTTCGATCAACTCCTTAATCCGCAAGTCTATATGCTCTTTTGTGATGTAAAGACGTATAGGTTGAATTTCTGGATAATCTGGCTGTGGATGATGAATGTTCGTACCTTCGCTCAGGTGATCTCGTGCTAGAACTTGATGCTAAGGTCACTGCTCTTCCTCCTGACGGATGGAAATTCGGTGATCTCGACTGACTTTGTACTAAACTTCCCCCCCAAATGTATGGAGGGTTATGGTTCGCGTTCTAAGTTCCTAGAAATAGCTTTACTGGCGACTCCCCGAGGTCCTAATCTTTCCCTTGCTGAGACGCGGGAGGTCTTTGAAAGCTGATCGTGACCTCTGGCTGGAGAAGCCTACATAGTATTTTGCAGAGCCTCTAGGGCAGTCTATACTGCTGTCATCTAATTTTCATGCTGTTTGAGCGCTATCAAACAAGATTGTCGTTCTGTATCGATCTCTTTTTCCCGGAGCTCCCGATCCTTTGTTAACTGAAGTTTGAGTTCAACACATTTTTTATCTCTGCGTTGAGATTCGCCCGTAACTCTATGAGCTGCCCGACTCCATGGACACTTCGAGCTGAGTTCCAATAGCAGGTCATCTAGAAGTAACCATAATTGAAAGTTGTAATGAAAGACTGCCTTAGGATATCGTAGAAATGCAATATTTCTCATAGACGGCGCCAATTGTAATGGCCAAATTTTGTAAGCTCAAAATGGCTTGGAATTCGCTATCATACCAATGAACCTGTAATAATATTCTAATAGAAATAAAGAAATGAAACAGGTAATTTTAGTGTAGAAAACTTATGAATAGGTAAAAAAACCACGACCTCGTATGGAGAATTTTTGTTGAAAGTATCGTTATTGCTTGAGGCGGATATCTTATTACAAGTGATCTCTAAAAATAAAAATGCTTGAGTCTTGTAACTATATATTTTGACGATTTATCGAGAATCTAGAATATGCACTTTCTAGGCGATCTCTTGTGTAATTTTTTGGTCCCTGTCTCTTCTGGAGCTTTTTCTTTATATAGGCCTTCTCCACAGCTCTCCATCGTGCTGGGGTATGTTCTCCGAACAATGTGGGTAGTGGCGATTGACATAGTAGCTGGCGAGTTCATGTGAGATAGGTATCTTTGACTGGATAAGGCTATTTCAGTTTAAGTTCGGCCCACATTTTTGACCAGTTTGTGGGGTAGGTTGAAATGTTTGAGTGAGGAAGTGTGTTAAATAAGCATGAGTCCGAGATGGAGGTAATTTAAACTAGGTGAGTTCAACTTTCGGTGAGATCAAGGGATAGGTCCCTACACTAATCGATCCATCAACTTACCAGTTAATCGACAAATATTATAGTTTAGTGAGGGGCTTCAAGAGTTCCAGCAAATATAGTTTGAAGTAAAATAATGATAGACATAAAAGACTTGTATTTTCTTTCAAAAAGAATAGCTACAAACAAGTTTAAAAAATTGCTAAAATCCATGATTTTGATCTACTGGAACTAACTCCACAAACTGGGCAGTTCTATTCTTTCTCTTCATTCATCCTTTTTCTAAGGAAGGCAGTCTATGTTTCCATCCTCTTCTTTATGGCTATCACATATAGGTGAGCATGAACCGATAAAATCAAGCCGAACCGAGCTAAACCAAACCGCACAATTCAGTTATGTCGAGTGTTGCAGTTTGGTTATGTTCTTAGATATAAAAATTGATTAAGGTCGGTTCAGTTTTTGATTTTTGATATTGATTGACCGAAAACACCAAACCGAGCCAAGTTTTAATTTCTTCAAGTCAACTATCCCAGTAATGCAAAAACTCAGACCTTCAATCTAGAGAGAGAGAGAGAGAGAGAGAGAGATGGGCTTCTGAAATCGGTTGGAGTTTGTCTTTTAATTGACTACCTCGACAAAGCTTGTAATGCTCCAATCCAACTCATGATCAAGATGTCGATGATTCAAGTGGGGATCCAAGAGATGAAGAACATGGTGTGGAGAAGGATGTTTGGGGTAATTTCCAAGGATTTGTATGGCTAATTTGACCTTGTCATGTTTGGGGTTTTAGGTATAATGAATTTCTAGGTTGATTGGTGATGGATGGTTTTCATGAGATTGAAAAAGATTTGGTGTTTAATAATTTCTAGGTTTTATTTGATTATTTTCCCTTTTTCTACATATGGGTTTTGACACTTTCGGTCAAAGCAGCTCCAACAGTTGAGTGTGGGTCTCAATCCTAATGAGTATCAATTCAGAGTACATTCAGATCAATTTCTCGACATCTCATCAGCTATAAAGGGATTGAGGCCGATCCAGATTAAATTCGGTCTTTCCTCAACATGCCATCTCCAAAAATGATAAAAGACGTACATAAATTTACTGACAAGATTGTAGATATCAACCGATTCATTTTAAAATCTTCAGACCGTTGTCATTGGTTGTTCCTACTATTCTACGGTTGTACCAAATGAAGAAAAAGTTTAGCCAAATGCAGAGGCTCAATGGACATCAGAATGCAAAGTAGCATTTCAGGATCTCAAAACCTATTTGGGGAGGTATCCCTTAATGAGCACCTCAATAGATAATGAGGAACTGATTATCTACCTAGTAGTTACAGATACTTTAATTTTCTCTATTCTCATTCGACTTGAAGTGAAAATCAAGAAGCCAGTCTATATTAGCAAAACCCTCATTTAAGTGGAAACGAGGTATTCTAAAATTGATTACCCCTTCCAACAACATAATTGAGAAATCAATATGCTTGGATTTTGAAGCCTCCAACAATGTCACTGAATATGAAGCTCTTATTTATGGACTCGACCTCGTACTTGAGCTCGGTATTCCAGAACTCTCAGTTTACATAGATTCGCTACTTATCGTCTACCATTACTCTGAGTAATATAAGAAGAATGACAAGATGATTGAATATGCTGCCCTCATTACAGATAGGATAAGCAAGTTCGCGCAAGTAACTTTCAATTATCTTCCTCGAGGTAAAAATAAATACGCCGATTCTTTGTCATATCTAGCTAGGGTCTTAGGAACAGAAGCTCAATATCTCCAGATTGAAGTAATTTCAGCCCCCAACATTGATTGCATTTCTATATGTATGATCAACACTGGGGGCAATAAAGGGGAAGACGACGATTGACGAAAGCCCTTCTCAGACTACCTCGTTATCGATAATAAATGCAACAGACCACTTTCAATGGATCCAAAAAAGCATCGACAGTTAATCGACAACTCAAAGCGCTACACAATTCCTTAGACCGCCATTTAGTAACGGGGCCTTACATCAAGTGTGTCTCCAGAAAAAGGCAGACGAGATGCTCCATGATTTACATGAAGGGACTTGTGGCTCCCACGCTGCAGGTTGATCACTCGCAAATAGAGCCATTATACAAGGAGTATTCTGGACGGGCATGCGCAAACAAGCAGAAGAGTACTCACATAAATGTGATGCATGTCAACAATATGGACAAATGATACGCGCCCCAGCGCTCGAACTACATGCAAGCAAGGTGTTTTAGCCATTTAAAAGATGGGCGCTCGATCTTGTCTGCGAATTTCCTAATTCTCCAGGTAACTTTTGATACCTACTCATAGCTACAAATTATTTTACAAAATGGGTAGAGGTGTTTCTACTCTGTCGAACCAGAGAAGAAGAGGTCATCTCTTTTATCTGGGAACACATAATTACTCGGTTTGGATTCCCTTACCTAATTTGTATTGATAATGAGCCACAATTTATTGGAGAAAAAATCGTAACTTTCCTCAACCAACACAATATCATCCACTCACCATCCAACCCCTGCTACCCCCAAGGCAATGGCCAAGTTGAAATCACTAACAAAACCATCTACGAAGGACTTAAGAAAATGCTTTATTTACAGAATAAAGGAAACTGGGTTCGAGAACTTTCTCATGTCTTATGGGCATATCGTACCACACCACATCAATCAACTGGCTGAACACCGTTCCTCCTTGTTTATGGGACCGAAGCCATCATTCCCTCAGAATACCATCATCCAGTCAAAGTTCATGAGCTAATTGATGACGAAAATGAGTCCGAATTGGCCTGTAACCTAAATTGGATCAATGAGACCAGGGAACACGCCATCACCAACCTAGGTCAATATCACCATATGCTGGCAAGTTCATACAACAAATGAGTCATTAGCCGTACCTTCCAAATTGACGATCTCGTATTTAGAGAAATCCCTTAACACAAAAAGAACCTTATGCTGGGAAACTAGGAAAAAATTGGGAGGGTCCTTTCCTTATCACATGTCTCTCAGGCCTGGGATCATATTACCTCATGACTGAAGGGGGAGTTCACATCTCAAATCTCTGGAACACTAGTCGACTGAAACGGTATTATCGTTAAGTCCCTTACTACATTTCAATTTCACGCTTTTTCATTCCAAAAGTGAGATTTACATCTCCATCCAATGTACATCCTTTTCTATTTAATGAAAACTTCCAAGTTTTTTTCTCCCACACATCTCTCTACTTCAGAGACAATTTTACTGATTAAAACATAGGTAGTACTAGCTTTTAATCGACCTCTATACCAGTTAAAGCAAAGATAACCCTTGATTTGACTGATTCTACTAAATTTCTGAGATTAAAACAAAGGTAATATGTGTTTTCGATTGAGGAGCTCTACCAGACCTAAGATTAAAGCAAAGGTAAATCTAGCTTTCATCTCAGTCAATATGGTTGCGACATCATACCAGTTAAAGCAAGGGTAACACTTGATTTGACTGACTCTACTAAATTTCCAAGATTAAAACAAAGGTAATATTTGTTTTCAATCGAGGAGCTCTGCCAGACATAAGATAAAGCAAAGGTAAAACTAGCTCTCATCTCACTCAATATGGCCGCGACATCATACCAGTTAAAGTAAGGATAACTCTTGATTTGACTGACTCTACTAAATTTTTTAGATCAAAACAAAGGTAATACTAGTTTTCAATCGAGGAGCTCTACCAGACATAAGATAAAACAAATGTAAAACTAGCTTTCATCTCTTAATATGTCTGTGACAGATAGTTTTTTCAGGTTACATATTAAAGAACTATAATGGATTCTTTTATGCTGTGGGGAGGTCAGCTACGTTTTACCCCATTACAGGAGTATGACCAGCCATAAATTCCCGAGCTTGGATAGTCACACCAATCCTGCCCAGTTCTACCAATTTAGTAGGTCGAGGGCCAAACTTCATTTTCAGGGAGTTCATTCAATTTCCTCGATCTATATCAGCTCTGCAAATGCCTCCCCTTAGTGAAAAATAGTCATGCAAGGTATTCCTCTCTAACTCAAGCCTTTTTACCTCCTCTACAAAATAGGCGATCGCCGCCATCACTAATTATGAGTGTGATGCCTCAGGTATAACCACCTTAGGGAAATTCACTCTCGTCCTTTGAAGGCGATTTTCCAACTTCTTATACCGTTCTTTTTACCATTCCATTTTTTGATGCAATCGATCCATGAATGCGATGCTCTCTTCCACCTTCTTATTAGCTTTAGCTTATTCAGTCTGATTAATCACCCTCAACTTCGCCACCTGAGCTCGATATGCCTCAATCTCCCTGTTTAAATCTTCCCCAGCCAGAGTTTTCTGTAACAATTTATCTTTCTTCTTTATCAAAATCTTCTTCCCTCTGATTGCCCGCTCTAGCCCCTATTCCCTGGAAGGAGCAACATCCAACTTACTTTGGCACTCCCGTAACCGCTCATTTCCTTGTCAAAAACTACCTTGAGTTCGAGCCACAATTCCCTCCAACTCCTATATTCGAGCAGATAGGCTAACTACATCCTCTTAAACAAAGGAGACCTTGGCATCACTTTTATTCTTCCTCGAGCACTCCCCAGCCTTGGCGTTTCTGGCACAAAAATTGGCCTGCGCTAATTCGGTTTTCAATTATGCTACCCTTTCATTCAACTCGTCACACTTCCATTGTACCGTCCGGAACTCCAGATCTTTAGCTGGTAAAGCTATATGCAACTGCTCAACCACAACTTCTGAGGTATGTATATAATCATCTCGAGCTTTCTTCAGCTCGCTATCATTCTCAACCATTTTCTTCTTCAGCTCATTTCTGGTATTTACTAGATCAGCTCAGGTTTGCTCCTGATTGTTTATTTTACTGATTATTTAGTCTGTCAGACAAGCCATAGAATGACATAACCCTTCCTATAATTTTTCTAACGCCTGTATACGGTATCGAGCCCTGTCAGCATCCATACTCTTTGCCATCAACTCATTATTCTAACTTTTAAGCTTCGCTATGTATTCTTTTATCTCGCAAGCTCTTTTAACCCTTTATTAATTTTAGTATCCTTCTCCTCGATCTTTCGAGCGAGGTTGACAGTAGTTTGGGTTGCCTTCACAAACTTGAAGTGTACCTTTACATGTTGATCTTCCCTGTCTTCAGTCGCCTCTCTCATCCTATCAAATTCCTCCACAAATTCTTGGTTATATTGGCGTATCTCATCTTCGCTCAAGCGAGCTGATTCCAATTCGACCTGCACATTATATATTCAGTATATCAAGTTTGATTCAGAACACTCACTCAACACATATATCTATTTTCTAACGAGATATCCATTTTTTAACATCTAATGTGGGAAACTACTTCTAAACTTAAGGTCGAAGTACAATCTCAAATGGATGAAAAATAACACGTACTTCCAATTCAAAGGTACACATTCTTTATACTTTAATCTTCCAATACTTTGATATTTTATATACACCATTTCAGTGCCAATGCCCATAAATCGATAACAGGTTTTTGGTCTTTCTTAACACTCTATTTTCTTTACTTTCTAGCTCTATATACTAATGATGCATACAAGTCCAATATTTCTTGCTCTTTTCTAACTGATAGCTCCGCTTGCAAAGACAACAGAGATGCTAAAACGTTTCTCTCCTTATCAAGCTCAGTCTCTAAATCTTTTATTCTGAGGCACATTTCCTTAAGTTTCTATAACAAGGTTTACAGGAACAACTTAGCCTACAAAATTCCATCCGACAAACAATATCCCATCAGTTTACAACATTCTAGAAACCATTCATACAAATACAAAATCAACATTCTACTCTACCTTCTCATTTTCTCCCTTCGAATGCTTATTGTCATCACCTTGGTTATCTCGCACCATTTAGGGAGAAACACCATCCAGCCCGTCTGCAACTCCAACAACAACATCTTCCGCCTCATCATCTTCTTCATCCTCAACATAGGTGTCCATCATGATGGCATTCACCTCATCTTCCGAATACCCCTAAGGTAGTACCAGAGTCTATTGTGCTCAATTTCCACCTCCTCAATGTTTACTCTCACTTCTGCGGATATATTGCTAATCTCCACCACTGGAGAAGCCTTCAGTGCCTCCAGCCGCTTCCTCTCCTTAATCAAGTCAGCCTTCAATCGAGCTACGTTCTTCTCAAGCTTGACTTTCTCCTTTCTCAGCTCAGCTTTCTCCTCCTTAAGCCCAAGGCATATCCCCTTCATCAGACGAGCAACGTACAAAATAAACAAAATCGATCTCATTGTTGGTTCGAATCACAATACAAAATGCATCACATATTTAAGAAAACGAGCTTATCATTTTGCTCATCTCCTCCTCTCCATTATGAACTGCAAGCCTCGCCCTTACCTCTACCTCTTTAAGCTCATTTTCTATAATAGGTCAATCTTCTTCGACCTTTACCCCCATCAGCTCAGAAGGTTCAACCCTTCTCTTTTTTGCCTTTCCTGCAATCACAATACTTCCTGTGGTTCCAGAGGTTGAACCACGCTTCAGCATCTTCTTCTTAGGAAACGTTCGAGCTAGTTTGCTCGACGTAGTTGACTCCGTCATACACGCAAAGTCCACTCCAGAGGCCTTGGGAAGATTTATTCGCCGTTCCTCTTCAATTCCTTTCTTCTTGTTGCCATTACCCGTCGTTAGCCTCGTCGATTGAGACTTTTCAACTTTTTTTGGATCAGCTGTTAGCACGTTTCTTTCTGCTAATACCGAATTCTTTCAGCACAGCCTCGTGCTCTGTCCCTTCCTGAGCAACTGTATCCAACAAAGATTCCTTCCTCGTCACCTTGGATTTAGGACTTGTCAATAACAACACATTATCATTAGCGGAGCAACATACAATTTCAACATATCAATCTTATACATTATACATTGTTATACTTACTTTGTTTTACTGTTTTATACAAAAGTTCCATAGGTTTTTCATCATCACTCTGAAGGCAATCATCCTTCACCCATATCACATTATCATTCCATGGTCAACCTGCTAAGTTCAAATCAAAGAAACGAGGCCGAGTCAAGCTCATGAAAAGTATGCCCCTCCACTTGCAGAAAATTTTTTTTACTCTATAAAATTGCAAAGCATCCTCAGGAGATATCCTCCTTTCACTCTCATCTTCCTCCCACAGCTTATTCATAAATTCAATAACATTTATCACCTCCTACATGTGCCCGTTCAACTGAATAGGACATGCCCCAATAATGTTCATAATCCCTTTCACCAGATTGCTGAGGGGATGACTCAACCCGTACTCCAACTGAGACAAGTAATAAAAAAACCTTCTGCTAGGTTACCCTGGACGTCCCCATCAAAATAATCCATAGAGATAGATTCATTTAAACCCCTATCTCTCTTCTCCTTCTTCAAATCAGCCAACAAAAAAAAGTATTCCTTTCTAGATCTAATAACACAACTCCTAAAATGCCTACCGGCATGTTCTATACAACTACACCATCTTCCCCCTAAAGAAGTTAGCTTTACAAAACTCTTTGAATGCATCAGAATTCAGAGGATAGGTTACCAATTTTCTAGGGAAATCTAGAAATTGATCAACCCCTATAACTTCCACCCTATCAAACATTACAATCTGGGAATCTGATCGACCAGAGGTCGATGCCTTATTGATAGGTAAAATGTTAATATCACTGTATCTCTAAAGATGAGGGTTTGATCCTACACAATACTCCTCACGATCGACATACATACAGGTCTAGGTATCGATAATTATATTTTACATATACATCGCCCATATACATATATCTTTCATATATCATATATCATATATCAAACAAGTTTTTTTTATAGATTACTGTAAATAGTAATTTTTAGATTAGCCCAACATAAAATATGATCTTCAAAAATAAAGCATCACAAATTTTCTACTCACCTTCTATGTCAGAATGTGAGTCCGACGCAGTTCCAAATCCTTCCCTCATAACGTTGCTATACCACCTTTATGATACATTCTCCATAACTCTCTCACGCTTTGACTGTTGGTCACTTTTAATTAATTTCTCACAAGATTCTCTACTATTTCTTATCCTTCCACTCTCACTGCTCTTTAAGTTTTCAGAAGTTGAGAAACATTTGAATGAGGAAGATGAAACATTATTTATATTTTTTCTCTCTAACTGCTGACAGTTATTGAGCCTCGTACGAGCCGCCCTCTATTTTGGAACCGAGGTATCCCTTCCACTATTAATATCAGATGTCTTGTACCTTTTTGGTAAAAATATTTTCCCATCATTACTCTTTACCCTATATTTTATTCTATTTTTATCTATATTTTCCAAATCTCCCTCCGACCTCCCCACACCCATGATGACTCACACTTACACGCAATTGGGTTTTCACAGGTTTTACACAAGAAACCAAATAAAAAATAACCTACTTTTTCTATTCTTGCTTTTTCTACTTATGGAAGTAATGACGTCATTTCCAAAGCTCTCCAAAATATGCAAAACCATTTTTCATAACAGTAACAAATAATATTCGCAACAATAGAGGATCGATTCAAGCTTTATTCACATTTTAATTTTTTTGCCAATTATTCAAACCTATTACATACATTTGTACCACACCTATTTACATTCACTTTACTTACCTCACATATAATTGTACCTAAAACACCCCTGATATCCTGATGAACCATATCCGATCAGTTGGCTTCCAATAATCCTCACATCTTCCTATTCGATCTCATCTTCAACAATCAATCTCATAATAAATTTTCAAGCTACAGGATTCACCATTACTTCCCAAAACAACTCCTCATTAAAATAATATTCATAGTCTAGCTCTGCATCGTAGTCCAAAAAACTAAAAATCCGTTCCCGCACTTTAGCTATCTTTATCGCCAACCGCCCCTCAGCGGCATAATGAATTAGCTCAGATCGAGTCCACACCGTGTCTATCCTCTTCCACCTATTTAAAATTCATTTCCCCTATTTTATAAAGTTTTTTGGACTACTGCAGATCCCCCATAGTTCGTGGTATTATCCTTTTCTTTCATAATAGAAAACCCTAGTATCTTGAGAAAAGCTATCTAAACATATCTCACCATATCAACCTCTGTCAATTCGACCTGTTCCATATCAAATTATTCTTTCCAAATCTAATTTTTCTCGACGACCTCTTTGTGCTCGAGTTCCCCTTCCTAAAACATCTACATTTTTCTCTCTCCCCCAAATATCATCCCCCAGGTCGACTACATATATTGCATAAATTACATATTACAGCTCGATTATTAAAACCAAGTTGTACATTCTAATCTCATAAATCTATGGATCATCCATAGCTCGATTTCTAGAGTAATTTTGTACATATATCAACACAAAGTGTTAATAACAAATTTTATTCAGCTTGAATACAAATTACAGGTACTTTACAGATAACTAGTCTTTTAAGAACTCCAACATCAGGTACTTTACATAAAACAAGTTGTCAAGTGCTTTTACAGATCTCAAGTCTTTCAAGAACTCCAACATCAGGCACTCTAAAACATCAATTCCTTCAGTTCATCCGACTTTAGTAATGATTTACCCCAAGAATCCTCTGATGCAAATTAGGCATTGGAAGTTACCATGGGTCTTTCTTCTTTTACACCATCTTACTCTGACTAGAAACTCTGTTTGGATAAAGTCTGGGCATTAAAGAAAAGGACTCCGTGTTTGAACCCACTCTTCGAACAAAAAGTCTTCTCAGCGCCAAAAAATGATGGAAGTACAGAAGTAGATTTTCATTCTCTGTCTTCCTCCTCCATTACCATCGTCGCCTCTTCTATAATCACCACCTCCAAAGAGTTGGTAGAGATGAAGAGGGCCCAGCCTTAGAATCCAGACCTACGCAAGACATTGGTACAACCGCCCTGAAGTTACACTGAACCCCGCATCGACTTCCCCAGCCTTTTCTTCTGCAAGGATACGGAGACAAACCTAACATTGCTCGCATGTCATGACAACATGGTGAAATCTCTACATATAGTAAAAATCTTCCTCAGCTTCAGCCGCTTCATCTTCCGACATACCTTGATACGTCAGAGGAACGAGAACGGGAGTAGGCATCAACAAGGATATATCACATAAATATTTCAACTTCAACTTCTGCATCTCAATAGAAATTCTTTCTTTAAGAACCATTTTTTGGGTCTTCACCATCGTCAAATCTTTTAGAGAATTTGGCAACAAACAAGCATACTTTGCCACAAACCTCAGTACAGGTACTATTTATATAACCCTACATTTAATGTGCAGGTACGTTTCTCCAAGCGTCATTATTCAATACAGACCCTAACTAAAACGTAGATTAGTATTCCCATCATCATTTAATACAAAAACGTCACCCCCATAACACATGCATTTTCAACACAGTAAAATCCACATCATTTCTTCCTTTATTTTCAAAGTTTAAACCCGAATACCCATATATCCCCATATTCTTTCTCAACTAAAGCCACTCGTGACTTCGGTTGTGAGGGGGAAATTGTAGGGGACTACCCCTTGATGTAACCCCAAATTGTGTTGCTTCCAGTTTGAATTACCTCCATGTTAGACCCACGCATTCTACACACGACTTCAACAGTCAACATTGCCACCTACTCTACAAACTGATAAAGAATATGGGTCGAGCTCCAATAGAAAAACCTGAACAAGTCAAAGATACATGTCTCTCACGAACTTAACAGTTACTCAGTCAACCGTAACAAACCACATTGTTTGAAGAATGTGCTTCAACACGATGAATAACTGTGGAGAAGACCTATATAAAGGAATAGTTCCAGAAGAGACAGGGACCAAAAAAAATATTCGAGAAATCACCAAGAAAATTACATTTTCTAGATTCTTAAAAAATCCAAAACGTCTTATTCATAAGATTCAAGTATTTATAAGTTGAGAGATTACTTGTAATAGATATCAGCCTCAAGCAATAAAAGTTACTATTACAAAAATCCTCAAATTGAGGTCGTAGTTTTTTTACCTGTTCAGAGGTTTTCCATGCTAAATCACCTGTGTCATCTCATTTTTTTTAATTAGTTTTTGTCACAGGAACATTTGTGTAAGAGCTAATTCCAAGCCATCAAGAGCTTACGGAATTAGACCATTACAAGAAGGGTTTGAAGAAGAATAGAGAGATGAGAAGGTTTGAGACCCACTTTGAGAATCAGCTGCTATGGATCCTAATTCTTTTCTTCCATTGCTGAAACATCCCAAATCAGTTTTTTGTTATAAGAGATGTTAATACAAAAGGTTTGGTGGTGGTTTTATTGTAAGAGATGCTACTAAAATACCAATTGAATAGCATCAAAACATTTTAATCATAGGACTTCACATTCTTATCTCCCCAATTTTTAGATACAATTCAAATGATTTTTAAACCCATCTTTAACAACCCCTATTTTATTTCTTCTTCTTCTTCTTCTATCTTGAAAAATATATAAAATTACATCATCATTCACTAATGGTCATCATTTAACAAAGCAAAACAAAGATCCCTATAAAAGAAATGTTGTGAAGAGTTTAATTTGATTCTTTGAGAAATCCTAAAGAGAGAAACAAAGATAGGGAAAGAAAAGAAAATTGAAAACATTTCTATTTCGGTTCAATGTTGGTTTACATTATTTTATTTTGGGTCAGTTTGGATCGATTTTTGATCCCAATCAGTTCAATTTCGATTTCATATTTAGGAAATCAATTTATGTCGGTTCGGTTTGAGATTAGGTTGAAACCCGACCAGAACTGACCCATGCTCAGCCTTAATGGGGAATATAGATTTGTTTGGGGAACATTGGTCAAGTATTATACCCGTTGTGGTTACTTCAGCAGAGGTTCATAGCTTGCCCCAAGACTTCAATTTGCCTGACTTGGAGATGAGGCCTGACATAGGGTGGAACAAGGAGTGGACAGGGAGGCGTCAAACGATCCCCATCAACCGCTTGAGGGACCCGCCACCCATGCCAACTTCCTACGACTTAGTAAAGCTCTGGAACCTGAGTATGGGTATGCGGTAAGTCGCCCCCACAGAGTCTGTGCGAGACGTCGAGACGATCACATCGTTGACAAATCAAAATACTACTTTGACGAGGGGTTATGACAATATTAATGAACAACTACATCAGGATGTATGAAATTTATTTATTTATAGCTTTCAAGGTCATATTTATTTTGTCCAAATCTAAATAAATTTTCTTTCTCCCTTTCAGAACTTAGAGCTGAGGACGACACCGACTTTACAGGTGGTATTGCTATCAGATGGATCAAGAGTTAGGACTAGTCAGAGGAACCGTGGACCTGGCATTCAAACCAGGGGAACCGGCAATATCCGCAGGGGGCGGGGTACTCGATATGATATTGGTCCGTCTTAGTAGATATAGTTTTTGAGATGAGTGTTCTTGTAGCCAAATATTTGTATTGTGTGTAACAATATTTTTTTATTTAAATATGTTGTACTGTACGACTTTTGTTTTTCTTTATAAGTACTTGCATGACCTGATGTCCTATTTTTTAAATTTAATTATTATCGATCAATTTTGGCTCTAACCTGAATTTAAATGGAAATACAATTACAATTATTAAAATTGTAGTTTTATGCAAGAAATTAAACTAAAAACAGATACAATGAAAACCGAATTCATCGTTCGCGACTGATGTAGGGATTAAACTTAGACCATTCAGTAAGGATGAGTAGATCATGTCCATAGTTGAAAAGTCAATAATTTGTAGGAAGATCAGGAGGAACATAGTTCTAGTAAAAAATATCTTATGGAGTCTCGAACAGGAGCGACTGGTTTTATTTCTCATACCATTCATCTTTGGCTTTGCACAAAATATAGGCTATTAGAATACCTCTGACCTGTCTATCAATACTCTTCCATATCTCATGAAACTCATCATATTTGACCTTAAGTACATTCCACATGCTGTATAAATTTATAGGAGGGTATCGAAGTTCCGTGTGCTCCCTGAATCAGACATGAAATCATCCTATACCTGATCGAAGTTAAGTTGTCAAAGAGGAGAATTATCAACAAATTCCTGCCAGGGCGCGGCGAGGGCACAATCTTCATACCAACCAAATACCACTAAAGAATCCCCTATTAGAACTAAAAAAATCAACATTATTGAGTTGAAGTGGAGGGACTATTGTTAGAGCATCTCTAGCCAACACATGCACACATACACGCACACACAATCAATAAAAGAAACCAAAAGAAGAACTAGCCGTTATGGGAGTTTATGGAATACGGTGGTATTTTGATTATCCTTCGGAAATCAAAAGACTGCCGTATTGTCTGATCTCCCACAATGGCTCATTCTTCTTCCCTTTATTCCTTTTTCTTCCCATTACACTTCTCTTTCTTTGTTCCTTCTTCCCCTTCTACGTAATATCTCAACTTCACAGCCTCAAATGTCTTCATCATCTATTTTTTCATCCATTGATGAGCTTCCAAATGTATTATCCTCCTTTGACGATCTTATATTTGATTGTGATATGACAATGGTTGTTATGCACTAAAATGTATTGAAGCTCGTAGTACATGATGAAACTTTGACAAACTGTAGAAGTATCATAGGCCGTAAGGATAAAAGAAAGATGCAAGACCATAAATTAGGATATTACAGCGTTATGCCGGACTACTTCAGCACTCCTTCCGCATATACTCCGAAAGAGTTTCGACGACATTTTTGTATGAGTAAATAAATGTTTTTAGAAATATTCATTGCAGTTGTTGCACATAATGATTACTTCGTCCAAAAAGCCAATTGCGCAAAAACTATTGGGTTGTCACCCTACCAAAAGATAATCGTAGCACTACATTTCTTAAGCTACAGTGTTGTGGCGGATCTTTTTAACGAGTATTTGAGAATAAAAAAAAGTACAGCCTTGTTAAGTATGGAAATGTTTTGTGTTGCAGTTATAGAAAATTTTGGAGATGAATATCCTCGAGCACCAAATGTGGCCGACATCGAAAGGTTAAAAGTGATAGGAGAGTCACGGGGTTTTCTCAGCATGTTAGAAAGCCATGATTGCATGCATTGGATATGGAAAATTATCCCTAAGCTTGGTACTGTCAATTTACTGTTCATTACCCCAAGGCAACTATAATTCTTGAAGCGGTAGCTTCACGCGACCTTTGGTCTTGGCATGCTTTTTTTCGGGTTACCAGGGGCTAACAATGATATTAATGTCCTATATCAATCACATCTTTTCACCGACCAAGCCGATGGTATCTCTTCGCCTTGTAATTATACAATTCTCAAAAAAGATTAAGATATGGGTTATTACCTACCGGATAACATATATTCCAAATAAGGAACACTTGTCCAAACCATCTCCAATCCGGTCACAGCGAAATAAAAATTGTTTGCTCAACAACAAGGAAGTTGCCAAAAAGATGTAAAATGGGTGTTTGGGATTTTATAATCACAGTTCAATATTGTCAAAAATTTGGTTAAATTATGGAAATCTGAGGTTTTGAACAATTTTATGAAGGCGTGTGTGATAATGCACAATATGATCGTCGAAGAGAAACGAGGTTTATTCCCATCATACTTAGGCTATGATCCAGGGGATCCCTAACCTATCTAAGGGGAACCTATTGTACACAAACTCGGAATAATAAATGCTTTTATAGTAAAAATGAATCGAATTCGAAGTTGAGAAAGATACTTTGAATTAAATAATGATCTAATCGAGCATTTATGGGTCATGAAAGGAAATCTTCATTCCTAGTATTATAATTAGGTATTATCTTAGAAATTTGTATAATTTAATAATTCTTGTCGTATAACGTTATGAATTCTTGATTTTTTATTAAAAAAATATTTGATATTGCATTAATCTTGTATTTGTTTTAACGCAATATTCTCGGAAAAAAAAATTTCTTCAAAATATTACATTCTTCAATAACAAAGTACATTCTTCAAATGAATATATTATTAGAATGTAAACTACGCTCTTATAAATTAAGCAACATTCAGCAAAGTTAAATTATATTTATTAACCTAGAGCGGTACTTGGTCCGCCATTGTTATTGAGATGTCCCATGACCTCAACTTTTCTTTGCTGATAGTATTGCAATACATGTCAAAAAAGATTATTCAGGTCTTTATCCATGATTTTGCGATCATTCCTTGCTTGTTTTAAATCCATTTTGGTTTGCCATTGTTGATTTTCTTTAGGTTTCCATTTCATCTTTTGTTTGTCTCTTCTATAACCATATCTCTGTAAGCATTGTCGCCATACTTTGGCTAGACGTAATAACCTCATCCATGCCCTTATTTCTTGTAACGATTTAAAAAATTTTTGACCGATGGGCCTCACTCCAACCTCATGCAATGAACCATCTAATTCAGAATTTTAAGGAGTGAATTGAGATGTAGCTAGGTCGTCAGGATCCTCCAATAGGTTCTTTGATCTGATTGAGTTCCCTAGAGAAAAATTAGGCGATACTCTCGATGCCATATTTCTAGGTAGATTCCCCACATGGTTCAAACCATTATCATTTAGGTAGCCTATCGCGGTTCTCATGCTAAAATATTATACGCTTCATGGTGTTTGAAGTCATTGCCGACATTCATACCTTGATAGATCTTGTGTGCATCATTTTCCTATAATCCCTAAAATTATTAAATACAAATAAATAACGTGTATATCCAAGAAAATAAATTAAATTGAGTTAAAACAAATTAGAATGTACCCGATCATCATCAGTTTTCCCGCTCTCGTGCCAAAATTGTACTTGAGAAACTATCCCCTTATGGTTTACATATTGTGCATTAAGGGGATACCACTAAGATTTTGTTGACCCAAATGATCCTCATGTGGGACATATTGATAGAAAGTAAAACCTTTTGTACGCCCCATGGTCTGGACAAAAGCCATTACCCGCGCCCTTGCGTGATACGTGAAGTTCGCACCCGTCCAATAAAGTTCAGTATCATCCTCGTTCAAAAACTCAGTGTCATCCGACATTTGCATGTTTTATCTTCGTTTTGCAGGTGTTCCTTTATTTCTTCATTTTCCTTTTTCTTTCCCGGGCGTCGTAACGTCAACAGGTATTGGAGCATTTGCGGAACCCATATTTAACTCAGTAGATTCACCATTGAATAAGTACTTCTAAAAGTAATTTGGAGGTTGAAAACCTTGAGGTTGATTAACTGGAAAGTGTTGATAGTACGGGCTAAATGCCAGAGGTTGTGGTTGAAAGAGTATAAAGGGATTTTGATAATGTACTCCGAAGGTATCCCCTTGTGACATGGTAAACGGAAGTGGGGTATGTAATTGGAATTAAGATTGGTTGTGTTATAGGTATGGAATGAATTTTGGTGATTGATGTTGAGAGAATGGTGTTGAAGGTGGGTTATGGAAGTATGGGGTCAATGGTGTTGAATTATTACTATTGGTGATGGAGTTTGTCATTTGGGACGATGATTTTTTTACAGCGTAGAGGTTCTCTTCTCTTCTCAAAAAATAGAAGAAGTAGACAGATTCATCTTAGCCCACCATAATGGATAAGAGGACTTCAATTGCCGCGTGGTATTCTGATTACCGCCCGGGTGCTAAACTTATTTTTCAGTGTGAGGAGCTTACACTCAGTTGAGTTCTGATAATGCCAGCTCAGCCAACCCAAACTCATTTTTGCACTACCGGGAGACGTTGGGTTTCAGTTTAGGTTTGGCTTAACAAAATAAACCCAACCCAAACTTATTTTTGCACTGCTGGAGATGCTCTCATGGTAGAAACGATTGAAGAGTGATTTGATCTTTGGGGACGATTTCCTATTGCAAAAGTTTTTTTTATTTGTTTATTCAAATTTTTGAAAACCCGATTTGAAATTAGGTGCAGTTTCAGTTCGGGTACGGTTTTTGCTATTAGTTTTTGGTTCGGTTTGGGTCTAAAACTCAGGAACCAAATCAGGTCGATTCAGTTTCAATTTAGGCTGAAACCCAATCCGAACCAACCCGTGCTTAGCCCTACTATCACTTATCATCCACCTTGATTGGCATAAAGAAACAAACAAGATAAATTAAAGTATAAGTTCATAGAGAGGCAAATTGTTGATATAGGTATGCTATACTGCGGGAAAAAAATCCCTCACGAGTTACTACCTTTAATACAAAATATTGTCAACTGCTTTGTAAAATCAATAATAAAAATTGTCGATAACCACGTGTAATTGACAATTTATTGTCGGGCAATAGTGTAATCGACTATTCCATGGTAAACTCTAATCATCTCCTTTTGATATTATTCCAAGTATTTTTTTTTATATCTGTAACATTTGTTTTCAAATATGGACCATAAAATTAATTGCATAAACAATACAAATGATCGATTCTCGACAACCCCTTTTCATCGCTGATCATGGGTTTGTCGAGTTTTTGGAAACAACATCAACAACAACATGGGGAGAAGAAGCAACAATTATTGTGATATGAAGCTAATGTGCAGGATTTAAATGGAGACGGGACCATTGTTTCCTCTCTCTAACATTTATCTTATCTCTCTCTCTTATCGATCATCATCTTTGGTTCCATCACCACCCTTTAATCTGGAGAGCTCCAACTACAAATGTAGCCACGACACCAAAATGCCACAGTAAAAAGCTCATCATCGCCATTATAATGGAATCTCCTCTTTCTAGTTCTAAATCTTTGTAAAATAGCATTTCAAGACGTCATAACCCTAAATCGGCAAACAAAATTAAAAAAATGCAACAAAAACTCTCGCCAAAGCAAGAATAGGTATTTGCCCTAAAATTGTATCCAAAGATTCTAAACATCAGATGGAGTAAGAAAGGGAGGAAAAGAGAGAGTGAGTGAGAAAACCATATCTGACATTCAAAATTAAAACTGGAGAAAGAGAGAGATGAGAGGAAAATAAATATTTGCCAACATGAAGAAAAGAGAGAGAGAGAGAGAGATGCCAACTCATTTCCACCTAATATCATTTAGGCTTCTCTTTTTTACCTCATCTATTATCAGGACCACTCATCTCTAGAGATGTGTGGTTCCTTTTAAGCGAAACTTGAGTGTCTATGAATATATAATAAAAGGCGAGTTATTATAAAGACTGGTTGAGTCATCTAAACGCCCTAATACTCATTATTTAAGCCCAAATTAGTCCTAGAAACCAAAGAACAACAACCAGATTTAAAATTGATTGCCAAATTAAAATCTGTGACACAGATCGGGCGACCAGGTTTCCTTTTTTTTTTTTTTGTAATGAAATTCGAAAGTTTGTCGGGTTTATCTTATTTCACCATTCTCCTAACTAGTCTCTCGGGGCATTCCATGGTACCTCTGCAAGCTACGCGCTACATTTTAAGTCAAGATAAATCTTGGCGGATGACCCCCCGGTGTTGGGTTTTGAACTCGTGACTACTCTTTCCTCTCTCTGAGAGGTGGTCCCAAACCACTGGCCCAACATTAAAGAGGTAGCAGAGTTTCCTTTAACGTGTTCTTTTTTGATACATGGGAAATTAAGGTTGTGATCAAAATCGGGAATGCTGCAAAACATTCAACTCGAGGAAATCTTAAACCACATTAATGTTTAAAATAAAGTTCTAAACTCTAAAAAAGAAATGTTTATTGATCAAACTTGGAATGAGATGATATGAAATACAACATATCGCAAGCATTATATAGGCATTACAAGATAATTTTTTTTTGGCTATGCTAAGCCATAATCTAAACAATACAATACCATATCACCAACTATGAGCAACTATTGCACACTATTTATTAACTACTATTGGTTGCTCAAGCTTAACTTATTTACTTCTGTTACACATGTATGTGCTATGTGCATTTTCTAACACACCCTTAAACTAGATGTGTTAACACTAGTTTATGAAGTAAACATACCACCTTTTGTTATGCTGAGTTTTCCTTGTAGCTCCCTCCCTTAAACAAATTGACTTTGAGTAGCTTCTGAAGTGCCTCAAACGCGTTTAACTTGAGGGATTTGGTAAAAATGTCTGCAACTTCATCTTTGCTTTTGCAGTGAATAAGATCAATCGTCTCATCTTTTACTATATTTTGCAAGAAATGGTAACACACATCAATGTGCTTCGTTCTCTCGTGTTGAACTAGATTTTTTGACAATTTGATTGTCGAACTATTACCGTAATAAATAGAAGTTTCCCTATTTTGATGAAACCCTACTTCACCCAGTATTCTTCTTAACCATATTGCTTGATATACATATGACACATCAACAATATAATCTGCTTCCGTGGTAAATAAAGAAGTAGTCAACTGTTTCTTTTACGACCATGAAATCGCTCCTGATCCCAACATAAAAGCATACCAAGAGGCGTTCTTCCTGTCATCAGGATCTCTACCATAATTATTATCAGTATAGTCGATTAAATCAGTAGCCTCAAATTTTTTGTAAAATATTCCCAACCTAGTCGTACCTTTCAAGTATTGCAGAATCCTCTTTGTAGCATTAGATGTAACTCCGTTCGATTTTCCATGTATCGATTGATGAGGCTGACAACATGCTAAATATCTAGCTTCATCGCAGTTAACTACATAAGACTTTCCACGAGCTACTTATACAATGTGTTGTCAACCTTCTTTCCTTTAAGATCCTTCATTAGCTTCAATCCAACTTTAATTGGCATGCGTACTCCTTCATTTGGGACCATTTCAAAATCTCTTGAACATATTTTCTCTGTGATATGAAAATACCCATATCAGACTGAACTACTTCTATGCCCAAACAAAATAGTACATCATTCCGAGATCTGACATCTCAAACTCTGCCATCATTGATCGTTTGAAGTCCTTGAACATCGCACGATCGTTGCCAGTGTATATCAATTCGTCCACATATAAGCACACTACTAGAAATTTTCCATCAGTTTCGGGTTTCATGAAAAATTTATGCTCATATGGATACTTATAAAACCCCGTTTTCATAAAATATGCCTCTATACGAGCTCTCGGTGCCTATTTTAGTCCATATAAGGCCTTCCTTAATCGACCTTCTTCTCTCTACATTTCTGCACGTAGGCAGGTGGTTGATCAACGCATACGGTTTCTTGCCATATTAAAATACCGACTTCATGTCCAACTGAAAAAGTAGGCCACAAGTTTTGTGCTGCCATTATAACTATCATCCTGATAGTGTCGTGTCATGCGACTGGAGCAAATACCTCTTCATAGTCGACGCCTTGCTTTTGCTTATAAACCTTAGCCACCAACCTTGCCTTGTATTTGTCGACTTTTCCTTTTAGCATTCATCTTTCTCTTGTATACCCACTTCACACCGATTGACTTGTATCCATCTGGGAGATTAGTCAACTCCCATGTATTGTTCTTCTCGATAGCTTTGATCTCGTTATTCATGGCCTCCTGCACTTTGGTTCATCAATAACATCCTTGAAACCAATTGGGTCACTTCCAGCAAATATAGCAAATTATATAGTTAGATCATCTGATTGATCTACTCTACATAGATCATAATCTTCTAAATACATTGGTCTCCTACGACTTCTTTGAGGCTTTGAGAAAGATGGTATAGGTTGTGATCGTACCATTATTGAAAGATGGTTGGTTGAACTTCTGGCAGTCGTGAGTGGTGATTACGCTTCAGCATCTGCAGCTGGCAAATAACTTTCTTCATCATCGAGATTATCGGTATTGACTTTCCCGCATCTTTAACATTCAATTTCCATGTATTTTCTTCGTCGAAAATCACATCATGGCTAATGATGATTTTCTCAGTTGTAAGATGATAGAGTTTATAGGATTTTGAACTATTATAACCGAGAAAAACATATTTCTGACCTTTATTGCCGAGCTTTATTTTCCATTCTTTTAGAATATAGGCATATGCTATACACCTAAAGATTCGTAAGTGCTCCACATTTGAATTTCTGCTGCTCCATGCCTCCTCTGGTGTCATGTTCCTCGCAACTATGGTAAGACTCCTGTTGAGGATCTGGATGCTCCACAAGATTATCTCAGGTCAAAATCTTTTAGGAAGATTTGATGTTTGCAGCATACTTCACACCATATTCATAATAGTGCGGTTCTTCCTCTTAGCTATGCCATTTTGTTGTGGTGTGTACAATGTCGTCAATGTTACTTTTAGGATTTTTTGGAACTTGCACCCTCCTATATATGTTCAAGAATATATCCTTCCTGGAGTTCTAGAATTTGATACACTCTACTTATAATGTTTAACTTTACAATAGAAATTTGTACTAATTATAAATATGATGATGACATTTTATCCCCATAAGCTCAAAGTGGTATTTATATGCTTTCCTAAAGAAACGAAAACAAGTATGGCAAAAGAAAAAGATAAAAGAGAAGAGAATATTTATATAACAATTTGAAGGAAAAGGGAGAAAAACATTCAATAATTGCTTAGCTACATGTTGTACTGGACCATTACAAACTTGTTGTAGCTTCCCCTTAGCATGGTACAAACTTGTTGTAGCTTCCCCTTAAAATGGGATAACAATACAAGGAGATGATAAAAAAAAGGCTCACAAGACAGATATTGCACTACGCAGTGCCATATTAGTGTACTTAGAAAACACGTAGATGGATATAAAGATATACAATCCAAGTAAATAATAACTGAAATTCCTAGAAGCTTGAGACTAATCAATCTCGATTGTTTTAGGTCTAAATTGTCAGGTCCTAATTCCTCTGAATTAATGGCCTAAGATAAACTTAATTCAAGTTAATCTAATTATTTAATGTCAGACAAGTAGTTGGAAATTAAAGAAGCATGCAAAGATTTTTAACCCTGTGGGAAAACCTTTCTCAGGAGAAAAACCAACAGGTCGCTGTCAAATCCCCGACAACTAAACAATCTACTATATGAAAAAGAACTACAATAATTTAATCACTTACAGACTCAATAAGCACCTCTCATGTTCATCTCTCTTCCGAGTAATCTTCTTGCAATCAATCCCATATTTTCGCAACGCCTTGCTTCAATCTCTCGTCGAAGCTCCAAGTCTTGAATCGCTCAAGTTCTTTAATTCATGACTAGGGTTTCTTGATCAATAGATTGATTCAAGATTAGAGTGATTTGATTCTTTCTTGAATCGCTCAAAGAAGATCTCTCTTCACTATCAAAGCAAGCCCTTAAAAATATAGGTTTTCAAGAAGTAAATTTGAAAAAAAAAAGGTAAGTATGTCTTAAATAACGAAACAGAAAACACGGGCTCTATTCGAATAGAGACAATCCTATTCGAATAGGATCAAGTTGGAAATCACACTGAAGTGAGTTATTCGAATATAAAGGAATCATATTCGAATAAAAAACATATTTCCAAACTTTGAAATCACGCTGAGGTAAGTTATTCGAATAGACCAAAATTCTATTCGAATAGAAATTTTTTTTCTAAGCTTGAAATCACGCTGAGGTAAGTTATTCGAATAGACCAAAATCCTATTCGTATAGAAGAAATTTTTCTATCTCTATTCAAATAGAAGAAATTTTTCTATCTCTATTCGAATAGAAAATAGTCTATTCGAATAGAAGCTCTATTTTCTAAAGGAAGACATTCTTACTAGTTTTTCATACTCTGTAAAAGGCATAGGCTTGACTTTTTAGAATAAAGAGTTAGAAACCCACTTACCTGCTCAGAGTCAGTCTGTCCAGCTGTAGTCGCTCCTCGTGCACTCACTGACGTCGGATAACCACGAGAAAATGCTGACGCCTACTCTAGACACTAAATGAAGCAAACTCCAAAACTGAATGTTTCAATAACATGATCAAAATGTCCCCGAAAAGGACTTCCTTTCCCTTCCCTGTGAAGTATATCCAAAGTTTTAAGACTCCATAAATGAGATTTTTATTCAAAAGGGGACCAATTAAATCCGCAGGGTGTATGTCCTTCATATGGTGTAGCTGATCCGTTAAGACGCAGAGACATATAGGATATCCCATTATTTCCTTTGAAATAAGGCATTGATAAACTCTAAAAGCGTCTCCAATGATTGATCTAATTAAGTTTTACAAAATCGCTAGTAAACTATAATAGTTCTTTCAGTGACAAGCAAAGTACTTCTTAATGAAATTGAGTTTTCCGCTTGAAAATACGACATATATACATGTTATTTTGGTTCCTTTATTATGTGAAATATGATAGTCATGAGTTCTGGTTTTCATAATTGTATTTCTTTCTTCTATAGTTGTCGGTTATATATGAGCCTCATACATGGATAAGAGAATTCATTGGGGCAAATGAGTGCTAAAATGAATAAAAGGGGCATTGACAATGCTTAAAGTTGTAATGACAATGAAGTAATTAAATGATAACGGTATGATTAGGACGTCGTACCTTATTATAGAATAAATTAAACTCCATTATAATACCCAAATCACCTCAAGGCTCAAACTGAATTCCCTCTTTAACTTGTGGAAAACCAATTCGCTTGCTTCTTTTGCCCTCCTTTTCTCACTATTTTAGGCCTATTGAGTTGACATTTGGGTTAAACTTTGCACATGGGTTTCTCATTCAAAAGCTTTTTAGTTTTTGTCTAGGGCATCAAATCCACTGTGCTTTTCCAAAAGGTAGAGACATATACATGCCCTTGAATAAGATGCTTCAACCTGTGAAGTATAGAGGTAATAAAAGGTAAACCTATATGCGCTTTCATGGGTAAAAATTATGCTCTTCTAAACATTTTTCGTAGTTACAATTAAGGATAAATATGAAATTTGGGTTGCCGGTCGGTGTCAAACGCACAAAATGTTAGACAGAGGGTATCAAAGAAAAAAGGCGATGTTAGAGGCATGACTACGAAAACAACGTACATTACTTGAAAGTATATACCATAGCTGAAAAAAGTCATGGGATTTGATGTAAAAAGAGTATATTCTTGTTACGAGACCCACCTCTGGTACCCCTTTCTTTTAGTACAGCTTCAAGACCTATCGATATCATTTCATGAACAACCCATCATTACACATTTTTATTACATTTATATCGGATTTTAGAATAGCAGTCACCAAATTAAATTCTCCATTTTCATTTGGATGATTACCAGGTGTAGAATACATATATACAAAGTACGGTTATTCTTAAAATTTTGGATTATAGGCATTGTAATTGTGGGTTCCCCGGAAACAAATTGGGGGTTATACAGCTGCTTTCAAATAATTAATACATGCTTAATTTTGGGTATTATTCTATCGTAGTAATACGTCACGGCTCACTACCAAATAGGGCCTAGGTTTGCTGCTTTGTGGTCCTAGCATGGAGGGTGAGCAGTCTGTTAACCACCCAACTTGATGCTTGATGTTGCCCTCATTAACATTTTCTTGGAGGGCTGGTATTCGAGTGGTACGTCTGTCTATTCGAATAAGCCCACATACAACTTTAAATTTGAACAGATTTAGATGAGCAATTTCGGATACCGGATATCTCATCATCGAAGGTACAAACATGGGAAAGCTAGGCTTTAATCACCCAATACACGACTACGTAATATCGTCCCACGCCTAACATATAAGGTAGGAAGTCTATCCGCTAACCTTTCATTAATTTAGAAAATGTGCTTATCAAATAATACATAATGGAGTTGTAGGGTTTCGATCAATTCTGATTGACTGTATCTATCTCCAGTCGACATATATCAGTTGGCATTTTTATTTTTATATAATTGGCATATCGGTAGGGCATTAAGAGCAACCGTTAGGTAGCTTAAGCCTTAAACAAAGACTTCTATTGTACTTCATAATGGTGCTCGCTCCAATAAACATATTTTACGTAATATGCCTCATGGACTAGTCGTAGATATTTATGATAAGTAGCTGGGTAAGTTCCCAAATTTACTTAATCAGTCGGTTAAACCATAACGTGATAAAGATAAGCAAATTAAGCCTATATATATTTTGAGAAAATTAAACAGACTAAATTTTAACAAACAGGCTCCTCTCCTACACAAGAAATGTTTTCCTGTGAGTTAAACAATTGCCAACCATTAGATTCATGTATGAGAGGTAAACTTATTTAGCTAATCCAATCGTCAGCGATTGTCCAAATGTTTTCATAAAAATATTTTTGCGGTTTAGCAGGCGGATTGGAAATACCATAAATTACCAAAACATTACATTCAGTCTTTAGTGCTCAAGTTAGTCTATTTACCCTTAATATTTTGTCTGTATATTGCTTAAAATTTAGTCTTTATCCCTAAATAAATAGTCAAGTAAGGTTTTGATTATTTACGATATTATTGTAGTAACCCTAAAGTTATTACGTATAAACTCGTAGAGATAGATAGTGCCTAAGAGTATAATGTGAAACCGATGAATTATCCGTATTAAGTAGATGATAACCATAAATTATAACATTTCCTTTTCTCCTTTTTCTCTTTTGTTTTGGTTTCTCTTTTGTTTAAATTTAATTTACTTTTATTAATGCCAGCCAGGGTGGTACAGTTAAAGCTCGAAAAAGAAGATTCACTTAGACTGACTGACAAGATCCCCTAGCTAGTTTTGGTTGGTCCTCTGTCGATTTTGCCGACACCTCTCCCGTTTTAGTCCCTCTAACCTCACCCTCTTTCGTGTCAAACTTATAAATACTGAAACATTTTCCTTCTAACACACACATTAAGCCCAATAGACATAACCCCGCACCTCTCAGTGATGGCTAAACAGTCACCTTCGACTCCCCGGCTCAACTTAATGGTATTCTTCGTGTTCGTTGTTGCTGCGACTACACGTGTTAGATGTCTTGATTTCATTGAGCAGTCTCTCTTAACTGTTCCATCCTTGATTTTTTTATCATCTCTTAAAACAACGCTTGAGGAAGCCAAGGGAGCAACTTCTATAGTATCGAAGTTTGTTAATGAATTTGAGGATCTTCGAGTATCGAGTGCGATTAAGGATTGTGTCGATTTGCTTGATTTTACAATGGACGAGTTGAGTTGGACGCTTTCAGCAACCGAGAGTCTCACTGGTAATGTTTCTTTGTTCCTTTTTTACGGGCTAGGAATTAAATCCTTTTAGATCATTTCACTTCACAAGGATTAACTTAGTCATTTTTTTGTTACTCACATACAAATCTTGCAGTCCACTCTCAATGCGATTAAACTTTTCCGACGTAGCAACGAACAATATTTAACAACAGTAAAGCACTTTATACTTATGTGTCTTTTAGGCAGGTTGGGAATTTTTACTGTATTTTTGTCGTGATAAAACGTTTCTGGTGATGAACAACACAACTTCGTACACTCCCTTGTCTCCGGGTTCACATGTGTCCCAAAGAATATTTTTCTGGAATCAAACTATATATATTAG
The DNA here is from genome assembly GCA_014058105.1 of Kingdonia uniflora. Taxonomy (NCBI): domain Eukaryota; kingdom Viridiplantae; phylum Streptophyta; class Magnoliopsida; order Ranunculales; family Circaeasteraceae; genus Kingdonia; species Kingdonia uniflora. The sequence goes on along the minus strand of JACGCM010002435.1, from coordinate 2,290,283 downwards.
GTAATGAAGTTATGAACTAAGAGTGTAAGACAGTACCCTTCCCTAATTGTCTAGGTGGTTAGGGAATTTATTAGGCGAGCACTAACCAAAATTATTTATTGTCGGGTTGTCTAACTAATAAAATCGACAAAAAAAAATATAATTATCACTGTTAATTAATGCAAAAATAACATTTATCCTGTAAATTAAGGTTACCGGTGACTCTAGATTGATTCAAGAAAATATTGGTTGTTAACGATGCCAATATAATTATTATAGGTAAGGATAACGTCACTGTTCAACGGAGCTCTGACCTAAAGGCATGGTTAAGTGCGGCACTTGGGAATCAAGATACATGCATTGAGGGATTCGAAGGTACTAATAGTGTTGTTAAAAATGTTATGGCCGGGAAACTCCAAAAATTAACGTCACAAGTTGCAAAGGCTCTAAGTATGGTACGGGAAAGCCCGTCTAGCAAAAAACCTAGCAAGGGAAAGTTTCCGGCGTGGATGATGAAGCGAGATCGACGACTTTTACAGGCTCCCGCAAGTGGGGTATCAGCGAATGTGGTGGTTGCGGCAGACGGGTCTGGGAGTTATACTAGTGTTATGGATGCAATATTAGCGGCACCTGATTATAGTAGTAATCGGTACGTTATTTATGTGAAGAAAGGTTTCTATAAAGAGAATGTGGAGATTAAAAAGAAGAAATGGAACTTGATGTTAGTCGGAGATGGGATGGGAGTTACGGTTATTTCTGGTAGTCGAAGCGTCGAGGGAGGTTATACTACGTTTAGAACCGCAACGTTTGGTAAGTGAGCCGTGAGGACGACCTTTTTATTTTATTTTTTGAAGTAAAATTATGTGACATAACAAATTGGTATTTATGTGACCTAATTCAAGTAAATTGTTCTCCTTGCAGCGGTTTCCGGGAAAGGATTTATAGCGAGAGATATAACATTTGAGAACACGGCTGGACCCCAAAAACAGCAGGCTGTGGCACTACGATCAGACTCAGATCTCTCGGTCTTTTACAATGTCGATATCCGTGGTTATCAAGACACATTGTACACACATTCCCTCCGTCAATTCTATCGTGAATGCCGTATCACGGGAACCATTGATTTTATATTCGGTAATGGTGCGGTGGTTTTCCAAAACTGTCAAATTGTTCCTAGAAAGAGTTCCTCAAATCAGTGGAACACCATAACCGCACAAGGCCGTAAAGACCCGAACCAGTCCTCGGGATTTTCCTTCCAATTCTGTGCAATTGCAGCTGGTTCCGAGGGCTCAAATCCGACATACCTTGGACGACCGTGGAAGCAATATTCACGTACGGTTTTCATGCAATGCTCCATGAGTAGTGTGATAAGTCCCGAGGGATGGAGAGAATGGGCCGGGAACTTTGCTTTGTCTACACTTTATTACGGCGAATACATGAATACCGGACCTGGGGCAGGTCTGGGTGGCCGAGTTAAGTGGTCAGGCTATCATGTATTGGGCACAACTGAAGCGAGTCGTTATACAGTTGGGCAATTTATCAATGGGAATCAATGGCTGCCCCAAACAGGAATAAAATATACTGCTGGTTTCTAGTAATGTAATCCGAGAATTATATTTCTATCTTTGTTTACGAAATGCTGGGCTGAGCGCTGAAGGACCCCAGGGTCCTATGTGCTTATGACCTCTTATAAGAGGATGCCCATGTGGATAAGTGGTAACTTGCTTCCTTATTTCTCAGGTTACACGAGCAATGAGGCACGTATGCTAGACCGTTATGCTCATGAAACATTAAGCATTAAGTGTGAATAGTATTTGTATTTATTGGAGAAAAATATTAAGTGGCATTTGTGGTTTGTTGGAATTTGAATGGGAAACTTAGAATGACATTATGTGATATTCCACTTGTCCTCATCTCACAAAACGTGGCAACCACTCCCTCAAAATTTGAGGATTTGGTGTAGCTAGTAATCATATATAGTTGTCCATATACATCAGATTCCGCTGTTTGTTTAAATATATTTATGTTAGGAGTTGGGTCCGGTCCAAAGTGGGAACCCAACTGGGTTGGGTGTCAACTGCTAACAAGCCCATATACCATTAGGGTTTAGGGGAGACTTTGAGTGAAAGTATAGAATAATATATCTACTTGGGTTAAGTCTTTGTAACCTCCGAGAAACAAACCAATCAATAATATCTCTACTATTTTCTCATGTTTGTGTTATGATTGTCTAGTAGAATAGAGTATTATCCAACACGTTATCAGCACAACGAAGAGCTAGTGGATTAGAAGAGATAAAAATGGCTCTCCAACAAACAATTTTTGGGATTTTTTAGCGTTGCGGAGAGGTTTATTTTACCCAATTCCATTTTTTATATATTAATTACATGATCAACCATATATGATATGTAAATCTGCATTTGTGAATTAATATTTTTTTTTTTCAAAATTACTAGAGCTATTTTAGTAATTTTTACCCTTGTGAAATTGTTGTTTTCAAACTAAAATAGAGATCGTTGTGGTTATCGGATTAACCCACTCTTAATGTAGTTGCGTAGCCTACTCTACAATGATCACATCCATATATTTCACATCAACGGGAGATGTCCCTGTCGCCAGGAAAATGGCGTAGAAATTGGGCAATTCATGACCAAAAACAAATTTTTAAGTGACGTACTATGTCATGCAGACGTTAGCTAAGGTTTGTTTATTTATTTATTTTTAAAAATAATTATAACATCATGATGACATCTCTGATCCAGATAAATTTCTTGGAAACTAGACCTGGATCAAACCTGATCCACAAAATTAGACCTGATCTGGTTGTTGACATGGCAGGGATTAGGCCTAGAGTAATACGTGTCAAAGGCATGTGGCTTATGGGACACACACATACTGACGTAGCATGACACGTGGCAGTGGGACCCATACGTGATGATGTGGCATGACAAGTGGTAGTGAGACCTACACATGCTGACGTACCAAGAACACGTAAAAAATACATGACAATGGGGCCCATACTTCCACTGTAGCAGTGACACATGTCAACACTATAGCAGTGATACATGTCACCATAGGGTGATGAGACGTGGAAGAGCTGTATAGTGACACGTGGCTCACCGTAGCAGTGACACATGTCACCACATGGTGATAACGACACGCGGTAGACCAGTTTAACCGAGTCAAGCCGGTCTAGGCCTTGTCCCAGACCGAGTCAGGTCGGTCCAAACACTTAAATTGGCTTTAAAAGCTAAATTCTTAGTCAAATATTTTTTGAAAAAATTCTTATTAACTGGATCTACTCCTTGGGACTCATTTTTAATTTTTTTTACGAAAATATTTTTAATTTTTTTTGGGGAACGAGTGTTTTGTATAGGAAAACTGACTAACTTATATCTATACACCTGTAATGCGCGTGTTTTACGGGAGAAAAACCTTCGCCAATACTATTCGTAAGGATTGCGTAATAAAGAGCTAAGCAACCAGGATTTTACGTGGAAAATTTAGTAAAAACTGAAAAAAAACTATGACCTTGAGGAGGGTTTGATGTAAAATCTAGTAGATGCTAATTATTATAAGTTTTTTAAGTGTTGCTAGGGTTAAGAAGTATAGATAGTAAGAATTGCTGGGGTCCTTTAGAATCTATTCTCTGCATGTATTTATAGTAGATACATGCAGTTTACAAAAAGGAAAGAAATAGTCACCTATTCTGGGGGAAGTGGGCGAACTTCGCTAATCTCTGACAGTTCTTTCTAGACCAGGCTTCAACGGCTACTTTTGGTAAGTCGAGGACTCATGGTATCTTCTAGAATGATGAGCTATTTTTGACTATACAATGTTGATCTACCTTCGACTACGCAATGTTGAGCTACCTTCGACTATATCATGTTGGCTTATTCTTATCGAATATGGGAAATATGCAACTACAATCGCCCCATTCTTGACAGAAGTACTTGTAGTTGTGTCGAGAAGAAAACTAGAAGCTGAAGAGGTTACCGAATATTCTCAGAAGTTAGAATATGTCATACCGAGGTCAAGGTGAATTGTATCTGGTCAGGTCGGTCCCGAGGCACAATTAATGTGGTATATTGAATGTAGTGGAAGGAAATCGAGAATAAATTAGAGGTTATGGAAGGTGGGATGGTGTCGTTTTGTGGAATGATGTCACTCCAAGTATGGTCTATGACATATTCTGGGGCTAAAGACGGTGAACGTTCTGTTAAAAAAATCTGCCGTAAACTGATCGATAAGAAATCATCATATGATCGTGTCATTACGTTGGGATAGGAACAAGAACTAAACAGAGAAAATGTGCATCTGTTGGAAACAGTTGTTTTATCATGCGGTTATGAAGGTAATGGATTGCATCAGTTTAGGGGAGAAGGGATAACTGTTGGTGCTGATGATGAAGATCTGAAGCTTAGATGGGCGTTCAGGGATCTTGCCGAACATGTGAGTTATCTTGCAATTTTTTGCTGTCTCTTTTCTGCTGAAGCATTTCTTAGAAGTTCAGTGACTTGAGATTCATTGAGCTTCGAGGGCTAGAAAGAGGCTTTAATGTCAGATTCTAGTGAAAAGAAAACATTGGAATAAGTTACATGTCGAAGCAAGTATTGCTAAAAGATGGTGAACGTAGGGGAACAATTATAAGAGAATAAACATCAAGTTTAAGAAATGAAATGTAATCGAATGAGATAGATGTCTAATGTAAGAAATGAGAATGTAATCGAATGTAAGAGATAAGTTATGAAATAAATAAATTTGTGTTTATCTAATTTATTTGTTTCTGTGTATTTCATCGAGGACTGTGTATTATGAGAACATTTTGATATAATTTTGCCGAATATTTGCCATGTGTATAAATTCGAAGTTAGTTGACCGTGTGGGGCAAATGACTGATTTCGAGGATGATTGATTTGACTCTGACTGTATAGAGTTCCAAAGCATATTAAATATAGGTGAGTTGGAGTTTTGACTAGAAGGATTATAAATAGAGCTTGTTGTTGTAGAGGTGAGGCATTCACGCAAGATGGTGAAGATGAGATATCAGGCCTGGGATGGGGTGTACAGACGGGTGCAGGCGATGTACTGGGTATTGTACTATCGATACTTCAGTTCGCGGAGTATAGAATGGCATTTTGATGATCCCGAGGAACCGAATTATGAAGGGATGTGCGAGGCAGAGGTGAAGGAAGCTGAGGAGGAATTCGAATTTTATATTAAACTTTAGTTTTGGTGTCCTCCTGAACGTTGTAGTGGCATGTAGACTCGTGCCTCATTTTTGGTGAAGAGGGAAGATGAAGCTGCAACTACGGGTTTATAGAGTGTAAATGTTTGAGATACAGGCTTTATGTAATGGTTAAATGTTTTAGCAAAATGGAATGTAATAAAACTTGTCAGGAGGTTTTAGTGGTTAAATGAATTTTTGGTTGTGTTGCCGAATGTAACATGTAATTTTGGAAATATGTGATAAAATGCATTTGACATGTATGCCAGAATGTCGAATTAAACGTTTATGTGTAATTTGTTGAAGATTTTGCCCAGATATATAGGAATGCGTAGTTAGAGGTTTTAAATAGGGGACTCAACGTTAATTATTAAATAACAAGATGTGGTCCAATAGGGGAGATCTGGAGGCATAAGGAACAAGATGTAATTTTTTTGTTCGACAAGATAGGAAGTGCTTTCTTGAGTGAGAATGTGGCAGAAGATACTCTTCGAGATATGGTAGGATTAGAGCAAGAGTGCAAGGGATTGTTCCTATGGAGGAGGCAAAGTATTATAGATTTTGAGAAGAGGAGTATAAGGCATTTCGCTCGAGGAGCTGAACGGTCGCGAAGTGGTAAGAGGAACAGTCGCGTGGGGACTATAAATAGGTCTGATGTGGGCGACTATTCATGTTTTTCAAACTCATAATTTTTTTTCTCTGGTAACTACTGTTGTGCGTTTCTCGAGTAGCTGTCTATAATTACGAAGGAGGAGATCAACATATTGATTAATAAAGCAAAGTGAGCAAACAAAAGGGACACTGAAGCAGCGTGGAAACAAGGTTGATAATTCTTGTGTTGTGTTTGCTTTTTTGTCTTGGTTTCATGACTAATAAACATGATTAAGTAGGTTTAAAAGAATTGTAGAAGGAATTAGATTGAATATCAATAGAGTGTTGGGTTTAACAAGTAACAGTATTAGGGTATTGACGTTAATGAAGTTTGTGGCGTCTGTTAATGGAGTTTGGTTGAAGAATGGAGTCGTAGGAGGTTATAGATTGGTTTGGGGGACAAAGATATAGGAGGTGGTGGAGAGGAGGGGAGATAACGATTATGTTGGTGGCGCTAATGTTATGACACAATTTGGGTGATCGGTTATAGATACTGCGAGAGTGTTAGGAATTTGTGCAGGTTGTTGATATTTTGGCTGGATTTTGTGTTGGAGAAGGTGAGAGAGAACAATTTTGAATGATGGTTTTTTGGTGGGAAAACAGGTGAAGGGTCTTCGAGAAGCTGTAGAGTCTCCTGAAAATCGACATGAATAAAACCAAATTTTAATAAGTTATCGATGTTTGATAATATATCAAGATTTATATGAATAAGGTGAGCATATTTGTTTGTAATCGAAGATATTTATACGACTAGAATCATATTAAGTGTATCAAGAACTATATGAATAACATTAATGATTAGTGATAGTAACAGATAGAAAAGAGAATGATGTGTTGGAGAGTTATTCTTGACAACTTATGATTATGAACACATGAACCTATGAACATATATATGTATCACATATGATAGATACTAATTGTGACAAAGATATGGAATCTGTTTGACAAGTTCATTTAAATGGCTGAACCAACTCATATTGATGATAAAGGGATATACGAGAATCTTGAGCCTTTGCAGGTTAATGTAACTATTTGTGCCTAACAATTGGGAGGTAGGTATAGAGTGGGATCTAGTAGTGCGGATGCCGCTGGTCTGGACCAGTTTAGGGTGGTACCCAGGGTTGTCAAATTGTCTGAGGAGGACACCGATACAAATGTAAATCACGAGCCATAAGTAAGTGATCGAGAAGGTAGCGGTGGTGGGGATGATGATGTTGAAGAGGGTGAGGATGTATATTATGGTGAAGGTCCAGAAACAAAGAAAATTGTGAGGTTTAAGAAGAAATACGGTATTCCTGTAGATATTAGGTTAGAAGAGTATAAATATGACATGACCGATCAGGATGTTCTATTGGGGGGTATTCTCGTGCATTGAGAACAAATTACGAAAGGGTTGAAGCTTCTCCTTCGAGCTGACCAGAAAAAGTTGATGAACTTTTTTGACGTTGCCCCTGGTTAGTTCAATCCGAATGTGTATGATTTGTTTAGAGTATGTGGAGCGATTAATGGTCGATTTGAGTCCAGGGGGGAGGAGTTGATCAGTGTCGATGATTTGTGTATGTACTACACACTAAAGATGAACCCGACGAAGTTAGGTTACCGATACTTGGCGAGGTTCATGAAAAGACTACTTTTTTATGATATGGTTTCAACAAGGGGACGATATAGTGATGAAGAGCTACTTGTTTATGGTAATTATGAGTTCAATTAGAAAGATCATGGGGAACCTTTAAAGAAAAAAACATTTCATTTAGGTGTGTGGTGAGATAATTTGTAATTATCGATGTTGGAGATGTGGATATTGTGTATTGTGTGTAATTTTGTTTGTATTTGTGTGCAGCTTTGAATGAGGTTGACAAAAATTCAAAAGTGAGAGAAGAACTTTACAGGGTAAGAAAGGGGTTTTTTGGCCGAATTGACAATTTGGTTGTCGACCAAAAGTTTGTGGGTAAGCTGTTCAAGGAGGCAGGGTTGAAAAGATCAAGGGCCAAAGGTGCTGAAATTCTAGGAATCGATGAGAAAATGTCTGCCAAGAATAAGAGAGCTGCAGAGAACAACCTTCCATTTGAAAATCCTTCGCTGGTAGGTTATAATACTGATACGAAAATAGATGCCATTCCTGGGGTATCTTTGGGTAAGAGGAAAAAACAGAGGGGAGTAAGTGAGGATATGCCATCCCTACTTCCACACAAGAGGGCCACTCGGCAATCGAGAACAAAAGAGGTAGCTAAAACTGTTAAGCCAGCTGATGTGGTGGACGGGCGTCCTCTACAAAGTTCGGGTATTGTTACTCATAAGAAAAAGGTGGGTGGAGAGACGTCGAAAAACAAATTTGTGGTAGAAAATGAGGTCGAAGTCTAGCAGCCAATGAATCCTTTCATGTCGGGGATGGACATTCTGGAGGCCGAGGTTGATGATTATATGATGGGGGCACAAAGCTTGGTATCCTTTCTTAATAAGGGTAGCCGCAACATGTCAAAGGTGAAGAATTTGTTTACTTTGTTGCGATTAAAGAAATTGGTATGTTATTCGAATACTCAATATATGAATGTTCTGCAAATGTGAACTTATTGACAATTGCCAGAGGGCGTATTGTTGGCAGTAGTAATCTAGCTAATCAGGTGTTAGCTTATTAAAATATCGAGAAGGAGTTGACGAGGGAGAAGGAATTGCTGATTGAAGATAAGAATGATCTGAATGCAAAGCTCAATACTTACAAGCTGGATGTGAAAAAGGCGATGGACGCAGCTATTCGAGACTTGAGGAAGACGTTAGAGAAGGAGAATGTGGAGGCTTTAACACTGCAAAGAGAAAACTTTGAGAAGGATGTAAGGGATCAAGTTGCTCAAGCACAAGAAGTAATGTAGCTAGAGCATGCCAAGATTCTTGACGTGGTGAATGCTGATAAGCTCGATAAATGTAAGAATGTCCACGAACATTTTTTTTGCCAGTATAAGGAGTTGGAGGGGAGGAAAAAGTTGTACAAGAGTTTGGCAAAGTCTTGTGGTGGTGTATGTGAATATTCAAGCTCAGATGACGAAGAGTCAGGTTCTGGTGATGCTCTAGATGAGGCGGGAATGGTTTAAGACGTTCTGATGAGAGAGGTCGATGCATCTCGCCAAGGCAAATTTGGGGATGTGCTCATGGTGGAAGGATCTTTAAATATGGATGAAGTCATATCTTCCCCTGTAGAGTAGTAAATTATTAAAGTAGTTATCGAAGGTTGTAAAATATGGTCAGTGGGACCAAAACAATTTAGATCTTTTTGTTAGAATCAGTAATCTTTACCGAATTTTAAATATTTTGCAAAAGTATGTTGACGTATAAGTATATATATTTGATAACATAAATATTAATCAAGAGGTAAATAGATTGTTAGTCTGGATGCATACTCAATAGGTATGGATTGAGACCAATTTATAAATAGTAAAGATGCGAGCTTGTATTGAGGTATGCTTATAAAGTATGTAACAAGGTCAAGTCGATATTAGAAAGATTAATGTTTGTCTGGATGTAACTGCAAAGTTGGATTGAGATCAAGTCATGAATAGTAAAGATATGAGCTTGTCTTGAGGCATACTTAAATGCATGGAACAAGATAAAGTCGATATTAGAAAGATTAATGCTTGTCTGGATGTAACTGTAAAGTTGGATCGAGATCAAGTCATGAATAGTAAAGATGTGAACATATCTTGAGTTATACTTATAAAGTATGAAGCAAGATCAAGTCGATATTAGAAAGATTAATGCTTCTCTGCATGTAACTGTAAATTTAGACCGAGATCAAGTCATGAATAGTAAAGATGGTAGTAAATAGTATTTATTTGAAGTAGTGAAAGCTGCTACAAATAGTTATCTGTAAAATCTTTTTAATTGAGCTGTGTTCCATGGGAATTCGAGGGGGACTTCATCTTCTGTCATCTGCCAATATGTGCCACTGTCTGTCTTATCATTGACGATGTACGACCCTTCCCAATTTTCAGATAACACGCCAAAATTTTTAGGTCGAGTGTTGTCTACAATTTGTCAAAGGGCCAAGTCACCGATGCCGAATGTTTAAGGTCAAATTTTTTTGTTATAGGCTTTTTTCAGGGTATCATGATATCGTCCCAAGTTTGCAATAGAGTGGTGTCGAATTTCCTCGATCCAGTTTAGGTTATAGAGGAGACCGAGCTCGTTGTCTTCATCTGATAAGGTTCTTCATGCACTGGGGAGATCGAGGTCTGAGGGGATGACTGCTTCTGTACCGAAGGCCATCATGAATGGTGTGCAACCTGTTGAAGTTTGAGGAGTCACTCTGCATACCCAGAGAACACTAAGTAGTTTATCGACCCATCTGCCTTTTTTGTTTGCGCAATCCTGATTTGATGCCTTTGTTGATGGCTTCAGCTTGTCCGTTTCCTTGAAGGTAGTAGGGGGTGGAGATGGAGATGGAAAGTTGGATTTTGTATTTGTGGAGGAATGCGGTGGCCTTTTTACTGATGAATTTCTTTCTGTTGTCAGATCTTATCATCTGAAGATAGCCAAACCTAGTAATGATGTACTCCCAGAGGAATTTGATAACTTCATTTTCGTTTGTATGACAGAGGGGAACTGCTTCAACCCATTTTGTAAAGTAATATGTGGCAACAAGAGCGAATCTCTGTGGTTTCCTGATGCTGGGTGGAAAGGTTTGATGATGTCGATCCCCCATCGTTTAAATGGCCAGAGGACATTACTTATGTGTAAGTTGAGTTTTGGGTTTTTGATGTCTTGAGCATGAATAGGCACTTATAACATTTCCATACAAAAGTTTCACAATCTTGTCGCATTTTCGGCCAGTATAGACCTTGGGTGAAAGCTCTCTGTACCAAAGATCACCCTGATATGTGAGTACCGCAGATACCTTCCTGAAGTTCCTGAATCTTAATATGAGCCTATTTTTCAGAAATGCATTTGATCAATGGTTCTCCCCCTATGATACGATATAAGATATTATTCTAAATTGTGAATTTGGGGCATCAGGCTAACAGTGAACGAGTTTCTTCTTTGTTACTGTGCAGGATGTTGAAGTTGAGGTATAAATAAAATGGCTTCCTCCAGTTGTCAGTATCATCGTCTTCTGTTACGGTGATCAGCAATGTGGATTGTATGTTGAGGCAAGAATGTTCGATGATTTTGATGTCTAAAGATCGTCTTTCACTGTCTCTGAGCATGGCAATAGTGTATGCTAGAACGTCAGTGTAGCAATTTTCTTGTTGCGGTAGATAAGATATTGAAGCTTGTTTGAACTTGCTCATCTTTGCTTTGACTGGAGCTGCGTACTCGACGATTTTTCCAGTTGTACGGAATGTCTTGTTGTAGTGGTTGGCCACGAGTAAAGAATCGACGCAGATTGCTAATTAATATGCTCCGAGTGTGAGTGCGAGATCGAGTCCATGGAGTATAGTTTCATACTCCATTTCGTTGTTGGAAGCATAGAAGTTAAGCTTGATGGCTTTCTCTATGAGATGGTTTGAAGATGCTACGAGGACAATACCAATTCCTGATTCCTTTGGTCTCGCGGAGCCATCGGTAAAGAGTCGCCATCTAGTACTTTTTAACCATGCGTCAGGCTCTGTGATGGAGTCATCTATGAAAATTTCTTTGAGTTCTTCCCAATTAAGGTCTTCGACAGGGAAATCAGCTAAGAAATCAGCAACTGCTTGTCCCTTGATTAATATTTGTGCCTCGAAGGAAATGTCATATTCCCCAAGGAAAGCAGACAATTATTGAATTCGTCAAGATTTTTCCTTTTTAAGAGTAGGAGTTTGAGGGGGTATTTTGTAATGACTTTGATGGGGTGAGCTTGGAAGTATGGACGGAGTTTTTAAGAGCTGTAAACCAAGGCAAGTAATTACTTCTTTATGGTTGTAAATAGGTTTGCTGATAAAGCAAATAGGTTTCTCTATGCCTGCGTCTTATCAAATAAAGACAGAGCTGATGAAATCTTCTGTTGTAGATATGTACATTGTGAGTGTTTTTCCATTAACTGTTGTATTCATGATAGGAGGACACCCCAAGTATCGTTTAAGATCTTGGAAAGAAAGCTCACAGTCAGGAGTCCAAACGTCTCCTTGTGCCGTTTCTTTGTAACTGTTGTGGGATCACCACGAAGAAAGAGGTAAAAATGTTTGTATCGATCAGAGGATTTGGAGATGAAGCGATGAAGAGCAGTGATTTTGCCAGCAAATTGCTGGACATCATTTTTTATTCGGGAAGATGGCATTGAAGTGAGTGCATTGATTTGTGCCAGATCGATTTCCATTCCTCTTTTACTAACTAGGTGTCCCAAAAAATTTCTGGATACAACACCGAATTGGCATTTTTCTGGGTTGAGTTTCATTTTGTATTTGCAAAGGATATTGAAGATGGTTTGGAGGTGTGCGGTGTGATCCTCACGCTTTAGGATTTTGCAGATCATATCGTCGATATAGACTTCCACGATTTTGTCGAGGTGGTCTTTGAACATTTGGGTCACCAGCCGTTGGTAAGTGGCACCAACATTTTTTAACCCAAAATGCATTACTGTGTAATAGTAGATACCTCATTCAGTAACAAAGGTTATTTTTTATTGATCATCTTTGGCAAGTGGTACTTGATTGTAGCCTGAGGCAGTATCCATCATTGATAGAAGTTCATGTTCGGCGACGGAATCGGGCAGTTGCAGAATCAGTGGTAGCGAAAAACTATCTTTTAGAGTAAATTTGTTTGGTTTTGTGAAGTTAACACAAACCCTAATTTTCTCATTTTTCTTTGGGACTACCACAATGTTAGATACCCATTTGGGATATTTGGCTTCCCGAATGAATCCAACACGAAGGAATTTATTAATCTCTTCGTTTACGGCTTCACGAAGGCGAGGAATGAGGATTTGTCATTTTTGAATGACGGCTTTGCTATCTGGAAGGAGATTTAGCTTATGACACGCTATCGAGAGATCGATTCCTAGCATTTCTTGGAAAGTCCAGGCGAAGATGTTGATTTTTTTAAGGAGCTGGATCATGGCTTCTTTTTTATCCCTTGATAGTTTGGAGCCGATAAAGGTGTGACGTTTGAGACCATTGAGGTCTATGGTTTCGACTGCTTCGGTGTCATACTGCTCGAACACGGGGGGTGTCTCCTTCAGTAGTTACTATGCTTTAAGAAGTTTTGCCGTGTGAGGATTTGTGGTCGTATTCTCGCTCATACGTGCGACTGCTTGACTACCTTTGATTTCATAGACTCTGTGGTCTGTTGGAAAATATAAAGCCAGATGGTACGTGGATGGTACAACTTTGATGGAGTGTAACCAACTTCGTCCCAGAATTCCCAGATATTTGGATTTTGCATCAATGACGAGGAATTTGACGAATATAGTTTCAGATCCAGCCAGAACTGGTAAAGTGATCTCTCTTGTGGCCGATTCTTTCGACCCATTAAATCTAGTGATTGTCATTGTCGATGCTTTGAAAGAGTACCTGAGTCCTAAGACTTCGATTGCTCTGCAAAATAGTACATCTGTGGCGCCTCCTGTATCGATGAGCAGTGTATGGTGGTAGTCCTGTTCCACTTTGAGCATAATGACAAGAGGATCATCATAAGGGTACTTCACGTGGGTAGTATCACAGTCTTCGAAAGTGATATGGTATGGACGTGATCCGTTCGTCTTGTTTTCTTTTCTTGCCTTTATCAATCTCAATCATGTACAGGTGGCAAGCTTGCCCCTTATTTTGATTTTGCTCGACGTCTCTATTTTTGGCTTCATCTTTGAGAAACTTTTGTATGTCGATGACATAATTGTGAAGTTTTCAAGCGAGCAGGATGCGATGAAAGATTCAAATGAGAGAGCAGCAGTTGCCAGTTTTATGGCTATGCACATTATGATATTGGCAGAGAGGTTTTGCGGGAATGTCTGCGATGGTTTGTGCTGCTCGATAACATTCATCTTCCTTTATCATTTAAAAAATAGCTTAAAGAGTGGTTGTCATTGGCAGCAGAATCGGGATTGGCCTGTCTGGCCTACCTTCCCGTCTTCGATTGTTGTCAGTGTTTTTGCCGCATAGTTTGGGAGCTTCAGTAGTTATCGATTTTTGAGGTAGAGTTGAAGTTGAATCTCGAGAATGGATGACATAAGAGCTTTTCATCTTGTCTTTCTTCGACCGTTCTAATTCGATGTAATTGTTAACTACATCAATCAATTCGGTAACTATCTGTAGTTTGTGCAGCGTAAGCTCTTCACGAACTTTAGAGTCAATATGCAGGGCTGAGTTAAATGCAGGGATAACAATTTTGGGATTAGAGTTCCCAATTTTCCTTGTTTCTTCTAAGAATCATTTATAGAAACTTGCTAAGGTTTCCTTTACGCCTTGTTTGAAGAAAAATAATGAATCTACATTTATCTCCCGCTCCTTAGCGTGAGCATAATTGGACTCAAACTGGCACTGTAATTAGCTGAAGGTGGTGATGGATTCCTCTTGGATTGTGTAGAACCATCTAAGAGGTTCTTCTTTTAGGCTTATATTATATAGCCTACAGAGCATGTGATCGAGTTTGGAGTATAATCCTACTGCAGCTTTGAAATGTCGAACATGGGTAAGTGGGTCAGTGAGACCTGCATACTAGATGAATTTGGGCATATGGAAATTATCTGGGATGGACATAAGTTTGAGATGCGGGGAGATGGGGTTTGTCTCGATCCTTCTCAGAGAAGATTGCCTGCCTGGTATATTAAAATTTATGGCATCAATTCTGTTGTTTAGGTTGTCTAATATGATAAACTGTTGAGGAGGAATTGGTACAACTACGATTTGCGGATCAAAATCTCCTTGTCCTTTAGTTCCCAATTGGTCCCTGATTGGTCTTCTATTAGGTGGTAGGGGAGCTTGATGACGAGTGCGTCGGCTGCCTTGAGTTGTCGATGCTGAAGATGTGAGTCCAAAATGCCGAGAAACCCTATCTGGATTTCTAGATCTAGATCAAGAAGATCACAATCGGTATTCTCTTGGTTGATTATCTCTTTGGGTTTTTCTGGACCGGTGATCACTTCGAGCTCGTAGAGGTGACGCTTGCCTGGCAGTGAGTCAATCATGAGTACTTCTTAGTTTGTCTGCCTCTTTTTGATGTGTCTAACTTTGATGGTCCAACGCTATTCTTCATTCGTCTCTCTCCACTTGAAGAGCTTCAGTGTGGATTCACTAATCTTCTACTCTTTGGGTTTTTTCTGCAGCCATTTGTTTTTGGAGATTAACCACTGCACTATGAAGGTCGACTGTTCCTGGCTGGTATCGGATTGTTGTCATGATCTCTCACCGTGCTGGATTGGCTTCTAAGATTCATGTTGGTCATTGTAAGGATGATAGATTAGAGTCGGTAAAGAAATGTGTGGCTCTTTTTCACAGACGACGCCAATTGTAATGGCGTGTTTTCTAGGAGGAAAACCTTCACCAATACTATTTGTAAGGATTGCGTAATAAAGATCTAAGCAACTAGGATTTTACGTAGAAAACTCAGTAAAGCTGAGAAAAACCACGACCTCGAGGAGGGTTTGATGTAAAATCTTGTAAATGCTAGTTATTACAAGTTTTTTGAGTGTTGCTAGGGTTAAGGAGTGTAGATAGTAAGAATTGTTGGGGTCCTTTAGAATCTATTCTCTGTTAGTATTTATAGTAGATACAGGCAGTTTATAAAAGGAAAGAAATAGTCGCTTATTCCGGGGTAAGTGGGCGAACTTCGTGGAACTCTAACAATTCTTTCTTGACCAGGCTTCAAAAGCTACTTTTGGTAAGTCGAGGACTCATGGTATCTTCAAGAATGCTGAGTTGTTTTTTACTATACAATGTTGAGCTACCTTCGACTACATAATGTTGAGCTACCTTCGACTATATCATGTTGGCTTATTCTTATCGAATTTGGAGAATATGCTACTACAACACCTAAAGGAATCACTCATCAATCAATTTTCAATCCAAACCCTTTGTTTCCCAAATCTCGTGAGTCGAGGATTATTTTGATTGCTCAGATCTATCCTAGGCTTTAAAATTAAGTCCCAGCCGTCGGATTCTGCACCAAATTTTTGCCTTACTTAACCCTCTTAAAATGACAATTGATCCACCAAAATAGGCAAAAAAATTCTGCCAGACATCATTGTTTTAGACATTTGCTCTAAATCACACGGCAAAATTCCCTTGACTACTCTCTCTCTCACATGTTATGTTCTAATTTGGTCTTAGCTTCTCTCTGATTCAGAACCTACATTTATATATCTCTTTTTCTTTCTTAATTTTGTTGTGACCGAAGGCACATGGTCTTTGAAGCAATTGGAAACTTAATTGTAGACAACAAATTGAATCCATCGAATTCAAGGTATTTATCATTTGATTTTTTTTCATTGCTGATAATTTGGGGATTATTATTTTATTGTTGAATTAGGGATTCTCTAAAATTTTATCTGAGTGTAACTTGAGGTTTAGTATGATCTTGTGCTTTATGTTCTCAATAGACTCTATTAGTAGTTGTTGTTTGGGGGTTTATGATTCTATTTTTGTCAATGAGCTAGTATGATCCTTTTTTTTTCTTGCTGATCTAAGGGGTATTATCTTAGGTTGTTTTAGCTTGTATTGACAAAACTATTACATGTCATTTATTTGATCAAAAAATATAGTATTACCCTTATAAACTACAAAGTATAATTATAAGAAAAGTCAAGTAGATCTTGAGTCTCTAGTTAAAGTGAGATTACTTGTAAGAAAAATGATGTAGTATATGGAAGAAAAATATAGCCTTGACTCTGTTACATGACTAGATTACTCTGTTATTTATGTGTTTTACTAAAGACTACTAAGTTTGCTACTACAACACTGTCAAAGGTGCATGGACATTGGAAGAATACCAGCGACTTTACAAGTATATCCAAGTCTATGGTACATAGAAGTGGAAAATAGTTACTACCAAAATAGGTCTCTTATATAATCAATGAAAGTATTTTGTTAGATATATACCAAATATTTCTACAAGTAAATTATGGTCAGCCTATATGATTAATAGTTATAGTTAATGTTACCAATCCTTGCTTTTAGTAATTGTTAAATTAATAAAATCCTAACCTTAATTTTTCCTCTTTTTTTTCATTGTAGTAAACTAGTTTAACGAAGGAACTTTCATGGATGATGCTATGATATTGCCCTGTGGACACTCCATTAGAAGTGGGTGGAATGCAACATGTGACCATGACGGTGGGTTCTCATTAGTCTTTTCATTTTAATTTAGGGTAACGGTTGAGTGTCATTGAGGTCTTCTTGTTCTTTTTGATTGAGATGCAATGCTCCATCGTGTGGTTGAAAAACTGCAGCTTATGCCCTATCATAAGATATATCTGTAAATACCTGGCTTCTTATAACTAACAAATATGACATGAGACATTTGACATAATGGAATAACTGTAGGTGTGTCAATATTGCACATATATGATATTTAATATTTAGATATTGTTGACTAACATTATCTTTTTGGTGCAAGTGCAGAAAGGTTGTTATACATGTTCACTTTTCGTTTCAGAAGACGTGGAGGCACCAAATCTTTGTAAGTCTACATTGATTTTGTGTTTTGCAAAGAAGATTGAGTTCTTCATTGTGTATGGAGCTACTTTTACATTTTATCAAATTCTTAATGTTTCATGATATAATGCAAACTATTGCGTTTTTTTAGGATTTTGAACTATACAACTTAGTTCTAAATTTTATATATTACTTGTGCAACACTTCGTTCTGTTGTTGAGAAATTTCATCGAGAAGAAGAGTTGTAGTCACCGAGTATCTAAAAGAAGTAAAGAAAGATCTAAACAGGTTCCCCTTGTTCATTATTTGTATTCTACTCACTGTGACCTGATCTAAATTAAATAGTTTTGTTGGATTCATATATGGTTTGGTTGTATTTACTTCCTTTTACAAGCAGGATATGTTCAGTCATGGTCATTCACTTTCCATGGATATTTCACGTAGAAGAGGCGTTCAATTTCCATTTGTCGTCATGGATCGAGTAATTATCAAGGATTGTCATAGGTAACGTCCAAGCTGTTTATTTTATTTTATTTTAAATTAAAATTTTGTTAGAGTTCAGGATTAAGATTGAAATGGAAATTTAAAATAAGGGGAACAAGAGGATGCCACTATACTTTGTTGGAGGGAAACTGTTGTAACAACTCAATGCTTGAATGGATGGTTAGTAACTTCTGCATATTTTTATGGTATCATATCTTTATATTTGACACCAAAGGCAGATTTGATTTGCTAACTTTCCGTTTTTCCAAACAGAAATGGTATCAAAATTTAAAAACACTGGTTGGGAAAGCGGCATGGGATTACGCTGAAAAACGTGGTATGTATATATTTATTATCTATCCAGCTACATGTTTGGGGCCACTCGTCCAGCCTTCACTGAATGCACGTTGTGCTGTTTTGCAACAGCTACTTCAAGAATCCAGGGATACCCTGAAGTACCATTAGTTTGGGGCAGTGCATGTGAAAGACGCAGCCAGTGCCTAGGTTTTTCTCTTCGAGATCCCATCAACTTCTGGGAGATATGGACACCCTTGTACAAATGGAATCTATCAATTCCATGCTTCTTCTATGTTTACTAAATAGTAAAAAGATGTTGGAGTTGCAAATTGAGTTCTTGATAGCAAAGTGGTATGTAGCTAGGTGTATGTTGTTCGATTTGAGAAATTGAGATTTGCTGATTTGGGTATCTATTTTATACATACTATATTAGGATTAGTTAGTAATTAATAGTGCAAAGCAAAAACCTATTTATAAGTACGTGTATTATAGAGATTTTACAACTTAAGGAACATAAGGGGTTGTGGACTAATCCTTATGGGGCTTGATTTAAAACAATGAATGTGGTATAAAAGTAATAAAACTCAGACTTCCTTTAGAATAGTTTTCTTATATAAGAAATATGTGGGACTTAGTTATAGAGTTAAGTCACCCACTCGGGCATCCTTTAGGGTGAATGCATCACTCAGGGAGCACTCGGACATCGACTAGGCATTGTTGCAGTTTCTTGGGGATATACTCGAGTATAAGGTGATAGCTATGTAATGGAAAATTAAAAACTTTAATTCGAATAACTGCAATGAACAAAGCCAATTCTGAAAATATCCAACTGCCAGTAGATAGGTTCTTGGTAAGTAGACCTCAGAGTTGAAATGCTTAGCTTTAAAATTTATCATTTTTGATAAGATATTTGTTTTACCCAAATAAAGCCTAAAGTACTTGCTCAAGCTAACGGTACCTTACAAAGAGAAAAGACATATCTTAAAAAATGATAGGTAAATGACTAGGGCATCAATTGTAGGAATTAGCTTTTCAGTTATCTATTGGGTGATAGTCGAGTAGTTCGTTAATAGTTTGTGTACTAGTATACTTTAGGTTGAACTGACGTCATGTGCTATAAGTAGAATGCGCTATTTTGCATCAATTATTCAAGCCTGTTCTTATGCGTACTCTTTTTGTTGACCTCACCCTCTTCATGGTTGTCAATGGCTGTGGTGGTTCTTGGTTCTTAGTTTTATACACACAAAGGGAACTTCATATAATGTACTTTCACCTTTTCCCCTATTTGAATTATAGGAGCATATAGCACTGACCAGGTCATTTTTTGTCACCATATGTTTTATGATGAACTTAGCTTCCTAATCATTGTGGTGTATAGTTTCTTCATCTTTTACTTGCTCCCATTGAGTTCCATTATGTTAGTTGCATATGGTTATTTGGAAAGACTATTTGAACCCACTGAAAAGTGAAGTAGAAAAGAGATGAAATGAAAAATGTAATAACACAATAGATGATTTGAGTGAAAATTTTTGAGAGGCTGGAGGAGAAACCTATAATTGATGACTAGTTGTTGCCGCTTATCCTGAAAACAACATATTCAGGAAATAGCTAATGAGGGTGTCACTCTATATATAAATTCCCTTTCATTTTCATATTGGCATCAGTAGATTAGGCCTTCATTAATAGAGGTGTTTTGGGTATGAAAGGGCAAGTAAGTAAGAAGTTTTTTCTACTAACAATGGATACTAGTTACAATTGGAGAATAGCAACAAGGGGGCCAAGTCATTCTTTCTCCAAAATAGTAATTTGAGCGGGATTCATATTTTGCATATGTGTGCAGATGAGATTAACGCCTAATGAGAGCAACGTTTAAAGCAACGCTAGCGTACGGTGACAAACACCAACATGAGAACTTCAGGAAAAGAGTAAACACGAGTCCTATGTATCTTTGATCTCCATCTCGTAGAGTACATTCTTAAGATATGGTGTTTGGTGATTTATGTTTATCTCTGCAGGATGGGGATCGGCTTTGGAGGTCGGAACATATATTTTCTATTGGAGACGCTTTTAGGCATGGAGCTCAAGATATAGATCCCAATCAACAACTGTTGGAAATGGTCATAGTTCCACTCATCTGCCCTTTTAAACCAAACTAGTCAAATTTCAAATACTTACGACGAGGGTCCTCGATTCTATTAAGAAGCAGAGATTATCCGTGACACCATCCATTTAGCAGCAATATCAGCATTGAAGTAGATCGATGCACTCGAAGAAAGTTGAGATTAACTCATCATTAAGGAGGTCATATTATTTGTCACGCATTACACAAATATACTATGACATGTATGTCTTTAATGATCTCATTCCCTTGGTACTAGTTGGGAAAATGGTGATAATTATGAATTCCAATCACCCTGTTCACGAAAAATGAAAAAAAAAATTGATACTTCAACATAGAATTAGTATTCAACACAATCTTGTTATTTTTTTAAAGCTTCCTGAAGTGTCCATTATATACCCAAGAAAATAAAAGTACTGGACTAGATGGATTTGAACAATCAACTGGAAGACTTGTCTTTCTGGTTAAAAAGTTAGGTGAGTGGTATATAATTACGAACTTCAATTCTTTGCTCATTGTCCAAAAATAGATTCTTGAAGGAAACTTTTTGAGCTTGGCAAGAGCTTAAAACGCAAACCTCTTAGAGCATCCACAACAATTTAGAGGGTGGATTGGATGAATTTCAAGGTCAATCCAATCCACCTCAATCCACCCCGCAGCAGCTTTTAATCTACCACAAGGTGAATTAATACCACGCACTTCTGAGCCGCACACATAAATGCACGTCCCAGATGAGTCCACGCCTTTAAATCTCAGCCATCCAAAACCTAACGCAGTTCTAAACCATGCGTAACTACCAGCCAATAGAAAACTGACACGTATTTTAAAAAAAAATATATTGGCGCGCGGTTTTGAACCGCGCGGCATTACTCTGTAAGCTAAAAGGCTTAACACTTGTTTTATTTCTAGTGTTACTTGTATTGGTTTTTCTAAGTGTTAAAGCCATAATACTTGTGTTTGAGGTTTTACCCAAGGTATACCCAACCTTACTCCACAAGTTTCCCAACCCAGCCCATATTTTCCGTTAATCACTTCAAAATATTGGTTTCTTCTAGTTCGCGATCGAGGAAAAATTCTTCCAAAACTACACGTAACTCTAACGCGGAAGTAAAACGAAGGGGGAACGCCAATGTAACATATGTTTGGCCTGATCAATTGATAGATAACACCAATCCCACCCCATCGTACGATGAGTTGAACCGATGAAATGTGTTCTTAACGTATATTACAATGTGTTCAATGAAATTCCTGAATGAACTTCTAACGTGTTAATATGTTTTTTTGTCAGATCCGAGATGAATTACAGTGTAGGGGATCATTTGATAAGGAACTGAAGTGGTACCGATGGATTGCCGTGTACCCGACGTTGAAGAAATTGGTCGACAATATGGGTTTTGCGGACTTTTGCTCGATTAATGCGGGAAACTCGGATAACCATCTCATTCATGCTCTCGTGGAGCGGTGGTGGCCTTCCACCCATACCTTTCACTTCCTTTGTGGGGAACTGGGTTTTACACTGTTAGACTTCATAATGCTAATGGGCATATCATTTTGGAGGGGTCGCGAACTCCCGTGCGACGAGAGGTACTTCAAGTTAGAGGATGCAAAAAAGATGTTCCCGGGAATCACAAGCTCTGACATGTGGTACGGTAACATCACTCTCTCCTATTTAAAAAGTGGCAAGAGCCTTTGAATTCACGTCCCCACAATTACGACTTAGAAATGGATATCGTGTATGCAAGGGCATTTATTGCCTATATGATGGGTAATCTCTTCATCTCAAATGGTGCCACATCTCTTCTGGTGGTTTATCTGGCAGCCTTAATAGACTACGATATTCTTGGTGCATCGGGATTTGACTGGGGTACGTCGATTAATTGCGGCTTTGAATCTAGGGCTTGATGAAGTCTCAGTTCTGAGGCTCGGGAGGGTGAAGAAATCGATCACCGGATTCTATGCGGTGTTGGAGTACTGGTTCTTCGAGTACTGTCGGGTTAGAATGTATCTAGTTAAGGTACAAAACTTTAACCATATTTATCCTCGTATTTCTGGGTGGAGAGATGAATGGGCGAGTACCGGGTCTGAAATCCATCATTCTTTTGCTGTGATCAAAGATATCATTGAACAGAACCAACATAGATTGGCAACCATGGCACAGGTCTAGGTAATTGAGACATCCAGAGGTAAGTGTTGTTTCAGCACTGAGCACCCAGAGAGTTTCATTGGTGTCAGTCCCATATGGTTATGGTAACCTTTGGTATTTAGGAAACCGGTGTATGCGTCAGATGACCGGGCTTGATAATGTGCCCTATGACCCCCCTCAGGAGATTATGGAATTCCTAAGGTATGATCGAGAGTTATATCAGAGTCTGAAGGATGTGGACTTCTATGATGGTCACAATTATCTTCTTCCCGACGTAGATTATATGACATATTGGCGTCTCGTTCATCCAAATCCCAAGATCGTTTGCAGTTTAGTAAAGAGGACGGGAAATATTTAGTCGGTCGGGCGTGATCTAGTGAGGCCCGATGTAATTTTGCCACCTACGTCGAGTTATCTACGTCTTCATAGGTGCAAGACTATGGTGTTCAGGCGACTAGCGATCCACGTGATATGGGATGGTTCATGGATGTGGCGGGACCGAACGATCAACGTAGACGGATACCGATCCCGGTGATGCAGGTACCATTCCCGTGTCCACCTAAGTATAGTACGGATGAGTTGTGGCATCAAAACCAAGGATTACGGTATGCGGCATATGAAGACTCGAGGCAATTAACTGACAGCAATACTGAGTTGAGGAGGGAGCTGAGTCGGGTACAGGAGGTCATCCGAGAGACGTCCGATAGACTAGTTGAGATGTTCATTTCCTACCAGAAAGAGCCGGTTGTGCAATGCACCTATGACGAGAGTCTCGCACGTAGCAGACGCGCCCGCCAAACGAAAAGAGGTCGTCCCATTTAGGCTATGTTTTATTTAGAACTTTTACTTATGTTTTGTTTAAACTATGTTGTGCATTAATATTGCTTAAACTCTGTTTTATTCTGAGTTTTAAAATAATTTTTATTTTGAAAATTACATTTTTGGAAACTAGTTGTACAAGTTACTCAACGGACATATTAACGGCTATATTTTTGTTTTGGAAACTTGTTGTACAAGTTACTCAACGGACATATTAACGGCTATATGTTTGCTTTGGAAACTTGTTGTACAAGTTACTCAACGAACATATTAACGACTATATTTATGTTTTGGAAACTTGTTGTTCAAGTTACTCAACGAAAATATTAACTGTTATATTTTTGTTTTGGAAATTTGTTAACGGCTATATTAACGGCTAGTTTTTTCATCTATAAATGTTATTCATCTCCTACACTCTCCTCCCTTCTAATCGTCTAACTATCATCCCTTCTTTCCTTGCAAACAAAACCACTATTTCTTCCTCAAGCTTCCAATCTAATTCTCAAAACCACTCTCAATCCTCCAATACGAACCAACAAGGAAACGTCTTTCCTCATCAATTCGGCACATTTGATATGTCAGAAATGCCTAACACTTCCCAAGGTTAGAATCACCATGTTCGCCAACTATTCCTGCCATCCGACAGTCAATTTCAATCTCAAACCCATGGATATTACCCTTATTACCCAAATCTAGGATATTACTCTCAATTTGATGGGTATACGGGCTCGCACCCTCAGCAGGGAAATCCATATTATTTATCACAAACTTGTTTTGCCTGTGAAAGTTCGAGTACCACGCCGATGCAAGGTACACGGGGTTTAAATGATTTAAATCTTAATACGTGGACTCAATCCAAGGAACTCAATTTGATGTAAGGTACGCCAGTTGTATATCCGGTTGTCTCTCCGGTAATCTCCAAGGAACTCAATCTGGTTCTTACGAGAAGTAATACGTGGACTCATAGGAAGGCAAAGTCTACAAGAGAAATGACATTGACACCAATTATAGTTGAGGATGTAGCTCAGGCTGAGGAACTTAATCCGGTTCTCACGAGAAGTAATACGTAGACTCGCGGGAAGGTAAAGTCTAAAAGAAAGACGGCACCGACGCCTATTATAGTTGAGAATGTACTTGAGGCTTCGGAGGATATTCATGACGACAAAGAACAATACTTTAACTCCAAGAATTGGTCGTCCGATGACTTCATGAATCTTGCATGCGCTTGGTCTCAAGTGTCTCAAAACCTCGCTACCACGAACAACCAAAAAGCTGCTACATTTTGGTTCAAGGTGCGTGATCAATTCAACTCCTTCTATGTTGACCAATCGATGTGACAATCTTACAACGGTTTCAATTGTGCGCATAAGGGGCGGCTCAATAAGGAATGTTTAATTTTTAGAGGTATCATTCAAGACCTTGGGAGCCGACATCATACCGGTATTGGAACGGATGACTTCGTAAATATTCCATTTATTTTTCTCAATTCATTAATGTTCAAAGGTAAATCATACTGTAAAAGATTTTATAACTTGATTTCTAGGAACGTATGGCAAACGATATATTTTTTCAAGCACAAGGCAAACCATTTAAACTTGGGGAAGTTTACAAAGTCTTAGAAACTTACCCAAAATGGTCAGTAATTTATCACATCAGCCATCCCGACCGCAACGTTGCTAGGAAGTCAAATTTTAGTGATAGCCCGGATAACTCCACCAATACCGATTCTGAAGTACCTACATCTAGCACTCCAAATATCGTAATTCCGAATGATTCTATCGACGTGGATGCACAACTATATTCTTGTGGAAATATACGACTGGATGGCCAATAAAAATACAAGGCAAAAGAAGCGGCAAAGGCAAGTATAGGTTTTTGGGGGAAGAGAATGCTTGAGATAACGTCTAACATGATGAAGTCATGGAATCAGAGATATGAGTAGAAGAACGTGGAAAAGGAAGTTAAAGCTAGAGCATGAGAGGAACTAAAGTTGATGAAAGAGGTTGAAGTTCAAAGGAGGCGTGAAGCGGAGCTAACTAAAAAAAAAGCCTTCGACGACTTGTATATGTTTAAGGTGATGACAACGGACCCAAGTAACCTACTACCGGCACAAAGGCGTAGGATGAAGAAACAAATTAAAGAATATTCAAAGAAGTTGAAGGAGCAGTGTCCAAGTGATGACGACGTTTCTAGTGATGAATTATTGATGTAATCCTTAGCGTTAATAGTAGTTATTAAGATCTATGTAATTTCATTATTTCAATAAAATTGTTATTAATGGCTCTTAATCCTTAAAATTGATACAAAATCAAAAAGTAGAAGCAGTAAACTATGTTTCCTTAAAGTGTTACAATGATGAAGACTTGGAAACAAAATACATTACAACTTCAACATTAAACTTGAAAATAAAATACATTACTTTAGAAAATAAACAAACAATGATGAAGACTACAATTACTCTGCCCCTTTTCGACTCCACAAATGCGCGATGAGTTCATCTCGTAATTGAAAATGAGCTCCTTCATTTCTAATTTTACTAACCTTTTGGATGTACTCTGCCATAGTGTTGATTGCATGTCTTAGATTTAAGTCCTCCTTCCAATTATCCACGGATTTTCTAAATTCAGGATCAATGTCCATTTGCCAGATTTAAGTATGATGTTCATCTCGATGATCATATTGTACAAGATTATACATGCGTACATAACATTTTCTAGATCACTGGGTTTCTAAAATCGCGCACCGTTTGCCAATATTTGAAACCTTGCTTGTAATACCTTAAAAGCAGACTCTACATCTTTGCGGCATGCTTCTTGCATCTTTGAAAAATATCTTTCGATATCGTTGGACGGATTTCTTATGGTTTGAACAAGTGTTTGCCATTTTGGATAGATTTCATCCGCTAAGTAATACCCCATAATGTACGGTACTGTACCTATATAATAATTGTATGGCGGCGCAACTCCTTTAGACAAGTTATTGAAAAGCCACCCTTGATGCAAAACGATCACGTCGTTGTTAGAACCGGGCACCCCAAAGAATGCGTGCCATATCCAAAGATCTTGGGATGCAACCGCTTCTAAAATCACCGTCAGGATTTTCTTATACCCTGTATATTGTCCTGCCCACCCGGTAGGACAATTCTTTCATTTCTAATGCATACAATCTAAACTACCTAACATCCCCGGGAAGCCTCGCGATCCATTAGCTTCTAACAAGTGTAATGCATTATCTTCATTAGGAGATCTAAGGTATTGAGCCTTGAATTATGTTATAATAGTCTTTAAAATTCTTTCAAGCACAAAATAGCTGAAGACTGCCCAATCTGAAGGTATTCTTCTTGGGCACCTGCGCTCGTACCGTAACATAACATGCAAAGTACACACATTATCTTTTAGTGCGAGGATAAGCCCATAGTCTTAGCGACATTTTCTCTATGAATAAAATAGGGGTTCGAAGAAAGTATTTGATGATAAATACGTTGATACACACCTTCGCTCATACGGAATCGACGATGAAATGATATACCCTTGAATCTTAGGTTGTCACCGAAGTAATCCCAGTTAAGGCATCCTCCCCCAATTTATGCTCACGGCTTTTCTGTTTGTCAATCCGTCTCTTTTTACTACCTCCCCGCCACCGTGATGATGTCGCATCTTGCTCTTTTTCTTCTACTTCTCCCATCTCAATCATAATCTTGCCATACTTGTGCAACAACTCAACTTGACATCGGAATAGCTCTTTGTCACTGGAAAATGATGAAGACGATAACTCCCAAGATGAGAGTGATGTGTCAGGCCTGAGCAGGTCTTAGATGATTTTGTCAGACATGATTCAGCGTAATTGATAAAAATGAAGAAGGTTGAGTTTTGAGATATAAGATGAATGAGTTGATTGTAGAAGAGAGTAGGAGATGATTGGGGGTTATAAATAGAGAAAAAACTAGCCGTTTATAGCCGTTGTGCATCTTGTTGAAGAAGTTTGATCAGGGAAAAACTCAGGTGAAATAATGGGGAACCAAGGATATTTTTTATGCAAGCTTATGCCACGCACTTCTTAACCACGCAGCAAAAACTAGTCGTTTGAAAATCTTCAAATCTCAGCCGTCCACGTAGATTAATCCTAGACGTTGAAGTTACACGCACTTCAGAACTGTGCTTAATAGGAACCATTGGATGGGAGGACACGTGTTATCACCTTAGGGGAGAAATGTGTACGCGCACTTCTTAACCGCGCACTATGGTTACGCGCACTTCAGAACTGCGCGGCGTGAATTCACCCTCAATCCACCCTTGAATGCATTTTGCTCTTGCCACGTCACGTATTCACCTAGCTGCTGGAAGACGAATTGGGTGGAAAAGACGGTGGATTTTGAATTCACCCTGCCACGTCAGGGTGCACCTAGTTGCTGTGGGTGCTCTTATGTGTTCCTGTTACTAAA
The DNA here is from genome assembly GCA_014058105.1 of Kingdonia uniflora. Classification (NCBI taxonomy): domain Eukaryota; kingdom Viridiplantae; phylum Streptophyta; class Magnoliopsida; order Ranunculales; family Circaeasteraceae; genus Kingdonia; species Kingdonia uniflora. The sequence continues at coordinate 2,262,572 of JACGCM010002435.1, read as the reverse complement.
CAACATTGTTTATAGTGGGTTTATTGTAGCTATCTCGGTAACATTGACATTCAGACTTGATAAATTTGTACTTTGTACTAGAGTTTAAATGCTTTCTCGGTGAATTCTCATGGATAATTTATGCAGAAATGTAAGGTCATTACTTATTTACAAGTATGCCGCCCCTTTCTTATCTTACTCAGCTAGGGGGTTTCTTCTTTTGCTGATCTCTTCTCTGTGAGTGACGTACATGGTATGAAATTGAGCTAAGTTGTTAGGTGGCTGATGCTACGGAGTGAAGAGGTACAATGTTGATATTAGTAGTAGATCATTTTGCAAATCATGTATAAAATTTGTCTGTTGTCTGGACACGAAATGCATTTGTTGAGAAGCCATAATATCATATTAATATAATAAGAGTGTTTTGATTCGCAAGTTAAAATTGATGATATTACTTTACATCTCCCTTTTAGCTCTGAACGTTCACAATACCTTTGTTTGAGATAAAATCATCCAAATTGCAGAAACTGCACTTCAGGCATCATTACTTAGGCACACCAGGGGTTGGATTGCGGCTTGATGTTTCAATGTTAAATGTCAGACTCCCCTTCCCTCATTTAATGTCTAACTAAAATGATGCAATGGGGTTCTACACGTCAATATCCGTATTTTCAGGAGAGGCATAGTGGATGATTCCAGGCCCTCTTCAGACTTATTTTCTTCTTTTGCTTTCCCCCATATCACTGCAAAAAATCCAAGAGCAATTACAATGGCTCCAATCACACTGCACACAAGTTCAAAAATCAAAGTTAATTACCATAAGCAAAACATAGTTGCAAGTCTTACGACTTAATCACTGATCTTTCTTTTCAAATAGTCTATGCGAGTCTTACGACTTAATCACTGATCTTTCTTTTCTGATAGTCTAAGATGATTTGGCAGAAAAGAGAGAAACTTGTACCTTCCTACGTGGAGAGTATCCCTGAGAAAGCTGCTAGTCACTAAAACCGCGACAACAATCCCTACGGGCTTGAATATGCTACAAAAACAAGACCCTTTGTTTGCAGACCCCATGTGTTGCCCTACCGAACTCTGGGCAAATCTTCCCGAGCATTTTGAGTTCTAACCTTGGATATATGTTCTCTAGACCCTAATATAGCTGCACGCTAAGTTTCATCAGAATCGGAATTGGTTAAGGGGGCGAGAAATGCCAGTACGCGTCGTCTTAAGTTTTAATGCTTTCTTTTGGAAACTAGTTATTAACTTAGTAGCTATATTAAGGAAGAACTTTGGTCCAATCCTCCCCATGACTAAAAGAGCTTAAGGGCTTGGTCAATATGGACCCCGGCTCATGGGCTGCCTACAAGGGATAGTCATGAATTCTCTTTGGCCTAGGGAACGCCATGAGACATTGCCTCGCAATGCGGGCCGCTTTTACAGATAGGGCTTGTATATGGCCCCACTATGCCGTCGCTATGCCCCGCAGGCTAGCCGAGACGCACCGCCCCTATAAAAGGACTATGCAACCAGTCCAGGCTCGTCGCCCCTTGAGATATACATGTCTCATATCTAGAACCCGACATATTGAGCTATCCTGATCCACTATAGGACAAGTGTTCTATCCGTACCTCATGCCCCATCACGAGAGATTATGCTGTAGGGATTATTGATGGAACCTTCGGCTTTGCCGCCTATACCGAATATTTATTCGACGACCTCTCACGAGTATCCTCGATTATCCGGATGTCGCTCTAGCATTCGCGTGATTATTCCACTTGCACGCCGCATCCGTGAAGATGGTTGGTACATGCCGGTCGGATGTGCATGTACGCCGCACGGCCTCGTATTCCGCTTTGCTCCGGGCACTATAGAGGTCGATCCGGACTGGGCCGTGACACCCCATGTATGAATGGAAGTGCGGGTGACACTCCCAAATACAATCTTTAATGTCACAAGTTTGATGATATATTTAGTTATCGCCCAAGTAATATCTTGAATATGGATAAAAATAGAAGAGCTTGAAAATTTAGACAATCTTGCTCTCATATGCCAATAGTTAGTCTTGTACTTACCGAGTATACAATAGTAATAAGCTCGATACCAGACTTTATCCTCTAGGCACTAGGGTTGTTCTTTTCTGCAATCAGAGAGAAGATCGAAGCTTGCATGGACCCAAAGAAGCAAAAGAAGAAGACTACTGTCATCTGTGCCGGACAGTCCTTAATAGTCGCCGCTTGAAAATACACAAAATCTACATTAGCATTAAGCAATGAGTCTCAACTCCTTAAATATTGGATTATTCCATACATAGGATAAGGCCTGTACTATATTGCTCTAAAGTTGAAAGGGAAAGAGGTTTGAGAAACAATACGAAATGGGAAAAGCCCTCTTAACCTTTTTCAGACACGGGAACATCAAGAGAAGCGTAGTAGAAAAACGACTGAGGAAATGTACTTGAATTAGCTAAAACTACCATGAAAAACATAACCAACCCATACCAGAACTAGGGAATGTTACCTGCCATAGGTTGAGGTTGACTAAAATCGAAGGATCACATACTGTTCAAGAAGTATTCGAATCCCTAGACATACACGTTGGGCAATTAATGGCTGTACTAGTCACCATAGATCAAATACCTAAAGATTACTACATTGCTGCCTCAACCCATTTCACTAACAGGTTCTTATTGCAACTTCAGTACTCCATTACTTGAATTTCAAAACCTCATCTTCGGAAACATTGCCCATAGGGCCTACTTATCAAGTTCACTGGTATATGAAGCAAGATCGAACTTACAGGTACATAATGCAAAAGTATTTTCATTTATTGCATTAGACATTTACAAATAGCTAATTATATATACATTTAAATTTTTCAAGATGGAATTTTATGGCAAGTACACTGAGGCGAAATCCTCAGGGTTCATACCATTACGGACAGATTAAGACTGTAAGGACACTTATTTTAACAAACACTGCAACTCAAATAAATTGAATGCTATGCTATACTATTAACAAAATATCTTATGTCAACCCAAGTACTCTGCTGAAGTGTGCATACTACTTCAACATTCCTGGTGTCTTTGACTTCAAAAGTATTAAGGAAACTTCCCTGGAATTCTTTTCCAAATAACATGAAACCAAAGAACAAATTACACTCAACTCTTATGCATTCTTTCACCTCCACACTCTCCTCCAGCTTGAATAAGGGACGCCCTTCCGAATTCAATTCTTATGTAAATATTTTCAACCCTTCAAGTAATACTTCCTTTGCCTAATCACAGCTGAGAACAGAGCCCATAAAGGTTCATGTAGGGATCTATCCCTCGAGCTGTGATAAACTCAAACTGATCCAATACCAGACTCACGCAATATACACGTGACACACTATCAACAATGACATTTGTACTATGAACTGATTAAGAACGTGGCTCGAGCACTACAGATGAAATAGAATAAGTTAAAGACATCTGTCTCTCACGAAATAGCAGTTACAAGTCCAACTACCACTTACTCCCACTTTTAGAAGAACGTGCGTATGCGCGGTAACAAACTGAGAGTGAGGTCTATAAAAAGGATGAGTTCCAGAGGAGAGGAGAGGAGAGGAGGAAGTTTTCCTAGCTCAAGAGATCATAAACTTGTAATCAAACATCAGCCTTAAGCAATAAACATTACAATTACTAAATCTTCAAGCCAAGGTCGTGGTTTTTACATATTCAAAGGTTTCCATACTAATCACCTTTCATTTTTTTAGATTAAGTTATACTAACTCTTGTCATAGGTATATTTGGTGTAAGAGCTAATTTTGAGCAATTTTGAGGTACTACGAAATTAAGCCATTACATTTGGCGCCGTCTGTGGGAAAGAAGACATTTCCACGAAATCTTAAGGCATATAGTTACTCCACACTTAATTTCCAATCATGGTAACTTCCAAGCGACCAGCTACAAGAGTTCAACTTGATCTTTTAGTAGAACTAGATTAGCACGCAGAATTACAGGCTAACCACCAAGCCGAAGCAAAAAGAAAGAAAGAGCTAGAGCGTCAGTTATTGCATGACTGCGAGCTCCGTGAACTGGAACTAGAAAGCGAGCATTGAGCTCACCAAACAGAATTCAAGCTTCAAGCAGCATGAAGAACAGATGACAACAATGTAGACTGCCTTCCAAGCTTTGTAAGATAATCAACAAGTTCTCCTTCCCAGGGAACGTGATCAAATACCAGTAAACTCCCGAGTTTCAGCGCGGGAAAGATTTGGACCTCGAAGAACAACTATCAAAGAAGCTTCCAGACATCTCTGTAACTACTCACATATACCAAAAGTTTCAATTCATTTGGGATGAGAAGATCAGTCTGACATCAGTATAGGACTTCAGCCCTCCAAGCATCAAAAGAAGGAGCAACGACCTCAATCTAGGGTACCAACTCATGAATGCTTGAGTTAGGGTACTGGTACACCTCGCCTACGCGCCAAGTCACTTAAGTGCTATGATAGTATGTCACACAATAACATATCGATCAACACAACAAGGAATTAATCGAAGCTTAAGCTCTCGGAAATAAGGATGATTTGACCAAATTGTAAGTTAGTCCAATCACTAAAGAGTTATTTGATATGGAAGTACCGACAAATTTCCATACTCTAAAAGTACGTAAATACAAAGGCACTGATCTAAAGGAACACATTCAAACATTCTATAATTAATTGGGATTGTATTCGAATTTGAATTATATTCTGTATCGTCTGTTTGCTACAAGCCTATAAGGTGAACCGCTCTAGTTGTTCCATTCATTACCAGAAGATTCCATCCTCATATTCGATAAACTACAAAAGAATTTCGTCTAGACATATGTTCACAATAAATACAAGGAAGAGAATTTGTACACTTTTATTAGTCTTAAACAATCTCAATGAGATAAGCTCAAAATATTTGCAAAGAAGTTTCTGGAACACACACGGAAAGTGGACAATCTCGGTCAGAAAATAATTATTTATGTATTTAGCAATACACTTCAGATCGATTGCAAAGCGAAGGAGCACATCTTCCAAAATAAACCTTCGACCTTGGAAGCCATGATTACCAAGGTCAACGGGTATATCGACCTGGAAAGGGTGATAACCGAAAGGCATAAATCTACTAAAAATGTCCTCACCACGAAAGATCAAAATATAGATCGCAACAGCGAACCAAAAGAGGACTAGGGTGATCAAAAGCGGGCCAAAGCAAACACAGGCAAATCTTGAAAATGCAATTTATTATGCAAGCCGGTACTCCCAAAGATGAATGTTTAGATCTCTGCAATTTTTCCCATACTCGCAAAATACAAGTTCTATCATGTATCTCAACCACATGAACCAATTGAATGTAGACCGTATTGCATGCATCACAAGCTAACTCATTATGAAACTGACAACTGTTATGCTTTAGAGAGGTTGTTGGAATACACTTTCAAAGATGGAAGAATGCACGAGTACATTATCGACCTAAAAGGACACAAGAATAGAAGCTATAAGACGCAAGTCGAAGATCAGTCTGAGGAAAAATACTTATACCATATATACCATAACAACATGATCGAGATCCATCAAATCAGCAACTCTGCAAAATTCAAGAGGAAGAGGTTAACGGAGTGCTGCGACCTCATAGTTCAGGATAAAGAAGTTAAGCTCCTTTCTGAATTAAGTAATCGACAAACTGAGATTTCATTTGAGAATTGTGATATCAGCCACGTCAAGTTTACTCATCATGACACTTTGGTTATTATGCTTAAGATGAATAAATTTGTCATGCATACCATGATGATCAATACCGGTAGCAGTATTGAAATCCCCTTTCAGTGCACAATCAAACATATGGGATTAACCGATCAAGTTATACCAAGCGACATCGATATCAGTGGGCTTAATGGATCTAAAAAGGAACGAGTAGGCAAGATCATCCTTCCCATTACCCATCACTATCGACATCATTTTTTTACATCATCAATGCCAAATCTTATTACATGGGAATTATGGGCCGTTGCTGGATTCAAGCACAACGACAACATCTATGAAATCAAAGGCAATCAAAATCTCTCGCGAGCTTGCAAAAATGCCATCTCTGCTAGACTTGACATATTCAAAAATTTTACTACATAACAATTGCAGATAGTTGGTCACACCGATGATCGACTCTCAGCAAAAGAACCTATATAATACATAGACATCGATGGACCTAGCAAAGGTACTTACATTGGTACCAAGATGATCCAACGAGAGAAGGACGTTCTCGTTAACTTTTTACAAATGAATCGAGACGTCTTCGCTTGGACTTTTAATAAAATGCCAGGAGTCGACCCAGCCAATGCATGTCACAAATTGAGCCCCAACAACAAAGCCATAGCAGTCAAACAGAAATAGAGAAGGCTATAACCTCATCTCAAAGATAAAATCAACAATGAAATCGATAAGTTGATCGAAGTCGGATTCATATGAGAAGTTAAGTACCCAGATTGGATTTCCAACATTGTTACAGTTCCAAAGAAGAATGGGAAAGTATGAGTTTGCGTCGATTTCACAGATCTCAAGAAACATACTCCAAAGGACAGTTTTACTCTTCCAATCTATCAACAAATTATCGATTCAATGGCAGGTCACGAGCTATTTTCTATGATGAATACTGCTTCGGGATACAATCAGATACCTCTCCTAGAGGAAGATTAGGAAAATACTACTTCCATCACTAAAAGAGGGCTTTACTGTTGTCGATTCATGCCTTTCAGACTGAAGAACGCTGGAGTAACTTATCAAAGGTTAATGGCAATAATGTTTAAAGCTCACTTAGGAAAATTTGTTGAAGTATATGTCGATGATCATCTCTGCAAAAGTTTACTGAAAAATGATCATATCACAGAACTCAATACGGTCTTCCACATTTTATGATCATACCGGATGAAGCTCAATCTAGATAAATGTTAATTCGGGGTGTACTCGGGGAATTTCCTGGGATATCTACTCAATATGCCATCTCCAAAAATAATGAAAGAGGTACAGAAGCTCGTTAGCAAGATTGTAGCTATTAATAGATTTGTTTCTAAGTCTTTAGATCGATGTCGATGGTTATTCATATTACTTCGAGGATGTACATATAGAGGCAAAGTTTGACCAAATGAAGAGATTGAATTAAAAGAAGCATGTGAAGCAAATTTTCAAGAACTCAAAGTCTCCTGTAATGAGTATCCCGGTGGACAAAGAAGAATTGATCATCTACCTCACAGTTATAAATAACTCTCTCAGCTCGGTTCTCATTCGGCTTGAAGGAATGATTGAGAAACCAGTGTATTTTATCAGTAAAACTCTCACTCTAGCAGAAACAAGGTATTCCAGGATTGAGTGACTCCTCCTGACCCTTGTTTTTACTTCACATAAACTCAACACTATTTTCAAGCTCATTCAATCAAAGTCATAAAAAATTACCCATTCCAGGATGTTCTATCTAAAGATGAGAAATCCATAAGAGTGCAGTAGTGGTCAGTCAGTTTGGGAGAACACAATATCAATTTCGAACCAAGAACTTCATAAAAGGGTCAAACAGTGGCTGATTTTCTGGCAGACTTTCCCGTAGAAAATCCAAATTGGGAAGGACACGATCCCGATCTTACAGATAAACTTGCAGAAGATCTACCAACCAAGCCATTTGACAAATAAGCTGAATGGATTACACGAAAGGGATGAAGACTTCATACAGATGAATCAGCAGGACCCGTAGGGTTAGGGAACAAAATTGTAATGATTACTTCTTCCAACGATAGAATTGAGAAATCCGTACGACTCAATTTTAAAGCTTCTAATAATGTCACAGAGTACGAAGCCTTGATCTATTTGTTTAATTTGGTACTAGAAATCGGAGTTCCTGAGCTATCAGTCTATATAGATTCTTTACTTAAAGTCCACCATTACTCCGAGCAATACAAGAAGAATGGTAAGATGATCGACTATGCAGTCCTCATTGTTGATAGGATGAGCAAATTCACTAAAGCTATTCTCGACTATTTACCACGAGGAGAAAACTGACACATCGATTCCTTGGCTTATTTAGCCGGGGTTTTGGGTATAGAAGCAAGATACCTCTAAATCGAAGTGATATCAACCCCCAGCATTGATCTCCCCTTGGTATACCAGATCATCATTGGGGGCGATGAAGAGGAGGACGATGATTATAGGAAGCCTTTCTTCACATATATCGACCCCAAGAATAAGTGTGATGGACCACTTCCAGAAGATCCCAAAGAAGGCAGACAATTGATTGAAAATTCTAAGCGTCACACCGTTCAGAAAGGTCACTTATATCAAAGATCAGTAATAGGACCTTATCTCAAGTGCTTCTCCAAGAAATAAACAGATAGAAGGAATTACATGAAGGGACTTGTGGCTCCCATGCTGCAGGTTGCTCTTTTGCATGCAAAGCTATTACAAAAAGAGTATTCTGGCCCGACATGCGAAAATAGGCCAAGGAATATTCTTGCAAGTGCAACGCATGTCAGCAATATGGTCATCAGATACGAGCGCATGCACTCAAACTCTATGGCAGTAGGTATCCTAGCCTTTCAAGAGGTGGGCACTAGATCTCGTGGGAAAATTCCCAAACACACCAGGTAATAGAAGGCTCTTACTCTTTACAAAATGAAGAAGTCATCTCATTTATTTGGGAACATATTATCACAAGTACACGGGTCGGGTCGGCCCGGGTTAAGCCCTAAACCTGAGCCGACCTGGCCTGGTCGGGTTACCAATTTTTCAACCCGAACCCAAACCGAGTAATGCTGGAACCCGAACTGGAACCAAACTGAATTGGTCGGGTTGGGTTCTGAACTCGGTTTTTTTTTCTAGATCCAAAGATTTCATACCAACTCTTAAAAGACCAGGAGAATTAGAAATTTTCCATGTGAACTAGATATAACAATTCAACAAAGATAATACATAATAGCCTACAAGTTTACAACCTTCATTTAAGAGTACGACAAATCGACGATATGATATTATGATTACATTTCTCAACCAATGCACATAATTACAATACACAACTCCATAACATCACAAGTCCATAATAATAGTCCATAACGTCACAAGTCCATAATAATAGTCCATGACTTCACAAGTCCATAATAGTCCATAATTGCAATACACAAGTTCATAACTTCACAAGTTTATAATATCTTGTTCTAAAAAAAAAAGCAATCCACAACTCCATAATAATAGTCCATAACACAAGTAGTATGAGATACGAAAAACAAAAAAAAGTCCATAACTCCATGCATCCATCATATCTCCGTTCCAAAATAAAAGTATCCACAACTTCTCCTTCTCTCCTACATATAAAAATAAGAAACCAATTATTTAACGTTTAGGGTAATAAGAAGGAAATTTCATCAAAAAGTAATATGTTTAAACATTGATAAACTATTAAACTTACCACATGGTCCACATCTACAACCATAAGCTCTATAACGTAATATCTCCATGTCCAAAACTAAAGCAATCCACAACTCCACTTTATTCTCCTGTCTAAAAAGAACAAAATCTTTCAAAGTTTAACGCAATAATAAGAAAATGTAACTAATATGTAATGTAATATCTTCAGGATTTTATCATCCATTGCTATACTAAGATATAAGTAAACATATTTTATCGTCAATAAATGTAACTAATATGTAATGTAACAACATCTACTGCCATCCACAGATTTCCAGAAAATGGAAAGGATACTAGCTAACTAGATCCTTTCTTAATCCAGAAAATGGATGGGGAAGGCTCACAAGTGCTGCCATTTATCTTGACATTTTATATATAATGCCATTTTATATATATTGCCATTGGATGACACTGTTCAAAAAAAGTTAATCATCATCACATCAATGTGTTCCTTATGCCATTCTAATGAGTAAAATGAAACCATTATGGAGATATATGGAAAATCATTATGGAGAAAACTAAATGAGCTTGCAGCTACATTAATAATCTCTGGATCACAAAGTAAATGAGCTAGTAGCTACATGAAAATCCATCATGGAAAATCATTATGTCACACAATCTGGACAGAATGAAATAAGAAAAGATTTGAAGATATTAATCAATCTATGCAAACAATGAAGAAGTAGATACTCAAACACATACAACACACATCTGAACTTTCAAAAGGTGCAATGCATAATCACATCCAAGAGCTACAGATCATCAAGACCCTTAAAGTATAGCGCAAGCACATAAAGTACACAAGTAACACAATAGTTTAGAGCAGTTATTGGAGTGGTGTTCAGGGATAGTGAGGGAGCAGTTCTTGGTGTACTAAGCAAGGCATTTGGTATAACTACAACCAAACATAGCAGTTAAGGAGGCACATAGTAACACAATAGTTCAGGGCAGTTATTGGAGTGGTGTTCAGGGATAGTGAGGGAGCAGTTGTTGGTGTACTAAGCAAGGCATTTGGTATAACTACAACCAAACACTACACATAGCAGTTAAGGAGGCACATAGTTGTGAATGAACTTTGCTTCTTTTCCTTGCCCTTTTTTTTTGCTCTCTTAGGCAACTTTAATCTAGTATTATATGTGATTCCGTAATTCTGTGATTATCTGTAATTCTATAACTGTAATGTGGTATTATTTGTGATTATGCAACTGTAATTATGTTTACAAATGATTTGCACAAAAACTATTTATAAAATGATTAGTCCTCCACTTATTGTAAATAATCAATAAGCTATTAAACTTACCACAACCAAAAAATGTAATGTTGTCTCAACTATTTCTGTAATCCTCTATCGACATTAATGCAAGTCCTTCCAACATTTCTAAGAAATCAACAAAATAATAAAAATTGAAGTTAAGTATCATTTGACGTAATATTGCAAATGATAATTAAAGTATTAAAGTACTAAATAAAAATATTACCCACATCAATTGTATCATATTGTTTAATCTCCTCCAAAGAAGCTTGAATATCAATTGGTTTTTCCTATGACCGAAGCAAATTTTAAGTACATAACAAAGCCTCTACCATATTCGGTTGCAAAGAACTATAGAATGGGTCAAGTATCCGACCTCCCGTACTAAAGGCAGGCCCAGAAGCTACCGAAGTAACCAGAATAGGCAATATATCTCTCACAATAAGAGAGAGAACCAGATACTTAACATTATTGTTCTTCTACCAAGATAAGATTTCAAACTTCTCTCCTTCCACTTCAGCTTCAACATCTGCTTTCAAATACTTCCTCCACTTCAATGCATTTTCTGAGTTCCCTTTTTTATGCCTTTTCCATTTACTAACGGGGTCTTTCAATACATCACATGTCATCGTATCACCGACATGTGAAGTTACTGTAATTGGGTTATGATCGCTTCCAACATACGATACAAATAACCGATGTAGTATATTTTCTACCATATCACATATCAAAGCAACTTTACCTTCATAATATAACCCCGTTAAGCCAAACTCTATATAATCAAGCTTCAGACGTGGATCAAGCACCACCCCAACTAATAATAACGGATTTAACTTCTCAAGGTCCCAATACTTATCATATTTTTCAACAATGTTTAAACCCATAGACTTCAAACCGATATCCTCGTGATCACTTAGTACCTTTAAGTTATTTTTAACGCTAAGAATCTCGTTAAATAAGATATCAGAAGTAACATAGTTAGACCCTGAAATTTTGGTTGTAGATGTGCAATATACTCTTAAAAGTTGCACAAACAACCTACATCTATCCCAATCAACCTTCCCTGGAGACAAACCATCACCGTCTTTCCCTTGAAAATATTTAAAATATCCCCCATCATCATCATACTCAAACCTCACAAAAGCTTCTCCAAATTTTACCGCCGCATTTAACATATGAAATGTAGAATTCCACCTAGTAGAGACATCTAAGCAAACATTACTCCAACTATCAATTTTAGCTTCTTGAACACATTATTTCTATTTCATCCACCTAGATGGAGAAGATCTTGCATATCTAACTGCATCTCGTACTCAAACAATTGAAATATCAAATTGCTTTAAGCCATCTTTAACGACTAGGTTTATGATATGTGCGGAACACCTAATATTTATGAATTCATGTGCCAAGATTACATTTTTCCAATGTCTAGTCTTCTTTTTAAGGTAATCAATCGCCAAGTTGTTCGAACTTGCGTTATCACACGTAAGGGTCAATATGTTATCTACACCCCAATCTATCAAATATTTTTCCACCATCCTCCCAATAGTGTTACCTTTATTGTTTACAACGACACACAAATTGAGTATCCGTTTGTTTAATTTCCACTCACTATCAACATAATGTGCTATTAATCACATATAATTACTATTTTGAAGTAAGGTACACGTATCGATGGTTAAACAAATCTTATAAGCTTTCAATATCTTCTTTAATTTTTTTTTCTTCCATAAACATAGCAAGATAAGCCCTAACTATAGTCATGCAGGAAGGCACTTTGAATGTTGGACAAGTTACTTCACAAAATTTTAAAAAACCTTCACCCTCCACAAATCTAAAAGGAAGCTCATCAATTATTATCATTTGAGTGAGATCTTCCTTACAAGATTCTTGACTAAAAGTGATTAGCACAAGCTCTTATCCTTTACTATTTGGTTTAAAATGAAGAGTTTGTTGACTATTATCCGACTTTGACCGAAGAAGATTTTTAGGGCTTTGACATCTATAATGCATGTGGCAATTCAAACTAGATGTTCCTTGTTTAGAAGAGTCACAATTAAGCAATACCGAGCAATAGTTACATTTCACTTTTGGAGGAATCATACATCTTACTTTGGTAAAATGGTTCCATACCTCCGATGTTGTTTTTCGCTTCTTATTCGATGCCAATTCCAAAGATTCAAGTTCATCTTCATTTTCCTTTTGTTTTTTCATCTCAAGCCAATCATGAACTTCTTGCATATTTATGTCTTCATTCGCCATAAAACTCCCAATTACTGAAATAAACAACTTATATTAAGCAAAAATACATGGGATTAAGTGATTATCTAGAACATAGGCAGTTAACAGTTTTGTAACAATTGATTTACACCAACTCACCAAGTATGACAGATTCACAAGTATGACAATTTTGTTAACAGTTAATAGTTTTAAGACAATCATGAACTCTTATGAAGTTGCCAACATACAAGTATGACATATTCATAATTTTGGGCCGAATATAATTCAAGTTAATCTGTTATTACTCATTAGTAATCTCTTCTTTTCCTCTCCTTTGTATGACAAATTTACAATGATAGATTCAAGTTAATCATGCCAATATACCCATGTATGACATATTCATAAATATGATAGAGAGAGAGAGAAACAAAAAGAAAGAAGTGTACCTGGAGCCGACAAAGAGTTCACAGTGGATTGGCTTTGATTTTGGGTATTCATAACAATTGAGATTTGAAATTTGAAATTTGAGATTATAGTTTCACAAGTTGTTGTTGTTGTTGAGAGTATTCATCACAAATTATTGATGTCTTGTTGATTAGGAAAACCTAAATCGAGTATTCATCAGTCATCAACTCCTCATCAGAAGTTATTGTTTGAGCTTTGAGAAAACCTAAATCTTATAACTTACAAGTCTAAACTATCCGGGTTGGGTCGGGTTTTAAGAGGCGACAAATCAAGAACCCAAACCCGAACTGATTATATTCGGGTTTTAAAACTCAAACCTGAAACCGAACTGACAAATCCTTAACACGGACCGAACTGACCGGTTCGGGTAAGCCTGATTCAGGTTCTCAGGTTTTTAAGTTTGATTGTACACCCCTAATCACAAGATTTGGTTGCCTTCACCTGATTCTGATCGATAACAGACCACAGTTCATTGGAGAGAAGGTAGTTGTTTTTCTCAACAAACACAACATGATTTATTCCCCATCCAATCCATACTACCCCCAAAGAAATGGATAGGCCAAAATCACAAACAAGACGATCGTGGATGGAATAAAAAATAGACTCAAATTAGAAAATTAAGGAAATTGGATAAGGAAGCTGCCTCATGTCTTATGGGCATACCGTACTACACAAAGACAATCAACTGGATGATCCCCCCTCCTTCCTCCTTGCTTATGGAATTGAAGTCGTCATCTCAACAGGATATCGCCATCCTGTCAAAGATCCCGAGCTAACAGATGAAGAAAATAAGTTCAAGTTAGCCTGCAATATGAACTGGATCGATGAGACCCTAGCTCAAGCTATTGCTAGGTCGATACCACCATATGTTAGCCATTTCGTACAACAGAAGAGTCTGAAGTCGTGAATTCCAAATTGGCGATCTAGTCCTCCGAAAGATTCCCAAGAGTAGAAAATAGCTACATGTCAAGAAACTCACAGAGAATTGGGAAGGTCCGTTTCTGGTCGTAGGACGAACTGGACTTGGATCCTACTACCACATGACAGAGAGAGGTGTCAGAATTCTAAGCCTTTAGAATACTAAACGATTGAAACGATACTATCGCCAAATCCCTAGTTCCCAAGCATATGATACATCCATTATCATTTTTTACATTCCAAAAATGAGATTCCATTCTCCAACAGTGTGTATATTTTTTCTACTAAATGAAAACTTTCAAGTTTTTTCCTACATTATTCTCTGTAGACATACATGTAGTATCTACTAAATCTCATATTAAAGCAAATGTAAAACTAGTTTTCAATCAATACACATCTATAATCTACTAAATCTCCAAGATTAAAGCAAGGTAACACTAACTTTCAATCAAACACATCTATCATCCACTAAATATCAATGATTAAAGCAAAAATAATACTAGCTTTCAAATCAATGACGATTTCTAATATCTCTAAGACTCGCGATAAAGCAAGGTCAAACTAGCTTTCATCTGTCTAATATCAAAAACTACAGAAGGAAAACAACAATTTATTTGTTTATACATGTTTTTCTTGTGGTATAACAGAGGAGCCTTCCCCTACAGTCGGAGCTCGTGAAAACATAAAGTATTGTGCTTGAGCAAATATAAGCTCCCTTCCTTGATCTACTTGCTTTACAGTAATGGGACCAATTTCAATTTCCATAGCATTCATGCAGTTACCTCGATACACTTCAGTATGATAGATACAACCTTTTTGTACTATAAAATCATGTAACGTATCCCTTTCAACTCAAGCCTCTTCACTTCTTTCACAAAAAAGTAATTACTGTTGTCATCTCCTTCGTAAGCACTTCATCCGCGAAAAAATTGCTTCAATTATGTACGACCGGGTCAGCAAAACTACTATGTACACTAACAAAATTCTTATTTAACTTTGCATATCGATTCTTGGCTCGCTCCAAGCGTCCCTCCAGTTCTGATATGCCACAAGTTAATGACTTCGTCAGTTCCAATAATCTACCTTGGTTGACCTTACTTTTCTCTTTATCAGAGTTAATTCTTGTACATGTCTTCGCAACTCCAACAACTCTTCCCTTTTCTCTCTGTCATCTACATTACTGGAATTAGATCTCTTCAACATTTTATCCTTTATCTTTAGGGATTCTTCCAACTCTTTTTCTTTAGTTCGAGAAACTTCCAAGCTATCCCCATTCTATCTAGCTCGCTCATTAGCTTTCCTTACGGCAACTCGAACATAAACCAAATCTGCCTCTAATTATTTGATTTGAGCTTGGGCATGAACCAGTTAATACTTAACATTAAAAACTTTGACATCCCTCTATTTCTTCTTCGACTTCTCCATAAACTCTGGCATACTGCCACAAAAACTTGATAGGTCACTCTTCACCTTCTAAACTCATTCATTAAGCTTATCACATTGATTTTGAGAGCACCAGAGACTAACCTCTTTTACCTTTACGGTCTCACTAAGCTTCTCCATATCACTTTCTGCAGTCATCAAATCAGCTTGCACTTTAAGCAATTCTTCATCCTTCCTCCTCAATTCCTCCCTCAACACTTCTGCCTCTAATGACCTGGTATGATATTTCATAGTATCTACCTCTTTATACTTCCCCTTTACGCATTCTAATGTGCTCATCAACTTCTCAACCTCATTTTGAGCATCACTAACTCACCTTGAGCTCTTTCTAATTCTACTTTTCTCTGCTCAACCTTCTGGTTCTGCTCATTGACAATGTTTTCTACCTTAGTCAACCTAATCTCCACTTTTACATACTAATTTGCGCTCTCCTCCCATATCCGCTAGTTCCTATCAAATTCCATTTTAAACTCGTAATTACATCTCAGCACATCTTCCTCACGAGATCGCGTGGCATCTAGCTCGGCCTGTACATAAGCTCGCTTTCAGGGTCAACACATTGAGAACAATTTATATTTCTCATATACTAATAGTTCAAAATACAACAGTTTACATACATTACTACATCTACAGTCAGATTACACATTGAGCTAGTACTTAGCCTTCAAGCTGTGCTAACTCCTCGTCCTGGTGATCATACGCTCTACAATCACAATGATCTGCTATTTCAAGCTACACATTTTCTAACCCTCATACTGTTTATTACAGTTCCTGAGTATAAGGCCACTTACGTATGTCTTTAATTCTTTATGGAGTACATTTTTTACATAAAACCAAGACAAGGTCACATTTTTTAACTTAATCCTATCCTCTCTTGGCTTAATCCTGCATGAGCTACCAATATATCAATCATATTTCCTTTATATTTTATAACCTAAACCACTGCACGAACGACCGAGAAAACTGTTATATTCGCAGAAATTTTCTCCTTAGCAAGCTCTTTCTCTAAATCCTCAATTTTGAGGTGCAAGTCTTTAAGATCCTACAAATCAATATTTATATATCAAAACATCATAGATCACTCTTAATGTACTTCAAATATATTCCATATGAAAACGTCTCATTCCACAAAAAGTCATTACAATTTTACTCTACCTTATCGTCCTCTCCTCAATTCTCGAGCTTCATCCTAGCGGAGACCTCATCCAAATCTTTAATAGTATCATGGAGAGGGGTACTACCAATTTTAGGGCCATCCTCTTGGTCGACCTCCTCCTCCTCCACAAATCGTCCTTCTATTATAGCTAGGACATCCTCCCCCGAGTAACCGACTTCTTAAAGTTTTAGCGCGAGATTGCTACGAGCAACAATCACCTGCTCCACATTCTTTTTGGAATTTTCTTTGAGCTGGTCCATGGTTATTTGGAAGGTGTCCTCCAACGAATTCACCACTAAGCTTGAACACTCTTTCTCCTTTGAAAAATCCTTCTCTAACTTTGCAACCCGCTCTTTCGGCCCCATCTTCCCATCCTCGAAATCCAGACAAATGAGTTTGAGCACACGAGCAACCTACATATATATATATATATATATATATATATATATATATATCTCATATCTAAGTTTTTCAATACATACAAATCATAATGTTACTATTACTTTACAAAGCCCAAAACTCACCGCTGCGTCTAATTCATAAGAGCCCTCTCACACAATAAACCTCATCTTGTTTTCAACAACAAGTAACTCTTCCTACTTACTCAAAAATACAACGTCTTCCTCCACCTCATTCACGCAGGAAGGGGAATATTGTCTACTTTTCTCTTCTTCGAAGATGTCTCAACCTCCCCACTCTCTAAGGTAGTAAACTTCGAAGAGTCGACCTTGGCTCCCTTCTTTTTTGTTTACCTAATCCTTGTTTTTCCAGATAAAGAGGTTGCAAGCTTCGGCAACAATAGCATAGGTCACACTTGAAATAACACTGGCTGTTTTCCAATACTTTTTGGTACTTTAGCTCCAACAGCGATTGATGAGCCCTCTACAGTCATCTTTCTCTTGGCCTGTAATTTCTGCACTTTAACAGATTTACTATTAACCTTCTTATGCCTACTAATCTCTAACTCCCCTAATACAACTTCAAGCTCAACTCCCTCTCGAGCCACAATGTCAATCAAAGATTCTTTTTTGGTCACTTTAGAATGAGGATCGGCATACAAACAAAATACTATCATAATCAAACAGAGTACATTCACAAACACAGCACGAAAGTAATGCGATATACTTACATTTTTTAAAGGATTGGCACTTAAGGGGAAGGGTGTCCTCGTCAGCTCGCTAAAGATACTCGCCCTTTACCCAAATCAAATTATAATTCCAAACCCTTCTAGCCGAATTCATGGTAAAAAATTGGGGTCGAGACGAGCTAGAACAGAAGTACGCACCTCCAGTATTCAAATAATATTTTACAGTGTAATACCGCAAAACGTCTATAGGAGTCAATATTCTCTCCTTCCCCTCACATGCCCACCTCTTATTCAAATTCTCACATACATTGATACCTTCCACATATTAATATTTAACTTGGTAGGGCAAACTTTAATTCTATTCATGATACCTTTAGCAAGATTGCCTAAAGGAACCACTAGCCCATAATCGAACTGGGCAAGGTAACACAAAAAACCCTTATCTAAATCCCCTTATTTCTTCTCATTGAAGTATTCGAGGGACCCTTTGGGATGTTCCTAAAATTTTTCTCGTGCTCCAGATCAGGATGCACGAAATACATACTATTACCCCCTTTCCCATTCGAACATCCCCTAAAGAACCTCCCAGCGTGTTCAATGGCATTCCCCCATACACCACCTACGATCCCCTTATGCTTAAAAAACTCCTTGAACACTTCCGATTCTACAAGACAAGGGAAGACTTTCCCTGGGAAATCTAGAAACTCGAGCTGTTCCTCTACTACAACGTCCTCAAAAGAGCTCTCCCCTTTCAGACTCAACAAGGATATCCTTCAAGCTATCTCTGATTAACTTGCCCCCTACAAATTCGGCATCTCGTTCTACATTCTCATCCTCAGCCGATCGAACAGAGGTGGAAGTTTCCATTTCGAACAATAAGATTGAATTATAGAAAGATTTTCCTAAGTTCTTTCACACGCTTCTACCTACATAGATCCAGGTATTTTTAATCAATTTCATTATTTTTTATTAAATTGTTGTTAGTAATAATAATAATAATAAAAAAACACCAAAAATTATGTTTCATTATTCACATTACTGGTTTTTCAAATCATCTCCTTGCTTTTTATATCAAATAATATTGACAAAGAAGCTTTTTCCACAAATACAGAACCTTCTAAATATAGTACTTTTTCAAAATTCAAAATACAAAGAACGCGGGATGCAACACAAACCAAATCATTACACAAGAGAGAATACTGATTAAAAGAACTTACCCTGAATCGCAGATAATGAATCAGGGATTCCACACAGCTCTTCCTTTACAATAGCACTCCGTAACAACAACTTTAAAGCGTATGCTCGTCCCTCCTAAAACGATCCCCCTCACCTAGACGTTTATCTCTCAAATCACTATAATCTAGTTTTTTCACACTCTCTCTAGAGTTTCGCCTCTCTGTATTCTATAAAAGTTTGAAAGACGAAGAAGAAAGATTATTTATAACTTTTTTATATAACCGCTGGTAGTTATTGAGACTTGTGCAAGCCACCCTCAGTTTTCCAACCAAGGCGTCCTCTAGACTGTACCTGTGAGATGACTTATACTTTTTGGATATACACGCCTTTTCATCACTATCCCAAACCCTAACATTAAATGCTACTCTCTCTCTTACCCACATCACTCTCATACCCTCTCACCTTCATGATCGTAAAATTAACCCACACGCAATCGATCTATATCTCCAAAAATAATTTAACAATCATGATTTTTATTTTATACTCAACTTTGTTATACAAATTACATTGTCATTCCCGATGCTTCACAGTTTTGAAATTCAAATTTATTTTCAACTCAATCTACACGAAACAAGGAGCATATTCAAAACATAATGTTATACCTTTATTTTGCCTACATTATTTCAAAATACAAAAGTTTGCCATCTTAAGCATCGTTACACCTAAAATAACCTAGATGTTCTGCAGTACTACATCTGATCAATACATCACCAACAAACTTCTTGTCTTCTGCTGTAATCTTATCAAGCGTAATTTCCCCCACAACAATTTTTCGAGCTTCAAGTTCAAAGACCAGTTCAAAAAATACTTCACACCAAAAGTGGTGTTCAACCTCAATCTCCTTTGTCCTTGCAGTCAGCCCCTCCAACTGTAGTACAGATTCTGGCATATCAGCTTCATAATTGAGCTGCCCGAATATCCTTTCACGTATTTTAGCAACCTTTATCGCTAAATACTCCTCTGCCACCTGTCAAACTATTTGAAAGTGCGTCCTCGCCATGCTCAATTATTCAAAAATCTTCATCTCCAACAGATATAAAAAAAAAGAGTACGATCACGTGCCTTACCACCTTTTTGCGCATCTCCAGGTTGCAAAGATAAGATTCCCACCTATAAAACTTATCCATCGTTTCCATCTCCTCAAATCACACTGACTATAAATTTGTTTACATCTTTTTTAGCGTAATTTAGTTTATCACCTCATTTTTACCTTTACACTCGAGCTCAAATATGACCCCCAGGTCGCTTTGCAAACACTTAAGAGTCTATTTCTTCAAAAGTTTGTATTACGATATCATATATTCTAAGACACTCCTATATATATGGCCCACAAGCATACAGTACTTTCAGCTCGAAACATATCTTTTTATCACTTTACAGTAGTTTAATCAGGTTACTACATAGAAAATCACACACAGTTTGAAATATCCTTTCGACCTAATAACCTATTTCAAACAGTTCGATATATTTACTTCATATAATTTCATACATTTTTAAAAAAATCTTTCATTAGCTCGAATTTATACGATACATATTACTTTATAAAATTCATTACAAGATACTTCCAACAGATCATTCTACAAATTATAATTAATATCAGATGACAGCGAGACTTCAAATTTGAGCATCCGAAGCTCCTCACAGTTGAAACACTTCTACAAGAAAATGAAGATGAGAAGACAAAGATGGTTGTAATAGAAGCATATTTCCTTTGAAACTACCACCACCGTCTCTTCCTCCGAATCCCCATTGCCGCCATACCTTCTACTACCCTCCACCTACAAAATCTACTCACGTACAGGGTAATGGCGAGAAGTCTTGGCCCAGGTGCCATTTTCCTCATCCTCCATAGTAAAATCCTTCTCTGCAAGAAAATGGAGATACACCCTTCATAACCGCTCCGATTGGGAAGAATACAAGCGTTCCATATGAAAATGATCCTCATCCGCCTTTGCTACCTTATGAATAGTTATACCTTCAAAGGAAGGATGGGCAGAATAAGGAAGGGGAAGATCCACAGGATGGTTCCCACAGTAACGAAGCTGGAGTTCTTACACTTTGGCAACTTTCCTTTTCTCCGTTGTATGATTTCTGGTGGTCACCATTGGTTATTCACAGAGACAAAGCTACTTGAAGTATGATAACCAGCGAAATAGCGAGCAAAGTATTTATAGAAGAACAATATTCAATGCATGGAAGGATTTTCAGCAACCCTCATTAAATGTTATGGTCTTGGGAACCCAATAGCCAAACTAATCAATCAATTCAATCCGTTGATCACAATCAATACCATACCTCAGTCTTCCATAAATATATTTATTTCTCAGATAAATTCACATACCTCAGTCTTCCATAAATACATTCATTTCCCAGATAAATTCACATAAGCAAAATAAATCAATCAAAATTTTGAAACATCCATCCATAATCCAACTCACGAACTCGATGGGCACTTCTCAACTCAAGCCACCTGTGCCTTCAGCTGTGAGGGGGCGATTGTAGGGACCTGTCCCTCGAGCTGTGATAAACTCGAACTGATCCAATACCAGACTCACACAATATACACGTGACATACTATCAACAATGACCCCTGTACTACGAACTGATGAAGAACATGGCTCGAGCACTACATATGAAATAGAACAGGTCAAAGACACCTGTCTCCCACGAACTAGCAGTTTCAAGTCCATCTGCCACTTACCTCCACTTTCAGGAGAACGTGCGTATGCGCGGTAACAAACTAAAAGTGAGGTCTATAAAAAGGATGAGTTCCAGAGGAGAGGAGGAAATGATGAAGTTATTCTAGCTCAAGAGATCATAAACTTGTAATCAAACATCAGTTACTAAATCCTCAAGCCGAGGTCGTGGTTTTTACCTATTCAAAGGTTTCCACGATATTCGTCTGTCATTTTTTTAGATTGAGTTATACTAACTCTTGTCACAGGTATATTTGGTGTAAGAGGTAATTTCTAGCAATTTCGAGCTACTACAAAATTAGGCCATTATAGTTCAAAAGAGTACTAGTCCTGTTTATGTAGTTCCTAAGGATTTCAAAGATTTGATTAAGATCAATAATGTACCTCAAGTTCTCAAAAGCCCTTGTCTCCTTCAACCTACAATGACTACTTCGCCGCGCTTCTTTATGCCAAGGACTACTACATTGAGGTATACAATTTCAAACTTATCATTTCATTAGTGATCTCTTTGTGCAACTTTTTTTTTTTTGTTTTGTTTTTAGCAATTGGTAAAACAATTGATCTTGACAATGACCCTTGAGAATTATGGATGTCTAAGAACACATTCGTTGGTTTTTGAAGTATGGCGTTGTTTATAGTGTATATTCCCAGTAGATGTATAGTTGTGTTGTATTTGCGATAACTGTACATAGTTACTTCTGTATTTTTATATAATTAGAAACATAAATTAAATGGTATGAATACATGGTGCCAGAGAACCGAATCCTTTATTGTTGAGTAAATTTACTATCTCAATGAAACATTTAAATTTTACTCTTTTGTTAGAAAATGTGTGTATTACAATTGATGAACTCCTTGGGGTAAATTTTTGCGAAACAAATAGGAATCTCCTCTTCTTCCTTGTTTTTCTTTCTTTTAAGTAAATGACTGGTAACTTTAACCTATTCTATAAATGATACCTCTCTCCGATTCTAGATAGTTTCAATTTGTTGGTGTATAAGCTAATGTTTTTGAGCATCATTACTTCTAATGTCGTTTAACGCAGGGGATACTCTATCATGTGGAAAAGGGATGCACACTAGTATTAGCTGAATTCGGCAAAGATTTTCATTCTCATCATCATCTGAGCCACAAATATGACGTTAGTTTCTCATCCAACAGAGTTGCTTAAAGCGATGTCACCAAGCAGTTTCAACTGCAATTGGTCCTTTATTACAAAAAATTCTCTTCCCCGGTGCTCGAGCCTTTTTCCCCAATTTTGTAGTTCTTGGTACAGAACACGCCCCTGCAATAAGTAACATATCAAGCCTTAAGCGTCCACCACCATATCTCATCGAAGCCCTCTCTCCGTAACTTCTTCAAGAAGTCTATCAGTGACCGGATTGCTTGTAAAAGACATAATCCTCAACATTTACAGAACATCTCTAGGTTGTCGGATTCTCATAAGTTCCCCCACAAATAATACATGTGACATGATAATGAAAAGCTTGAAATCTGGGGTCGCAGAGTCGGAGATGTTTAGAGCAAACGCTCCGTTCAGAGACGTCAAAGATGATCCTGATGAAACCATTAGTTCATGCACGTATAAAGGAGAATGTTTTACTTGTCCTTCCCTCAAAGAGCTTAAGAACTTCAAGGTGATATTTTCAACTTTTGTGAATAGTTTTCGGTTACATAGTGAAGGATTAAGTGCAGGTCATTTTAGTCAAATATTTCTCGGGGATGCTTCTTCGGCCATTGAACCAGAATCAATGGTAGTTCTCGCCAATATGGTTGATGAAAACATAGTTGTTGTAATCATGGGCGACCGTAAGAATAATTCACGTTGGGTCCGCTCTGATATTGGGAGGAATCATGGGTTGAAAACATCATATTTTCAGAGGCTATTTGAGAGCGAAGTTTGTTGTAACCTTCATCCTTCTTTTCATAAGCGATCAAGCGATATGGGATATATGAAGTTCTTGCAGTGATGAAGCTGGTTTGATTTTGCATAGTTCTTTCATAGTGTTTTGCATAGTCCTTTTTGTTTTTGAAATGATGTATTTTCGTGTGATATATTGGTCGTGACCTTGTAATTGAATTTTACTTTTGTAATATGTTGATATATCTGAAAACAACGGGATGTTTGAGCATTTTCTGAATCACTGTTCTTGCTTCTGTTATTTGCATTTTCTAATCCTCCTTACGGCATGATTGTTATTAAAAAGATTAGTTTTCCATGAAAACATACTTAAAAATATGTACTATGAAAATCGATTTTGAAAATTTAAACCAAGTTGTTGAACTTCAGTCTTCATTCTCTTGTTATATTGGGATATGGTTATGGATCCCTTCTTGTGTGCAATACTGTAGTAGATTCTTACTGTAAATGTTACAGAGTGAACCTTGTTGGTTGCGGCTTGAAGGAGATGTTCAAATGAAACTATGTAGGAGATAGCATGGTGCAATGAACAAGCTGTCAAACTTTTATCGAAATGCAAAATTTGGGTTTGAAGCGTACTGAGTTCACTTTACTACAGTTTTAGGAGCTAGTATGGCTAAAACCAACTTCATTAGGAATACATATGTTTGTAAGCAACACATAGCTAGATTTATGCTCAAATGAAATATGGTGAATCAAGCAATTCCCTTATGTCTGCAGAAACTCTTCCTGATTTGGGATATTGACAATCTCAACATTCGCTGGAATTCAAGTTGAGAATGCGCTAATTGACATGCATGCCAAATCTTGCAGCATGGAAGAAGCAAAAATGAGCATCTTGTTTCATGGACTTGTACTCTCTGTAGCTATGTTCAAAAAGGTGCTCTTTAGCTTCTAGGAGATATGTAGAGCTGATGTGAACACAAATGAGGCAATTCAATAAGTAAAAAGAACGCAAATGATGAAACTTACGGCTAGTGTCTTAAAAGCTGCAGCAGACAAATGTACTCATTCAGATCTGAGTTCATGTAAAATTTTGTTCAGGGAATGTACTCCAAGATGTCTATGCCAATTACTGGTCTGATACAGGGAATACTCTATCATGTGGAAAATGGCAGCACACTCATATTAGCTAAATTTGGCAAAGATTTTCATTCTCAGCATTAATCAAGCCGCAAATATGACGTTAGTTTCTCATTCAACAGAGTCTGTTTGAAGCGATCTCACCAAGCTGTTTTAACCACCATAGGCCCTTTGTTACAAAAGTTCCTTTTCCCCGGTGCTGAACCTTCCATCCCTTATTTTCAAGTTCCTGGTGCAAAATACGCGTCTGAAATTCATAATATATCAGGGCTTATGGGTCCACCCCCTTATCTCATTGCAGGCCCTCCCTCCCTATCCGTTTTCCTTGTAGAAGAGGTAGTTCTCAATATTTACAGAACATCTTCAGGGCGCCGGATTCTTGAAAGTTTCCCCACTAATAACACATGTGACGTACGTGATAATGAAAAGCTTGAAATCTGGGGTTCAGGACTCGGTGATGTTTAGAGAAAATGCTGCGTTCAGAGATTTCAAAGATGTTCACGATGATATTCTTAGTTCATGCACGTATAAAGTAGAATTTTTCACTTGTCCATCCCTCGAAGAGCTCAAGAACTTCAAGGTGAATATATAAACTTTTGTGAGCAGTTTTCGATTACGTAATGAAGGAATAAGTGCAGGTCATTTTAGTCATATCTTTCTTGTGGATGCCTCTTCGGCTATTGAACCCGAATCAATGGTAGTTCTTGTTAATCTGGTCGATGAGAATACAGTTGTTGTAATCACGGACAATCGTATGAATAGTCCACGCTGGATCCGCTCTGACATTGAGAGGAATCATGGGTTGAAAACATCGTATTTTCAGAGGCTATTTGAGAGTGAAGTATATCGTAACCTTCATCCTTCCTTTGTAACATGCATCAAGTGTTGGGATACCGAGGGGGCAAATCGCAACGCGGAAGCACAATACAATTAAACAAGAACTTAAGATCCAACTCTGACCACGGAGAATTTAAACAAAAACAATAAAACACATGCACAAGGTGTAAATTTGGTGGAAACCCCAAATGATCAAAACCACTCCCAACAAGCACGACGAATATATTATCACTTAGGGTTACAAGAAGCTACAGAGATCACTTAACCACACCTCTTCCCTTACAGATAATCCCTAGCAAGAAACCCTAAAAAGAAAACCCAAGAAATCTCTCCAGAGTA
Organism: Kingdonia uniflora; assembly: GCA_014058105.1. Taxonomy (NCBI): domain Eukaryota; kingdom Viridiplantae; phylum Streptophyta; class Magnoliopsida; order Ranunculales; family Circaeasteraceae; genus Kingdonia; species Kingdonia uniflora. Next base: position 2,236,490 of record JACGCM010002435.1, on the reverse strand, counting down.
AAACCCTAGATTTCTCCATTTTTTTTCTCTAACTTTTTTCTCCATGTACAAAGGCCTTTACACTCTATATTTATAGACTTTCCATTAGGTCATCTTCGAAGTACGCATCACGAGATAAACCATAGCTTTGGAATAAATCCCCTTAATAACGAACTTAGAAACAAACAGAGTGTTTTTCGTTCGAACGACTTCAACGCGAATTTTCTCGTTCAAGCGACTTCATTACTCATTCGAACGACATCCCTTATTTTTGAGCCGTAACCTAACAATCTCCATCCTCGGCGATAAAACCATTTCTTATGCTGCATTCGTCGTATATCCTTGTTGTGTTGCCCCTATGGGCAACTTCTCAATTAGGAGAATTACGCAAATCTAGGCTTTTTCTAGACCCACAAATCGGAACCCACTTTCTGATCATCTTTGTAGACCGTGCAATTGCTCCACCTTGAACTAAATTCCCCTTTCGAGAAATCTCCATCTCCATCGGTACATGCAACCTTCACATCTCCACCCATTGATTTACCAACCAATGCATGCAAGTTCCCGCTTAGAACTCCCTTCATGATCAAAGAAGACTTCCAATACACTTTCATTACTCCACCTCGCCCGGAGTAATTGTAACCCTCATTATCTAATTTGGAAAGTGAAATTAGATTATGAGTCATACTCGGCACATGTTGAACATCATGAAGAACTACGATGCGTCTATCGAACATCCTCAAGTGAATATTACCCACTCCCGAAATCGGCCTTCGAGAGCCATTGCTCGTCAACACAAACTTGCTACCCTCACACCTTACATATTTACCAAACCATGCCTTGTGTGCGCATACATGCATTGTTGCCCCGCTATCAAACACCTATCCTCTATCGTGGCGAGAACCATCAGCGGCCACCACGAGGAACGCCTTGTCAGCATCATTACTAGTAACCATTATCAGTTTGTTAGTGTCACTTTCGGAGCCCTTTACCGAACTTGCTCATCTACATTTCCCAGCTTTGCAATCCGATCTATAATGACTCGATTGACCAAAGCTCCAACAAGTTCCTTTTCTGAACCTATTAAAGCTTCTCTTCCCACTAACCACCATTACAATTTTTTTCGCAAAGGATTCGTTACGCTTAAGCCTTCTCTCCTCAGAAAGAAGGCTACTTATAACCTCCTAAAAACTTAAGGTTTCCTTCCCATACATCAACGTAGGTTGAAGATGCTTGAAGGTAGACGGAAGAGACCATATGAGTTGAAGCGCCTTATCTTTATCCTCAACTTTAACTCCGATTGATTCCAATTCCGAAACGATCCCGTTCAAAGAACTTAGGCGATCAACAACGCTCGTACCCTCATCCATCCGAAGCGTATGAAGCCGTTCCTTGAGGTATAAGCAATTCGAAAGACTCTTCGTTTGGTATAAACTTTTAAGTTTTTCCCAAAGACCCTTTGCGGTCTTCTCTTCAACTACGTTTGCCAAAATGTTTTTAGCGAGACAAAGGAGTATCCTACTCGCAGCCCTTGAATCCAGATCTTTCCAGTCTTCTTCATCGTCGTCCGCTTTTCGAGCCGCTATACCTTCAATATGTATAAGCTTCCCTTTCAGTGTCTTGCGTAACCCGCCTTGAATCAAGATATCTTGGATTTGTATTTGCCACAATCCAAAATTGATCTTCCCATCGAACTTCTCCACATCAAACTTGATCGCGTTAGAGTACGTAGATCTTCCCATCTTGCTTTTCTACTTGCTCCAAATCTCATTCTAACACCAATTGTTGGGATACCGAGGGGGCAAATCGCAATGCGGAAACACAATACGATTTAGCAAAAACTTAAGATTCAACTCTAACCACGGAGAATTCAAACAAAGGCAATAAAACATATACACAAGGTTTTAATTAAGTGGAAACCCCAAATGATCAAAACTACCCCCGGCAAGCACGACGAATATATTATCACTTAGGGTTACAAGAAGTTACAGAGATCACTCAACCTCACCTCTACCCTTATAGATAATCTCCAGCAAGAAACCCTAAAAAGAAAACCCAAGAAATCTCTCTAGAGTAAAACCCTAGATTTCCCAATTTTCTCTCTTTAACTTTTTTCTCCCTGTACAGAGGCCATTAACATACACTCTATATTTATAGACTTTCTATTAGGTCATCTCCGAAGTACGCATCACGAGATAAACCATCGCTTTGGAATAAATCCTCTTCAACGAACTTAGAAACAAACAAACAGAGCGTTTTTCGTTCGAACGACCTAAGGCTCGTTCGAACGACTTGAATGTGAACTTTCTCGTTGGAACGACTTCATTATTCGTTCGAATGACATCCCCCATTTTTGAGCCGTAACCTAACATCAAGGGCTAAGTGATATATGAAACATGAAATCAAAAGTTCTTGCAGATATGAAGTTGATTTGATTTTGCGTAGTTCTTTCATAGTATCTTCAGAGTGGTTCTTGCAGAAATGAAGACAGTTTCTTTTTGTGTACGAAATGATGTAATTTTTTGTAGTATATTCGGCACAGCGTGTCCATGTATTTTGAATTGTACTTGTACTTTTGTAATATGTTGTTACACGATGAAAACAGCGGGATGTTTTAGCATTTTTTTGAATCGCCGTTGTTGTTTATGTAGTTATTTGCATTTTCTAATCCTCCTAACAATGGATGATAGATAGTTAAAGAGATCAGTTTTCCATGATGGGTGGTATTCTCTATTCGCAATGCAAGCAAACTTCTTACATAAATGATTGTCGTCTTATCTGCCTATAACGAGTCAAGGAAAATTAAACAAAGTTGTTGAATCATTCCCATGTTAATTGGCTTTTGGTCATTGTGGTTTGAGCAAAGATGTCCGGTAAAGATTATTTCTGATAAGCAAGATGTCCAGAAGCCTATCAAGGTTACCTTTCTAGAGATTTAGGATCTAGTATAGAATTATGATACTTTATTTTGGAAAAAAAAAGGGTTTTGGTTAAAACCGACTTCATTGGAATGTGTTTGTGAGAATCAGATAGCTAGATTTCTGCTTTAAAGAAAGACATGGTGGACCTGGCGAAGATTTTTTTTTGACAAGATGCCCCAAAACTGGATGGTATTTCTTACAATGTGTACTTGGAAATTGAAATGAACAACATAATCATCCTTAGATAGAACTTGGTCGAAATTGCATTTTACTGGGTTTGGTACAGAGCAGTTCCCTTTATGCCTAGTGAAACTCTTCCTGATTTGGAAAACGATAGTGAAATCCATGTCAAAGCAGTCAAAAAGTCATAACATCCGCCAATTGACATGCATTCCAAATCTTGCAACATAGAAGAAGCAAAGATGAGGATCATCTGTAATCAAGGTCATAGAAATATAGTTTCATAGACTTCTACACTGTAGCTATATTCAAAACAGTCTCCTGTCTCCATAAGGAAGCTTAGCGTATTAAAAGATGCGGCAGACTTGGCTATGAGCAAACAAATATACTCCTTCCGATGCTCACACCAATTGCAGGTCCATGCGGAACTCAGATCCTGAACTTCAATAAGATGCCAGATTGAAACTTGAATGGTGTGGACTTGTCAGATTATGTTCACTGCTAAGAATGTTATTGACTTCTAATGAAAATGAAGATAATTGAAGACAGACCAATAACTGCTGCAGACGAGAACTAATCTAGGTACCTTCGAAACATATCTACGTCCATCAAAATCTTGAATATCAGGGAAATTTAACTAAAGTGCTGGAGTCAAACAATTAATAAAAAGATTATACATCTGGTAATTATACCATAAGATATACATTGGAACATAAAGATTCAGATTTCAAACTGGTGACTTGTGTTTGGAACATTTGAAGTGGACTAATACAAGGTGACAATCATTTCCTTCTTTCTCATTAAAACAAAATAAATACAGATGCCAAACAGTACATTTACCTTAAACAACTGACTTGATAACATTACCTTTACTTTTGTGCTTTGGCAAAACTTTGTCAACCAAACCAATGAATTTACTTTTTGATCCATGTGCTGCAAGCAAATCCTCCACAATAGATATGTTTATTGCGTTAAGTGAAAATCCTCTGTCAATCATCGCATTGAGAAGTTGCATTGCTTTATCAATATCTTTATGTCGAGGAGATCCTCGAACAATAGCATTATAGGTAATATCATCCGGAGTAGGACCCTTTTCTACCATTTCTGTGAATAAATCCTCAGATTCTTTCAACATTTCTTTAGTTATAAGCCCATTGATCATTGAAGTAAATGTTTGAGTGTCGGGTTGCAACTCCTTAGAAGGAAGACTATCAAGGAGTTTCTTCGCATCCCAGTTGTTTAATTTGCACATGTGGTTAATAACTGTATTATAGATAACAATATTGGCTTTCAATCCATCATTATCCATCTTTTCAAATATTCTCATCGCTTCCTCATAACTACTTGTAAATAGGCCATCCAATATTGTACTGTATGTGTATACATTTGGACTAGGTCCCCGAGCTTGCATCTTCATAAAAAGCTCTTGTGCCGCTGCAACTCTCCCAACCTTGCTGCGCATATCTTCAAAAATTTGCATAGCTTCATCCAACTTCTTTGCCTTGCCATACCCATTTATTAATATGGTGCAACTGATAACATCAGGCTCACAACCCCTAACTACTATTGAATGCAACACTTTTTCTGCCTCTCCATTCGGTTGTGTAAACAATATCCATCCATCAAAGTGTTGTAGGTATTCATGTTTGGTTCCACGCCCCTTTTAATCATCAAATCCAACAACTCATGTGCTTTTTAAACCATGCCTTCCTTACATATAGGGTCGATTAAAATGTTAATAGTACATACATCTAGTGAGATTCAACAACCTATCATTTCACGAAATAACTTGTTTGCTTCTTCCCACTGATGTGAATTGCATAAGCCATCTATCAAAGAATTGTAAGTTACTGCATCGGGACTTACACTTCTTGTAGACATCAACTCCAATAGAATTTGTGCCTTTTCTGTCCTCCCATCTTTGCAGAGAGCATTAATCATGATGTTGAATGTTACTAGGTTTGGGGAAACTCCACAATTCACCATTTTATTGACATAACATTCAGCGTCCTTTCACATGCCTAAATTACATACACCTCGAATTATGGAATTATAAGTGATGATATCAGATACAACACCTTAGCAAATCATTTCTTCAAAGAGGTTCTGGCTTTGGGTATCTGTTTATCCTTACATAGACTGTCGATAATTGCATTGTAAATAAGTATGTTAGGCTTGTGATTTCCTTTATCTATATCCTTAAGCAACTTAATAGCTTGATCAACATTCCCAGTTTTGCATAACCCGTCAACCATAGTTCCATAAGTAACATCAGTAGCATGCTTTACTCTATTCTCCTTGAAAAGCCCTTTGAGCGAAGTGCTGAAAATAACTATATCTGGTTCAAACCCACTCTTGAAAATGTTTCCAACAACGGTAAACCCGAAATCCACCTTACCCATTTGACAAAAACAATTGATTAAGGTACCAAGTGCAACTATATCAAATTTGATTTGCGAGGAATCCATTGATTTAAACATTGTAATTATAGTGGAATACTGTCTCAACTTGCATATGACTCCTAAGAGTTGAGTGAATGGTGAAATCGAAGGTGAGGGTTGCATTTGAATCGCATTATCGAACAAACCCATTGCTTCTTCTATCCCAAGGTTACCTGATTTGCATCTATCTCTAACAAATTTCTCAAATTGAGCTAATGTAGATTGTGGGTTTGAATAAAAAGAGGAAGTAATAGTACTTGCAGGGACCTATCCCTTGACCTAGTTCAAATTTGAACTACCTCAATATAAAACTCACGCATTACACACGTAACATGTACAGTCAGCACTGACACCTAGACCACGAACTGATAAAGAACGTGAATTAAGCACTACAATAACATATAAACAAGTCAAAGACACCTGTCTCCCATGAACTAAACAGTTACTCATTCAACCACCACTTACCTCATTATTTGGAGAATATGCTTCTCACGATAACGAGCTGTAGGTAAAGTCTATATAAAGAAAAAGTTTTAGAGGAGATAAGGACCAAAAATACCAGATTTTCTAGACTCTAACACAAAACTTCTTATTTCAAGATCAAATATATCTAGCTCAAAGAGATTACTTGTAATATGATATCATCAGCCTCAAGCAATAAAAGTTACAGTTACTAAACCCTCAACTCGAGGTCGTGGTTTTTTACCTATTCAAAGGTTTTCCACGCTAAATCACCTGTATTAATTCTTGCATTATATTAATTTTTGTTACAAATACATTTGGTGTAAGATTTAATTACGAGATATTTCGAGCTACAAAATTAGGCCATTACATTTGGCACCGTCTGTGAGAAAGAAGACATTTCTACGATATCCTAAGCCATACATTCACTCTACTATCCATTTCCAATCATGGTCACTTCCAAGCGACCCACAACAGGAATCCAGCTCGATCTTTTAGTTAAACTAGAATAGCACGCTGAACTAAAGGTGAATCTCCACGCCAAAATAGAGAAGCAAAATGAACCCGAGTGTCAGTTAACTCTTGATCGCGAGCTCCGCGACAAGGAGCTTGAAAGCGAGCGACAAGCTGGTTTGACAACATTCAAGTGACATGAAGAATGGATAACAACCATGTAGACGGCATTACAAGCTTTGCAGAACACTCAACAACCTCCCCATACCAGAGGTTGTGATCAAGTGTCGGGGAACTCCTGAGTTTCTGTGCGAGAAAGATTGGGACCTCGGGGGGAAACCAACAAAGCCATTTTCAAAAATCTCCAGCACGAACTTCAACCTATAATTCATTTGGACGGCGAAGTTTAGTTTGATATCAGCAGAGGTTTCTGTCCTTCCAACCATCAAGAGAAAGGACAGTGACCTCAACCTTGGATTCCAACACGTGATCACTTGAGTGAAGGCACTGGTATTTATAATCCTCGACCAGCCCGCCAAGCTACTCAGGCAACACATTAGTACGCTACACAGGAACACATGGATCAACGTATCAAGGAGTTGATTGATGCTCAAACTTTCGGCAGTAAGGACAATTTTACCAAGTTACAAGGTAGTCCGATTGCCAAAGAGTTATTTAATATAGAAGTACCGAAAGGTTTCTATAATCCCAAGATACATAAATACAAAGGCACCACTACGTGAAAAATAGTCATTTGCGACAAATATATATGTCATTAATACCAGATTAACGAAGGATATTCTGTCATTAACAACTGTCGCCAAAAATGGAGTCGTTTTTGTTAACGACAATTATAAATGTTGTGTTTTAACAACATATAAATATGTCGTTCTTTAAAAAAATAAGATACTTATAAATGTTATATTTTCTGTCATTTCAAGGAGACAAATGTCGTTTAATTTAAACATAAACGACAATTTTATATATCTAAAATGAAGAAAAAAAATAGAGACAATAATAAGCGTTGTTATCTGAAAAAAAAAACTAGTTTTCTCAACAAATATATTTGTCACTAAGCTTCAAAATTCCTATTTGTTTTGTTAAGAATAAAATATTTAAAATTATTGGACTGGACTAGATGGATTTGAACCATCTCCCTCTCAAAGAATTTGAGCGCTCTATCCATTTCGAGCTTATAGTCCATTTGACATTTATAAAACATTCAGGAAGTTATATATACTCCAAAATCAAACATTATTTACCCAATAAATTCTTAGTTACATAAAACATAATTTAGTACACTGATATCTGATTGTAAGTAAAATGTATGGAAGACATTCATATCACTAAGCCCCAGTCTATCTCACAAGAAAAGGGCATAAGTAAAAAATTTGTACATGTCAAATAGAAATATAATAATCTTGAACAAGAACGTCTAAGCAACATTCAAGAGGGAGCAAGATAATGTGACAGTTACCGTATGCCCTAGCTAAATTAACTATGCAGAACTTTAACTAACCTGTTAAACTAAAAGAGGGGGCAAGAGTTCTAGACATGTGATTCCTTGTCGGCCTATCAATAAATGTGATTAGCTGAACATTTATTATTATTACAAACTTTGATGCATGCCTCATGAGTGCACACAATAAGACTTGTTCTCCCGTTTTCTATTTATTGCATTGCACTTGCACTGGACCTTGGACCTTGGACCTTCAACAAAGTAGAACCTATAGATTAACATACTTAAATTGCTTAATAAACAACAAATTATTTAGAGTCTGAGGAAATGGGTGCTAAGGAATTTCATCCAAACCTTATTGTGATGGCCTAACCATTTCTTTGTGTTAGATACAAACGACCTGCCAAACCACCACTAACAAATGGCATGCCATCCAGCTTAATTTTTTTTGATGTAGACATCGCTAACTATTACACCATATAAACCTTCTAAACGGATACAAGTTGAAACATGAGAAAAAAGGCCAATATTAGAGTTCAAGATATTTACAGAAATAAAAGTTGAGATAAGTGATTGTTTGAGTGTGTGTGTGTGAGAGAGAGATGGTTAAAGCTAAACAATTGCGAAATGTAAGAGAACACTTTGCAGCCCAACAATAATGGGAATGGTTGCTGCTACAACAATTGAGCCTATATTTTTTTTACACTATTGGAAAATTACAATATTCCTACATGCCATGTTCCCTAGCTGTGAAGCCATATATGAACAGACCTTCCCACACCATCACCACACATGCACATAATTTTCAACACTATAATCACCATACATCATACATCACACATCAATACCCTTCTACGAATCAAGCCTTTTTGCCATTTCTTTGTAAAGATTGAGCATCTGCTTCACATTTTAAAGTACTCCATCTGACATAAATTAGGAAAAAGTAATTAGGGGTTGAATACGCCCTTTTTGATCTACATAAAAACTAAATGAAGACCTACCTGTTTAGCTCAAATTCCTTCAAGGCCATTTTGAATGGCTTTTTCCATGGGGATAAATTCTTTAGGCTTAAGTGAGTGGATATCTATAATGCCTACCCCAAAAATAGAAAAAATCAAAATATATATATTTGTAGCTTTATTCGGCCTTAACAGAATTTGTGGAGGCAAACAACAAATAAACAATCGAACCCTTCACCTGAGCTTGATCTAAATGTAGTTGTTCTATTTCTCAATCTGATGAACTTTTCTACTCATAAACTAAAAGTTTTCATCGAAATAGTTAGGAAACATTGGTGCAACTCGTCGAAATAGTTAGAGTAAGCATTACCTTCCATTTTGGTTGACAAAACTAGGTAATTATCCTTTGCAGTGAACTCGTAGAAATTGCCAGGCTCCTCTATCAAAACAATAAAGCAACAACTTTAAATATTGTTTGGAAATGTTTAAGTTGGAGGATTAGGAAATCAAAATATTTGCATATAAATTTAAGAATAATCCCACACGGAGTAAGAATATGAGAATACTTGGCATAGATTTAGGAATAAATTTAGGAAACCACAAAACACAATGCTCAAAGGATCTGATTTAAGCATAAAATATGTCGGCATATTGCAGGGCATCCCATAAAATCTTAGACATAATACTATCAATGATTAAGAGTAAACAAATCACAATAATCTGATGAAAAAACTATAACTGAAATTAACTAAAAGCCTTGAGGGTATATGTCTATATCTTCCTAATAAATGCGGATGAGCCTCCTAGTCTTGATATACCAACAACATTATTCGCATGAGCTCCACCAGAAGCTTACTTAAGCGTAGGTGATGAGTGTTAATAACATAATTCCTTCCTTCACAATCCAAACATGTAATCCCCCTATACTTCCCGCTCCAATGCAATATCTACAACGAAACCAAGTAGGAGAACTCAAAATATTAACTAATAAGAAAGTATGAATTTACTTTCAAAGTTAGAAAAAAAGTTACTTCACATATTGAGCATTAAATCTGAATTATCAAAGCTGATCCATTCTTCGATAACATTTCCCCATCAAGTCCTGATCCACAACCTACACACACAAAACCAAGAATTCCATGTTAACTTTTAGAATCTATCATCATTCCTTCACTTTACAATCTGTATATATAGGGAATCTACATTTAGCACCTTCGATTCACATATATCGAGCAGAAGCCGAGGAAACACATCATTAGACAAGTCAAGAAGCTCAATCGCTTTCCCTGAAAGCTTCAACTTTTGATTCAAGCACCCAAAATTATAGCCATTAGAACTCAATTATGACCAAATTAAGTTGTATTCTAAACCAAATCAAGCAAATTGAAAAAGATAGAAATTGATTTTGTGGGATAAACTTACTTGAATCATAACTATACGAGAAGATGAAGTATACTTGCAAGTTCATTATAAAATATCACAGATATGCTTGAAACTCCGGCATCAAAAACAATTTTTTTTTTCACCTCAAACATCAAACAAAGTAAATTAATGGAGTAAGTGAGAGAGGTATCGTGCAAACTAATTGCACCTAAATAAACCCTTGAAAATACCTCAAGGATCCCCATAATAAATTTATAAATTATAACCAAAGCGGATTAAAATTACCAGATCTTCGAGTTGAGAGATAGAGAGAGAGAGAGAGAGAGAGAGAGAGAACTGTCAAATTAATTAATCTTTGAATTGACTCGTTCTAGGGTTTTCTGAGAAGATGCAGAGCAAGAAAAAAAAAGTAATCAGGTTTTCATTCCTTGGGAAAAATGATGTACGGAACAAGTTGGGAGGGAGATCCTTCTGGAGATTTTAGCAGAGTAGAAATTCTAGACTATGGGAGAGAGAAGGGATTCAAAAGAGAGAGGGAGTGATAGACTTCTCAAAAGAGTGTTTTATGTTCTTAAGACTCAATTTATAATACGACATAAGCAAATGTCGTAAACCATTTAAAGCTCGAATGTTATTTGTGTCATAAATTGAGAAGACATTTTCTGATAAGTACGACATATTCATTCATTTACGTCATATATATATGTCGAAAACTTGATTAGTTTTACGACAGTTATAAATGTTGTTAATGGTTATGCACAAATGTTGATAATAACCATTTTTTACATAGTGCACCGATCCAAAGGAGCACATTCAGCAATTCCGTGATTCACTGGGATATTATTAAAATCTCAATCACATTCTATGCCGTCTGTTTGCAACAAGTCTATAGGCTAGGGAGAACCACTCCGATGGTTGCACTCTCTACCTAAGGATTTCATCCTCACATTCAATTAACTATAGAAGAATTTTGTCAACACTTATGCTCACAATAAAGACAATAAGGAGAATTTATATTCTCTTATTAGTCTCAAGAAGTCACAAGGTAAGAAGCTCGAGGTCTTTCCAAAGAAGTTTTTAGAGCTCACAAGAAAAGTGGATAGCCTAGATTAGAAAATAGTTGTTACTACTTTCACTAATGTGCTCCAACTCGATTACAAAGCCAAGGAGCATCTCTTCTTAAACAAACCAGCAACTTTAGAGGATATTCACCAAGATCAATGGGTATGTCAACCTGAAAAAAATGATGACCGAAAGCATAAATCTACTAAATCTATCCTAACCCCTAAAGGTCCAAATACAGAACGTAACAGTGAACCAAAGGAGGACCAAAGTGATCAAAAGCGTTCCAAGGTAAACACAGGCAAACCTCGAAAAGGCAACTTATTGCCCATGTCGGTCCTCCCCAAGATAAATGTCCACATCTCCTCTATTTTTCTAATTCTGGCGAAAGATAAGTTCTGCCATCTATCTTAACTGCTGAAACCAATCTAAGGCAAACCGTACTATATGCATCACAAGGTAATTCATCATGAAACTAACAACTGCTATGCTTTAGAGAGGTTGTTAGAATATATTTTCAAAAATGGGAGAATACACGAGTATATTGCCGATCTGGAATCCTACAAGAATTGTGCCATAAGACCCAAATCGACGTAGTCCAGGTCAAAGATCGAGCTGAGGAGAAACACTTGTACTATATGTACCACAACAGCATGATCGGGATCCATCGGATTAATAATTCTTGCAGATTAATGCGATAAAGATTGTCAGAGCACTACAATCTTACACCTCAAGGTAAAGAAGCTAAAGTTCTTCCTGAGTCGAGCAATCGCTGGCTTGGGATTTCTTTTTAGGATTGCAACATTAGTCACATCAAGTTTCCTCATCATGATTTATTGGTTATCATGCTCAAGACGTAGAAGTTTGTCATGCATACAATGATGATTAATACTGGTAGCGGTAATGAGATTTTCTTATAAAGCACAATCGACCAGATGGGATGGGCCGATCAAGTTATTCTGAGCGATATCGACATCAGTAGATTTAATGGTTCCAAGGAAGAATGAGTGGGAAAAATCATCTTACCTATCACCGCTGGACCAGCTATGATCAACATCGTATTCTACATCATCAACGTCAAATCTCGTTATCTCAGGATTATGGGTCATTGTTGGATCCATAACAAGGGAGTAATTATTTCTACTTATCATCAAGCACTTCGCTTCAAGCACTACAATGGCATCTATAAAATTAAAGACAGTTAAAAGCTTTCAGGAGCTTGCAAAAATACTATTTTTGCCATTCTTCACACATTCAACAGATACGCTGCATAGCAATTACAGAAAGCTGATCACATCGATGATCAGCCTTCCACAAAAGAACTTATGGAGTACATAAACATTGATAGGCCTAGCAGAGGTACTTATATTGGTACTAAGATGGTCTAACATGACTAGAATCGAGAGATCTTTACGTGGACTTTCAAAGAAATTCTAGGGGTTGATCCATCCAAGGTATTTCACAGAATAAGCATCAACAACAATGCCACGACGGTTAAACATAAATAACGATGACTCTCACGTCGCTACCAGATGAAATCAACATTGAGATCGATAAGTTGGTCAAAGTAGGATTCATTTGAGAAGCTAAGTATCTGAATTGGATCTTCAACATTGTCGCAGTTCCAAAGAAAAATGGAAATGTCCGAGTTTACGTAGATTTTACCGATCTAAACAAACGCACTCTAAAAGGCAGTTTCCCTCTTCCAATCATTCATTAAATTTTTGATTCAACTGCAGGCCACGAGTACTTATCTATGATGGATGATGCCTCTGGATTCAATCAGATACCTCTCTTGGAGCCCGATCATGAAAATACCACTTTTATCACTGAAAGAAGACTTTAATATTACAAATTTATGCCCTTTCAGACTGAAGAATACAGGCGTAACTTATCAGTGGTTAATGACAGTAATGTTCAGGGAAAATTGCTGAAGTCTACATTGATGATCTCTTGTACATGAGCTTACTGTCAAAAGACCATATCACAGATCTCTCCATAATATTTAGCATTCTCAGTTCTTACAGGATGCAACTCAATCCCAATAAATGTCAATTCGGAGTGCATTTGGGCAAGTTCCATGAACATCTTATTAGCAAGAAAGGGATTGAGGCCGAGCCAGATCAAATTCAAGCTCTTCTCAACATGCCCTCTCCGAAAATAAAGAAGAACGTACAGAAACTCGCAAACAAGATTGTTGTTATCATCCGATTCATTTCTAAGTCTTCAGATCAATGTCGATGGCTATTTTTACTACTTCAAGGTTGTACCAAATAAGGAAAATATGAGCCCAATGAAGAGATCCAGTGGACATTAGAATGTGAGGCAACATTTTAGGAACTCAAAACCTATCTGGGAAAGTCTCTCATAATGAGCACTCCGGTAGATAATGATAAACTGATAATCTACCTCGTAGTTACAGACAATTCTATAAGCTCAATTCTCATTTGACTTGAGGGAAAGGTAAAAAAACTAGTATATTTCATCTACAAAAACCCTTACTTTAGTAGAAATGAGGTATTCTAAGATCGAAGGACTCCTTCTAACTCCTGTTTATACTTCATAGAAGCTTAAGCACTACTTCCAAGCTCATTTAGTCGAAGTTATGACAAACTACCCACTCCGAGAAGTTTTGTCTAAAAAAGAAAATTTATAAAGAGTGCAACAATGGTCAGTTAGTTTAGGAAAACATGAAATCAAGTTCAAACAACGCCATTTTGAAAAAGTTCAGGCCGTTACCGATTTTTTCACAAATTTTCCTGTGGAAGATCTCATGTGGGAGGAACATGATCTTGATCTTACAAAAGAAATTACAGAAGCTCTACCCTCCAAGCCCTTTGACGAATGAGCTGAATGGATTACATGGAAAGGGTAGAGACTTCTTTAAATGGTTCAGCAGGACCTGCAGGGTTAGAAATTTGAATCATACTGATTACCCCTTCCAACGACAGAATCAAAAAATCAATCCGCTTGGATTTTGAAGCCTCCAACAATGTTGCAGAATATAAAACTCTTATTCATGGACTCGACCTAGCACTCGAGCTTAGCATCCCCAAGCTATTAGTCTATACATATTCTTTACTTATTGTCTACCATTACTCAGAACAGTATAAGAAAAATGGTAAGATGATCGAATATGCAGCTCTCGTTATCAATTGGATGAGAAAATTTGTGAAAGAAACTCTTGACTATCTCCCTCGAGGTGAGAACAGACATGCCGATACCATGGCTTATTTGGCCGGGGTCTTGGGAATAGAAGCAAGATAGATACAAATCGAAGTGATATCTACCCCCAACATTGATCTCCATTCGGTATCCATGATCAACACTGGGGGTGATGAAGAGGAGGACAATGACTTGTGAAAATCCTTTATTGCCTATCTCGGTCTGAAAACAAATTCGATGGACCCCTTCCAACAGTTTCGAAAGAGTGCCGACGGTTGATCGAAAACTTGAAGTGCTATACAGTTCAGAACAGTTATCTATATTTCCGCTCAGTCATAGGGCCTTATCTTAAGTGCCTTTCAAAGAAGAAATTAGATGGAATGCTCAAAGAATTACATGAAGGAACTTGTGGCTCCCATAGCGCAGGTCGATCACTTGTTAACATAGCAATTACACAAAGAGTATTTTGGCCAGGAATGCGTAGGCAGGAAGAAGAGTACTCAGGGAAATACGACACATGTCAATGACATGGATGCATGATCCACGCTCCTACACTCGAAATATATGCAAGCAAGGTGTTTTGGCCATTCAAGTGGTGAGCGCTCAATCTCGTAGAAAAATTTCCTAATATACCAGGTAACCAATGTTCCTTACTAGTAGCCACTAATTATTTTACAAAATGGGTGGAAGTAGTTCCTCTTTGTCAAACTAGAGAAGAAGATGTTATTTTTTTATCTGGGAACATATTATCACACAGTTCGGATTCCCCTACCTGATTCAGATCGATAACGGACCGCAATTTATTGGTGAAAAGGTCGCAGCTTTCCTCAATAAATACTTTACCCATTAACGATCCAATCCATACTATCCACAAGGCAATAGACAAGCTGAAATCACCAATAAAACCATAGTGGATGGATTCAAGAAAAGACTTCAATCACAGAAGAAGGGAAACTGGATACAGGAGGTCCCTCTCATCTTATGGGCATATCATACTACTCCACAATAATCAAATGGTTGTTCCCCCTTCCTCCTGGCTTATGGCACAGAGGCTGCCATTCCAACAAAGTACCACCATCCTGTCAAAGACCACGAGCTTATAGATGAAGAAAATGAGTTTGAGTTGGCTTGCAATATCAATTGGATTGATGAAACTGGGGAGCGCGCCATTGCCAACCTAGGTTGATATCACCATATATTAGCCAGTTTGTATAATAGAAGAGTCTGAAGCTGTGAGTTCCAAGTTGATGATCTCATCCTCAGAGAGATTCCACAACACAGAAAAGAATCACATGCTGGGAAGCTCGTAGAAAATTAGGAAGGTCCATTCCTCATCATTGGTCAAGCTGGTCTGAGATCATATTATCTCATGATAGAATAAGGAGTCTGAATCCCTAATCCCTGGAATACTAGACGATTGATGCGGTATTATCGTTAATCCTCAGTACCTCTATTTCAGATTATTCTAATATCGTTCTTTCCATTCAAAAAGTGAGATTTCAATATCCAACAATATACATTCTATTCTACTCAATGAAAACTTCCATGTTTTTCCCACATTACTCTCTACTTACGTGGACTCTTTTAAATCTTATAGACTAATGCAAAGGTAATACTAGCTTTTAATCGACCTCTATACATAGATTGAAGCAAAAGTAATACTAGCTTTCAATCGAGCTCTATACATAGATTGAAGCAAATGTAATACTAGCTTTTGATCGACCCTCTATACACAGATTAAAGCAAAGATAATACTAGCTTTCAATCGACCATCTATGCATATATTTGCGATTAAAACAAAGGTAATACTAGCTTTCAATCAAAGATCTCTATCAGACATAAGATAAAACAAATGTAAAACTAGCTTTCATTTCTCTATATGTCTACAACTACAGGTTACTTCTAAAGGATCTTCTCTACTTATGAGAGGTCAGCTACGCCTTTACCTATACAGGAAGACACTCAGCCATAAATTCTGGAACTCGAGCAGTTACAATAATTCTACCTTGCTCTACCAATTCATTAGGTCGGGAACCTAATTCCATTTCCATGGCATTCAGACAATTTCCTCGATGTAAACCAGTGTTACAAATACATTCTCAGAAAGTCACACAGTCGTGCAAGGTATCCCTTTCAAGCTCAAACCTTTTTTCTTTTTTCACAAAATAGGCAATAGCAACCATTAACTCCTATGAGTGCTATTTATTGAATAAACGTATTTCGATCAAGCATAACTACTTCGAAAAAACACTTTTGTAATCTCTGGTGACGCTCTTTCAAGTCTTTGTGTATTTTGTCTTTCTACGCCATGCGTCGCTCTGCGCGTGTCATCACCACATTATGTTGCGCTATCTACTCTGCTACTTTATCTAACTTAGCTTTATTTATCATCCTTAAGTCTCCCAATTGAGCACGAAGTTCTACTAGCTCCCAGTCATTTCCATCACATCCCACAACAAAAGTTTTCTCCAACAACTCATCTTTCCTCCTAATCACCCCCTCTAACTCTAGCTCTATACGAAGAACAATATCTAATTTATGCTTACAATCCCTTAAAAGTTTGTTTCCTCTGTGTACATTCGCTTGAACACAAGCTACATCCACCTCCAACTCTTTAATTTAAGCTGATGGGTTAATTACATTAGTATCAGTCTTTTTTTTCTTTGATCGCTCTCCAACCTCAGTCAAAGAAGGCTACGACAATAAAATATGAAATAAAAATATTATAAATACCCTGCGATAGCTCAACGATCCTTAGAACTCCAAAGAATCCCGAAAATGATCATCCAAGTCTCACTAAGCAAAATTCTACCATGTTCGACCTCCTGTGAAATAATATAGCGTACAGGGTATCACCAAGCATAATTATTACCGGTCACTGAACATGACAGGCCGATATAATATAGAAGTACTAGTGTGATATAATATTATATATATATATATGTGTGTGTGTGTGTGTGTGTGTGTGTGTGTGTGTGTGTGTGTAAATGGTGCAATGCTTACTGAGGGGATGAGGTTCAATTATTAATGTTACTTTTAAGCATCGTCGCCAACCGGAATTATAAAGTAGCTATAAAGTATTATTAGATGTGGGGGATAACTAACAGATGATGTACACAGGGTCACTTTTAATTCAGTGGGACCACACTTTCGCACACTTTTGTCCTCAATAGAAGTGTATCCTTTATTGTCGAGCCAGGGATTGGCAAATTCCCTTTTATTGAGCCAAAAATTAGCGGGGAAATCACCAAATCAAGGTGGTCAAGGAGTTTAAACCTACAGGTCTAGAGCCGGATTTATTTTTACTTTTAGGGATCTGAGCCCACGGGATGCTCGCGTAGCATGCAGCCGAGAAGTATCAGGGAAAGAATTTTAGGGGCTTGTAACCCTGGAACACTGATAAACAGTTACCGAATCTTTTGTTTTGGGAATCAAACCCAAAGACCCTGACATTATAGCCCTACTATGTACACGATTCCGAGTTCTCCTATGAATGAATAAATTAAGAGACGCTTGATCAAAATGACCCATCTGTCCTCGCCCTATAGGCAATAAGACTATATCATATGATTAGTGAATTTTCTACCCTCAAAACTATAGGAGTGGGGACTCTGTTGATGATTATAAACTCTGACTACCTACGATTTTTCTACCTTAAGTAAAAAGGTTTATACCAATTAAAGTCTTATAATCGTGGCTAAGTTAAGCCATATACCTCAGTTGACACTTGCAAGATTTAAGCATTACTTTATATCTTAACGACAAATCTATATTATACTTCAAAATTATTAGGTTTATTATTATGATGATTGAGGAGCATCAAATTTTGAGGGCGAAATTTCTTTAAGGGGGATAGAATGTAGCGACCCGCATTTTTAGCTTTTGACCTTATTATGTATTATCTTTATTTACTTAAGTAACTCCCTATCTTACAGAATCCCAACCTTTTAAGCCTACTTTTACTCCTAAAGTCTGGCAACAATACTTTAACTTCTTGGCGTCAAACCCTTACTTTTTCCATCTAATTTTTAGCCTCAATTTCCACTAGGCCAAAAAGAGTAAAAAATAGCGGGGCAGGTCAGTCGTTATTTTGCTAAAGCGACATCCATTTTTGATCAAGGAGGATCTAGTGTTTTTTTTAAGTTTTGTCAAAATCGTTCGAACGACTTTGAATGTCATTCGAACGAGTTGTCTTGTCCCCTGGAATTTTGGCCCAGAGCCATATTTTCGTTCGAACGACAAGAATACTTTAATAGGGTTTTAAACCAATTAGTTGTAAAGTCGTTCGGATGACTCCCTAGTTTGCTGGAACGACTTTGAGGATGTTTTAGAATTTCAGGCGTTATTCTGCCTCGATATCCGTTCTTTTATGATTTCTGAGTTCCCTACTATATAAATAAAACTTAGGTTATTTTCCATGTTATGTTAGATCAGAGGAGAGTTCTGGGAAAAGCCTAGGGTTTGAGAGATTCTCTTTATAATTACTGCGTTTTAGTAATCGAATTCTCTATTTTTTCAAACCAATTGGTGTTCTTCGTGTTTCTCCACTAACTTAAAGCTTCTCAATCGTATTGTGGATTAAGTGGTATCAGTTTTCCAGTTTTCGATTCTCGGGGGGTTGATTGTGGTTTATGGTCTCTACATGTGACTGTCTCAAGCAAACGAAGGAGAAGCTAGTGAGTCCGTTGAAGATCCATCACAAACCTAATTCGAAGAGGAAGAAAAATTTAGAGATGGGCGATCCCAACGAAAGACTCATGATTTTAGAAACGATAGTTTCCACCCTAACTTCTAGTGTAGGGGAGTTAGTGGAACAGTTGCGTCTTATGAACCTCGCTAAGGCTTCCACTTCAGTAGAACGGCAAGGCCGTTCGAAGAAGAAAGGGGTTATTGAGGTGGATGGGGATGAGGTTGTTCTGGTATTCGATGATTCAATTGATGCCGATTCTGTCAAGGAGTGCCCAGGTTATGGTAAGTCAGCGAATCCTATGCGTAATCTTTGAATTGGTTTTAAGATTGGGATTCTAGTTTTCGATGGTTCCGTCGACACCGAGAAATTAGATAATTGGTTAGATAGGTTAGAGTCCTATTTTTAAATTGATGAATATTCTAACGCTTAGAAGATTTGCTTCTCAACTTTGAAATTCACAAGTCACTCACTCACATGGTGGAGATCTTATCGGAAACGACATGATGTCGAAAGTCTGAGTTGCAAGGAATTCAATGTTTTGGTGAGGAAGCAATTCTATCCTATTGGGTATGAACAGGAGCGATGGTACAACTGGTGCAACTTGCGCCAAAGGTTTATGCAATCTGTACACCAATTTACTACTGATTTTCATAACCAAGCATTGGTTTTGGATATTGACATGGAAGAGTATGAAGTATTCATGAAGTATATGGGGGGTTTGTTGGAGTCTATTTGAAGAGAATTAAAGCTCTTCAATGTGGTAAATATTGAGGACGCTACCGTTAAAGAAATTTCCATTGAGGGAAAATACTTGAAGAGTGACAAGGCTAATTGGAAGTTTGATCAGAATGGGGAGTCTAAAGGAGAGGGGTCTTCATTGAAGGGGATTATCTGTAGCCATTGCAAGGCTAATGGGCACAATTCTGATAGATGTTGGAAGCTTCACCCAAAGCTTTGGCCGAAGGAGGAGAAAGGCAAGAAAGGGAAGCGTACACTAGCCACAACGATTGTGGATCTTCCGGATTTAGATAAGCCAAATCCTAAGCTTACTCTAATATTTAAGCAACCTCTAGCTATCGACGAGGTGAGTCGGGAAGAGCTTTTCTTTGTTAGCATTCAGGTGAGGCAAAGCTTAGTTGAGGCCCTCATTGATCCTGGTAGTCAGAAGAATTTAATTTTTGAGGCAGTAGTGAAGAAGATGGGTTTGGCTACTACGGCTCATTCTAAGCCGTATGGTTTGGGTTGGATTCAGAATGATACAGAGTTGAAGATCACTAAGCATTGTAGGTTTAAGTTTGCGATTACTAAGATGTTTATTGACGAAGTAACATGTGAGGTGGTTCTGTTAGATGTGTGTCAAGTCATTTTGGGTATGCCTTATCTTTGGGACCGAGATGCAATCCTTTACCGTCGTGCTCGCAAGTATCGCTTGGTAAAGGATGGGACTGTGTTTCATATTAATGCGTGCAAGGAATATATAACTACCAATAATTTGGTAACGGGGACTCAGGCGAAAAGGTTGGTTAATGCAAGCGGCAAATTTTTGTTATTGTTGGTGCGACAGGTTCAAAAGGATCCATCGGCTACAGTATTATTTACTTTGGCAATGTCTCCTAAGCATTAAACTGATATAGGAGAGTTATAAGAGTATGAAGACTTGTTTCTGGGCATAGAAGGGATGTCGCGTAAGAGGGATGTAGAGCATAATATCACCTTGGTAAATGGTGAGCCACTACCCAATATTGGGTTATATCGGACTTCTGTTACAGTGTCTGATGTGATCAAGAAATAGGTACATAAACTCCTGGAGCAAGGAGTTATTAATCTATGTTGCTCACCATGTGGTTCGCCGGTGTTACTGGTACCGAAGAAGGATGGGTGGGTCTTTGAGGATGTGTATGGATTATCGAGCATTGAACAAGATCACGGTGAAGAATCCCTATCCGCTTCCACGGATTGACGAGCTTTTAGATGAGTTGCAGACGGCTTGGTTTTTCACCAAGTTGGATCTTAAGTCGGGTTACCATTAAATTCGAATCCGGGAGGAGGATACTTGGAAGACAGCGTTCAAAACCAAACAGGGTTTATTTAAATGGTTAGTGATGCCTTTTGGGTTATGCAATGCTCTGGCGACGTTTATGCGGCTAATAAATGAGGTTCTTTCGTACGTTTATTGATGATTTTGTAATTTCATATTTGGATGATATCTTGATATATAGTCGTACATGGGAGGAGCATCTTGGGCATTTACGAAAAGAGTTGGGCGTTTTGTGATCACAACAACTTTTTCTGAATGGGAAGAAGTACGAGTTTGGGAAATGGGAGCTAGTCTATTTGTGTTTTATTGCTGGTGACAGCGAGCTTAAGGTTGATCCAGAGAAGATCTCGGTCATTACTAATTGGCCTAGACCCCGCACAGTGACGAAAGTGAGGAGTTTTATAGGTTCTTTTCAGTACTTATAGAAATTTATTTGACATTTTTCACAAATTGCTGCACCATTGCATTCTTTGACGAAGAACGGGGTACAGTTTGTGTGGGAAGAACACCATGAAAGGACCTTTCTATTACTGAAGAGGAAGATGACAGATGCACTAGTGTTAACATTGCCTAATTTGCAGTGGCCTTTTGAGGTTGAGACAGATTCGTTAGGCTATGCTTTGGGCAAATCCTTGTACAGGATGGGAAGCCAGTTGCTTACCATTCTGAGATGTTTACAGGAGCAGTACACAACTATCCTACCTACGATAAAGTGTTCTATGCGCTATATCAATATGTTAAGAATTGACAGAGTTACTTATTGGGGAAGGAGGTTGTGGTACATTCTGATCACAAACCATTGCAGTTCTTATCTACACAGTCCAAGCTTCAGCAAGCTCGCCATATGAAGTGGATGTCGTACCTTCAGTAGTTTAACTTATTGATCAAATATAAGAAAAAAGTGGACAACAAGATGGCTGATATATTATCTCGACCCCTATTACCAACTATTTCCTATTTGTTGGTAGCTATGCAGATCCAGCCGATTGTTCCTTCTGAGTACATTTCAGGGTATGACAATGACAAAGAGCTCCGTGTGATTCATGAGAAGTTGTTGCAGGGAAAGACGTGTGAGTATGTTTTGAAAGATGGTTTGATTTACAGGGGCAGTCTACTATGTATTCCTGAGGGTGGAGACCGTTTACAGTAGATTCGAGAGGCACATTGTTCTTGGGTGGCAAGTCATTTTAGGGTTGAGAAGACTCTTTTAAATTTGCGGAGTTATGTCTATTGGCCAAAGATGCAGGTGGATATTGCTTGTGTGGTTCGTGGTTGCGTGCAATGTAGCACATCAAAACCTTTTAATAGGAAGATAGGATTGTACTTACCATTGCCAGTTCCTAGTCGACCTTGGGAGAGTATTTCGATGAATTTTATGGGTGGTTTGCCCGTGACCAGGTGTAAGAATGACTATTTTTTTATGATGGTGGATTGATTCAGCAAGATGATTGTTCTTATTCCATGCCAGAAGATGGTCACAGGGGAAGGAGCAGCGCGATTGTTTTTCAGAGACGTCTGGAGGTATTTTGGGCTCCCTTTTTCTAATATTTATGATAGGGATAACCGTTTTATGGGGGATTTATAGAGATTGTTATGGGGGATGATGGAAACTAAGTTGAAGAGAAGTACTACTTTTTATCCGCAGACAGACGGGCAAACAAAGGTCGTTAACTATACTTTGGTACATTTATTACGGGGATTCCATTCTAAGCATCCTAAGACTTGGGATGAGTGTTTACCGTATCTTTAGTTTACATTCAACCGGGCGATTTATGGTTCCACGTTGAAGTCTCATTTTGAAGTTTATTTGGGGTACTTGCCGCAAAGCCCTTTTGATTTGGCATTTAGTCTTGGCGACAAGATGGTGTTAGGGTAGGAGGAAGAGGAGTAGGTTAAAGCTCAACGTTTCATTGAGAAGATCAGCAAGGTTAATGCGGTGGTTGAAGCTCAGTTAAAGAAGACTCAAGCGAAGTATAAGGCTCGTCACGACAAGCATAGGGTTGAGTATACTTTTCTTGAGGGCGACCTCGTTTGGTTGCATTTGGGTAAGGAACGGCTTAAGGGGGAAGGTAAGAAGCTCAAACCTATCCGTTATGGTCCTTTTTTGATTCTCAAGAAGATTGGTGACAATGCATTCCTGCTGGATTTGCCACCTTTCATGATAATGTATTCGGTAATTAATGCCGAGCATTTGAAGCTGTTTGAGTTATCTCTTTTAGATGAAGACTCTGCAATTAATACTCACCTACCGTCAGTTGATGACTTATGTGAAAGAGAAGATCCATTGCCGGAGGATTGTATTCAAGAGCGGAAGGTTCATACTACAAGATGGGGTACTATTGATTCGTTCTGAGCTAGGAAGATGGGTCAACTACCAAGTAAGTCGAAGTGGTACAGCAGGAAATTGGGCATCGCCGCGTTCCCACATCTCCAGTTCTATCTTGAGCAGGAGCTCAAGGCTCCTGAAGGGGGGAGCCATAATCCAGGAAGATCTAGTATTTTTTAAGTTTTGTTAAAGTCGTTCGAACGACTTTGAGTGTCGTTTGAACGAGTTGATATGTTCACTAATTTTTTTTCCCAGAGCCATATTTTGTTCGAACGACTTTGAGTGTCGTTCGAACGAGTTGTCTTGTCCTCCTGGAATTTTGGCCTAGAGCCATATTTTTGTTCGAACGAGTTGGGATTCGTTCGAACGACCTGACAACTTTTCTAGGGTTATAGACCAATTAGTCGTAAAGTCGTTCGAATTACTCCGTAGTTCGTTCGAACAACTTTGGCGATGTTTTGGAATATCAGACATTGTTTTGCCTCGAGATTCGTTCTTTTATGATTTTTGAGTTCCCTAGTATATAAAGGGAACTTAGGTTATTTTCTAGGTTATGTTAGATCTAAGGAGAGTTTTGGGAGAAGCCTAGGATTTTAGAGATTCTCTTTGTAATTACTACATTTTAGTAATCGAATTCTTTATTTTTCCAAACCAATTGGCGTTCTTCGTGTTTCTCCACTAAGTAAAAGCTTCTCAATCGTATTGTGGATTAATTTTAGTCGAATAAAGCATTGTTCTTTTTACAGTAGTTTTATGTTAACGACTTGAAAAGAGTCATAAATTAATGACTGAGGGGCGGGTGGAAGTATCCGTCGTATTTACTAAAATTTATAACCCTTTTAACAGTTATTTTTTTGGTTGCAATAGAATGATGCAATTCTTAGTCGTAACAATCGACGTATTTCATACTCTTTACGACTATAAAATTTGTTGCTCTATGCGTCTCTACATAAACGTCAAAAATAATAATCATAGTAGCCAATTTTTGAAATATCTAATAACACATTTATAAATTGTTTCAGCCGTCGTAAAAAGTACATTACAAATAACAGTCACAACATCAGTCATTATAATTATATTTTAAGACATGGCTATTAGTCATTTTATATGTTGCAAATATAAACGTCCCATTTTTTGTCACATTAACAGTCATTTTGTTTCAATATACAACAATCATATCAATCGGGTTATAATCACAATAGTTGTTATAAATTTCATTAACTAAAAACAATTAATGTAAAAAACAACATATTTCAATAACAAGAACAAGTTTTATTATAAATTAACAAGAACAAGAACAATGTCAAATTTTATTTCAAGAAATAAAAAAAATAAAAAAATGTCATTCACCCAAAACAGGTAAGACTCTTATACCATACAATAGTTTTACCCGAAGATATGTCACCTAGAGTACTGCCTTCCATAAATAATTGCACATCATCGCGAATATCTGCTATGACATGATAAAACCATTCAGGAGCCTCCCCAGATAATTGAATACTTCCGTAAGCAACTGTTCCGCCATACATATCTTTCATAATACAGTTTCTATCCCTCACTCCATTAGGTGGGGGTAAATCTCTTGTTTCCTATAAAAGAATAAAGAGTAATCGTGAGTGCATAGTAGAAGAACATTTTAAACAAATAACAAGTTGTCTCAACAACATTGGAATTTATAAGGCTAGATTGAATATTTTAAAAACCATAATTTATCATTAAACGAAGTATAGCATTGAATGACGATAATTTATCATCTTAGGGTACCTGCTTTGTTGTAGGGCTCATCTTACCTGCTTTCTTGTAGGGTTGGGGTCATCTTAGGGCACCTGCTTTCTTGTAGGGTGAGGTAAAAGACAAATCCCCGGGCATTTTTTTCAAAGCACTTCAGAGAAGATTATCCATGGCTAACCAAACATAAAAAGACTATAACAGCTAGGAAGAGATGCTAGCCTAAGGTTCTCCTTTAAAAGAAGACGATTCGGGATGAAGAAGCTAGGAATGTAAAAAGCACTCTGGATTTGGGGAATCTTAATGCGCGGGCAACTGGTAGTCACCATTCTTCTTCTGCTCTTCTGGATGACCTTGATATGCTGCAAGAAGGAAATGAAAGTATGCTTGAAAAGTTTTGACTTGCAGAGGACAGATTTGAAGAAGCAGAGGCCAGAGTTAGGCAACTGGAAAAGCAGGTTGCTTCACTTGGAGAAGGTGTATCCTTGGAACCCCGTTTATTAAGCAGGAAAGAAGCAGCACTTTGGCAAAGGGAGGCAGCTTTGAAAGTTGCAGCTCAAGCACATGTTAAAAGTGAAGAGGTTATATCCCTTCGGTTTGAAGCAAAGACTGCCAGGGATGAGGCAACATTTGCCATGGAGCAGCTCCATGAAGCTGAATCTGAAGTGAAATGTCTTCGATCAATGACACAAAGAATGATATTAACCAAGGAAGAAATGGAGGAGGTCGTTCTCAAGAGGTGCTGGCTAGCACGATATTGAAATTTATGTGTTCAACATGATATTCATCCAGAGATTGCTGGACAAAAGTATGAGTTCTGGTCATCCTTAGCTCCGCTTCTTCTTGAAGTTGTCTTGTATACCGGGCAGAAAGCTAAAGAGGAAAACACAGTAGATAAAGCCGATCTTGATTGAAGGGGAAGATTTCCACGTGACATGAATGATCTTTCTGGTGAGGGGAACATTGAGAGCACGCTCTTAGTAGAGAAAGGCATGCGTGAACTAGCTTCCCTGAAGGGGGAAGATGTTGTAATATTTGCAATGGCTCAACACCGACGACCTAATTTACTAAAGTCTGGTCAACCTGTCTCAGATGACTTAAAAATATACCGAGGGTCAGAATCTTCTAATGGCATTTGAACTTAACTAAGAAGAGTCCGAAGATGTGCTCTTCAAACAGGCTTGGCTTACATATTTCTGGAGAAGAGCAAAAACCCATGGACTGGAGCCTGAAATTGTCGATGAGCGCCTGCAGTTTTGGATCAATCTTAGCACTCGATCACCCATCTCACATGATGCAGGCCTGATGGAACAAAAGAAGTTAGGAATTGAAAACCAACTGTGGCGGGCATCTCGCAAATGGATTGAAACAGACCCATGTATGCTAGAATACAACCAGACTCCGACTTCTTCTGATGGTTTGCATGAAAATTTTTATATAGTTTTTTTCCCATTATTAGTACACTTATTCAGAATCCCTCGCTGCTATGCCTGATCAATTTGATTAGTTTATTGCTTTATTACCCACTGTAAAAACACCACTGCAAAAACGTGTATTAACTATATCAAGCTTTGTGTAGGCTTCAAAAAAAAAAAGAAGGTAAAAAACCCTCATATCATTGTTTCTTTACTAGCCCGAGTTATTCCTTAAGATTCGTTGACATCCAAAGGATGGAGCCCATCCTAGAAGATCATTTTGCATCCGATCTTGATGCAGCAAAAGCTGGAGAGAGCATGACCACCTTGACTGAGGGAAATCAGATTCTTAAAGATACTGCCATCCATAAATCTAAAAACAAACAGATTGTTGATATTCCTTCCAATATGTGTAAATGGTATATGGTATATGTGTTGTATTATCTAGGGTTCCATTGCTTCTTGAATCTAATAAAGATTGCCTATCTGCGTGCAAGAGGTTTGGAATCTAACAAAAAGGCGGAGGGGCTCAGTGGAAGAGAAGGGGTTGTGACGAAGGTTATCTTAATCTAGGTAAATCCCATAAAATTTGAACAACGACCCAATTAATTTGGGTCTAGTTCCTTCGAACTTTTGACTATAAAAAGACCAAATATCCTTAATTTTATTTACACATAATGGGTGGATATTTTCTTTCTTATAAAGTTCATGGTGGATTTAGAGCACAAACCTCTTATTACGTGAAGGCCAGCTGGTAGGGCAGGCAAACCAGTCTGTTGAATGCATTTTAATTTTCTTGTTCAGTAAAATCCAAATTCTACTAAACAATAAATTAGTATAAGTTGTATAAATAAGTATAAGAGAAAGAAAAAAGACCAGAGAGAAAGAGGCATTGCTTGGAGAAGCATGGTGCATATAAATTCCATGTCGACCCTCCGTGATTCAAATGCTCCAATCCTTTCTTCAAGTCTTCTATGTTTACTAGCTTCCACCTCTAGCTTTTCTTCAAATTCTTGTCGCACTGAAACTACCTCATCTGCAAACTGGTTGTTCTTGGATTTTTCCCGTTCAATGACCTTCCTCAAAGGTGTTGTAACTCGAACACTTGTCTTATTAATATGACCACTAAAGCCTCTCACATGCCCATTTCCATCTTCTCCATATTCCTTTTAGACATGAAAACAAATTTGATAAGAACGGAATTAAAGTTAGACATATCACAAACATATAAAAACACGCTAAGGGGGTACTAGGTTGCATACCTCCTTTATATGCAAAGCTTCCTTATGGCAATCCTTATTTTATTTTTCTTTTGCTCCTTTTTGTGCATCCTCCTCTTTCTATAGAGCTATATACTATATATGCCTCGCTTATTTAAAGGTCTGGTGGGAGAAAAATTCTGATACTCTGAATTGTAATCCAAAAAATAATGTTTTTTTAAGCAATACCCAACTAGGATTTAATCCAACTTTGTGATTAACCTACCCCTGAGATTCACTAATAGTACAGATTAAGGAATATGAGATTTTTAGGCTATCTTACGCTTTTCTCCTCTCCGTCATCAACGTACAAAATTGAATTAGAGAAGAGGTAGGGAAATCACAACTAAAACCTAAATATATCACAAAATAACCCGAAAATAATGTGTCACCAAAGATTGGAAAGCAACTACTAATCAAGAGCCGGATTTAGAATATCCTTTCGCATATAGTTGTAGACCAAATGCGCTTACCTTTTCTATGAATGGAAGATCCAAGTAATAATGAGGTCCACCTATACTTAAATTCAGTACATCCATGTGGAGCATAGTTAAATGAATCAAGGTACCATGACGTGTAAGATACCTTCATTAAGCTGAACAAAAACTCCTCATGATCTCGCCAATGAATATAATATCACAATTTACACAAAAGAAATATTTTTATGTAGAAAAATTCTCTGACATTGGAATGAATTAATTTCGGGCTACCACTATTAATGTTGGGATGAATTAATTATCATCCACAACCCACCTCTCTGAATTATAGCTCCTTGGTTGTCCTACTTGGGATTGGTTAGTCATCAATATGCAACCTACATGCAAATTCTCACAAATATAAAATTAAAATGAATAATCACCTCTAGGATTTATCCAAAGGTAACAAATTAAGACCCAAACAAAACCTGATTATATCCAAATCATGCCTTAGGATAAGATCAACTACTGAATTGGATATCAATGTCATAGAAATTCAGATCAAACAAAAATAAAACAAAAAACAAAGGAATGTGTGTGAGAGACAGAAAACCTGTGATTGGAGAAGATGGGAGAGAGGGCCATTAATAAAGCTACAAGTTTTATTTCCTTTTCAAATATATCAATAATGTCAAAATTTGCAACTAAGTACACACTACATAGTAAAATATGAATTAGTTTAAATTGGATTAGTTTTCCCAACTAAGTACACAACACACAGTAAAATATATAATTAAATGCCATATCAAAATAAAAATTAATACATGCTATATGTGTAGCAGAGAGAACTTGGAGTAGCACACCCATTATTATTGAAACTAAAACATTTCCCACAGTAAAAAGATAGGGTAAGACTTAATGTTAAAGATCTTCAGCATCTTCCATGATAATGTTTCAGAAGCCTCAATGTTTACTTGTGCTGTGAATACTAAGGGGTCTTCATAAGCATTTATATCCTTAGTTAACCTCTTTGGAGAATCCAATACAACATGCCATTTCTCATTAGGTCTAATTTAATCCTTGCAATAAAAAACTTGAGAAGTCTGTGTTGCAAGAATAAAGGGCTCATCATCTTCCTTTAAGGTTTTTTGCAGTTTGCATAAATTGACATATATCAAGTTCCTCTCAGAATCAACAAGGCACCCACTCTTTTCTTCGATATGCACCCAATCACAATAAAATATAGTTTTCTTAAATTTTTTGTAATCCAACTCCAATATTGATTTGGCGATCCCATAATATGTGACTTCCTCGTCGATGGGGTTCTTATCCCCAACTTTTGAAATGAAAGTAGTCACAATCCTCATGGATACACCACTATTTTGGGTTGTCGTTCTCATCTCTGACTCCGATGTGAAAAAGAAATATCCATTGACTTGGAATGACTTATACGAAACGGCTTTAAAACTCGGTCCCTTAACAAGCAACTTAAATGTAGAATCTTCCTCACTTTGTAACTGTTGCCTAAGCCATGTAACATAATCCATCGGTTTCTCAAGTCTTTGATTGCTCCTTCAACTTTGACCACGAGAATTAAGATTATCTTTATATATGTAATATTTTATGGAAATAGAACATTACACACTTAGACAAGTACATATCAAAGAATGCAAATTATGTACTTTATATATGATTTTTGTACATATTCTTCCCATTCAGCATTTTTAGGAGCTTGTAGTAAAGCCCATTTATGTGCTTGCTCGTATTGTACCGCTCCAAGAATGTATTTCTTTCCTTTACTGCCAAGCGGGCTAACACCTTCACCATCATCATCCTCATATGTCTTTCGACCCCGATTATGACCTCCTTTTCTACCATCAGTCATGTATTCCATGGAATACATCATTGCTTCTTCATCGAAATATCACTATGGAATAGACCCTTCAGGGTATCTCGGATTTACTACATATTTTTTGTAACTCTTCATCATCCTGTTACATATTTAATACTTTAAATATTATTTTGTAAATATTAAAGCTATTAATTAGAAAGAGAAAATTGGGAATGTGGATGTTTTATTTACATCTCAAAGGGGTACATCCATCTATATTTAACACGCCCACCAATTAGTACCTCATATGCTAAATCCACAACAATGTGCATCATAGAAACAAAAAATGAAGGTAAGAAGTACTTTTTGAAGGAGCATAGTACTTCCACAATGCGTTCCTTCATCTTTATAAGTTCTTCACGATTAGTAACCTTAAAGCACAACACATTGAAAAATATTGATAATTCTCGAATAGCGGCTCGCAAAGGCTTATGCTTCTAAATGGATGATTCATATCTTTGAGGAATATCCTGTGTCTCATGCAAGAAAATTTCCCACCATGAGTAAGCCATTCTGACTTCGTCCCTTCAGCATACACAGGACAACCATACTTTCCAGTAGTCTTGCAGCCCGATAGATGCCCATACGCCGAGAAATCGTGTATAACCCAAAGTAATATTGCTTTCATAGTGAACCTACTCCTATTGTAAGAGTCATATGTTTCTTTCCCGTCAGACCACAATTCTTTCAACTTTTTGACCAGTGGCTGCAAATAGACATCAATGTCTTTTCCTGGGCAATGCTTCCCAGGAACCAAAAGTGTTAGCATGGTAAACTCCCTTCGTATGCATAATGATGGAGGTAGATAATATGGAACAATCATCATAGGCCAACAACTATACGAATTTGTCATGTTTCCAAATGAATTGAATCCATTAGTTGCTAGACCCAACCACACATTACGTACCTCAGATGCAAACTCAGGAAATTTACGATTCATTTGTTTCCAGGAAGAAGCATCTACAGGGTGCCTAATTGTCATTTCGTTTGCAACTGAGCCCACTTTTTCATGCCAAGTCATATCTTCTGCAATCCAAGGTATACTGTACAGTCGTTGCAACCTTGATATTAAAGGAAAATACCTTAGCCTTTTCCATGGGATATGTGTAAGTGTTGGGTTCAATTGGTTAATCAGTCTCCATCTACTTTTACCGCATGTTGGACAACTATCTTTGTCTGCCTTTTCTCTTTAATATAAGATACAATCATTCTTGCATGCATGTATGATTTCATATTTCATACGCAAAGACGAGACCAACTTCTTAGCATTTTATGTACTATGCGGTAAAGTGTTCTCGTCAGGAAGAATCTTTTTTATGCAATTTAACAACTCTGTATCTTTTTCATGCTCAGTAGCTCAACTTCGACCGCCAATCTGGTATCTTCCTCCCGACACGATGGATACAGATGTTGTATTGTATCTTTGATTAACTTCTTGTACTTTGCTATTTCTTCAAGATCATTATGGGCTTGAGTATTATTTTCGTCATTAGATTCGACCGCATTAGCCCCAACATCAGCTTCAAGATCATTATGGGTTTGAGTATTATCCTCGCCATTGGATTCCAGCATATTAGCCCCAACATCAGCTTCAATATTATCCTCATTATGAAGATGTATGAATCTGTCATTTACCATATCGATCATCCTTGGATGCGTATCTTCATTATTACTTGTCGAATGCATTATAGTCGAAGCATTCCCCTCGGGTCTAATAAATGGTTCTTCATGGTGAATCCATGTCGTGTATGTCGTATCGATGCAATTGCATATTAAATGATAAAATATATCATGCAATACTTTCTTCCCATTCCTATTACGACATTTGACGCACGGACAACTATACCAATCTTTACCATTCAAATTTTCTCTATTTAAAATTAGAAAGTGAATGAATGACTCGACACCCTTGAGATATTTGTGATACTCTCTTGGTGCCGTCATCCATTCCTTCTTTGGGATCACCGACTAGGACGAGGTCATCCTATATTGAAGGAGAATCGGAGTTTCAGATGGGAGCCTCTTACAAAATGTTAAACCAAAGTTTGATATGATGCGGATGCCTTATAAAATCCAAGAAATATAGGCATTGGTAAATGGTTAAAGATTGGAGAGGGGTTGTACTAGGCATTTTTAGTAACATAGTTATAGGCTCAATAACAAACTACATATGGCAGAGTTACAATAAATTATATAATATAGTAGTTAAAAGGGGTTGTCAAAGACTATAGGTTATTTCAGATTCTAAGTCATCCATTAAGACCTTTATAGCTAAGACTCAATCTTCTACAACATTCTTCTCAATCTTCTAAAAAGTAATCGCTCAAGAGCATTGCAGCCCCCAACCAAATAATACAACCGTTTTACACAATCCTATTTAGTTCTTAACGCTTTTATACCAACATACTAATACTAATAAAATAGTTAGCCATATGTAGAATCACAACAACCATGTAACAAAACTCATTGTAATTTAAAATTAATGGCAATATTAAAAGACAAACCCTATAAATCTTACTACTTGCAATGAAGATAGTGAAATTTATATAGTAAAAGAAGACTGCTATAGAAAATCTGAAATCTGTAACAGCATGATTATGATAAAGATATCAGACATTAAAAAGATGAAGAATAAGAAACCATAGAAATCTGACATACAAAAAAGTCCAAATACTAACAAAAATAGGAAAATCCCTAAACTCTGTATTCAAGGCCAGAAAATTAATATATTGCTTTTTGACATTTAGTAAAGAAAAAATTTACAAACAAAAAGACCATAAGATTACATACCTCTTTCTACTTTTAAAATTTCTTATAATCTCTCAATGTTTCCATGTTAAATCAAGAAGCTTTCATTGCAAGGAATTAAATATGATGGAAAGAAAATCCTTAAGAAGTTCTCGATCCCTAAAAATTTAGTGAAATTAAAATTTTAAAGGAAAAAATTAGATGATTCTTCTGCAAACCTTATTGTAGAAAGTTCCTACAGCACAATACCGATCTCCATCTTCTCCATGAATAACCAAAAAATAGAGGGAAGATACGAGAGAGGAATATATAACTAAAATTGGTTAAAATTTAATTGGAAATCATAGATTTATAGAGCTTAAACCATAACTGAAATTGGATTGTGGGTCGTTATTGGAGAGGCAAAATCGATCGGGATTAGGGCTTTTTAGGTGTTAGATTTTTTGGGGGGAAATTTGTTTCAGATATGCGCATACAGAGATAGGGGATTTGGCGATAGATTTTCAAATTTGAAACTCTTGTTGGAGTCGAATGTGGGAGAATGGGAGAGAGACGTTAACGGGTAGTTTGGAGAATTTGGATAATTTTGGCAGGGCTTTCTATTTTCTTTTTCATAAAGATGGATTATAGTAGTTTTAGGTTGATTAATCATAACGACTATATAAACAACCTAAAATGGATTGGTTTTCCAACGAAATACACAGTCGCATTTTTTATGACATAAATAAGAGGAAATAAAGAATAAATGACGGTGGTAATAAGATTACGATTGTTAAAGGATGTCAAAAATTTACAACACACCTGCACAGTCATAAATGTATATCCAAAAGTGTCAATATTTACTCTTTTTGGCCTAGTGTTTAGACCTTCTTTGCGATTACTAAACTCCTCCCTTTATTTTATTTTAGCCGACAGAAACCTCTCTAAAACCCCCAGATATTCTGTTTTCAAACCTTTAATTGTTCTCCTAATTGTGAGTTACAGGAACACTAATTTTAGGCAATTTTATTTATGTTAGAAGATAACTCTATACATTCTCACTATTTGCCATGAGAGAGAGAGAGAGATGTTCTTCTATGTTAACTAAAGATGGGTGGACAAAAGCTTAACTTTTGTGGATGTTCTTCGCACCTTTGCTTCATTTTCTCTCATGCTATTCCATCAATTTAAGGCAGGTACTCTTATCCCTTCTCATATGCTTTGATTAAAGAATGGATTCACACCTGCAGAGATTATTCTTTTGGTTTACTTGATTCCATGTTCATGCAATTTATCCTGTTTTGTTACTGATGCTCCAGTTTTTATTGTGACGGATGTTCTTGTCATTGATTAATCAATTCATGTTAAGTATCTGTTAGTACATATGCTTAGGGATTATATCTTGAACCGTAAAGCTCAATGTGTGATTTCAGATCTGAACCTCAGCCTTACTAGTACTAAATCACGTTAAAACAAATGCTAGCCTAATTCAAGTATACTTTGTGAGCAAATAAATGCCCTGAACCGCGATTGTTTTTGGAGTCATGTTTAAGAAAGAACCTATATGTCTTACTCGTGGAGTTTAATTTCCTGGTTGTTCATATGACTTGGTGTTCTTAAGGGTTTCATTGTATATAAAGCTAGTATTCATTATCGTGTTTCCTTAGGGTTCTATATCAACCATTAGTAAACAAGTTGGACCCAACTAGTATATTAGAGAGCTATTGTATTAATAGATGGACCAGATAAACCTAGATTATGAATAGGCTAATCTAATCTTTGATTACCATATTATGATGTCTCGGCGATTGAGGTTGGAATTGAATACGAGACTAATCTGGAATTGTTAACTAGAGGCATTAGTTCTTCTGATTAGATCTGATTTAATTGATATAGACTTAGAAGATGTGGTACTTATATCGGATGAATTACCGTACTATAATCTGGATTATCATAGGATCATACCTATAGAGTATTTCATTTGGCTGGTGTAATAAATAATTGTCCGAGAGCCATTAAATACGATGTAGTAAGGATATACATTCTGTACGTAATAGATCATCCGCTGAGCGATGTTGTATTTTCCTCATGATAGTATATAAAAGTGATAGTATATCTCAGGTATATAAGAATACTTAATTAACCAGGAGTTGGGATGTGTGTGCATGCGGTTGTGATAAGGGTCTAGTATAATATATACAGGAATTCGAGGATTATTTATTTAAATGAATTCGAGGAGTATCTTTTTATATATAGGTCTTTTTAGTTGGTTGGCATAATTATAACTTCTTATATCAGTTTGGTTTATGGAGATAAAGATTCTTTAGTATACTTAGACATCTAGTAGCTGTGTTTTAGATAGTACTTTAGAGACTTGGAAATAGTGGAGTCCTATACTGTTTATGAGGTTAAAATAATATGATAGTTGTATAATTATGGTCCAATAATCATCGCAAGATATTGTGTTGGTGATGAGAACTTTACACTAAATGGACATTTGGGTAAATCCTTTATTCTAGAACTTAGATGAGCCCTTGGTATGTCACCCGTGATAGTTAAACTTATAGTCATATTGATTTCTATGATTCAGTAGTCGTGACTTTGACTTTCATTCGATATAGTCATATTGATAGATAGATCATCTGGTTGCAAGAGTGGTAGGTGTTTTGATATAGTCCCAGATGCTAATTTGGCGGGGGCACACAGATCATTTGATTATTATAGGATTTAAACGTCTCCCTTTCCATTATGTTCGGTGACTTTGAGTAAATGTACACAGTAGGGTTATGTTGTCACGGTCCTTGGGTTCGATTCCCTAAATAAAAGATTCGGTTATTGCTAGTTAGTGCTCCAGGGTTGCATGCCCCTAAAATTATACCTCAATTACTTCTCAGCTGCATGTTTCGCGAGCATCCCTTGGGCTTAGATCCTTAATAGTTGAAAATAAATCAGGCTTTAGACCTGTAGGTTAAAATTCCTTGAACACCCTGATCTGGTGCGTTACCCGCTAATTCTTGGCTCAATAAAAAGGAACCCGCCAATCCTTGGCTCTACAATAAGGGATACGCTTCTGTTAATTACAGACGGGTGCAAGAGTGTGGTCCCACTGAATTAAAAGTGACCTACTGTACTTAAATTCAAAATTCTCTTTTCACATCTACCGTAATTCTTAGGTTGTAGTGGTTTGATTTAAGTTTAGGCTATCATTGATATCATTGTTATTATATTAGGATTCCTAGTTTTACTTAGACCGCATTCTTTAGGGCTCGTAGCTTGGTTGACCTTCTCATATAATTCTGTTAAATTTTTCATGTCCCTTTTATGTGACTATCTTAGCCAAATCTTCCTTCAATTTTGCTACCCTCTCATTCAGTTCATCACTCCATTTTTGAACTATCCAAAAATCAATATCTTTAGCAGGTAAGGCCTCACTCAACTGTTCAACCACACTTTCGAAATAGGCCAGATCAGCTCAAACTTTTTCCAGCACGTTGTCTTTCTTAGTCATTTTACTCCTCAATTGTTCAAGCGTACTTTTGGAACATACTAGATCAGTTAGAGCCTTCTCAAGCTTGTCTTATTTCCTGATCATTTGACCCTTCAAATTGTCTACGAAATCCTGTAACATTATTATGTCACTTCTAATGCCTTGATACGGTACTGAGCGACATCCATTTCCTTACCTTTTACCATCAAAAAATATACAATACTTTTTAGCTTTGCCATTTCAGTCTACGCTTCCATAAGCCCCCCTTGCATTTTCTCTATCTTAATATCTTTACCTTCGTCCTGTCGGGTCAAGTCGATAACATTTTTTGTCCCCTGAACAATCTGAGCCTGTATTTTGACAAATTGATCCTCCCTATCTTCAGATACCTCTTTAATCCTATCAAACTCTGCTACGAACTCATGGTTTTATTGGAGCATCTGTTTTTCATTAAAGCGCACATTATATAATTCGACCTACATCACAGATACAATATATCAAGCTCGATTCAACAATACTTCACAGATATAATCAAAACATAATACAGATGACTTTACAGACTTCTAAAAAATTTCTATTTTCTGACATTCCATTGTTGTGAGACTGATTCTTAACTTAAGGTTGAAGTATGATCTCAATTTGTTGGCAAAAACATCTACATCCACATTAAAAGTACATATTTTATATGTTCTGACTTTCTAACACTTCAAAATTATCTGAACATACTTAATTACCATCGCTCTTAATCTGCTAACACATTTGTGATCTATATCTATCTTCTAATTTTTCTTTGAAGCTCTAAAGTAACGTAGCATATATGTCAAATATTTCTTTCTCTTTTCTAACCTGTTGCCCCGGTTGCGAAGTGAACAGGGACGCTGAGGCATTTTTCTCCTTAGTGAGCTCTTTCTCTAAGTCCTAAATTATGAGGCGCATATCCTTAAGTTCATATAGATTAATATTCACAAGCATCTCTTTGCCTATTCAAAATTACCCTACAAAGCAATGCTCCATACAATTACAGTTTTCACCCCACACAGAAAAAACACAAACAAACTTCAAACAACTTTACTCTACCTTCTCATTTTCTTCCCCTCACTTCTCTAGATCAATTCCAGTAGAGACCGAGCCTGGCCCTGCTACCATATCTAGATTGGAGCCATCACCAACCTGGAACTCTTCCTTCGCTTTGTCCTATTCAATGCAGGTACCTGTAATAATGGTTTTGAGGTCAGTAACAGTGTATCCCAGGGCAAGGAGTTGGCTCCCAAGTCTGCGCCTCCTCAGTAAGCTCGCTTATCAGCACCTTATGCGAGGCCTTCGCAGAAACCAATCGCTCCCCCTTCAAAGCCAAATCAGACTCAAGTCAAGTCACCTTCTTTTCGATCTCGGCTCTCCCATTCTTGAACTCAGCTTTTCCTTCCTCGATCCCGAGGTAGATACCCTTCAACAAGCGAGCAGTCTGCAATAGAGCAAGATACTTTTTTAACCTAAAATCAAATACAAAGTTTAGGAATAACAAAGTCATCAACTTACCACTTTGCTCAACTCCAACTGTACAGAAGTATTCAACTTCTCAACACCTATTCGAGCTGCCAGCCTCAACCAATTTTCCATAACCAGCAGCTTGTCTTCCTCAGCTGATCGCCTCTCCATGACCTTCGCCCCTATCACAGTAGTAGGAGGATCTACCCTCCTCTATTTTGTATTCCCCTAGGCCTTACTACTCACTGTGGTACCAGAGGTCGAGCCGCACTTCAGAGCTTTCTTCTTGGGGTGCTTTAGAGCTAACTTGCTCGAAGTCATACCTCCAGGAACGTCTTCCAAATACAGTTTTGCAGCCCTCGGCAATACTATACGATCTTCCCAGTCAGTTCCTCTCTTCTTGCTAGCTTTAGCTCCTATTATTTATCTCTTGGCCTAAGACATTTGTACTTTCTCTGATCTACTATTAACTATTTAATTTCTGTTGATGCTGAGCTCTTTCAGAACTCTCTCAAGCTCAACACCTTCTCGAGCTATAGTATCCAGCAACGATTCCTTTCTTGTCACCTTAGACCAAGGACCTGCAACATAACATAACAAATTTATAAAACCGTAGAACAGCACTACAACTATAACAACTCGATATTACACACTATTACTTACTTTTCTTTAGAGTTTTATATACAAGTTCCATGGGTTCCTCGTTCATTCTCTGCAGACAGTTCCCTTTTATCCATATCACATTATTGGTCCAAACTCGACCTGCTGAGTTCGAATCGAAGAAAAGAGGTCGAGATAAACTAGAACATAAATACACACCTCCAGTTGTACCATAATACTTCATAGCATAGTACTGTATAACGTCCTAAGAAGTTATTCTCCTCTCCACCTTATTCTCCTCACAATCTATTTAGAGTCTTAGAGACATTAATCACCTCCTACATATTCCCATTTAATTGGGCAGGACATGCCTCTATGGTATTCAGTATACCTTTAGCAAGATTTCTAGGAGGCAATCTCATTCCGTATTTTAACTGGGATAAATAACACAGAAATCCCTGATCCATGTCATTATGAACATTCCCATCAAAGTACTCAAAATGCATCGATTCCTCCAACTTTCTCCTAGTTTTCTCCAATTCTAAGTCAGGTAACAAAAAGAAATACTCTTCCCCACTTTTCATTGTGCATCCCCTAAATGACCTTTCTATATGTTCTTTAACTTTACCCCAGGTCCCTCCTATACTGAGTTTGACTTTACAAAATTCTTTGAATATATCAGATTTTGGCGGATAAGAGTACAAAGTACCAAGGAAATTATGAAATTGTACTTCATCCTCCCCCTCAGAATCTATATCTACGGTTTCTAAACTTTTGAACTCAACCATATGACCAGAGGTCGATGTCTCTGTATCAGGTGAAATTTCTAATAATTATCTCGCCTTCTTTAATAACTGCCATCAGCCATTTGTAGATAGCCATATTAATGATTGGAAGACTTGTATGTATTGATTGTATAAGAATAACTCTGCTCTGAAAGGAGAACATCTTTCCACTCCAACCGGTTGCACTTAATCTGATTCTCTCAATAAGAGGAGTCACCGTTGCTTTTAAAACTCTTCCTTGCTCCAGGGGGATCCCAAGATACCTTTCAGGAAGCAAACCCATTCCAAACCCAAAAAGAGAAATAATGGAAATAAGGCGATAAGCGGAGAGAGAGCCAGCAAAATTTTTGCATTTCTGCTTATTAACCCATTGACTAGAAGAAGATTGGTAAACTTCCATGAGGATTTTAAGAGCCTTTAGGCCCTTAAGATTTCCTTTAGAAAAAATGAGAATGTCATCCGCGAAGAGAAGGTGTGAAGGGATGGAAATGCTCTAGGAGGTTACCATAGGCTTTAGAATCTGTTTGTCTCTTAGCCAAGAGATTCCTCTGCTAAACACGTCTTCCACAAGGGCGAAGAAGATGGGGGAGAGGGGGCATCCCTGGCTGAAACCTCTAGAGGCTTTAAAGAAACCGCAATGACCACCATTAATGAGCACTGAAATATAGGCGCTATTAAGAATCACCTTTATCCATCTACAGAATTGGTAGGAGAAGCCCAATTGTTCAAGCTCTTGATGAAGGAAAGGCCAGCTTACAGTATTAAAAGCTTGTGAAATGTCTATCTTGAGTCCAACGTTCCCATTTTTACGACAAGTTCTCATCTCATTTATCATATCTGAGGTAAGAGAAATATTAGATTGAATAGATCTTCGAGGCACAAACCCACTTTGTTCAGTAGAAATAGTATCCGGAGAAATTTTACTGAGTCTAGTGGCGAGGATTTTTGTGTTCACTTTAAACACAAAGTTGCTCAAGCAAATTGGTCGAAAGTTCCCTATAGTTCTTGAATCTTTTTTTTTTTGGAATTAAGACCAAAAAATTAGAGTTAAAACCCTTTGGAATAGAGGAGTCAACAAAGAAAGAAATCACATCCCTTTCAAGATCACTCCCAATGATATTCCAGAAATGTTGAAAGAAAACCCCGCTGAATCTATCCGGGCCTGGACTACTATCACCTTTAAGACCAAAGACTGCCAGTCTTACCTCTTCAGGAGAAGGGTGAGCGCAAAGCATCAGGTTTTTCTCAGCTGAAACTAGGGGCTATACCCCTTATCCTTTATAAACTCCTTTAGCTTCACGACGACTCTACATTCACCATCAAGCATCACCTGATAACGCTCCTTCAGTTCTGCCTTTTCCTTATCTTTTTCAACAAGCTTCGCCGCACACACCCGCTCCTGGTTAGACAGCTGAACCTCGAGCTTCTCATCAAAGAAGTCAGTAATCGCCGCCAGGTCCTGCTTCAACACTTTGACCTCATACAACAATGATGCCTCAGTCCCTCAAGCAAGATCTAGACTTTCAATCGCCTGTTGCAACTTCC
This sequence comes from Kingdonia uniflora, assembly GCA_014058105.1. Lineage (NCBI taxonomy): Eukaryota > Viridiplantae > Streptophyta > Magnoliopsida > Ranunculales > Circaeasteraceae > Kingdonia > Kingdonia uniflora. Next base: position 2,195,634 of record JACGCM010002435.1, on the reverse strand, counting down.
CCTTTACTGATCTCATCGCCTTATTGTAAGACTACGCCCAAGCATCCGTCTGCTAGAATATTTGAGCCGTCAGTACCCCTTGAGGCATGAAAACTTACAAGATATCTCAGAATCTCATAGAAAAAATTAATAGGCAGTTACCTGAAACATACTTCTCTTCATTTCCTTCGAAGCCTCGTTTGGGTCGTCTTCGCAGAGTTCAGCCATCGAAGCATACTTGGCAATGGCTTGTTCTCGGAGCTCACCTCCGTCATCTCTTCATCCTCATCTACTGGATCATCTTCCCCCGGTGCCCTACGCCTTTTGCGTTGAAAAACCTTCAACTGCTGTACCTTTGGAGCCTCAGGAGTGACCTTTCATTTCCCTTTCTCAGCCTTCATTGGTACCTTCCTTGTCCTCAGTCTCGAAGCATTACTAGCCCCTTTAGGCATCGACGTTGTTTGCTTCAAGGCCCTTTTCTCCTTTGGTACAAACTGAACTGTCCTCGTCAAATCATCCTCTCCCATTTCTTCGGGTACTTTCAAACCACCTTCGCCTCTCCTTCTCTTTGATAGCTTCGGTGTAACGGGTACGTTTCAAAGCAGGGAATCCGTCTTCTTCCTTCTCTTCCCCTTGATACCAAGACTTCTAACAACAAAATTCACCCAATCCTCACTAGCTTCGAGCAAGGCATCAATATAGTCCTTGGGTTGTTCCAAGTTAGGTTCTTCAGACCTGTAGAACAAACAAAATATAATCACCACTTATTCAAGACATACATCAAAAATAACTTTCGACAGTACACTTACTCTGATTATAGACCCTATGGTGCAACTTACAAAGGTCCTCCTTTTTAACATTCTCATAGTTACCCCGTACAATAACTAAGTCTTTATTCCACCCTCGACCCGTTGAACACAGATAAAAAAACCAGGGCTTCTCTGGGTGACACTGGATGTGGTACGTACCCGCGTTGTGGCTCGCCTTCTTCGAGTAGAATGTCACAATATCAAACCACTTAATTAAACCCCTCCCCTCACTACTCAATTTTACAATCATGCCCTCAATTAACCTTATCATCTCATAAAAATTTCCATTCATTTGAACCGGGGCAACCTCCCAAAAATTCAACACCTTTTTCACCAGCCTTCAAAGAGGAAGTTCCATCCCCAATCAAATCTGGCCTCTATATGCCATTATCCCGCCTCTAGGGTTCGATTTGAAAGTTAACCATGCTCCCGCCACACTCAACAACACCCCTACCTTCGACAGCGCCAGCTTGGCAGAAAATCGATATAATCTTACCTTATCTCTAGCCGAAACAACACCTTCGACCCTATCTAACTCAGTCGAATCCCCACTTTGATCACTCTGCCCTCCTTCTCCCTTTTCACCACCAGAAGGCCCAGCATTGACCTCGCCTCTCTCCCCCCACACTATCTCCTCCTCTTCGCTATCTTCAGTCACTACCGCCTTACAATGTCTCGTAATCAGAACCTCACCAGCCACCAATACTATAGCCAAAGGGGTATCGATTACAACATCTAGCACTTCTAAGTCGCTACCCTCATCAATCGGAGTACGACCAGAGATAGAGATACTAGCTTTCAATGCTTCAATTTTCTTGTCTATCAGCCTCTACCTCGAAGATCGACGGATACGCATCTTATCCTGCAGAAGAAGAGGCACGCAATCAGATCGATATGTTCAATAATTATGTGTCAATAACCCATATTCCATCTTCCCTCCAACAGATAACAATCACATTCGAAACCTCGATCCTAAATCTAATCCCTCCTTCAAAACCCTCTAAATCCTAAAAATGGGTTAGAACCCAGACTCATGAATTCCCTTATCCTCGAAGATAACCTCCAAACTCCAAACCTAGAAGATTCTACTCACAGACACAGAAGGCAAAGCAAAGCAAGAATAGATAGAGGTCAAGTAAAGTACATGTGTTAGAAGAAGTATACTCGAAACAACATGATCAACGCAACAACTTCAGCAACCTTTCTCAAGCTCCACTTAGCAATGGCGTATCAGTTCACATCCTCTTACTCTCTGGTTTCATTTTCTATGAATGGTACATTTTGATATTTCCCTCTAATATATATACCTCCCCAGAAAACCAATACCGCCTCGTTTTTTGAACCACTATCATTACCACGCCCCCACTGCCCTGGTTTTTCTGCTACAATGTGTTTTGACTGATTTACCCCTTATTTCCCATACGTACGAACCACACAATCACTTCGAACTACCTGTCAAATTAAAGCCTCTCAAGCCATTTGTTGCCCTCACTCAAAGTTATCCAGTCAAATCCCAACATCAAATCACAACATTTTTCTGCATTACAAGCAAATATCATGATTACCTCTACGACACACTGCACCAGACGCACGTACCGTTCTGACAGACCATCTGTCTGGGCTGTCAGTACAACCAGTTAAATCCAACAAAACCTTCAACACACTTCTCACATAGGAACAATCAATTATGCTGCATTTCGAATATTCACCAGATAACCTCAAATTCGATTTTTAAATATATTGAATATTCGATCTATAACACATTCGTCGATTCAAAACCTCATACCTTTATTATTTTGACAGATTATTCTTTATTGTGACAATTCAGAATTTTATTTATACACGAAGCATAACATTGCTTCGATAGATAACGAGTTTTACTTCGACAGTTCCGAATTCCACTTATACATAAATCCCAATTTTCCATCGACGACCACATATCTCCTTCGACAGATTACAATTATATACTTTGACAGTTCAAAAATTTATGCATACACAGATTAAACCTTTTACATCAGCAAATCAATCCTTTTATTTTTGAAGGATTAGACCTTCTACTTCGATAGTTCAAGCCTATTACTTCGAGAGATCAAAGTTGTACTTCGAACATTCAAAATTCTATGGAAAACGGCATCAAAAAATAATTTGACAGATTATACTACCAACACCCAATATCATTAACCTCAAAAGCAACACAGCACAATTCAAACAGTTCTTACAAATACCCTACATTCAAATACCATATCAAAAGTAGTTACCAAAATAAACAGAAGACCCTAATTATCAGCGGGATGCTCCTCTTCGACCACAGGTATAGCACCAGCATCCTCCTGGTCAACCATCTCTTCCGTAACCGATTCGAGCAGGGACAACCGGTGGCCGGGTAATGAACCCATCATCTTAAGAATCCCCCACCAGTATGCAAAAGACATTCCAGCAATGGGTTCCCTGGGTTCCACTTCAAAGAGGTTCGGCATTTTTGCATCAATATCCTGATCGATACCAAACCTCCATTGCAGCTCCAACATCCTCTCCTGTATTTGCCTGACTCGCATCGCCGCCTGGTCCTCTTCTGCGGGTACATTTAAAGCCATTTTGATCCAAGCATATAAGTAGAAGGATGAAGAAAGAATGCAGAATGATGAAGAATCCTCTCTACAACCCCCCCTTTTTTATACATGAATTTTTTTTTCAACTTTCCCTCTTCCCTAGCCGCATTAATTGTGGCCTTTAATTCCCCACCTTGAAAGCTCAACAGTCCAACCTCTACATCTTCCTAGATGTAACAGTTCCATCTACATGCGCATAAAAACACCATTTACGAGGACCGGCAGTTGAAACTCGTGCACCGAACCATCGACTAGTTACTTAACTAACCATCCAGCATCGAACCATCGACTATTTTCACACTCCGACCCCAATTCCTTGCATCGAGTTTTAACCAATATTAGAGTCCGCTACCTTCGACCATATCATTATACTTCGATACCAATTTTTCCAGCAGTATAACATTTGACGAGTTTACTATCGTGCCTACAAGTATATTCGTTTCTAATGCCTACCAGTTACAAAGACTCACATATACAGTAAAATATTATTCTCATTCCATTCACCAAATTACAACAATCAAAACAACAAATATATATACCCAAGTACATTCAAATTACAGCAAAAATAGAAAACTCCAAATGCAACCCTATCACTATCACCTTCACCACTGCTTCAAACAGCAGCCCTATTTCCAGAAGGTCCAGTTCCACTCGCCGAGTTTCATCCATCCATCTCCTCTTCTTTACATACAAGACACTCGGCCAAAGCCGACAGAAAATGCTAACGCTTCTCCGCAGTAGTAAAGTTATACTTCAGTTTATCCCAAAGATAGGTTGATGAGCTATCCAGCCTCTGCCTCCACCAGCTCGATCATGTCCTAGTCCAGATCATGATGCCCGAAGAACTTCATATGCAATTCAGCCGTCTTACGCCCTACGCGACGATCCCGGGCGAACCCCATCCTCTTCTGATAGCGCGCATTGGGCGAGGTATCCATAGTGATTTCAAGAATTTGCAGAAGAAATAGGGAAGAAAGAAAAATAAGAAGATTACATAGTATCCCTACCCCCATAACCCATACTTATAGCTTCATTTCATTTATTACCCGCTTTTATTACCTACCCGAAAACCAACAGTCAAACCGCTCAACTTCCAAGGCCAAACAGTTTTCTCATTAAACGCCACTCTACCTATTTTCAATCCCTTCACTGAGAGGTGGCGAATGTAGTAGCCTACTCGTAGCCTTCTAGCCCAAACAAATACTTGAGGGCTACTTCGAAGCCTACTCGAACATCTCGAAGTCCAATCAAATCCACAAACAAACCTCCTAAAGATCACCCGAAGATGAAGCTTCAACTCCGAACAAGCCTCAAGAACAGACTCCACATCTCAGTAGAAACGCTTCGACCATATCCACACATGGTCGAAGTATGACGGGACAGACAGCCAGCTCACTAGACAAGATGGCGCTGTCGTTGGTCTTTGCAGCTACAGTAACAGGCCCAACTACTACCACAATACTAAAGTACAAAGACAGACCCAACAACTGCTACAGTGACAGTTTCAACATTTCTGGCGCCCATACCTACACCCGAATATCCGGATGATACCCTTATAATCTGACCTAACCTTGGTGACTCAACCCTTCCTATGTTCTATAAATAGGAGAGATGGGGAACCAAAAAGAGGTTAGAAAAACCCCCCCCAGACCCTTTGCAGTTTACCTTCGATCACCCTATAAAAACACAGTACTCGAACCTTCAATTACTCATCAGTAATAAATACACTCTTAAAAAATCCTCATCAGAGGTCGTAGAGTGTCTCATTCAGGCCTCTACACAAGTATGTTTTCCATAGATTGTTCATGCTCTAGATTATTTACTTTTCTTCCTTTGATTGTGGGCGTGGTGTAAGAGTCGACTTCCCCTCCGAAAGAAGTTAGGCCCCTGGATCACCTTAGGGTTTTCCGAAATAATATTCGATGTTATTTTTCAGTCAGCTATTAGGTAATATCATTAGTAGTCATAAACTAGTATTTAGAATTTGAGGCACATTGCATGCTGCATAATCTTGGGGAAGTCTGAGCACAATGCCATTCCACCAGAGTAATCAAATATTTTATTAATTATAATGTCTTATAGGGCCAATAGAGAGGTCTCCAGCATGTTAAACCCTGCTTTATTAACGGAAGTGAATACTGGTACCGACTGCAAATAAACCAAGACAACCCTTATAGTTTTGCTGATCAACATACATTTGGTGTCTTTTGCTATGCCTGTCTGACCTCCAATCTCGGTCAGATTTTCTTGTACATAAGAATGATAGCGTGTACAGAGAATATCTGAATCCAGACAAAAAATGTGCCGCAGATTTCTTAAGCATACCAAATAGGGCCACTTGAGATTTTCTTTGATAACCATGTTGTTAAATAAAATAAAAAATCACGAAGAGACTGAAAAGTACCTTCAAGGAACAGCACAGTATCGCGTCTGGATGGTTCCAAAGCAAATCCAGCACAGGCTCGCCTTCCTCGCTATTGCTTCTCATTAGTTCTGAACCTAAATAGTAACTGAGAAAATATAGAAAACGAGAATACATTTCATCAGTAAACAAATGGAGGTACTTTTGGAGAAGAGATAAATATGGTTCAAGACGATACACCTTTTCTGTTGAGAACTTGCCTATAACTCTGGAAGATCAGTGGGTGAGGGTAGGAACTTATGGAGAATTTGGAGACAGTTTTGGCTCTAGATGTGTCCCCACTCCCGACGGAGATATGGCCATGGCAACTCTCTGAACAAAGGAAATCACACTAAGGATGTATTGTCGAGCCATGGTCACAACACTATCCTGGAGATGGTTCTCAAATGGGAATTGAAATGCAATGGTTAACACTGAACGCGTGTTACAAGAATTTGGAGACGTCTCTCCAGTGGCCCTGTTGGCGGTTGAACCTACTTCAAGACTCGATGCTAGATCCAACGTCCGGAATGCAGTCAGTGTATCCTGTCTTTCATATAATAATAGCTAGCATTAGTTTATGAAGGCAAATCTTTCACAAAAAGAAAAAAATCTGAATTTTTAAAATGGGTTTGTCATCTAAACGTTGTCACGCTCTTTATGTGTGCCAACAATCAACTGGAATGTCTACGACACTTCACCTTTTACAGTTTTTCTATTTTCCGTCATCGTGTAATTGGTTTGCCCTTCAAACTCTCACTCATATCGTTTTGCATCCTCCATATTCTAGATTAGCCTTATCCATATATAAAAACTTCTCAGGAAATGTTGAACTCAAGTTCAAGAAGCTCTGGTTTGAATATTTAATATTTTTCGTCTCTTTCAATTATATTGGTTTGATTGGGGTTTTAGGCGAAATGCCCATTCTCAAGCTTAATACAACAAAAAAGTGTAAATCACAGTTATTTATCTATATTGAGAACAAAATTTCTTATCAGGTGGAAAATATATTATCATTCATACGCAATTGTTGCATCCACACGCCTTCGACAACTTCAACTAATACATCAAGCTATCCATACGCAAATGAACTAAGATTCACTACTGTTCCTGAAGAAAATCAAAAGCACATACATTACTTAAGCTCTTTGCATTTCCCCATTCAATGTCCATGGTATCAACTCCCAACGTATGTTCCCTGGTAACTACTGGGTTGGGTGCAAACTCGAGAACCTTTCATAGTCCCCTCCAAGGCATATGTTTTTTTTTTCTCGACATTGCTCATTCTCTTTTTGATTACCATTTGCTACAGCAAAAACCCCATCATGGATTCAAAGTGCAAACAACAACAAATAAAGGTAACTGATACAAAATTATTTACATGGAGGACCTTTGTGCCATTACTAAATGGCATTTCAAATTTTTCTATAAATTACTAGCAGCAGGGCACGCGCTGTCGCGCGTGCCTTAAAATGTTGTTTAAAACACATTGTTTACAGGAGTCTAGCCATGGAGGACACCACTATATGTTGTGCCTTGTAATTTTGGTTAATTCACAATGTTTAAAAGAGTTTGTACATGGAGGTAGCACATTCTTATGTAGAATTCATAATGCTCCACCAAATAATATTAGTGCATCACATTATGGTAGAGAGCGAAAAAGGTAAATGGAGTGCTAGTGTTGTTGTCCTTGACTGTCAATATTTTTATCAAAAATATGTGATATGCACGCTTGAAAGTCTTGTGATTGAGAACTTTTATGTAGGCCATTCAACTGAATAATTCTTAGGTAGTTCCTTCTACATGGTGGTACAATTAATGCGTTCTCTATGAACCAAAGCAGAGGCCAACGTACGACCCTGTGTGTCAAAGCTAAAAATAAATCATAATTTTTAACAATTTAACTATAGTTGTTCATCTGTATTTGATAACTATGAACAACCTTCATAGATGTGGTTGGCCGGTAAAGTTTTTTTTCCCTAATACATGACTTCTCAATGTCAGCAAGGCCTCTTATTACTTCATTGATTTTACCTCCTTCATTAATAGAGACTCACAACAGTGGTAGACACTGAAAAATGCATACTTACCTAGAAGAGTGAATAAACAAAAGATTGGCCATAAGGGAAAACATATTACTTTTCAAGACAAAAGTAATGAATCTAAACAGGTTACAATGATCACTGAAGAAGACTTGACAAACTATTTTTAATAGACATACATACAAGGTTCACATTACCCAAGAGAAGGATTATGAACACAATTGAATAAAAACAAAAAAGTAACCATTCATATACGAAAGAAGTATAAAGGGAAAACCCAGTGATTCTTAATAGTTACACAACCTTTAAGCAAACAAAAGAATACCTAAACAATTCCATGAGGAAAAAAACTTAAGTTGAAGGAATGAATATCAAGCCTATTCTACTTGGATAAGATTGAGGACTGCGCTCATAAAACCATGTCCAAAGGCCCGTTCGTAAAGCAATATTCCAACACATTTATACTGTATATTATCCAAAAATCGTTGAAGTCATCGTGAGAGCCAATTTTCTAAAATACCCAACAGATCTGTACAACACAAAAGACCATCAATGGCTTAGATGTTGTATTTAAGATATTGTTTATCTAGATCAAGTCTATGTATCTCTGGATGCCTAGGTATCCACTATAACTTTGAATTTTGCCAGTAAAAGGCTATGCCATCCTAAGGTACTCCTAACTTGAGGGATCTTATTAACGTCCATGACTGATATATATCATATATCATTATGCAAAAAAAAAGTATAACTATAAATAACTATATATTAGGAGTCACAAAAAGGGTTGGACGAGTTTTATTGCAATCAGATCAAATATGCCCTTATTAATGACTGCTAGAAATTTTCCCTTTAGTATTATACAATGTCATTTGAAAGCACTCCTTCTCTATCAGGAGTCTCCTGATGTGATTCAGTTTCAGTCACATCTTCTTTGTGTTCAGCACTTTCTGAAGAGCGAGGTGTCCTCCTCTAAGACCATCTTCGCCTCCTCACTTTGCTTTCTTGGGCAACCCTGCAAAGTGAGACATTTTTAAACAGATACTTAATAATAGGTACCAAGTCCTACTGCCAAAAAAAGATAGAATATCTCTTTATGGGAATGTAATAGAAAATCACGTTCAAAAGCATATTAAGAACCAACACAATTTCATTCTCAAAAAAAGAAAGAAAGAACCAGTATCGTATACATAAAAGCTTTGCCATTGTTAATTGATATCCAGAATCAGCTACAGAGCTAGAAGGTAAGTCTATTTACATGCCAAATATGTGATCCTACACGGACTAAAACACAGTCAAATGTGAACTTTGGTGTTTTATTTGTATATAATATAAAAGATTTCTAATTACAGTTCAATAAGGTTTTTCTAAGTAATATGCAAAGAAGTTTTTGAGACAAACAATATTGCGGAAGCCGATTATGAATCACAATATAACCTAAACATAAATTTTATTGATCTCTCTTAATTTATCTCCCTACAATCTCTCATAAATATCACAAACTCTCTCTAGATCCCTACTATTACCACCACTTTACCCTTTCTTTTATAGAGAAAATGGTTTCTAAATCCCAACTTACAAAAAACTCGCCATGATCTTTGAAGTTCCTAATTTAATTAGGACTCTAGTTAAAACAAATAGAAACTAACATAATTAACTAAAAAAGAAGGTGGTCGCAATACACGGGTAATAATCAATGTCATGTGCTTTTTAGCATTTGGATAATCGCGGTGTATGTAACTCATCTTACCATACCTAAAACATTGAACCCCACTGCTATTCCCCATAGGCCGCATCCATGTTTTCGTTGTAGATGTAGGAGTTTCTGGAACTAACGTTGTAGCAGGGATCACCGTCTTAAAGTTTCTCTATGCACGTTTTGCCATCTCAATTGCCTTAGAGACAGAATATATGTTCATCCTGAATTTTCCTAGCGAGTCTAAATTTGAAGCGACTCACTTTCTGCGCATCTATCTCCGCAGTAGCTTCCTTGGATGTAAATAGATAAAAATCATTCGCGTATTCGTCCATATTTTTCAATTTATGTTGCAACCCTTGCAGTCGGGTAAAATTGTATTTCTCGTAAGATTGTAGAACAAGTCATTAAACCAACTCTCTCTGCATAGAAGCCTAATCTGTAATGCAAGCTTGACTAGAATGTCAATGCATTTTCTAAATATTGTCCCACTAGTTAAGTGCATATTTTGTGAGCTTTGTCTCTAAAAGAATTAAGGATTTGAGATCTCTGCATTGCTTATACTTCAGTATCTGATCAACCCTATTTAACAAATCCATAAAACCGTCAGCATCTATTTTTCTGTCTATTCAAGAATGTTCAATTTGACATCTTGTCTCACTAATCGAATAACAGCAAGAAGAGTTATTGCAATCTGATCACCTTGATTAGTTTCTTGAGAATGTCATCCCCCAATACCAGAATCATTGTGAAAACCATCGTTGCGGGCACATGGAGAAAGTTATTTAGGTAAACTCCGTGACCCTGTCCCCGTCACTCATAAGGTGGTATACAACAATCTTCAAAGCACATAATATTATCCCCATGATCACCACTGCCTCACCAAATCCCTTGATCTTCTCTACCCATTTCGCTTATACTAATAATAGACTGTCGTGGCTGTAATGGCGGTCTATGTGCTCTTGGTGGGTGATATGACACCGTTGCTGCTGTAGGTGAATGGTTAGGGGACCATAAGTCATCCCAATATGCTAATCTCCCCCTGAGGTATCCCGCCCTGTGGTCACATCGTTTGAGCTGGTAGTTGTAAAGTCAGTTGAATCAGTGGTTGGCGTGGCTGTTGGCCCCTGGTTTTCCCAATCGAGTCGTAGACTTCGACCGAAGATTTTTCCATTCACCACATTTAGGGACACAAATGGCTGATTTTAACTCTGATTTTTGTAGTACACCTACTATGAATAATGTTCTGGCCACAAGTATTAACAGGACCATTGTGTTTAGAAATGGAGATATAGGTGAGTTGGTTGGCCACAGTATCAACAAGAGTAATGTTTGCTTTTCTAGAACTTAAATCTTCTGATCTTTAATCTATGGTAATAACTTTAGGAAATAGAGTGTATTGGAAAAGTTTTCTTAAGAAATAAAAAAGAAATTATTTGGAAATGGTAAACTTTTTCTTCCATGTTAAACCATAAACAACGAAAAAATTATTTATTTTCCGTGATATTGCTCAGAAACCAAATACTACTAAATGGTTTTGAAAGAATTTGTTTTCAACTTTCACAAACAAAATGCAGATACCTCCACAAACGGGAGTTCGATTTCAGGGAACTCGTTTCATTTTTCATAAACCAAATACATATAATTGACAAATAGGATTGATTTTCATTTTACCATTTCTTAACAAAAGAATTCAAAAAACTTTTTTTCAAAAAAAGTATTTCCAAAAGGAAGAGAGTTCTGACTAGTTTAGTACCACCTATATATCCAGTATTTAAAACATTGCTCCTGTTGATACTTGTGGCACAGAACATTGTTCAAGAATTGGTACATCACATAGATAATACAGTTTGAAGTCTCACAGACAGTGAAATTGCTAAACTTCTAATAGGCCTTCAACCTTATGATAACCACCATCTTCAAATTCTCAGTGAGCCCTGACGTCCCATGTTTTTACCAAACATCTACTACATGTATAAGTTGTAACCTACTCACCTATATCTCCAATATAAAATGCACTGCTCATGTTACCTAACAATGAAAACTAAAGATATAATGATCTGTAAAGTGATTAATTGACCTACCAACAATCTTCAACAGGCGCATAAAGTCACAACACGCACAACTTAATACATTCAGAACTACAATTTTTGACTCCTTGTTTATGTTATGTCAATCTGAACTATCACTACAATCAAATCCAAATACCTATAAAGAATTCTCCTATAGGAAAAACATTCAAAATTCTACCAAGAACCACATCTAAGTAGGTTCTCCCCTACGTATGCACTCCACAAACTCACCGTCATAAGCAGTTACTTATATCAATATGAAACGCAAAGCTTTGATATTGCACATCTATGCATTATTCGTGTCTAGGTCAAAGAGTCTAAAAGTTACCTTCATCATTATATACATACTAAAGTTGATTAGTGGATGTGTGCTAAAAGGTTTACCCATATTACGTTAGGTTAAATCTGTGAAGCATTTAGAGATAAACTAACTCACTATTTTTCTTCCTTCACTTTACCAATGCCACTTTTCATTAGGGAATTACAATAATAATACATCACCGCAAATAAATAATCGATATCACAAACTAATATAGTAATTATATGAAGTACTAGATACTAAAAGATAGGCTTGGGAGTAAAAATAAACCTAAATAAAATACATGAATGATTCATACTTGGTCATATGTTCTCTCTCGACTTTCATTATCTCTTCATCTTGCTCAGGACCCTGTAATTAGATAGATACAGAGACGCGAAGAAAATAACTATAAGGATTTAAATGGTAACGAAGTAAATTTCAGAGAACTGAGAGGGAGGCTTTTATTTGTGATGCCCTAATAATTACTTGCTTCATTGTTACCTCCTCTGGAACATCTGAATCATCGTCCGCCATTGTTTACGAGTTTTGATTTTAGACGTAAAAAAACTAAATAATGAAATTAAAATTTATGTCTATATCAGGCAGCCAGTACCATAACAACCATCTTAAAGGGAAAACATACTGTAATTTATAATTTAGCAAATAGTTAAATTCATATACCTTGTGTGTTGTTGTGGTTACAACATGACAGTACTCAAATAAATTTGCAACCACAGAGGCAATAACCAGCTCACTTATGTGAGCCATATCCATCATGAGAAAAGCTCTTACAGTATAAGCTATCTTCCAAAGAAAGATAAGATCAAATGTTAAGCGTGCATACAAAAATTTACAAAGCTATTAAAGAAATCATAATGTTTGATAATATCCTTGACTATCTGATATCTGCTGATATGTCTGTTGGTTCAGCAGACTGAAATATGGGATATTTCAAAAACTAGCGACTGTAAAAATCAGAAATCTGGATATATCTAATAATATATAGAATTTTTCACTTTTTAATTTAATTTAGAATATTACATATTAATAGGCTATCTCTAAGCCAAAATGTTTAGAAACTATAGATGATCAATTACCTTATGGTTAGAGTTAGCTTCAAAATTTGATAGTGAGATTTTACATCCTGTATTGTATGGCATAACCTGCAAAATAATATTCAAACTTCATATCATTAATTAAAGAGTGCAATGCCCGTAAAGTTTCTTAGAAACACTAATAACATTTTGATATAGACGCTTATAAAATAAACAACAAGATCTAAAATATCAAATTTAACGTATATATACATGGGACAACCGATAATTTAATATTTTCTCAAGTTTATCAGGATATCGTCCTTAATATGGACTGGCTCAACAAATTAACTTAATATACCATGTCATTTAGATAAATTGATGTATATCACATATATCAGTCCGATTCTGATATAAATAATAAATATACCTTAAATCCTCTATAAACCAAACCTTTATCAATCAATTAAGAGAAAACCCACCAAACACTCTCCATAAAGTTAATATCCATCGTCTTATAATTATTCTTAAAATCGATCCACCGCCCCAACCTCGTAACCGTGGACTCCCACGCTGCAACATACCTCGTAACAATACTCATACACTCCTCATTATCAATATCAATACCCAGCTGAATTACTTGTTCCCTCGTCTTAATCCCCAACTTCTTATCGATCTCGTACTCAATCGGAAGACCATGACAATTCCACCCGAACCTTCTTGTTACATGGTGACCAATCATGGTATGGTACCTTATAATGATGTCCTTGATTGTTCAGTTAGAAGGTGACCGTAATGAGGGAGACTTATTGTGAAGGGTGATCCGTCATAGATGACAAACTCGGGGAGGTTCTCTGTAAGTTTGAGCTGGGTTTCAAAAGCTTTTGTTTCTTCCCAGAAGGTATGGATGTTTTGCTCTTGCTTGGGGAAGGAGAAATCTTTGCCTTCGATGACCTCCTTCATTGATAGATTCGAAGAGGAGATCCAAAGAAAGAAAGAGTGAAATTATGGATTTAGGGTTAAGGTTTCAGAGTGTATCGGTGATGGTTTGGGTTATAATTTCTCTAAAATGACTCTGATTTTGTATTTAGGCTTCCCAAAATACCCCTAATTTCGTATATACTAAAAGTTATGAGATGAATTTCTATTTATACCCCCTATTTCATCACATAATTACGATTGAGATGCCAATTTTGGATGGGATTTGGTACATACGAAATAGAGGTATTTTAGTATTAAATAAATTTCGAGAGTACACTAAATAACCCTCATGATCTAACGGTTGTATTATAAACTAGAGCATATATTTTCCTCAACATGTGTAGGGTAGGGTGATCAACAGCCGAGATTGATTCTCATGGCATAGCTATTCCTTTAGTATTATAGACAGGGTTTCCTGTAGCCAACAATGCAGTATTCATAATCAAATATGTCTGAGAGAAATCTTTATTGATTGTACTGCTAATCCCGGGATTTGATATAGTCAGTCCCATTCCATTTTGTTCAACAAATTGATCAATGTTTGTTCTACCAGAATCAGTTTAGTAAATGTATATGTAAGAGTACAATATGAAATAATTGGGTAAAGAAATATGATATTAATATATTATTACCTGATATCGTAACATCAACCTTCCTTCTTCGATATTGTTGCGTAGACAATACTTGATTGGAAGAAGCTTGTTTTTGCTATTACGGAATATCATACTGGGGATTATACACTTCATTGTTAATATAAGGCATTATACTCAAATACAGACAATATATTTTCCTCAACATGTGTAGGGAGCCGTTAGATCATAAGGGTTATTTCGTCTATTCTCAAAATTTATTTAACTAAAATGCCCTCATTTCGCTTGTACCAAATCCCATCCAAAATAGGCATCTCAATCGTAAATACGTGATGAAAGAAGGGGTATAAATGGAAGTCCAGCGCACAAATTTTTGTATATACAAAATTAGGGGTATTTTTGGAAGCCTAAATAAAAAATCTTAGTCATTTCTGTATATCTTCCTCAGGCAAATCGGTTTAACTATTTTAGAACCGAACTGAATCGGACAAGATTGAAAACCCGATCAAATAAATTTTGTTTTGGTCAGTTTGATTGGTTTGTGCTCAGCCCTGGCAAAAAAATCCAACCCACATTCAAAATCTCAATAATTGCGGGATATGCTCTAACTTAGACAATCCTGTGTCCTGGAAGTTGACAATTATGACTGGTTTGTATATATTATTGGGGTTTAAATTCTCTAGTCAATTATATATTTGTACCATTACTTCTCCTTCTTTCGCAGTTGTGAAGAAAACCAGGAGAAAGAGAAGAAGAGTAGAATATCATCTTTCTTTATCCCCTAGTGTTTAATCCTTATTCTAACTCCATTCTTCTACTAAAAACTTCCTTCGAATACTTGAGTGCAAAGATGTTTGGTATAATAAAAAATAGTTCTAGAAGCATAAGTTTTAGTCTTCGGAAGGGCGCTAATTTTTTCAACAAATGGCAAAAGCATGTCATGATAATCTATTATAAACAGTTGGCCATTCTCAATTTCCTCCTCAACACAGGTTTACTCCAGCTCTTGGTCGATTAGTTATTTTGTTATTAACGACTCCGAGGGACCATAAATTGTTGGGTCTAATTTGCTGAGGATCGAAAACTTGTGCAAAAGTTGAATGTGTTCAATAAAATTATGAGATTTTTACGCTGCATATAAATTTAAATGTACTATGTACAAGAAATGTAGTAACTTTCTCCGTAGCTTGACTGCAGTAATATTGAACTTTTTTGTTGTTGTTATTATCTTACTGAGCTATCTGTGCCATTTTTGATACTAAATGTCGTATATAGATTTATCCATCTATTCACTAAAAAGAATAAAACAAAAACTCTAAAAGGGGAAAATAAATTAAAAGTTGAAAATTTTATATTCTTGAAATGAAATGTAAAATAAATTAGGCTACTACAAGTACATTTAATTTTTCAATGTTAATCGGATTGACACCCGCCAAAGCCTGGCGTGCAAATTCATTATCACGCAACCATGAAAATCTATCTCCTAGAAACCCATAATCGCTTATATACTTGTGGTGAGATTCTAGATATTTTCAACAAAAAGAAGCAGAGTGATAGTATATATTTTCAGCATATATGTACTGCATACTTGAGATAATGGCCGGAATGCTATACTTGAACAAGCCTTCACGAGCATTAACTGCTTTCTTAATCAACGAGGACAGCAAGAGCTTCTCAAATATATCTTTTTGATCTTCATTATGTTTCCCAAGAACACCATAATTATACAACTTGCCAATTTTAGTGATGCACGTGAAGGGCGTATCTTTGTTTGAAAATGTAGCTGCCAAAGATGGTAATAGATTATGGAATACGGCTTTTAGGTGACTTGAAGATAAATATACCTGCTTAGTCTCCTCAAATGTTTCGTCTCGCGGAATATAAACCGGATCAGGCTTTTCTACTCTACTCTCAGAGTATGAATCTGGTTAGGATCAAATAAATATCATTAGTTTATTTGATCAATTATAACTTCGTGATACTCAAATACTGTAGAAAGAATGGATTATGTTTGGGTTGTAGAAACATTAACACATTTATCCTATAAAGAATTTACTGCAGCTTAAGGACTAGTTGAAACTTTTTTGGCCCAATTAAGGATTGATTTTTGTTTGTTGCTATGCTAGTGCTTTATGCGCTTTTATGAAACATAAAATGTACAAGGGGAAGAGAGGAATGGAGGAAGCTCACTCTCAAGGATGATAATGTAGGCCTGAGATTTTGCCACGGTATGTTGGTTTTGCTCTACAAGGATCTTAGTCCTTGATTGAGTGGTGGTGGCTCGGGGATTGTTGTGTGAGATTGACTGATTAGTATTGAGAGAGCGTTACTGTTACTCTATGCTTGTAAGCATTAATTTACTGTTCACTGTTAACCTGATATGTTATTGGTGTGTCTCCCTTATCTGCAACTGTACTATATCTGGGCTTAAATCTTTGCTTTGCCCCATCATAAGTGTCCTCGAACTATTTTTTGCAACCCCAAGAAAATCCAACTGTTGGACTATATTCTAAGTGATTTAGTACGAGAAAAAGGTTCCTCTGCAGGTCTAATACGTGAACAATTTAAAGAGTCATCAATGACATATATTGCATTTCGCAGAGTACAAAAAATAGGGTGTTTTGAGACTGTACCTGTGTTTGTTGGAAGTTGTCCAGTGCGACAACATCTAGGATAAGGCCTTTCATGACTACCGGGAACGGTCCTAGCAAGATCATCATCCTTTTCCGGATTACCCAAGTCATTATAGGTAGCGTAATCATATACTCTTTCAAAATGCTTCCTCTCACCTTTCTATTACCTCGAACACTTAGTAAGTCTTCGCGACGAAGATCCTTGAGACTATCAGATGCTTGCAAGAGCAAATAGGCCTTTAAAGATAACAAGAAACTACTAAGAGATCCATCAACGGTAGAGAAAGTATAACAGACTATAATTATAATGGTATCAAACTCTCACCTGATTTCTTAAGATTATTCTACTTTCTGGCTCAGTTTCCCGTGATTGAATCCAAGAATTTTCAGGGAAGAAAATGGGACCTTCACTAAATCTTTGTTCCACAATCTTCATTAAGTAGAACTCCTTAGATTATAGATTAGTGACGAGAACAGCCCCAGGGCAGCCAAAGTCTGATAGAACTATGAAATTTGTAGAATATTCCACAACATTTGCATTCTCCAATTCTTTTGGAAGCCAACCCCTTACAACATATTCTAAACTCTTCCCTGAGTTGGTCTCAGTTAAATAAGAAAATAAACTATCCTTAAAAATTACAAATTTAGAAATAAAATAAGAACTATTGAAATCCCATTTCACTTAAAGCATCAGAAGCTAAAGATCAAAACAAATTAGTTAACTCCCAAAATCTACACCCAAAACAGAAAGTCTTCTATTCAGTACAATTTGGTAAGTATAAACAAACAGCCCTACTTGATTGTCCCATAAAATACAGAGCCTCAAACAACATACTCATAACATCAAATTAAGCCATAAACAACTACAAAGTCTAACAGAGATTACAGGAATATAGTAATAGCAAATTTTAGAGAGATAAACCCAAATTGATGAACTTAAGAACCCTAATTTGAGTACCTGTGATTGAGTTCGTTGAAGTAGCGATCGGTGCAAAGATTTTCCTAAAACCAATGTGCTATAAGCCACAAATCAGGTCTTAAACCCTAAATCAGAAAACCAATGTGCTATAACCCACAAATCAGGTCTTAAACTCCCAAATCATAGCAAATTGAGCACACAAATCAAACGCCCTAATTATGAAATTGAGAATCGTAACTGAATCGTTGAGAAATCAAAGATGAAGATTGAAATTTTGGTGATCAAAAACCTAAATCGAGATTTTTGCCTTACGATTTAGCGTTTTAGGTTTACAGAAATACCCTTGGATTTGAAGCTAGACTTCCCAAAATGTCCCTAATTTCGTATATACGAAAAGTTGTGGGTTGGACTTCCAAAACTACCTCTTATTTGATCATACAATTGCGATTGAGATGTCTATTTCTATATGATTTGGTATATACGAAATAGGGGTATTTTAGGATTAAAAAAATTGCGAGAGTAGACTAAATAACCCTCACGATCTAACGGCTGTGTTATAAACTAAAGCATATATTTTCCTCAACATGTGCAGGGTAGGGTGATCAACAGCCGAGATTTATTCGTATGGCATTGCTATTCTTTTAGTAGTATAGACATAGAAGAGACACGAAGATAATGGTACAATCTTATGAAGTGCTTAATGTCAACTTTGATGAGAACTTAGGTACTCTTGATACATTAGGAATTCCATAAATATCTATGCAAAGAACAATATGTTAAGAAATAAATAATTATACAAAGAACAATATCCAAGAGCGAATGAGATTTCAAGTTCTAACGATGCTTGAATTGCATACTCTTCAAATGCACAAAAGAAGTATCTCGACTAAGGAGTTCACACAATTAAAACATGTCATCTTCTTCCTTCTCTAAATAACCATCCACAGTCTCCATTATAATGCCCACTCCAATCACTCCCCATAAATTTAAAAAAAATTAACACAACCCCAAAATACCAAGTCAGATCTAGCTCTTAAAACTACTAAATCATTTGTATTTGAAGAAGCCATGATGAAGAATTGTATTGTAATCAGATTGCAACATCAAAATATAGTGTAAAAAGCATGTAAATTACAACATCAAATATAGAGAGTGAGAGAGAGGAAAGCTTACATGTATACAAAGATAGTAGAGAGAGGGGGTAGAGACCTGCTTGAAATTGTTCTACAAATGGAAAGGATAAGGATGACATCAACCTAAAATGCCAAGGAAATCAACAAACTCTTAAGTCATTGTAACAATAGGAAATTCATTCGAATACTTGGTCAAACTCTAAATTGAGAATCAACGTAGTGATGCATAGCAAATGAGGAAACGGGACCTAACGTTGACGGCTAGTTTGGTCGATAATCGAATTCGGTACTGCTCACCGAATGTACTGGAAAACTCCAAAATGGAAAGATGCGGTGAGACGACTTTGGGGAAGTGAGGCCATATTTATTTTTTGGTTGACATGTTTGTGTTTTTATAAAAGTTACCACAATATTTAGAAAAAATGAAAACGGGAAGTTTGTTGGAAGTTTGGCCTACTTCTAACCTCAAAACTTTACACCCGCGTGAAGACAACCCAAAAAACTTCCAGTTTCCCTTTAACTTGGGACTCTCGTTTCCCCGCTATATTGTGGTTTGGCCATTTCCCACCCTGAAATCGATTTAAGTGGGGGTATTTTAGTGTTTTCATCCGAAAAAAACTCAAATTTGTCGAATGAAAGCCCATCTTAACCTCAAATAAGCCAAATCAAAACACACCCCAACATTTTCCCCCCTCTCTCACTATTTATTTCTTTCTCTCTCCCTCCCCTCTCTCTCTTCCTTATCTCTCTACCTCTCCATCTCACCCTTCTCTCTATTCCCTCTCTCTCCCTCTCTATTCCATCTCTCTCCCACCTCTCTCTCTCTCTTTCTTCCTCCCCTTTATCTTTCCCTTATCTCTCTACCTCTCCCTTTCACCACTCTCTATCCCCTCTCTCTCCCTTATCTCCCCACCTCCTCCTCTCACCTTTCTCTATCTACCTCTCCCTCTCACCTCTCTTTCTATCTCTTCTCTCTCCCATCCCTCCCTCTCTATTTCTATCCCCTTTCTCTCCCACCTTCATACAACTCTCTCTCTCCCTTTCTCCCTCCCCTCTCTTTCCCCCTTATCTCCCTACTTCTCCCTCTCACCTCTCTATCTATCCCCCATCTTTCTCCCATCCTCATACCTCTCTTTCTTTATCTCTCTCTCTACCTCTACCTTTCTCTCTTCCTCTCATCTCTCTCCCTTTCTTGCCTCTATCTTTATCTTCCTCTATAATAATTATTTCTCTATCTCTCTTTATGTAGATATGTTAAATCGTGTCCCTTATATATTTGGTATTTTGGTATGTGATTTACACGTTTTAATTATTTTTTGTAAGGTTACGGCTTAAAAAAATAGGGGAAGTCGTTCGAACGAGTAATGAATTCGTTCGAATGAAAAGTTTACGTTGAAGTCATTCGAACGAGCCTAAAGTCGTTCGAACGAAAAACTCTATATTTATTTTCTTTTAAGTTTGATCTGAAGAGGATTTATTCCAAAGCAATGATTTATCTCATGATGCATTCTTCGGTGATGACCTAATAGAATGTTTATAAATATAGAATGCATAATAAAGGCCTCTCTACAGGGAGAAAAGAGTTAGAGAGAGAAAATGGAGAAATTTAGGGTTTTGCTCTGGAGAGATTTCTTTATTTTAAGGGTTTCTTTCTCAGGATTATTTGCAAGGGTAGAGGTGAGGTTGAGTAATTTCTGTAACTTCCTATAGCCCTAAGTGATATTATATTCGCCGTGCTTGTCGGGGGTGGTTTTGATCCTTTGGGGTTTTACATAATTTAACCCTTGTGTATGTATTTTACTATCTTGGATTAAATTCTTTGTTGTTAGAGTTAGATCTTATGTTTTTGTAAATCGTATTGTGTTTCCGCATTGCGATTTGCTCCCTCGGTTCCCTAATTATTTGCGTGTGAGGGAGGTTTAGAGCAAGTAAAGAAGCAAGATGGGAAGATCAAACTACTCTAACACAATCAAGTTTGATGTAGTAAAGTTAGACGGGAAGATCAATTCTGGATTATGGCAATTACAATTCTAAGATATCTTGATTTAAGGCGGGTTACGCAAGGTACTAAAAGGGAAGCCTATACCTAAACCAAACTCCGGTTGAGGCTATAGCATCCCTGAAAGTGGACGACGATAAAGAAGACTAGGAAGATCTGGATTCAAGGGATGTGAGTGGGATATGCCTTTATCTCGCTAAAAATGTTTTGGCAAACGTGGTTGGAGAGAAGACCGCAAAGGGTCTTTGGGAAAAACTTAAAAGTTTATACTAAACGAAGAATCATTAAAATTACTTATACCTCAAGGAACGGCTTCATACGCTTAGGAGTGATGAGTGTACGAGCGCTGGTGATCACCTTGGTTCTTTGAACATGATCATTTCGGAATTGAAATCGATCGGAGTTAAAGTTGATGATAAAGATAAGGCGCTTCTATTCATATGGTCTCTTCTGTCTACCTTCAAGCATCTTTAACATGCGTTATTGTGTGGGAAGGAAACCTTGAGTTTTGAGGAGGTTGCAAGTATGCTTCTTTCTGAGGAGAGAAGGCTTAAGAGTAGTGAATAATTTGTGAAAAACTCTGTGATGGTGGTCAGTGGGAAGAAAAGCTTCAATAAGTTTAGAAAAAGAACTTGCTGGAGCTGTAGCCAATTGGGTCATTATTGATCTGATTACAAAGTTGGGAAAGGTACAGGACAAGCTCGACAATGGGCCTAGAAAGTGACACTAACAAATTGGCGATGGCTACGGGTAATGATAGTGGCAAGGTGCTTCTTATGGTGGTCGATGATGGTTCTTACCATCATAGAGGATGGGTGTTTGATAGTGGGGGTACAATGCCTGTATGCCCACACAAGGTATGGTTTAACAAATATGCAAGGTGTGAGGGTAACAAGTTTAGGGCGATGAGCGATGGCTCTCGAAGGCAAGTTTTGGAAGTGCGTGATATTCGCGTAAGAATGTTCGATGAACGCACCTTTGTTCTTCATGATGTTCGATATGTACCAAGTTTGTTTCATAATCTAATTTCACATTCCAAGTTAGATAATGAGGGTTACAATTACTCCGGGCGAGATGGAGTAATGAAAGTTAATCGGAAGTCTTCATTGATCATGAAGGGAGTTCAAAGAAGAAACTTGCATACATTGGTTGGTAAATTAGGGGGTGGAGATGTGAAGGTCGCATGTACCATTAGAGCTATGGAGATTTCTTAAATGGGGAATTTAGATCAAGGTGGAGCCATGGCACGGTCTACAAAGATGATCAGAAAGTGGGTTCCCATTGGTGGGTCTAGGTAAAACTTAGACTCGGGTGATTATCTTAAATGAAAAGTTACCCATAGGGGAAACACGACAAGGATACATGACGAATGCAGCAGAAGAAATGGTTTGTTTTTCGTCGTGGTGAAGATTGTTAGGTTACGAATCAAAAAAATAGGGGAAGTCATTCGAATGAGTAATGAAGTTGTTCGAACAAAAAGTTTATGTTGAAGTCGTTCAAGCAACCCTCAGGTCGTTCGAACGAAAAATACTTTATTTATTTTTCTTTAAGTTCGATCTGAAGGGGATTCATTCCAAAGTGATGGTTTATCTCATTATGCGTACTTCGGTGATGACCTAATAGAAAGTTTATAAATATAAAGTGTATGTTAAAGGCGTCTGTACAGAGAGTAAAGAGTTAGAAAGAGAAAAGGGAGAAATCTACGGTTTTGTTCTAAAGAGATTTCTTGGGTTTTAATTCAAGGGTTTCTGCTGGGGATTATCTGCAAGGATAGAGTTGAGGTTGAGTAATCTTTGTAACTTCTTGTGACCCTAAGTCATTATATATTTGTCATTTTTGTCGAGAGTGGTTTTGATCCTTTGAGGTGTCCACCTAATTTAAACCTTATGTATGTGTTTTATTGTCGTGGATTGAATTATTCATTGTTAGAGTTAGATCTTAAGATTTTATTAATCGTATTGTGCTTCCGTGTTGTGATTTGCCTCATAGGTTCCATAACAATTATTTTCAGAGCGAGGTTTAGGGTAAGTAGAGAAGTAAGATTGGAAGATCTATGTACTCTAGCGCGATCAAGTTTGATGTTGAGAAGTTTGACAGGAAGATCAATTTTAGATTGTGGAAAATACAAGTCCAAGATATCTTGATTCATGGTGGGTTACGTAAGTCACTAAAAGGGAAGCCTATACCTAAAACTCCAGCTGAAGGTATAGCGGCCCAGAAAGTGGACGATGATGAAGAAGAAGGCTGGGAAGATCTGGATTCAAGGGCTGTGGGAAGGATATGCCTTTATATCGCTAAATATGTTTTGGCAAACATGGTTGGCGAGAAGACCGCAAAGGTTCTTTGGGAAAAACTTGAATGTTTGAACCAAACTATGAGTCATTCAAATTACTTATAGCTTAAGGAATGGTTTCATACGCTTAGGATGGATGAGGGGATGAGCGGTGGTGATCACCTAGATTCTTTGAACAGGATCGGTTTAGAATTGGGATCGATTGGAGTTAAAGTTGAGGATAAGGATAAGGTGCTTCAACTCATATGGTATTTTCTATCTACCTTCAATCATCTTCAGCCTACGTTAATGTATGGGAAGGAAACCTTGAGTTTTGTGGAGGTTACAAGGGCGCTTATTTTCGAGGAGAGGAGGCTTAAGAGTAGCGAATCCTTTGTGAAAAACTCTGTGATGGTGGTTAGTAGGAAGAAAAGCTTTAATAGGTTTAGAAAAGGAGCATGTTGGAGCTGTGGTTAATCCGGTCATTATAGAATAGATCCTAAAGCGGGAAAGGTACAGGAGCAAGTTCGGCAGGGGCTCCAAAAGTGATACTATGAAACTGGCGATGGTTACTGGTAGCGATAGTGAGAAGATGCTCCTCGTGGTGGCCGCTGATGGTTCTCGCCATGATAGAAGATAAGTATTTGATAGTGGGGCTACAATGCATGTATGCGCACACAAGGTATGGTTCGGCAAATATGCAAGGTATGAGGGTAACAAGTTTGTTTCGACAAGCGATGGCTCTCGAAGGCCAGTTTTAGGAACGCATGATATTCGCGTGAGTATGTTCGATGGACACATCGTAGTTCTTCATGATGTTCCACTTATTTCGAGTATGTCTCATAATCTAATTTCACTTACCAAGTTAGATAACGAGGGTTACAATTACTCTGGGCGAGGTGGAGTAATGAAATTTTATCGGAAGTCTTCTTTGATCATGAAGAGAGTTCTAAGCGGGAACTTGTATGTATTGGTTGGCAAATCAGTGGGTAGTGATGTGAAGGTCGCATGTACGAATAAAGCTATGGAAATTTCTTGAAAGGGGAATTTATTTCAAGGGGGAGTAATGGCACGGTCTACCAAGATGATCAGAAAGTGGGTTCCGATTGGTAGGTCTAGGAAAAACCTATACTCGGGTAATTCTCTTAATTGAGAAGCTGCACATAGGCACAACGTAACAAGGATACACGACGGATGCAGCAGAGAAAATGGTTAGTTTTTTGCCGATGTGGAGACTGTTAGGTTATGGCTCAAAATTGCAGGGGAAGTCGTTCGAACGAGTAATGAAGTTATTCGAACGAAAATTTTACGTTGAAGTCGCTCGAACGAACCTTAGATCGTTCCAGCGAAAAATGCTCTGCTTGTTTTCTTATTAGTTCGATCTGAAGGGATTTATTCTAAAACGATGGTTTATCTCATGATGCGTAATTCGGTGCTGACCTAATAGAAAGTCTATAAATATGGGTGTATGTTAAAGGCCTCTGTAAAGGAGAAAAAGAGTTACAGAGAGAAAATGAATAAATCTAGGATTTTTCTCTAAAGAGATTTCAGGGGTAAGGGTAGAGGTGAGGTTGAGCGATCTCTGTAACTTCTTTTAACCCTACGTGATAATATATTCATCGTAATTTTTAGGGGTAGTTTTGATCCTTTGGGGTTTCCACCTAATTTAAACCTTATGTACGTGTTTAATTGTCTTAGATTGAATTCTTCTTTGTTAGAGTTAGATCTTAAGGTCTTGTTAATCGTATTGTGCTTTCACAATGCGATTTGCCCCCTAGGTTCTCTAACAATTAGTGTCAAAGTGAGGTTTGGGGCAAGTAGAGAAACAAGATGGGAAGATCTAAGTACTCTAACACGATCAAGTTTGATATAGAGAAGTTAGATGGGAAGATCAATTTTGGATTGCGGCAAATAGAAGTCTAAGATATCTTGACTCAAGGCGGGTTACGTAGGCACTGAAAGGGAAGTCTATACCTAAAACTCCGGTTGAAGTTATAGCGGCCCAGAAAGTGGACGACGATGAAGAAGAAGACTGGGAAGATCTGGATTCAAGGGTTGCGAGCAGGATACGTCTATGTCTCACTAAAATCGTTTTGGCAAACGTGGTTGGAAAGAAGTCCGCAAAGGGTATTTGAGAAAAACTTAAAAGTTTGTACCAAACAAAGAGTCATTTAGATAGCTTGTACCTCAAGGAACAGCTTCATACGCTTAGTATGGATGGGGGTACGAGCGCTGGTGTTCACCTAGGTTCTTTGAACGGGACCGTTTCGGAATTGGAATTAATCAGAGTTAAAGTTAAGGATAAAGATAAGGTACTTCAACTCATATGGTCTCTTCCATCTACCTTCAAGCATTTTCAACATACGTTGATGTATGGGAAGGAAACCTTAAGTTTTGAGGAGGTTACAAGTATGCTTCTTTCCGAGGTGAGATGGCTTAAGTGTAGCGAATCATTTATGAGATTATCTGTAAATCTAGGGTTTTCTTTCTAAGGTTTCATTCTGGCGATTATCTGTAAGGGTAGAGGATAGGTTGAGTGATCTCTATTACTTTTTGTAACCCTAAGTGATAATATATTCGCCGTGCTTGTCGGGGGTGTTTTTTTTCCTTTGGGGTTTTTCCCTAATTTAAACCTTGTGTATGTATTTTATATTCTTGTATTGAATTCTTCATTGTTAGAGTTAGATCTTAAGTTCTTGTTAATCATATTGTGCGTCCACGATGTGATTTTCCCTCTCGGTTCCCTTTTTTTTTCCTTCTTAAACAACCAATTTAATTGTGTTGCTGCATTGATATATGATGAATTATAGAGGAAAATGTGGTTTATACATGTATTTTTGTGGAAAAACTTTTAATCTGTGCTCAAATTAGATGGTTCAGCCAAACAGACTAGTGAGATGTTGAAGTTAGTAGTCACGATTTTAAGTTCAACTTCTAACTTTCAGCCAAACGCATTTAAGCTTTTTTCAATCTTCTAACCTAAATTTTTTTAACCTTAATCTTCTATGCTCTTCTCACCTCTTCCTACCTCTTTTCACCAAAAAAAATAACAAACAAACATGGCCTGAGAAACGTTATGAGTAAGAGACTCTCAATGAGAAGTATATCAGCCTAGTATCTCCTAAGACTAAACTGCCCTTGTCTAATGTTTTATCTAAATTACCCTTAAGTTTGCTTAGCCCTTTCTAAAAGTTAAATAGATCTGGTTCGTCAAGAGTTAAATAGATTTGGTTTCTTCATCTCCCACTTTTTACCCAATCTCCACAAAATAATATCAAATCCCAGCCCCTCTTTATGCTTAAGTTCATATTGTTAGAAAGAAACAATGTAATGAAATAAAAGTCGAGTATTTGTATTTAACAGTAACCATTAGTTAATAACATATCTCAAACTATCATGATTCCCTAATAAGGAATCATTTCTAAGGCAAAGTAATGAAAATGGCTTACAAAAGGGGAGCATTAGTATGGCTTTAAAGCTTAACTTGAACAATTTTAAATTTTGTGAGATCCAACACCAACGAATATGATACCAAAACTTGAGAAGTGATAATACCCAATGGAACTGGATCAAAGCATTTAGTGGTTCGACATCCCTCATTTTTTCTTTGTAATGGATGATTTTAATAGAAAGAACGACCGTTAATCTCGTAAACCTCACCCAATAGGTTTTCATATTATTTAATTATTTCTGTGCTAAAAATAAGTTATAGGAAAACAATGGTAAAAATGAGCCGATGGTTAAGTGGGTAAGTATGAGTTGAATTTTAGCATTATCAAGAGAGGATTATGAAAGGAAGAGGAATGAAATTTATAAATTTCATAGGCAAAAGTTAGTTTGGGTAAAGGAAGTTATGACTGGACAAACAATTCCTATTGAGACTTGTATCAAGTTTAAATATTATAAAGACGTGTTGAGCTCAAAATTACACCACACGTGATTGGGAGTATTGAGATATATAGACCTACATCAGGCAAATAAGCCTTGCACTTTAAAACATAAGATCCTGAGGCTACTCTTATAGCCCATTAGTTTTGGGATGTAACCTCTAGTTCAAGAGGACTGATCGAATTAGGGTAATATAAGTATAGGATACTCCAAAACATTCAACTTACACAACTTTTTCCAATGCTTTAATCTGAGGTACTTCCAAGTTTAAAACATCTACTTCATTCCGACGCTAAGGAAACTAAAAGACATAACTTGCTCAGTTGGTAGGACTATAGTGTCTGGAAATATGAAAGCCAAGAGGTCTTGAGATCAATTCCCACAGGCAGCTCCCAATTTTAAAAAATAATATTTACAACATCTCTTTCAGACTCATATCTTTATTGTAGCTTTAGCAAGCTTCGCAATGTATTTAGGATCCTATTTTTTGAGTTTTTCCTTAACAACAATGTAAGTAAGAAGAATTACTTGTTTTATTATTTTCTAAGCAAGTTCATCGATCCTTGCATCCTTATATATTGATTAAGTTCTAGGTTAAGAAAGCGAAGAACATTAAAAGAATAATAAGATATATGTTAAATGGTGATAAAGACATATTTTGAAACTTGAAGCATGATAAAATAGGGTCTATGTAATGTTATATAAGAAAAATACATTCATTACAAATCCTGGAGTTAGATCCAGATGGGCTTGAACCGCCATCCTCTCAAATTATGAGTGTTCTAACCCATTTGAGCTTATGGATCCAAAGACTAACTTATATGACAAAGGTTAATAAGTAATAACTAACTCGAAGAAAAATTAAGATGCATTTACATTCAAAACAAAAGGCAAACTCATCTTAGATAAGAATAATAAAAAAATTTATTGAATGATAATGCCATTATTTATAACATAAAACATTTATATTAGACTCACATCAAAATTTGCACAACATAGGTACATAAAGGTAATCTTGCGTGTATACACATATAACAAAAACATACAAAGGGATTTAATGTAATCGACAACATAGCATAGAAAAATGACAATGAGAAAATGCACACCTCATAAATAAATTTTAACGTAGATACCAAAAGTTATGGATCTCAAGAAACTATGGATGGGTAAATCGCAAGTATGAAGGTTGGGTAGAGAATCATTCTTTATCATTTCATCTACTAATTTAAATGTGAGATCAATTCCACCGTTCCTTGATATACATGAATTGGATACAAACATCAAA
This sequence comes from Kingdonia uniflora, assembly GCA_014058105.1. NCBI lineage: Eukaryota > Viridiplantae > Streptophyta > Magnoliopsida > Ranunculales > Circaeasteraceae > Kingdonia > Kingdonia uniflora. The sequence goes on along the minus strand of JACGCM010002435.1, from coordinate 2,166,994 downwards.
TTAAGGGAAAAATGAATGATAAATCTAAAATACTTTAGGAACTTTCTGGTTTCTGAAGGGTACTTTGAGTATTTAAGGAGTGAGTGCACCAATAAGCCACACTGTAGCTCTAGGTGCATCCTATTATGACATAGAAAAAAAAATGGAATACAAAATACTACACTAGAAATATGTAGACAAGGGAAGCGCACTTTAAATAATTGTGCATTTCAAGTTGAGTTTATACATGGTTGTTAAAAGGGAATAAACTATTAAATTGATAGGGAGTACCATACAACATCGTATTCGAGAAGGCTAAGCCTCTTCCTTCTTTCTCTGTCATCCCGCAATTCCTATCATTAAGGGTGTGAAGAAATTGAGATTATACTCAAAGCATTGTCCAAAATAGATATACCAACAATCTATATCTCCAAAGGATCTCTGATAGATTAATCCAGTATAGTAGATATCCATGTGACTTCACATATATCCTTCAATATCATATATTATACCACCATGTTTTGATGTTTAAAATTCTTTTTCTACATAGCTAAATAGTGGGAATAGAAAAGTATATATGGACATATAGGCAGGTGAAGGCGAACCTTAACAACAACTTTGTTATTGATTGGTACTGTTTAATCACCGGAGATCCAATCAATGGTTTTGGTCACCTTCAAAAATCCATCAAGATTCTCTCTTTCCATGACCTATGTGGATTACAAGGTATTTAGGTAAAATGCAATTCATAATAATAGTATCCACAAGATCACTACGAATTGAAGTGTATTACGAGAATCAAAAGCGTAGTTTTGTAGCTGAAACATAAACAACTGTATTGACTCATGATCCCAAGTTCACTAACAATTACCTATGAGAAATAGCCAATAATAATTTCCTTGAAGTCACGTCTAATCAGAGGAGCAAAAGTTGATATATTACATACCGCTTGAGATTGCTGAGTATTCGGACACGTAATTTCTGAGGTAACATATTTCAACTCGTCCTTCTTCCAGAGCAAATCATATGTTTTAGATACAAGATCTCCATTCAGCTGTCTCTCCTTTAAAATGAACTGAAAAGGTCCTCTCTTACAATTTCATTATCTTGAAAAACAAATAAAATGTGTTAGTATATAACTTGTCATGCAATTAAGATCATATATAAAATTTGGATATCTAGAGGCAGTCCATTCTGTGAAATAAGGAGTGCAACAAAATAACTTGTGTATGAGGTTTTCAGTATATCAACTTAAGTTCTGATGATATCAGAATTGATGATCAAAATATGGTATGAATCTTACACAAGGTTTTAAGCACATGAGTTTACAAAAGAAAGCACTTGCTCAGACGCAAACCTTATAAAGATAAACAATGGCGATTATGGATTTTTTCTGACAAAATCAATGGTTACATTGAGAAAATTTCCACGAGTTTATATAAAGTAGCATTAAAATACAGTTATCTAATGGCTCTTTCGCCTTATTAGCTTTACCAATGCAGTCTCTAAAATGATTTGGGCAAGCTTTGTACTATGTTTAGAAGAATAAAAATAATAGATTTTCAAAAACTCTTAAAGCACTCAGGTTCAGGTACTAAGCAACATATGTATTGACACTCAAATAAGATGCAGGAGCTTACATAACCAGGTACAACCATATAAAGCCGCCACATAAATACATATATCTTCCATATGATTGAACATGAGATTTTTGTTGCCAATACCAATCGATTGCTAAAGGGAGCCCCCTAGCGAAGGTATATTGCAGGTAAGCACAGTAGGTTCTTGGAGAAGGAAAAAGGTGGATATGGTGGGTTGCTCAGAGAGCATTAAGGAGCCTTCTAGCCGCCCGTTCTAGCTCCTTCATTGTCTCCAATGGTGCAACTATGATTAGACCTTCCTTAATAATCTGTTAAAATTAATAAAATTAGTATTTCTACTTCAATGATGTTGTCCACACGCGGTAAGGCGGACAAGAATGATATCTATTAAATTATGCATATGATGGAATAAAAAAATGTATAAAGAATGTTGGTTTCCACGTTAGACACCATTTGGGATAGCATCTGCAGATAGAAACTAAGTTGTAGCACTCGGGATAGCCCTTGATCTTCAAGTGCTATTAGGCAAAAAATTGCCTAACTACTTGGAAAATGTTGACAGTGCCTTTTTAAGAGCATTTGAGCTTTGTTGCGTTGGATGTACTCAATATTTAAAATAATGAAGATAGGAAGATAACTAATTCTGAGACCATCGTAATCTAAGTTAAGAATCTTTAGGAGAAAAGTTACCTTTTGATATCGCCTTTGAACACTATAGTCACAACTGTGTAAAGCTACAACATTTTTGTGTTGATCGCAAAGTAATTGGACTTCCAAGTGGCAACATTGTATCTTCATGAAAGATAATAAAATAACTTTGAACTGGTGTTCAATTTTTCCTAACAATATCTACCACAAAAGGATAGAGTTTTGAGCATATTAAACCATAAGGATGCATGCACAAACCAGCATAAAGCAAGTAACAAAAAATAAGGAACAATACTTACAAAATATAAACAAAATGCGGAGAGATAGACAACAGTGAAGAAGAAGATAACTTCCCAACTCACGAGTGTATCACTCCACAATCCAAAGTGAACTCCGTCTACCAATCCAACTCTGAAAAGGGTATCAGAAAAATTTGTTATGAGCTTTTGGACCTAAAAGATACCGTGGAGAACTTATGTGGAAATTCACAGTTGAAGTATTTGGCATTCCAGAGGATATCGGAAGAGGTTGCCGAGATGGAGCATAAATTAATTAAATTACACAAGCATGTTTCGTCTCAAAGGATTATCGTCCAGGATTTGATGACTGGTGTTTGCCGTGAATTGGAAGAATGAAACCAAATTGATGGTGAAATCTCTTCCTAGAAGTCTACTTTTCTTAAATGGAAGACGGTGCTTGAAGATCAGCTTGTTGAGATCACCGAACAACCATCAGTTGGCATTTGTGAAATTAATAAAACGTTTTATTGTTTACCTTTTTTAATGCCTATGGAAATCATAAGTGACTTGTGAATTGGAACTTGACGACATTTTTGATTTTCATATAGACAATAAGAAACGAAAGTATCATCCCTGATGTTCATAGAGTTTGATATGGGGAAAAAAATATAATTGACGGTAAAACAAAATATTTACCTATTTTAATGTCTCTTATTAGAAAATTTCCACATGAGAGATGGCAACCTAACATAATAATAAATATATATGAACCGATGCTGAGTATCTGGAGATGATGAAAGCTTATCAAGGAGTTGTTTTATGTCCACATCATAATAGAACTGTCTCCTGAATATAAAATGTGGCCTTCAAAAATATGAATCAGGGGGTTGCATAGTACTAAGAGAATCTCTATATCTTGTGCGTATGGCTTCCTTCTCTCCTACTTCTTCCTCTTATCTCTCAATTTATATGCAACAAAAGAGGAGTGATAAGATCAAGGCCTCCTCCAAGTTCTTCTAGGCTTTACATCTTAGCAAGGATTATTGGGAGTCTTCTCCATCGTTGTCTTACGCAGCTATCTAAAAAGCATGGTCCGGTCATGCTTTTGCAACTCGGTTCAGTACTCGTGTTACTAGTCTCCTCGGTGGAAGTGGCAAAAGAGGTATTGAAGACGCATGATCATGTGTTTTGCAATAGACCTGTACTAGAAGGCTTTAGAAAACATTTGTACAATTTCAAAGATGTTGCACTTTCACCCTATGGGGAGTACTAGAGGCAGATGTGAAAGATTTGTGTTCTCGAGCATCTTACCGCGAAGAACGTCCACTTATTTCGATCTGTAAGGGTTCAAGAGGTCAAAAATATGATCAAATCAATCTCCCTCGCATCTTCATGTGTTGTTAATCTCAATGAGAAACTAAATCTTCTCGTGCATACAGTAATCCTAAGAATTACTTTGGGTACGAGTTATGAAGGAAAAGAATTTGAGAGTGGTGGTAACCTTTCAGAACTTCTACATTGAGCCATGATTGGTGCTTTTTCTGTGCTTAGTTTATTTCCATACGTAGGCAGGGTCATTGCTCTCTTCAGCGGGTTGCAGCAAAAACTAGACAAAAATTTCAATGAGTTGGACGCATTGTTGCAACAAGCAGTAGATGAACACTCCGATCCTGATAGACAAACAGGAGAATATGAAGACATTGTTGATGTTTTACTTCACTTGGAAAAGGAACAGTTTGGTGAAATTTGCTTTACTAAAGATCACATCAAGGCGATTCTTATGGTAATTTCAATACTTCTACCTCTTGTTCTCATCTTTTAATCCCTTATCATTTGTTCAAATAGTTTGATAAAATAATATGTTGGTTACAGGACATGTATCTAGCTGGTTTAGGTACAAGTAGTGTCATACTTGTATGGACAATGTCAGAGCTTGTTAAAAATCTAAGAGTGATGAAAAAAATGCAAGAAGAAGTTAGACGTTGTGTGGGAAAGAAAGAAAAAGTCGATGAAAACGATCTTGATTAGCTTCATTATCTTAAAATGGTGATTAAGGAATCTCTAAGAATACACCCCCCAGGCTCAGTATTAATCCCACGAGAATGTATGAGTCATTGTAACGTAGTGGAAGCGATTTAAAGTTAACATAAGTAAAGTAAACTAAGAATTGAGAAGAAAGAAACTTGATTATATTTATTGATTCCTCCTGTTACAAGTCCTTCTCTCTTATATAGAGATGAAATAACTAAAACTCCTAATTGTAGTAAGACTCTAAAATAGAAAAGACTAAAGACCTCTAAGCAAACTAGGAAACATAGAAATTTCTGAGACTTCTAAACAAACTAGGAACTTACTCAAAAGAAGGAAAACAATAGGCTGAGTCTTATCACTTCATGACTTGTATCATTAAAGGGCTACTTGTTCTACATCAGTCTCCCGTTGTTGAAAAAAACTCGACCCCGTGTTCATTGTAGGAAAAAAATCATGCTCCTGTCCATAGTAAGCGAAGATATCCTGGACATTAAAAGTTGGCAAAATATTATACTCCTCTGGAAAATTAACAACATAGGCGTTATCACCTATTTTCTTCACAATGCGAGGTGGACCAATTTTCTTCTTTTTTAGCTTATTGTAAGTACCCACTGGAAATCGTTCCTTATGAAGAAAAACCATCACGAGATCACCTTCATAAAAAATCTTCACACGACGATGTCTATCAGCATCTTCTTTATATTTGGCATTCAAGGATTCTAAGTTTTTGCGCACATCATCATGGATTTTTGTGACAGAATTAATGAAGTGATTAGCGTCCGCATTTGCATCAAGAGAAGGAGGGAGAACAACAAGATCTAAAGTATGTTTAGGTAAGGAAGTGTACACAATTTCAAATGGAGACTTACCTGTAGAATGACTTTTGGAAGAATTGTAAGCAAATTCGGCTTGAGCAAGAGCTAAATCCCATTGTCGAGGTCGATCACTAAAAAGACAACGCATTAAATTCCTTAAGGAGCGATTAACAACCTCAGTCTGTCCGTCAGTTTGTGGGTGCGCAGTACTGCTAAACTTTAAAGAAGTATCGAGTCACTTCCATAAAGTTTTCCAGAAATAACTCAAAAAATTTGTATCACGATCAGATGTTATAGAACTAGGAACGCCATGCAAACGAACGACCTCTCGGATGAATAAATTTTCTATATTTACTGCATCCATAGTTTTCTTGCAAGGTATAAAGTGAACAATTTTAGAATAACGATCCACAACAACAAACACGGAATCATTACCTCTCTGAGTACGAGGAAGTCCCAAAACAAAATCCATAGAGAGGTCGATCCAAGGCCCCGAAGGAATAGGAAGAGGAGTATATAAACCTATATTTTGACGCTGACCTTTAAACTGTTGACAAATAAAACTACGGCAAACAAAGTCATGCACATCACGCTTTAGAGAAGGCCAGTAATAACGGTCCTCAATTAATGCAATAGTTTTGTCCCGACCGAAGTGGCCTCCATGGCTGCCACTATGAAGTTCTTTAACAATAAACTCACGTAAAGAATCTTGTGGGATACATAGTCAATTTCCCTTGAAAAGAAAGTCATTATGGAGCACAAAATCAGCTATGCCCGAGTGTTGGGAACAACACTTATACCACATCTCAAAAAAATCTGGATCATCATGATACAATTCCTTTAAATAATCAAAAGAAATAATATCACAACTAGCGGTCACCAATAAGAAATCTCTATGACTAAGACCGTCAACAACTATATTTTGGGCACCTAATTTATGCTTCAAAGCATAGTAAAAAGCTCCAATTATTTAACCCATCGAGCATGCATACGGTTTAGATGCTTGCTAGTTTTAATGTACCTTAAGGCCTTGTAATCTGAATAAAGTATAAATTCACGTTGTACAAGATAATGCTTCCAATATTTAATGGATTGTACGACTGCATAAAATTCAAGCTCATAAGTAGACCACTTATGATGGGCTTCTGAAAGCTTTTCACTAAAATATGCAACTGGTTTACCCTCTTGGGACAAAACAGCACCAATACCTTCTATAGAAGCGTCACAATCTACCGCAAATAATTTCTCAATGTTGGGGACAGCAAGTACAGGATCAGTAGTTAACCGTAACTTTAAAGCTTCAAAGCTTTCTTCAGCTTCAGGAGTCCACACAAATTTTATCCCCTTTAAGCAATCAGTCAAAGGGGCTGCAATAGAGTTGAAATTACGGACGAATCGACGATAAAAAGTAGCAAGACCGTGAAAACTACGAACATCATGAGCAGATTTAGGAATAGGCCAATTACAAATTTCCTTGATTTTGTCGTCATCCACCTGAATACCAGCTGCGGAGACAAGATAGCCCAAAAAAATAACCTGTGCGGAAAGAAAATGACACTTCTTCAAACTTATAAACAAAGAGCTGGCGCTAGGAGCAGAGAAAGCTTCCCAAAGATGATAAAGGTGATCGGATTCTGAACGACTATAAATAAGAATGTCGCCGAAATAAACGACAACAAACTTTCCAATAAAATGTTGCAAAGTCAGATTCATTAATCGCATGGAAGTGCTGGGAGCATTAGAGAGACCAAAAGGCATTACATTCCACTCATATAAACCATCCTTTTTTTTAAAGCGGCTTTCCATTTATCGCCAGGGCGAATGCAAATCTGGTGATACCCACTTTTCAAATCAATTTTCGGGAAAATAGAAGATCCTGCAAGCATATCTAACATATCATCAAGGCGTGGAATAGGGAATCTATAACGAACTGTAATTTTATTGACAGCTCGAGTGTCAATGCAAAGTCTCCAAGAACCATCCTTCTTATGAACAAGTAAGGCGGGTACGGCGCACGAACTCATGCTATGATGAACTAACCCTTTCTCCAATAATTCTTCAACTTGGTGTTGAAGAGTAGCATGCTCATGTGGGGACATGCGATAATGAGCCAAATTCGGAAGCTAGCACCTGGAACAAAATCAATTTGATGCTGAATATTGCGCATAGGCGGCAAAGAAGGAGTGCCTTCAACAGGAAGAATACATCAAAACTCAGATAAAATTGGTTGTACCTGTAACAATAGAAACTTTGGATGATGCAGGCTTGACCACAACAGCAAAAAATTCTTCTGGCTTAGAGAAATCATTAACAAAATCTTTTAAGAACAAACAAGTTTTAGCATCAGAGATAGATGAAATAGACAGTTTTGCATATGAAGGAGCCAAAGTGATTGGAGCACCATCCTTAACAAAAGAATAGATATTTTGTTTGCAACGGTAGAGAGCATCAGCATCGTACATCCACGGGCGGCCAAACAAGACATGACACGCATTCATATCAACAACATCACAAAGAATAGAGTCTATGTAATTCCCAATAGAGAAAACAAGAAGGCATTGGGCTGTAATAACCTATTTTCAATCATCCTAAATCCATCTAATTGTGTAAGGAGTAGGATGTAGTTGCGTAGAGAGTTGTAGTATGTCAACCATCTTCCTTGACATAATATTTTTAGTACTACCACTATTAATGATAACCAAACATAATTTTCCATGAATTGTGCAAGTAGTTTTGAACAACTCCTTCCAATGTGATATAGTAGCTTGTGGTGCAGAAAATAAAGTCCAAACGACACAAAAAAGATGAGCACCCTCATCATCACCATAAATGGGTTCATCGTCTACAAAATTATCGATATCATCCTCCAAGGATTCGGGAGAAGTTTCTTCAATAAGAGCAACTCTGCTGCGACAATTAGCAGAATCATAGCCAGGCTTGCCACACTTAAAACATTTATCAAGTTGAGGCCGAGCGTAAGGATTGGTTTTAGGTTTATAAGCATTGGTAGGCACATTGGAGGTATTAGGACGAGGTGGGTAAAAATTAGGTGGTGACAGATTTGGGTTAAAGACTGGAGGTTTGTTGGGAGGGTTGTTGAAGCTTGTGTTAGGCTATTCTGGGTGAGGGGTATTGGAGCAGATTTGGGGCGTGTATGTAGGGGTGGCCGATATGGCATTTGGCGATGGATTTGAAGGGGATTTGGCATCAGAGTGGCGAATATAAGATTTAGGCTGTTCCATGAAGTGCTCAACCTTCATGGTATTACTAATAGTATCATGTAAACTAAATTGTTGGTGTGTAACAAGTTCTTTCTGAATAATCCACTTCAAGCCATTCACAAAATGTGCAATTTGTTGATCTTCAGGTTCATTTATATCATTGCGAGAAGCTAATCTGTAAAATTCATCCACATAATCCTGCACTGAACGATTACCTTGCTTACAATTTTGAAGAGAAGTAAATAAAACCTGAATATAATCTGGAGGCAAATAACGTTGTCGCAATAATTGCTTCATCCGGAACCAAGTACGGACTTGAGTCATACCTTTACGAAGACAGTCTTGTTGAATCTGATCCCACCAAGAAGATGCGCCACTGATGAGTTTGAAAGCAACAATCTTTACTTGCTTCTCCGGGGGAATATCCATATATTCAAAGAAACGGTCAACAGAGTTTAACCAATCAAGAAAGTCCTCAATGTACATCATACCATTAAAGGTAGCGAGATCAGCCTTCACACGGTATTCAATGTTATTACCATATCCCTGATTATTGTTTTCTTGACGAGAAAAATTATGAGGTTGATTGGGGTATAATTGATCTTCAATTTCATCATCCTCGTAACTATCGTATGGTTGACAACAATCCCGAATAGGTTTGACATTATTTTGGCTATATTGCGTCGGATAATGGGTTTGATTTTAGTTTGTGGGTGATGGTGGTTTAGATTTTGAGAAAGGTGTAGGGCAGGGTTTTGTGAAGAAAAATCTACTTCGACAACTTCTTCATTGGGGTTATGATAATAACCAGGTATAGGTTCAGTGAGAAGGGTGGTGGGGTATTGGCGTTGGTTGGTATTGTGAAGTTGGTTGGTGGTAGGGGAAGGGTGGGCGGTTAAGGTTTGTGGCGTGGGGTTGTGGAGGGTAATTTGTGTGGGGAAGAATGGATTGAAGATCAAAATTAGTTGCAGTATGGCTGGAGTGTGGAAGACGAAGACCTTCATCACTAGATGTTGCAATGTCTTTCTCTAGATTTGTTCTTCTACCTCGTTCTTCTTGGAAAACATCACTGTCACGCCCCAAAATCCAGTAATCGGTAGCTTGACCAATTACTAGACTCTAAGTAGTGCAGGTCGGGGAATCTAAAGATTCTGCCCCACAAATAGCCAAGCCGTAGACAAATTCTGGCTCGGCTATTCACATATAGCAATAATTATCAGAGTATATAAATAGTGATACAACAATATAACAATATAACACGGAAGCAAAAGACATATATATGTACATATTATGTCAAAACGTAATACAATATCTCGAATAAAAGCCCAGCTACACAATACTGAGAACACCTACAGAATCTAGAACTGAAAGAATCTGCAGTGGCAAAAACAATCTCTGGATCGGCTAACCACGCGGCAGTCCAAACTACTCAACCTATGAAAAATGTTAAATGCGAGAGTGAGCAAACAACGAGCTCACTAATCTAACAGAATTAAATAACTTACTAATAACAGGCACAGGAAATAGAGTAGAGATGAGTGCGATAAAGAAAATAAATAACTAAACAGTTCTAACAATAATATCAATAACTACTAATGAAATACGTAAACCAATACAAAAAGAAGGATGAGAGTTGATAAGAAAAAGGAGAATGAAGTCCAATAGATAAGTAACCCATATAACATGTATGTCTCCACAGAGACTAAGCACCAACCATAGTCCTCAACAACACAATATGAAACTCATGAGGAACCACCACTTGCTAACCCTCCGGTCTCAGAAATTCAACAACACAAAGAGTGTGCAAACCACGCCCCACTCTAACCCAACCTGGCTAAACAACCACGCGACTAAAGCTGATCCTATAAAGAGGGGGAAAGGAAGGAGATGAGGATTGCGGAAGAAGAATAGAGTGGATTCGGAGGGTGATTAAAATTAAGAATATGAGAGGAGGGAGATGATGATGGTGATGCAATGCTATGACGTGAAGTGATGACTAGGATAATCCCATACTTATCCTAGATGCAATGATATGTTATGATGAGCGGCGATATTCCCATAAATATCCCCTAATGCAAAATGATTTATTGCTAACGTCTAATGTTATATTAAAGAGATTCGGTAAAGAGGATACACTGGTACGATTTTCTTAAGCTCGACCAAGCTAGGATGGTCGCACTCGATCAAAGTGGAAGGGTGGATCAAACCCTGGATAATTAGTCCTGCACATTTCAAGGAATTTCAACCTCAACGAGGATAAGTTTGGGATCACCAGGACTCTGTCTCATACCAATTCACACTCCGCGGTGGTTTTGCAAGGTATGATAGTATCGTTCCCAATCTCACCTGTGTATTTTAACCTGATCTCGCGGACTCCATGAATCCCATCGGAGGTCAACCGAAGCGGAGTATTTGTGTATCCCATCTAAATAAGTTTGAAAAAAATGCAATAAGCTATAACGTGAAATTGGTGCCCAAGCACTACCCGGTTGCCGTTAACCTGGCAACCCAAACAGGATCAATAGGGACTTGTTGCACCGACTCTGTATAGCCGAAACAGTAACCTAATTGCCACCTAAGTCCAAACCAACAATCTCTTAAGGTTGGAAGGGGCATTCTTGGGTGAACCACGGAACACGAACCCCAACCACCACTAACTAACCTCAGGTTTTATATAAACCAAAATCCAACTCCGGAATCATTACCATCCAGCCACAGGTTAATAACTATAACCCAAAATCTAACCACAGAATTAAGTTATCACCCAGACTACAGGTTAACAATTCTAACAGAATAATCTCTAAGTTAAATTATAGTTAATCGCGAAACGTCTCTAAGTTCAATACTACTCTCTAAATCCATACACGGAACTAGTAACGAAACTTAGTAAAGATGGAATAAGAACTCGCCTGATAATATCCGAGTCCGGCAGAAAATCCAACTCAGAAACCCAACCACAGAAACATGACCGAAATCCACGGTCGCGGAACGGCTGTGGAATGCATGGAAACCTAACACCAACCAAGGAGAACAACCACAACTCATCAATCTAAGGAAAGGACAACAAAACCCAAACCCTAGAAATCAAACCCTATTCCGAGTCGAAAAGAAATTGAGAATTACTCACCGAGAATAGGAGAGGAGATCGCGGCAAACTCGGCAAGGATCCGCGAACGAAAAGGAATGCTAGATTAGGAGTTTGGAGGAGTGAGGGAAGGGTTAGGGAGAGGATAGAGTAAGGGAGTGAAGAGAGGAGTGAGGAAATGAAGTATATAAACCCAGACGCAGCTGAAATCGCGCCTATGTTCGAACAGGGAAGATCCTGTTCGAACAGAGTGGATCCTACTCGAACAGGATGGATCCTATTCGAACAGAAGGCTGCAGGGATGAAAAAAAAATGTTCCTGGGTGATCCTGTTTGAAAAGACAAAGTCATGTTCGAACAGGACTGGTCTGTCCTAAAACTGGACTTACCCGGGAAGCTACGGAATTGCTGGGAGACACCACGGACCACCCCGGACACCCCGGAAATTCCACGGACCACCTCTACCACCACACAAGCACTTCTACGAACCCATCCAAGGTTCCCCAAGGTGAGCACACCACTTCCACCGCCTCTCGGCAACCAAAATGCCCAAGCCCCCAAAAAGGAATCTTTTCCCCGGGCGATTGTAGATACCTACCGGTAGCTCTAACGGCTCACCGGAACCACCCCAAATCAAACACACAACACATAAATACCACTACCAAACTTTGTATGGGATCCCAAGGCAGCCAAACTACCTCTAACTCCAAAATACCTCCGAACCGCCGAAAGGAATAAATGGATGCATAAAATGGATGGAGTAAATGAGGAATATATGCGGAATGTAAATGCGGATAATGAATATGCTGAAGTGAGAGTGAATAGGAATGTGCGGAGTATTATGATAATGAGTATACTATAAGCTAAATTAGGAATTAAAAATTGGGGTCATTACAATCGCGGATGGCGTTTCGAATGGTAATTTATGTTTCCAATCGAATATTATAACGAAGCTTCATAATAATCTAATTAATTTCAGATTTTGAATAAAGAGATCCAGCATTTACATCCCGGACACACGAATCCTCCGGGTTAGGTGCCATCAATCTTCAGGATCAACGTCCTGCTCTGGTACCACTTAATGTTGCGGAAGCGATTTAAAGTTAACCTATGTAAAGTAAACTAAGAATTGAGAAGAAAGAAACTTGATTATATTGATTGATTCCGCCTGTTACAAGTCCTTCTCTATTATATAGAGATGAAATAACTAAAACTCCTAATTATAGTGGGACTCTAAAATAGAAAAAACTAAAGACCTCTAAGCAAACTAGGAAACATAGAAATTGCTCAGACTTCTAAGCAAACTAGGAACTTCCTAAAAAGAAGGAAAACAATAGGCTGAGTCTTATCACTTCATGACTTGTATCATTAAAGGGCTACTTGTTCTACATCACATTGCATTATCAATGGATACAACATTTATCAAAAACATGGGTTCTTATTAACATCTAGGCAATTGCAAGAGATCCAGTATTATGAAAGAACCCAGAAGGGCTCTTACCAGAGAGGTTCATAGATTTCCCCATTGATTTTAAGGGAAAAGATTTTGAGTTTTTACCATCAGGAACTCATATCCCAAAACAACAAATAATTGGGCTACACATTTTATGACCCGAAACCATATCTCACAAAAAAAAATCTAAAGGAAACTCAAAAATCATTAGTTCAATACCTTGCGGCTGGAGTGAGTTTTTTTTTATGGAAACGACTCTGCGTAATCGGGATTTGTACCGCGACTCTCATCCCATGTTTGAGTACCAAAGATCTTCAAGAAAAACATCATCAAATGAGAAATCATTTGATTTCCAGATTTAAGCATCAATCCTCTTACTCTCCACTTCAGCAAGTGTTGTCTCCTCTTGGGAATGGTTTTGAGTGAATTTGAAGGCGACAACGAGTATTGAGTGTTCAAAAAGAAGAAGTCAGGAGCATCCTCCCTTAAAGAAAATAAAGCAAGTATATAATGATTGTAAGTTACGAGCTATAACAACTTGGTTAAATACTTAACAAGTTCAAGTAATATTATTTTGCCAAGATATGCATATCATGGAGAAGAAGGAGTCGTGTAATCACTTTGCATTACTCTCCTATCATGAGAACTCCTTCAGCTCATCAAATTAATAAATAATTTGACAAACTCTCTACATTCGATCTCAACATAACAAGAATAGCAGCCACCAAATTTAACTACTGTAAAATGCTCCCTGCAAAAATCAAGGACCTCATCACCAACCGTTTTAAGTTTGAAGACCGTCAATGTTTCTGAACTTCAAGGTTTAACCTCGTAAGAATATATTGGGTAGTTAAAAGAACAAAAATGGTATCGTATCATGAAGGATATTTCAATTATACATGTAAAATAGCATGTTTAAGCGTATATGGATATCATTATTCTTAAAGGCATTTCTTTAGCACAGACCAACAATTTCTGAGTGTTTTCTAAATTTCGGAAACTATAATTTTCAAATTTGCAATAAAAAAATTCCTAAGTATTATTCTTAAAGGACTCTAAACCACAAGGTTAGCATTTGCAATCATTGTATTGATGAATCAAAATTGGCCGAGGGGCAAGAATGGCCGAGAGACTCGACCTTCAAGAATGCATTGGGGGCGAACACATTATACTTTAATCAAACCCCAAGCCGTTGAAGTATAGTAAATTTCTTGGTTAAGCCTAAGTTTCATGTCAACCCTTCGACCCGACTGATACTTGGGGGCGACCTTGAAAATTTTTAAACTTCTAATTTCGAACAAACTCGAGGGGCAAGAATGGTCGATAGACTAGACCATCGAGAATGCATTGAGGGCGAACACATTCTACTTCAATCAGGCCCCGAGCCGTCAAAGTGCAGTGAACTTCATGGTTAAGCCTAAGTATCATGTCAACCCTTCGACTCGACTGATACTTGGAAGCATCCTTGAAAATTTTCAAACTTCCAATTTCGAGCAAACTCAAGGGGCAAGAATGGTCGACAGACCGAACTCTCGGGAATCCATTGGGTGTGAACACGTTATACTTCGATAAGGCTTAGGCCTTCGAAGTCCTGTAAATTTCTTGGTTAAGCCTAAGTATCATGTTAACCCTTTGACCAAACTGATACTTGGGGGCGACATTGAAATTTTTCAAACTTCCAATTTTGAGCAAACTCGAGGGGTAAGGATAGTCGATAAACCGGACCCCCGGGAATGCATTGGGGGAGACTACGTTCTACTTCGATCAGAATCAAGCTTTCGAGGTCCAGCTAATTCCTTGAACTCCTGACTGATACTTTGGATACCATCTCGAAGCTCTTCAAGGTTCGATCACTACATAATCATTCTACACTTATAGCATATGCAGATACATATATACAAAAATATCAGCAGTTTTGCTACATGCAAGACGCTTTAGTACAACATATATCAAAAATCTAGCACAGTAATTCAGTGCAAATCAAGACAACACAAATCAGTTTTAGTAGAACATATATCAGAAATCTACTTCAGCAGTGCAAAGAAAGCTAAAGTTCAAGGATCATGTACAAAGAAAACTCAACATTGCTCACATATTACAATCCATCAGAAAAATAAGATAAAGCAGTATGGCATTCCAGTACAATACCTCATATCGGAGTGGCTGCACCATCTCCCCCAACAGGCCCTTCACTGCCAACTCCTCCAGCACCTCCAGTAAAAAGTTTTGACCCTGCACCATCGACGATCACATAAATTTCAATTCCAGCAGAAGTACCTTCGAATATAGAAACCTCCACGCCACCTCCCACACCTCCATTAGCAACATCTACCTCTATGCCCTATTTATGAACAACATCTTCAACAGCAGGATCTTGGGTAATGGGGAAGCGCTGCAAAGATTTAGGATCATACCCCAAGTCCTCTATGAATTCCTTCACCCTCACAGTAACTGCACATTTATCATCAAACTACCCTTTAAAAGTGTCCCTTTATTATTTCTTTTTCTTCTTCTCAGCAAGCTTTTACTTTAAAGCCTGCCCATGATTGTAACGTTGAGCCTCGAATCTCTTCTCGAATGCATCGTCGATAGCCGCCGAATCTCTCTTCAAAACTTTATTCTCAGATAACAATGACGCTTCTGTCCCTTGTGCGATCTCCAGATTTTCATGTGCCTATTTCAGCTGCAGCGATGTTACCTTTTGGACCTTGATGAAAGCCTGCGTCCAATCATCTGTCTGCAAGAATAGTCGAGCCATCAGTATCTCTCAAAGTATACTGCACTTAAGCAAAATGTCAGAGTTTCAAAAAAAAAAACAGTTACCTGATACATCGTCCTATTCATCCTCCTCCTAGCCTCGTCTAGGTCAGTGGCACAGAGAGCTGCAATCGAAGTAGCCACGGCTAGAGCCTGATCCTCTCGCTCAGCCTCTGTCATTTCTTCGTCAACATCCTCTGCATCATCTTCCCTCAGTACCCTAGACCTTTTGTGTTGAGTTACCTTCGTCTGTTGTGCCCTCAGAGAGTCAGGAATGACCTTGCCTTTCCCTTTCTCAGCATGTGTTGATACTTGCCTCGATGCCAGTTTCAAAGAACCACAAACGACATTGGGCACGGTCGCTGCCTGCTTCGGCGCCCACTGCCCCTTTGGAACATACTTTACCTTCCTTACCAATCTCTTTTTCTCCATTCCTTCGACCACTTTCAAAGAACCTTCGGCTCCCCTCTTTTTTGATGGCTTCGGCGTAACAGGTACATTTCGAAGCAGGGAATTTATCCTCTTCTGCCTCTTCCTTTTGATACCATGACTCTTGAACCCAAAATTTACCCACTCCTCGTCTGATTTGATAAACGCATCAATGTAATCCCTCGGATTTGACCAAACCCGACTACTAGGACCTGCAGATCAAAGATAAGCACATTTATCAACCTATTCGATCAATATGTTGAAAAATCTTTGACGGACAACTTACTTGGATTATAGACTTTATGCTACAACCTATAAGGGTCTTCCCCTTCGATATTCTCATAACTACCCCGTACAATAACTAAGTCTTTATTCTACCCTCGACCCGTCAAGTACAGATCAAACAATAAAGATTTATCTGCATGGTACTGGATGTAATAGGTGCCCACATTCTGGTTTGCTTTCCTCGGGTAGAAAGGCACAACATCGTACCATTCGATCAAGCTCCATGTGGTAGCCTACTCGCAGCCTTCGACCTCCTTACTCGAAGTCTATTTCGTATCCTACTCAAACATATCGAAGACTATTTCGACTCTGAATCAAGCCCCTCAAGGAACTCTTATGGTCAAAGCCTCGACAGCTGATAAACCTTCGAGAACGGACCAGCACATAATAGCAGATAAACCTTTGCGAATGGATCAGATCATAATAGCAGATAATCCTTCAAGAATGGTTCAGCACTTAATAGCAGATATCCTTCGATTGAATGTTTGAATAGCAAAAGTATGATGAGACTAGCAGTCAGCTCAAACAGATTGGACGGCGCATTAATTGGTCTCTCAACTACAGTGACAGGGATGTCCGTAATAAATGCCACCGCCAAAAATCCGGACAGGAATCATGTAGCCTGGCCGACTCTTGGTGACTCAGCCTCTTATGTCTCTATAAATAAGAAAGATGGGAAACCAAGAAGGGGTTAGAAAAATCTTCTCCAAACCATATGCCTTTAACTTCAACCACTTACAAACTGCATTCAATCTCTATTATTACTCATCAGTAATTGAATCACAGTTTAAAAATCCTCATCAGAGGTCGTAAAGAGCCACATTTGGTCCTCTGCGCAAGTATTTGTCTCTAATTAGTCTCATTTTAGTCCATATACTTGTACATCTTTGATGAGAGGTTGACCCCTGTGTTGTTAGAGCCATCTTCGCTTCTTAGCAAAGATTAGGCCCCTACAATCCTCCTCTCACTCCCCAATTTTATATTCATGCCCACGATTACCTTCATGAACTCGAAAAAATTCCCATTCATCTGAACTAGTGCAACATCACAAAAGTTCAAAACCTCTTTCACCAGTCTGCGGAGAGGTAGATGTATTCCTAGCTGAATTTGACCTCTATAGACCATTATACCTTCTCGTGGCTTTGACTTGAAAGTAAGCCCTGTCTTTACTATATTTAACAACACCCCTACCTTCGACAGCTCAATTCAAGCCATAAATTAATCTAGTCTCAGCTTCTCCCTAGCCTAGACAGAACCCGTGGCCTCCTCCGAATCAGTCGATTCCTCACTATGGCCACTTTGCTCCCCCTCTTTCCATTCATTGCCTGAAGGCTCAACCCAATCTTTGCATCTCTCTCTCTCTCCTACCTCTGTCTCTTTCTTATCACTATCCTCGCTCACTACAGTCTTACGACATCTATTATTTGAAACCCCAATATCTGGAATCACCACTGTAGGGGCCTGATCTTCGTTGAGAAGTAAAGATGGCTCTTACAACACGGAGGTCAATCCCTCATCAAAGATGTACAAGTATATGTCCTAAAAAGATACTAATTAGAGACAAATACTTGCGTAGAGGCCCGAATGTGACTCTCTACGACCTCTGATGAGGATTTTTAAACCTTGATTCTATTACTGATGAGTAATAATAAAGATTAAATACAGTTTATAAGTGGTCGAAGGTAAAAAGCATAGGGCTTGGAGAAGATTTTTCTAACCACTTCTTGGTTTCCCCTCTCTCTTATTTATAAAGATATAAGAGGCTAAGTCACCAAGAGTGGGCCAGGCTGCAGGATTACAGTCCAGGTTTTCCAGTGGCGGCATTTATTATGGACATCCCTGTCACTGTAGCCGAGAGACCAATTAATGCGCCGTCTAATCCATTTGAGCTGACTGCTAGTCTCATCACACTTCTACTATTCGAACGTTCAGTCGAAGGGTATCTGCTATTATGTTCTGATTCATTCTTAAAGGTTTATCTACTATTATGTGTTGATCCATTCTCGAAGGTTTATCTACTGTCGAGGCTTCGACTATAAGAGTTCCTCGAGGGGCTTGATTCTGAGTCGAAATAGTCTTTGATATGTTCGAGTAGGATACAAAGTGGACTTCGGGTGAGGAGGTTGAAGGCTGCGAGTAGGCTACCACATTCTCCCCTTCTCAGCAAGGGTCTCGAAGACAGGTGGTGAGGCGTTTGCTGAGAAAAATATTGTCTTGGAACCTGTTCTTGTTTGACCATTGGTTTCTAGGAAAATAATTAAGTGGGGTGGGGTAATTAAGAGGTCTAGGTAGGTTAAAGGTAATAAATGGGGTGAAGGCTATAAAAATTGGTTCTTGTACAGGGATTTTGTATCTTCTTCCACCTTCAACATTGTTCTGTTCTTCATTCTGAATATCTGAATGGATAGCACGCTCAATACCCATTATCAGAAGAGGATGGGGTTCGCCCGTGATCGTCGTGTGGGGCAGAAAATGGCAGATCTGCACATGAGGTTTTTCGGACAACATGATCTAGATTGGGACATGCCGGATCTTATGGACGGGAGGCCAGAGGAGTTCATCAATGGCGAACCGTACGCCTATCTTTGGGAGAAATTAAGGTCGTACTTTACGACCAAGCAGAAATGTTATCTTTTCTTGATGGCATTAGCTGAAAGCCTTGTCTATGCAGAGGAGATCATCGAGAAGGAACATGCGGTGAGCGAAGCTGGTTATTCCAGAAGTAGGGCGCTGGGTTAATGTTGTGAATGTTTTGGTATTATTTTGTGTAGTTTTTGTTTTGTTATGTGGGAGGAAGTTATTTTGAGTTTGGGGTGGTAAGGGAAAAATGTAATTTTTTTTTCTTGATTCGCTAATTGAAATGGACAGAATATTTTGCTCGTGTCTGAATTCCTGTTATTTGGCTAGATAATGTAGACGAATGCAAGCGGCCACTCTTCTAGGCGCGAGGTATAAAGATATGCACGAAGAAAATTATGATCGAAGGTTGATGATGGGCTGTTGTGAAGATCGAGTCTTACAATGGCCGAATGCTTGATACTGGAGACATGTTCGACTGGGAGTTGGTGGGGAGAAGGTTTGAATATAGGTACAGATGAATCAGTTACGTCTTGAAAGATGGAGAGGCTACATGTTGACTTTTAGTTGTTGGGAATTGAAGGTTACCATTAATTCGGTTAGGGAAGAGGGAAAGTTATGATGAGTTTAGAGGTATAAAAAGGGGTAAGGAGGGAGAGATTTCTTTATCTATCTTGCAACATTCTACTCTTCTAACTGAGTACTTCCTGTTTATCAATATGGCTGAGAACGTATCGGTTACTGAAGATCAATCGGCCGTGAGGGCGAGGGGGATTCAAGAGGCCCTGCTAGGTCTTCAACGAAGGTTTGGGATAGAGGACGACATTAACGCTCAAATGCCAGATCTCTTTGAAGTGGAACCTGGAGCATCTCTCTATGATATGCCCTTCGCATACTGGTAGGGAATAGTACAAATGATGGGGCCGCTACCCGGCCATCGGCTGTTGCTTCTCAAAGGCTTCCTAAAGGATATAGTAGATCAGGAGGATGAAGCTGCGGCGACCGTTATTGTAGAGGAGAAATCTGCTAATTAGATAGGGTTCCCTTTTGTAGTTTCTCATGTTACTGCGTTCATGTATTCTGTTTCTCTCTTCTTTCCATTTTTTTTTGTATGACTTTTGTAGTGTTGTCCTCGCTGTCGGAATGAAAAGTACTTTTGTTGATAGTACGATTAGAAATTGTTGTGAACTGTGGGATATGGTAGTAGAATTTGAATTTCGAATATAATACAGTTCGGTTCGAGGTCGGTAGTATAACTGTATTGATTGAATATTTGGAATATAAAACTGAACTTGTTGGGATAAAAAAAAATACTTTGTCGAAACTGAAAATTTTGTCTAAAGGCATGAAGTTTTGACTGGTCGAATGGGGGGTTTGTTGGTATGAGAGATTTAATAAATCTGAGGTAGTTTGTTGAAGATTCCTCGAGGTATAGACTAGTCGAATGTTTGAGTTCGGAAGTGTAATGTCGGTGAAGTTTGATAGTGTATCGAAGGTGAAGTTTGATTTGACTGGCCGATCTGACAATCCAAATGGCTGGTCTATAAGAGTGGTACGTGCGTTTAGGGCAGTATGCCAGAAAGTAATAATTATGTTTTACACATTTGACGAAAAAGGTGGTGATGTGACTATTGGATTCTGACTGTTTAGTTTGATCTGGGAGAATAAGGTTCAAGAAGCTTCGGTAGTACATGTAATTTTAGGAAAACGGGTTGCTCACACGTGGGAAATGTGAAGGGTATATTTGTCAAAGCACACTGTTGCCGAAAAGCCGGGGAGCTGGGGTCGTGGTAATGATAACAGTTAATAAATTGAGGTGTTTTTGGGTTTTCGAAATATATATAAGTGAGAGATGATGAATTATTGTGCTAGTTTGCTGTAAAAACCATAGAGAGTGAGAAAGAGAAGGACAAGTGTCATTGCGAACGTGGAAGCTGTTAGGGCATCTGAGGTTGTGATCTTTCAGATTTGGGGGTAGTTATGCTAATTTCAGGTATGGCATTTGATCTCTGCAAACTATGTTCTGTTTTTTTGATTTTTTTTTGTTTAGATAGTGGAGGCGGAACAATCTGTGTTTATGGCTTAGAAATGGCACTCGAGAGGTCGGAGAGGGGAAAAGTCTGGGTAACGACCCAGTCTGTGGTTTGTTTTGGAGGGGGTAGATAGGATGGTCATGGAATTTGTCAAGTTTGTCGATCTAATTGCGTGCCTCTTCCTCTGTAGGCCAAAAATGGATAACCGTCCGGCTTCGTGACGAGCACTGATAGATGAAGAGATCGAAGAAATCGATGCTAGTATTTCTGGTCGATCCCCAATGGGTGATAGTAGTGATGTGAAAGTTTAAGATGTAAGTAACCGAGGCCCCATTATCAATGGTACTGCCAGCTGAGAAGGTTGTGGTTACGAGGCATCGAAGGACGATAGTAACTAAGGATAGTGAGGAGGAGGAAAAAGTGTAAGGGAGAGGGATGATGTAGGGCCCACGGGTGAGGGAGAAGGAGATAAAGGGCATTGTAGCGATAGCTGGGATTCGACTGAGTCGGATGGCATTGGGGGTTTCGTTGCAGCGAAGGATAGGGTTAGGTCAGAGCGGTTTGCCACTAAGTTAGATTTGTCGAAGGTCAGGATATTTTTTAGTGTTGCAGGGGCGGGATTGAGCTTTAAATTGAATCTTAGGAGCAGGATTATGGATTATAGGGGCCAAATTCGATTGGGGATGGAGTTACCGCTCCGAAGGCTGGTGAAAGAAGTTCTGAATTTTTGGGAGGTGGCTCCAGTACAAATGAATGGGAATTTTTATGAGATGATGAAGGTGATAGAGGGGATGAATGTAAAATTGGCTGGTGAGGGCAGAAATTTGATTAAGTAGTTTGATATTGTTACGTTTTACTCGAGGAAGGCGAGTCAGAACCGAGGGACCTATCACATCCAATGTCACCCTGAGAAACCTTGGTTCTTTGATCTGTGCTCGACGGGTCGAGGGTAGAATAAAGATTTGTTGATAGTGAGAGGTAACTTCGTGAATGTAGACATGGATGACCCTTATAAATTGCATCATAGGGTATATAATGAAAGTAAGTTTATTGTCAAAGTGTTTGTTGTTGATGTGTTTCTGAAATAACTGATAACTGTGTTTTGTTTTACTATTGCAGGTCTGGGAAGTTCGACTTGGGATAATCCGGTAAATTACATTGATAATCTATTCAAGGCTAGTAAAGACTGGGTAAATTCGGTATTTGACAGTCTCAAAATCAAGAAGCAAAGGTGGAAGAAGGCTGATTCCCTGCTTCGAAGCATACCCACTACGCCGAAGCTAGCAAGGAGAAAAAGAAGTTAAGGTTCTTCCAAGAGGTCAAAGGAAATAGGAGGAGAGAAGCTACCGAGGAACTATCAGTTTGTGCCAAGACCTCGGAATGGGTCGATACAAGTGGCAGCGGTGCCCAAAGAGGCTGTCGATGCTTCGAGGTTGAGGCCAAGGCCAGTATCGACTCATGTTGAGAAAAGGGAAGAGTCGTGCTGCTCCCGAACCCTCGAAATTATAGTAATCGAAGGATGTCCAACGCAAGAGGCGTAGGGCAATGGGGAGGATGATACACAAGAGGAGGAAAAAGAAATGATAGAGGCGGAACGACAGGAGTAGGTTGTCGCTAAGAAATCTTCGATGGTCGAACTCTGGGAGGATGACCCAGACGAGAAGTCGAAGGAAGTAAAGAGGTACATGTTTCAGGTAACTATATACTGCTCCTTATTGTGATGTTCTGAAATGTCTTTCGAATTCTTTGAGTTTCGAGGTTCACTGACTGATTGAATATTTTAGCAGACGGATGCTTGGGTGCGAACGTGTAGCAAGGCTATGAAGCCAGTAAAAGTAAAGTTGCGGCAAGCAAGAGAAAATCTTAATCTTTCCTGTGGGACGGAGGCATCATTGGTGTCTGAGGTGAAGAAGTTGAAGCATGACCTTGGGGTTCTTACTGAATCTTATGATGAGAGACTCGAACATCAGCGGTGGAGGCTGGAGCGGGAGTGGGCTGCGAAGCTTGTAATGTGTAAGCGAAAGAAGGCTGAACAGAAGGTGCGGTTCCAGGGACAGTACAATGGCAAATGCAAAGTGACTGTGAGGCTGGAGACTTTTATAAATGAAAAAGGGGCATGACCCTTATATACTTGAACCGTACCCTGTGTCTCCAGAATTTGTTACAGGTGATGAGGTCCAGCTGAAGGAAGTGAAGTTGCCCATTGTTCATGAGACAGTTGGGAGTACTGAAGGTGGTGGAGGTACTTCTCTCCTTGAAGTACCTAGTAGTGGTCTTGTTGATGGTAGAGCTGTCGGAGTCTCGAATGAAACCGCCGAGGTTGCTGATGATGGAGCATCTGTGGAACAAGAATGTGAGACCGTGCCGGTGTGAGGTACTTGTAGTTGGGGTTGTTCGTCATTTTCCACTGACATGTGGTGATTTGTAATATGTTGAACTATGTTGCTGCTATTTTTCTTTGAGCTTCTGTAGTTAATTATGAACATGCCGATGTGTATTTTCTGTGGTACATTCTGAGTCTGCTGAATCTGACTTTCCGATATAGTGCCTTAGTAGTCATGTTATCTTATGCTAACCTTCGAATGTTGGAATTTGCATGCTTATTCTGCCGATTTTGCTTTCTTTGAACTGTTGATAATTGATCTTTGACTTGCTCTACGACTGCTATGTTGACAGATAATATGCAAGATACTTTCATGATGTTTACATGACTGTAGCATTGTCGATCCATGTAGAATGTGGATGTAATGTGGATCAAACTCAGTGTGTTCTTTTGGACATCGAAGGCGGAAGCCACAGTGATGTTGAAAACTCGTAACATTTCCATGTCGCCCCCGAGTATCAGTCGGGGCGAGGGGACGTGATACTTAGGGGAAACCTAAAAATGTGCTGAACTTCGAAGGCCTAAGCTACAGCGAAGCATTCGAATCGCCTCCAACGCATTCCCGAGGGTCTGGTCTTTCGACCATCCTTGCCCCTCAAGTTTGATCGAATGTTGGAAACTTGAGCAATTCAAGGTCGCCCCCAAGTATTTGTCGGGGCGAGGGTGGACATGATACCCAGGGTAGACCAAGAAAAGAACTGTACTTTGTCGGTTTCAGAGCCTGGACGAAGGAATATCGAATCGCCTCCAATGCATCCCCGAGGGTCCAGTCTTTCGACCATCCTTGCCCCTCGAGTTTGCTCAAATTTTGGAGACTTGAGAAATTCAAGGTCGTCCCCAACTATCTGTCGAGGCGAGGGTGGACAAGATACCCGTGGTAGACCAAGAAAAGGACTGTACTTCAAAGGCCGTAGCCATAATGAAGGAATATCGAACTGCCTCCCATGCATCCCCGAAGGTCCGGTCCTTCGACCATCCTTGCCCCTCGAGTTTGCTCAAATTTTAGAGACTGGAAAGTTGTCGAGATCATCCTCGAGTACTAGTTGGGTCGAAGGTTAACATTGTATCCGATTTTAACCAAGAAATTCAAAGTGAATCATGAGACGAAGTATTGGTGACAAAAGCCTCGTTTATTGATTATCCTGGATTACGTAGGTGGTACATGATTGTAGGTAAGGAATTTTATAAGAGACCAACTGTATTGTGTTCCAAGGGTTTGGTAGAGGCTCTTCGCCTTCTGTCATCAAGTTGTAAGATCCTTTGTCTGTTTTGTCGTAGACAATGTAGGGTCCTTCCCAAGATTTGGCTAATTTGCTAGCATTCGCAGGCTTCATCGACTGATTATCACGTCGGAGTACTAGATCTCCAATATTGAAACTTCGTGGCCGAACTCGCTGGTTGTAAGATTTCTAAAGTGATGCGTGGTAGTGGCCCAGGTTGGCGATAACTCGGTCTCTGGTTTCATCGATCCACAACATGTTGCATGCGAATTCAAACTCATTATCTTCGTCTGGGAGGTTAGGATCTCGAGTGGGTATTTCGAGCTGAGTTGGTAGTACTGCTTCTGTTCCATATGTTAGGTGGAAGGGGGTGCATCCGGCAGACTTTCTTGGTGTTGTGCGATAGTCCCAGAGGACGTGTCGTAACTCTTGAGCCCATCGTCCTTTCATTGTATCGACTCTCTTCTTCAGACCATCAATGATAGTTTTGATAATTGCTTCGACTTGACCGTTGCCCTAGGGGTAGTAAGGTGTGGAGGGCGAGAGAATAATGTTGTATTTTTTGAGGAAATTCCTTACTTTACTGTCAACAAACTGGGGACCATTATCGCACCGAATCATGTGGGGGCAGCCGAAGCGAGTGATGATGCTTTCCCATAAAAACTTGATAACTTCATCTTTTCTGGTTCGGCATATGGGAACAGTTTCGACCCATTTGGTGAAGTAATCAGTGGCAACGAGGATGTTTTCTCTGCTACTCGAAGCTTTTGGAAATGGACCAATGAGATCGATGGCCCATCTTTTGAATGGCCAATAAACTTGGCTGACATGAAGATCTCTCGAGGGACAATGGATGTCATGAGCATGACGCTGGCATTTGTCACAATGTGTTGTATATTCTGAAGCTTGCTTTCTCATATCGGGCTAAAACAATCCTTAGGTTATAGCTCGAAGGGCCAAAGATCAACTAGCGGTGTGAGCACCACAGGTGCCTTTGTGAAGCTCTGCTAAGATTCGGGAGGCTTCGGTATTGGATATACATTGAAGGAGGACGCCATTTAGGGATTTGCGATGTAGTTCATTGTTATGGATAGTGTATCTACGGCAGTTTTCTAATAGTTGACGTCTGGCTTTGGTATCATCGGGAAGGGTGGCATTGGTAAGGTAACAAAGGAATGGTTTTTGCCAATCATCTAAATCGAGACTCTCGCCCCCAGTATTGATGGCATTGATTTCCATCTGGTCGATACTTGGGCGTTCTAGTACTTCGATGTGAAAAGTTCAAAATTCTGTCTGTCCCAGCATAGCTGCAATGTAGGCGAGGGCATCGGCATGTCTATTTTCTCCTCGAGGATAATAGGTAATTGTTGATTTTTTGGGAAATTGGTCCATGAGCTGTCGCACAAGTAAAACGTAGTCGGCCATGCAACCGTTAGCTTGATTTTCTCCTGAGTAATGTCTCTGAATGAGTTGGGAATCTGTAAAGACTACGAGTTTGGGAATGCCGAGATCGAGTGCGAGGTCAAGACCATGGATCAGTGCTTCAAACTCTGCTTCATTATTGGAACATTCAAAGGTAAGTTTAACTGCTTTCTCTATTCGGTCATTAGTCGATGTGACCAAGATAATATCAATTCATGAACCATTGGGTCCTGCGGAGCCATCTGTGAATAAACGCCAACCGGTAAGGGTGTCCCATGGATCTACAACTTCAGGTTGATCTTCCGGTAGATCATCTTCGTGTTCTTCCTAGTCGCAATCTTTGACCGGAAAGTCGGCGAGGAAATCTGTTACTGCTTGGCCTTTCTGAGATATTTGCTTCTCGAAGGTTATGTCTTGCTCCCCAAGGTATACAGACCATTGTTGTACTCATCTGTATTTTTCTTTTTTACTAAGAACTTCTCGGAGAGAGTAACTCGTGATGACACGAATGGGGTGGGCCTGAAAATATGGTTTGAGCTTGCAGGCTGAATAAACAAGTATCTGGAGCAAACACTCAAGTTTGAAATAAAGGGTTTCAACAGGGGTTGGAGTTTTGCTGATAAAATACGCAGGTTTTTCGATGTTGGATTCAAGGCGAATGAGTACGGAACTAATTGAAGTTTCTGTGACAGGGAGATATAAGGAGAGTGTTTCACCTTCGATGGGGGTACTGATGATGGGTAGGTGGCCAAGATAAGTTTTGAGTTCGAGAATGGCGTCTTCGCACTCAGGGGTCCAATTGATCTCAGGGTTGCTTTTCTTTCTTATTTTTAGACGCCCTGACTGCGTAAGTGGGAGAAGAGCCAAACACATCTATCGGAGGACTTGGAAATTAAACGGTTAAGGGATGCTATCCTGCCAGCCACCTTTTGGACGTCTCCCTTTGTTGTGGGTTTGGGCATGTCAATTAGTACTTGAATATGGATGGGGCCGATTTCGATGCCACGTTTACTGATAAGGTGGCCCAAGAATTTTCTGGATGAGACGCCAAACTGGCACTTCTCTGGGTTGAGTTTTATTTTATAGGTGCGAAGTATTGAGAAGATGTCGGTTAGGTCATCGATATGGGTCTATTTTTGTATACTATTCATAGCATGTTGTCGATGTAGACTTCGACTGACTTGCCAAGCAGGAGTTTAAACATTGTTGTGACGAGGCACTGGTAAGTGGCACCCGCATTTTTAAGGCCAAAGGGCATGACAATAAAACAATAAAGGCCTTGTTCAGTTATGAAGGAAGTTTTAAGTTGATCTTCTGGAATGTGGGGTACCTGATTGTAACCTGAAGCTGGGTCCATCATGGATAGGCGCTTGTGTTCAGCAGTGGCATCGAGGAGTGCTGAAATGGTTGGCAGTGGGAAACTATCTTTGGTGTGTGTTTATTGAGGTCGGTGAAGTCGACGCAGATTCTGATCTTTCCGTTTATCTAAGGAGCTGCCACAATGTTTGATATCCAGTCAGCGTACTTGACTTCTCTAATAAAGCTTGAGGCTATAACTTGTCTACTTCGAGGTTAACCGCTTCTCGATGTCGTGGTGCCATGGTACGCTTCTTTTGTTTGACTGCCATGAAATTGGGAATGAGATCGAGGCAATTGCATTCCAGGCTGGGGTCGATACCAGGCATCTTCTGAAATGTCCAAGCAAAGATGTTTGTGTTTGCTTGAAGGAAATTTGTAAGCTCGAGGCATTCGGCCTCGTTGAGAAAAATTCTAATGAATGTTCCCCGAGCAGGGCCGCCGAGTTCGATATAAACAGTAGGTTCGATATGGGGGGTGGTTTCTGTCAAAGTCGATAGGATAGAAAGGTGCAGTGATTGCTATGGGTGTCTGACAAGTTTTCTTGTCTGGTCAATTTCTGGGTGCCCGCATGAGTGAGCGAGACGTTGAGATCCTTTGAGGTTCCACGTTCCCTCGGGAGTTACAAAATAATGGGTTAGGTTATAGGTCGAGGGTATAGCTCACATTGCATGGAGCCAGTCCCGGCCGAGTATAGCGAGGTATTCAGATTTCTTGTCGATGACAAGGAAGCTGGTTTGAAGGGTGAGGGGTCCTGTGGTGAAAGCTAGGCTAATACGACCGGCGGTGACTTTGGTAGTCCCATTGAATCCTTTTAACTCGACGTTGGTGGGGTAATGATTCATTTTTCTGCATTTTTTTTACGGTGGGTAGAAATAGGACGTCAGCTGCACTTCCTGTGTCAATGAGCATTGTGAGAAGGACAATATTTTCAATCTTAATCAAAATGACCAGAGGTTCGGAATGAGGGAAACGGACGTGAGACGTATCACAATTGATGAAAGAAATACCCCCGAGACGAGGGTGACGACTGCATTCAGGCCGTAGGATGGGGAATTTTTTCTGGTAAGAAAGTTTGTAACATTCATCGATGCACTTTCGTTTGCTAAGCGAACGACCACTGTCTATATTGTTGACTTCGATGAAATATGATCGGTAGATATGTACCACGGCAGGGTCAGCAGTAGGGGTGGAGAGGGATTGGAGGTAAGACCCATCGAGATAACTGGGAAGGTCGGTAACGTACTGGTGCAGACGTCCTGCTCGGAGGATGAGTTTGAGAGAACGCTAGAGGTCGAAGCATTTGTTCGTATGGTGGCAATTGCATTTGTGATTGGCACAATAAGGCTCCCCATGTCTGACTTCGATTGGGAGAGGAATACGCCATATGGGGTCTACCTGAATGTGCTGTAAGAGGGTACTAAGGGGGACAGTAAGTGTAGGCAAGATAGGTTTCGATCGCTTCTTGTGAGCTTCAGCATTACTGTCGGTATAAGGGCGTTTGCGGCTCTCAGTCTCCTGTATGAAGGGAGCAATCAAGGATAGTGGAGTGGGATGCGAATGCTGTCGCGGTTTGCTGAAGTGGGTAGTGCTCGATGGTTGGGTATGTTTGCGGGATTCTTGGAGTCTTTCGAGGTCGATATAGTCGTTGACCTTCGAGAGAATCTCTTCGAGTGTTTGGGGTTTGTGGAGGACGAAGTACTCTTTTACTCGACTATGATCGGGCAGAGCATTTGAATATGCGAGGATAGCATTTGCACAGTCGAGGTTCTCTATTTTCCGTAACTCGTCGAGGAATTTCTTTGTGAAGGCTTCAAGGGTCTCTGTGCTTGACTTTCTAAAATTAAATAATACGTCAACTCTGACTTCTCTGTCTTTGTTGAAGGCAAACTGGGCGATGAAAAGCTACGTGAGTTGCTCGAAGCTTCGTATCGAGCCATTTGGGAGATTGTGATACCATCGAAGTGGCTTTTCAGTGAGGCTAGTTGGGAAAAGTCGACATAACAGGTAGTCGACAGAAGAGTAAAGGCTTAGTGAGTTTTAAAATTCGAAAATGTGGATTTTGGGGTCTATATTGCGATATTTGCTGAGCTTGGGGGTACAAAAATTAGGGGGAATGTCGATCGCAAGTAGGGTGGCACAAATGGGATTATTGAGGCGGCTCCATGAGTTTAAGGTTGGGCTTGCGCTGACGCGAATTGCGGGCTGTATCTTGTGGTCGAAGTGTTGTTGCGTGACATATGCAGGTAGGGGAGATTGGTGATGTCGATGGTTGTAGGGTCGAATGTGCGCTATATATTCAGCACTACGCTCCCCGATTCGGTCTTGAGCGGGACGACGCTCGCCGAGTCGGCCTTTGACGGGCCGAGGGTGTCTTGATGATTGAGGGTGGAGTCAGAAGAGTCTTCTGTGGGGTGGATTTCGAGGTGGATAGAGCCAGTGGGGGGAATAGTACGGGGAATACCTTCGGCACCGATGGGAGCTGGGGATAACTCGAGGTTTGTTGCGGGTCCAAGGCGGGCGCGGACAGATACGCGCGATTGATCCGGTACCTGGGACTGACGGGCGGGTTCCAAGGGCTCTAACCTTTGAAGTTCTCATACTGTGTTGCGTAGCTCATCGATTGCTTGATTCTGTCTATTTACGTCGTCTACTCGGTGATTCCGTTCCGTTTCCAACGCCTAGCGATGGTTTTCTCATTCTTGGGTGAGTTGATGCTGATGGCGCTCTTCTGATTGAGCAATTTGCAGAGATAGTAAAGAGACTTGAGCGGCGACTCCGTCAATGGAGTTGCCTGCCTGAGTTGAGTTGGCACTGCGGGAAGGGGCCATTGAAAAGGAGCAGTAAATGGTAGCAAAGAAAGGAAGGTAACAAACACGAGGTAACTAATAGTGTGGGAAGCATAGACGACGCCAATTGTAGGGGCCTGATCTTCGTTGAGAAGCGAAGATGGCTCATACAACACGGAGGTCAACCACTCATCAAACATGTACAAGTATATGGCCTAAAAAGGGACTAATAAGAGACAAATACTTGCGTAGAGGCCCGAATGTGGCTCTCTACGACTTCTGATGAGGATTTTTAAACCGTTATTCTATTACGGATGAGTAATAATAAAGATCGAATACAGTTTGTAAGAGGTCGAAGGTAAAAAGCATAGGGCTTGGAGATGATTTTTCTAGCCCCATCTTGGTTTCCCCTCTCTCTTATTTATTGAGATATAAGAGGCTGAGTCACCGCGAGTGGGCCAGGCTACAAGATTACTATCCGAGTTTTTTGGCTTCGGCATTTATTACGGACATCCCTATCACTGTAGCTGAGAGGCCAATTAATGCGCTGTCCAATCCGTTTGAGCTGACTGCTAGTCTCATCGTACTTCTGCTATTCGAACGTTCAGTCGAAGGGTATCTGCTATTATATGCTGATCCGTTCACGAAGGTTTATCTGCTATTATGTGCTGATCCATTCTCGAAGGTTTATCTACTGTCGAGGCTTCGACTACAAGAGTTCCTTGAGGTGCTTGATTCTGAGTCGAAATAGTCTTCGATATGTTCGAGTAGGATGCGAAGTGGACTTCGAGTGAGGAGGTCAAAGGATGCGAGTAGGCTACCACAAACCACGGTTAGTAGGGCATCCACCGTATTAATTAATTCCTCAACGCCGCTGCCCTCTTCCATGGGAGCACGACCAGATACACTAGCCTCATCTCCTTGTCTATTTACCACAGTCTTGAAGATCGACTGGTACGCATCTTATCCTCTCAACTACAAACCTAACAGACTCTACATAGAAACACAAAAGGTGAAGCCTAACAAAAACAAATAAAAGTTAATTGACATACCTGTGTTAACAGAAGTACGCTTGAAACAGCAAGTCAGCAAGTCCCTCAGTAACAACCTGGCAACTTCCCTCAAGCTTCATGAAATAATGGCGTACGTTCTCCTTTTCTAAACTCTCTAGTTTTTGAAAATGGGCTACCAGGAATAGTGACTCTCCACACACACCTATTTATACCTCCTAAAAATTGCAAAAAGCTGCCTCGATTCACGAAACCGCTATCATTTCCAGTACCTCATAAACCAGGCTTTCCGGCTGAGATGTGCTTTGAAAATTTTACCCTCCTTTACCAGACGCACGTGTCACATGCTCATACTTACGAAATATCAAATTCAAAAAACCCAAGTCGAACCTTCTAGTCCTCGCTCGAAGCTGTCAAATCAGATCCTTACATCAAATCAACCATTTTTCCGTAATTCAAGGAATCATCATGATGACTTGCATGACACTCTGCCTCAGGAACAGTACCGTTCTAACAGGGCAGCCGTTGGGCAGTCAGTTTGTCTAGTCGAAGCCAACAGGCCTTCGAAATGCCATCTTCTCATAAACAAAGAATAGTCTATATCGTGTCTCGAACATTTGTCCTCAGACAACCTAATATTCGACTTCAAAATGTGCCAATCATTCGATTTTTTTCACGCTCGACATTCGACAAGATATTCACGCCTAAATTACCATCGAGTACTATATTTGTCCTACTTTAGCAAAATTCAATATTTTACTTCGACACATAACTTATAAATTTCTAATTTCATTCGGGCAAACACCCTTACAAAAAAATACAGCACCAAACAATAACCGTCTTATCATTTTCCCTTATAGCAAAAAATTACAAGCATACCCACCATCTTATCATTTTCCCACATTAGAGAAGCCTCTATTTTTAGATAGGATACTCCTCAAAGACCCCATCCCCAGCGTCTTCCTTTTCCACCACCTCCTCGGCTAGGGACTCCAAGAAGGCGAACCGATCGCTGGGGAACGGGCTCATCATTTGCAACACCCTCCACAAGTATGCAAAGGGCATCCCACTAATAGGTTCCGCTGGCTCTAGTTTAAACAGAACTGGCATGTCCCAATCTAGGCCCCGATCACCTAAAAACCTCTGCTTCAACTCCAGAGTCTTCTCCCTTATACGAAGGACCTTTATCGCCACCCGATTCTGGTACTTGGTATTAGGAACGTTTCCATGACTTTGGGATGAAGATGAAGACATTGTTATGCAGCAAAGACGCAGATGTTCACAGTTCTCCCATAAATACCCCATTTATACTTGAAGGTACATTTAAACCCACCCTAATCCCAAGTCGCATTTATCACAGTCTTCAATTCTTCCCCCTCAAAACCTCAGCAGTCAAAACTTTGCAACTTCCTAGACATAACCGTTGTATCAATATGCGTATTCTACCCCTATTTTTGAGGCCTTGTAGTCGACACATCACTAGTCTCGAACCATCGACTCCCATTTTTTTATATCTTCTCATAACCCCTATGATACAAACCTTGAGCTTCGGGCATTTAGAGTCAGTTATTCATTTTAATCAAATGACGGCCTATGTCCTCAGTCAATATATTATAACTCGAAGTCAATTTTCCCTCGAAGATAACTATTTCTACTTTTTACCCTTCGCTCGAAGGCAGATGTTTGATCCCGCGCCTACAATCTATTTGTCTACCCAAAATCTTTTCGTCTACCTAAATTATCTGATACAGAACACATTATTCTAGTAAACTGCTTTTTCATTCCATTTACACCAAAACCATACATAAGAAAAGAAAGAAGAGCGGAAGAAGAAAATCTACAAACATCGACAACAAAACAACAGCAGAAACAAAAAAAAACTTTAGAAATAGTTATACAAAAAGATAGAAAACCCACCACACCCCGGCACCACCCTATGAAAGCACGCCCTATTTGCTGACGGGTCAGATGCTCCTGCCGAGCCCTGCTCCTCTGCCAATTGATCCTCGACCTGTATAAGACTTCTGGCCAAGTTCAGCAGATGGAGATAGCGTTCTTCAGCAGTTGTAAACCTCCACCGCATCTGCCCCTACAAGTAAGCATAGGACTCCCCATTGATGGGTTCCCCCGGCTCTACTTCTACCAAGTCAGGCATATCCGAGTCAAGCTCATGGTTGCTGAAGAACTGTAATTTCGTCTTAACAATTTTTTGCACTATACGACGGTCTCTGACAAAACCCATCCTCTTCTGGTAGCGGGTATTGGGTGTGGTGTCCATGATATTTTCAGAAACACAGAGGAAGGTAAAGAAAGTGAAGAAGAAGACTGCACAGTGTAACTGCCTTCATAACCCATTTTTATAAGCCTCATCAAGCTCATTTATTACCCCATAACCACCAATATCTCTTAATTACCCTCATTTATTACACCTCTCGGAACTCTAATATGCAATAGTTAACTATTCAAATTCCAACAACCAACGGCTTTTCTCAACAAACGCCTCTATACCTATTTTCGAGACCGTTGCTGAAAGGAGGCAAATTTAGTAGCCTACACATAGCCTTCTACCCCCAGTCGAACACTCGAAGGCTACCTCGAAGCATAATAGGTCCATAACCAAGCCCTCTAAGACCATACGAGCCTTCAACAACGAATGCGACCTGAAGCTGAAGGCAGATACGTCAGCACATGAACTCCACGTCAGCATCGGAAACACTTTGACCATATTCATACGTGGCCGAAGGCAGACATGACAGACAACCAGCTCACCAAACAAGAATAGTGTTGTTGTTGGTCCTTACAGCTACAGTGACAGAACCAACAACAGTTACAGTGTCAGAGCACAGTGCCAGACCCAACATTTCTAGTATCACCACCAACTCTGGGATGCCCGCCTGATACCCGGATGGTACCCTTGTAATGTGACCTACCTTGCTGACTCAGCCCTACCTATGTTCTATAAATAGGAGGGAGGGGGAACCAATGAGAGGTTACGAAATCTGACACTAGAGCCTTTGTAGTTTACCTTTGATCATCATAAAAAGCACTCAGTACTCGAACCTTTGGCTACTCGATAGTAATATCAAATTCCCACTCTCAAGTTTTTTACCTGTGTCATTTCTTATTTTCTATAAGAATATTATTGCAGGTCCATTGGTGGGATAGAAAATTCTGACCCATTTTAAGCCTACAGAATTTGGCCATTACAATTGGCACCGTCTGTGGAAAAGATTGTATTTCTATGATATCCTAAGGCATTCTTTCACTATAACTTTCAATCATGGTTACTTCCAGACAACCAGCTACAGGGACCCAGCTCGATGTTTTAATAGAGCCGGGGCAACTTACAGAGTTACGGGCGAATCTCAACGCTGAAATAAAAAAAATGCGCCAAGCTCAAACTTCAGTTAACAAATGATTGGGAGCTTTGTGAGAAAGGGCTCGACACAAAATGACAAGTTTGTTTAATACAGCTCAAATGACGTGAAGACCAGATGATAACAATACTAACTGCCCTAGAGGCTCGGTAAAATACTCAGCAGGCTTCTCCAGCCAGAGGTTAGGATCAGTTGCCAGAGACCTCCTGTATTTCTGCAATGGAAAGATTGGGACCTCGAGGAGTCGCCAGTAAAGCTATTTCAAGGAATATATAACACAAACCACAACCCTCCACATATTTGGGGGCTAAAGTTCAGTTCAAAGTCAGTCGAGGTTACCAAATTTTTGTCTGTCAGGACGATGATCAGCAACTCCAACACCAAGTTCCAGCGCGAGATTGCCAGAGTGAAGATACAGGCACTCATCATCCCTAACTTGCTCGCCCAGAAATTCAACCAACACGTCATTACATCACGTAAGTGCATATGGGCCAACGAATTAAGGAGTTGATCGAAGCACATGTTCTGGGTACTACCGGCGACGTCATAAAATTATAAGGAAATCCAATTGCCAAAGATGTATTCTATATGGAGATACCAAAAGGTTTTCATACTCCAAAAATTAATAAATACAAAGGAACTGACCCAAAGGAACACATTCGGAAGTACCGTGATTCATTCGGACTATACTCCAATTTCAACCACTTCCTCTGCCGTCTGTTCGCCATAAGTCTACGCGAGGAACCACTCCGATGGATCCACTCTCTCTCTGAGGACTCCATATATACATTCGATTCGCTGCAAAAGTAGTTCATCAAAATATATGCTCACAACATGGACAAAGAGGAGAATTTATATTCACTTATTAGTCTTAAACAGTCGATGGAGAGAAGTTCGAGGATTTCACGAAGAAACTTTTAGAGCTCGCGCAAAAAGTGGATAACCTCGATCTGAAAATAGCCGTTACTGCTTTCACCAATGCAATCCATCTTGACTGCAAGGCCAAAGAACACCAGTTCCTCAACAAACCTGCGACCTTGGAGGAGATGATCACTAAGATCAAAAGTTATGTCGACTTGGAGAAGATAATGTATGAGTGACAAAAATCTTTTAAATCTGTCCTCTCTACTAAAGGTCCATCTACTGATCAAACCAATTAACAAAATGAGGAACAGGGAGATCAGAAGCGCAACAAGGGCAACAATGGCTACCCTCGGAAAGGCAGTCCAACAAACAAACCCATCCTCCCAAAGATGAATATCCAAGTCTCCGCAATTTTTCTATTACTTTTGAAGGATGCACTCTACCGCATCTCTCAACCACAGGAAACAATCGATAGTCGACCATATTGTCTACATCATAAGGTAAACCATCATTGAATTGACAATTTCTATGCTCTATGGAGGCTGCTCGAATATATTTTTAAAGAGGTATGGATGCTCGAATATATTGTCGACCTAAAATCATAGAAAGATAGCAGCTATAAGATGCAGCTTAAAGTTATTCAGGTCAATCATCAAGCTGAGGAGAAGCATCTTTACCATATGCACCACACTAACATGATCGAAATCAATCAGATCACAAATTCCAACAGATCAAAATTCAGGAGACTATCAGAATGTTGCGATCTCACAACGCTGCTGCATAGCCACCTACGTGATTTTGTGCTTGCAACTCTCTTTGACTGTTAATCTCCCTTGGATAAATCCTTACCAAAGCCTCTACAATTTTTTAACGCTTCCCTATCTGTGTCCCCCAAATTTTCAGAACTTGAAAAACATTATCTCTCTAACGGCTTACAGTTATTGTACCTCGCACGACCCATCCTCAGTTTTGGAACCGCGGCGTCCTTTCCAGTATCCATGTGAGACGTCTTGTACCTTTTCAATAAACCGTATTTCCATCATTACCCCTACCCTCATATTTTAATATATTTTTATCTTCTGTTTCCACAACTTTATCTAACTTTCCCATATTTATGTTGACTCACACGATATCAGATTTTTGCAGCTTTAAATAAAAAGCAAAACTAGAAGCTCCTGCACTTTTTCTAATTTTAATCCTTATACTTATAATAGTAGTAACGTCATTTCAAAGCTAACAAAATTTTCAAACTGATTCAAAATTTGTTTATTAAAATAGTCTCAACGACATTTGTAACTATAGAGGATCAAGTTGAATTCTAACTTTTCAGTTAAATTCAACAACACTTTATTTATTTAGGATAACACTTTACATATAATTACATCTAAAACAACCTTGATGACCTGAACAACCACATCTGATCAGATCTCCTTCCCCGATCATCCCCTCTTCAAATTTAATCTCCATCTTAGCAATTAATCCAATCATCTCTTTTCGATATACAGGATCTCACACCAATTCACGAAAGAAGACCTCATAGAAGTACCGGACATACTCAAGTTCCCTACCCCTTACATTCAGTCCTTCGAGCTGACAATCCCTCACTGGTAACTCAGCATCGTAACCAAACAATCCAAAAATCCTCTCCCGCATTTCAGCGATCTTTATGGCCAATCGTCCTTCAGCAGCATGACGAATTCTCCGAAATCAGGTCCACACCATCACAATCCCATCTCCATATTCAAAAAAATTAAATTCTACCCTTATTTATACGTTTATACAGTACTTTCCCCTCAAAACAAAATTTTTCCCTTTTATCTTGTAACAGAAACCCAAAAAATCTTGAGGTAGACTATTTGAACTTATCCCTTCCCTCGAACTCATACATTACATTATTTTTCAAGTCGAGCTTATTTTTTTAAGATTTATCCCTCTATCGACCTCTATTAGTTCGAATTTTTGAATTACAGATTTCTTACATTATTATCTCCAACATTTCCAACACGCAGACATATCATACTTACATTACCACATAAATTTTTGCACATATATATCTTAGTTCGAATAATAATAATAAATTACTAATTAGTCCTTTTTAGAAATGAAATGAGATCTAGAACACTTAAATAAATAGAGTAAAATGGGCATCATGATGAAAATACGTTTCTGGTCAAACATACTTTTTGTTCCGTTCGAATAAACCTAGCATAGCCATCTTTCTTCGAAGAGATTTTTGTTCTGCTCGAATATAATTGCTCATGTTTCAATAAAATTTTGTTTTATTAAAAAAAATTTGGTAGAACCCTCTTTCCGAATAGACTTTTGCTATATCTGAACAGAGCACGAGATTTTTCAGCTTTCTATTTAGAACTTCTTTTCTATTTTGAACTTCAACTCTTCCAAAAATGACTTTTAGGGCTTAAGATATTTTGAGTGAAGAGAAAATTCACCGAGAGATTCAACGAGAATTAACTCACAAGTTGAATTGATCTAGAATTACTTAAACCTAATTTTAACTTTACAATTTTAGAGCTTGAGCGATTCAAGCTTGAAAGGCTTTGATGAATAATCTGAAGAGAGACATTCCAAGAATGAAGGGGGTTACGAGAATGAAGGATTGATTGCGAGAATGGTGATTAAAGATAGGTAATAATGGGATGTGATTTTTGAGTCTGCAAGTAATTTAGATTCTTGTAATTAATTTTTCATAGTGGATATTAGCTGCCAAGGATTCGACAACGAATTATAGATTTAATTCCTCAAAAATATCTTTAACAGGGTTAAAATTTCATGTTCATGTGTGTTGATTATCGTTGCATATTGATCACTTTTTATTCTCACTAGATTATAGAATCAATTTGGATTAAATTACTACTTCATTATTAGAAAATTAATTTAAAGAATTTTGGACCTAATTAGTTGACTTAATTAGTCATAATCAATCGATCTCAAGGACTCATAAATTTCAATCTCTACTACCATTAAGCATGTGACATACAACTACACAAATAATTGGATCTCTAAAGAGTTTAAAAGATCCCCTTTTCTTCAAAAATTCCATGGTTAGTATGTTGGGAATCAAGGTTGCTAATCTCAATCCTACGGTAAGAATGATACGTGGAATTTGCCACTAAAGAAAATCAAAGCAAAATGAAAAACTAAATCATACAAGATTTACAGTGATGAGGGAAGTGGAAAACACTTTCGGATAAAAGACCAATCCTCGCGAGCAATCAACTAATCAATTAAATAGGTTACAATATCTTAAGCTTCCTCAAAGGTTTAATGGAATCTCTCAAACCCTAGTGTTCCCTCTAGGATTAAGCTCACATTATTATATTAAAGTACCCCTTATATATTTGAGAAGATTTTACAAAAGTTAGGGGTTAAAAGAATGAATCTGGAGGCAAGCAAACTGTTAGGTTTAGTGGCTCAAAAGATTAGAAGAAAAAAAAAGTTCTTTTTTGGTTCATATTCGAACAATTGAGTTAGACTTGACTCTATTCAAATAAGAAATATTACTGTTCAAACAAAGATGATTAGTATCTGTTTTTGCCCGTGGGAAATATCTCAAGATATGCAATTCAATGGAGTCTTGAACTATATGTATATTATGATTTAAAAGAAACCTGGGGTCTAGTGAGAAATAACCCTAACCTAGTAGAGATGTAGCCTAAATGGCTGAGCTTTGTAAAGAGAGGGCCCTGTAATGGCGTATATTTTGGAAGGTAAACTTTGCCAATACTTCCGTAAGGAAATTATAATTATAAACTTGAGCACGCTAGATTTTACGTAGAAACTCAGTAAAACTTGGGAAAAACCATTACCTCGAGGAGGATTTAGGTTTACAAATCCAATAGGTGCTAGTTATTACAATTGAAAAAATCTAAGGATGTAAAAATGTGGAAAAATATTAGAGTTGCGGATCTGATTAACATATGCTCTGCCTGTAATTATAATGGATACAGGCAGTTACAAAAATAAATGGTTTTCTATTTTGGTAGGCAGTGGGCAAACTTTGCAGATCATCTTGTAACGGCTCTATTTGATCATGCGTAATGGCTACAGTAGTAGGTCAAGATCTGTAGGAGTGGACTTGGCATCATCTCGAATGAAAGAATATCTTTGACTGAGTTCATTAGCTTCTCCTTGTCAAATCTGGGGAATACGCTATTACAATCGCCCCATTCTCGATACAATTATCTATTGTTTTGTTGGGAAGAAATTTTAAATTTTGTATCACGAACTCAGCTGTGTGACTTAAATTCATATGTATGAACTATGTACGGCCCTTGGGAGTTTTGATTCATTGGGTTGAATGTATAAATACTCTTTGTTTGTATTAGAGGAGGCCATTTGCACCCTTTGGTAAGATGGTAAAGACAAGGGCTCAGCTCTATGAAGAGGCATTTTTGCAACCGTGTCGAATTCAAGTATTGGGAGATGATGAGATGGTATTTTGGCAAAATGTGTATTAATGATTAGACGTTGGTACCGATGGAGCCAAACTATGAGGGGATGAGCGAGGTGTAGGTGAAGGTGGCTAAAGAGGACTATTTGTACCATCATCAGTTACAATCTGTAACTGCGAGTCCTCCAGATCGTGTTTGTAGTCTAAGAAACCGTGCCAAGGTGTTGGAAAGGGAGGAAGATGTTCTTGCTGCCTGGGACGACTGTAAAAGCTATCTTGTTGGCTGTTGTGGTTGTAAAAATTGAATAATCTTGTACTCTAGTATCTTTTCAAATAATTTACTTTATCCATTTTGTCAGATTTTGTTGTCGAAATACTATTTTTGTTACACTTCCTTTTTCTTTTCGAACATTATAGTTCTCAAATTACTTATTTGTTGTAGGAAAAAAATTTACAGGATGAGCTGTCCCCAAATTTTGATAGGGTAAAATCCCTTAATTTGTGGCATAAGTATAGCTATAGAATATATGCTTGGTAGGTATCTTTACAGATGAAGTTTGGGAAGCTGATGACCGTCGTGATCTCTTAAGGTTTATGGCAGAAGACAAAATTAGGTTGGAGGACAGCTTCCTATGTAGGCAAGTGAATCATGTTCTTTGTTTTAAATGTAACTACCGAGGACCAATCGATGTAATGTTTCTTGATAAATAATAAAAACAAGTTATCTTTGAAGTTAGAATTTGATATCTGGTCAATTTTGGTAGTTGTATTGGTCAAATATTTTAATTAGAATTTGAATTATAGTTACAACTGTTCCTAGAAAATAGGAGGGGAGTAAAAAAGGAAAGTTGTGTTGTAGGTGCATGTAAAATAATGGCTAGGTATTCTCTTGTCGGTGATGTTTTAAGGTATATGGAATTGGAGATACAATCACTTGTTATCAACATAAGAGTTGCCTTGGTGATGATGGATATAATATACGAGATAGAGGGGTATATGGATGGTCTTGAGTAGCAATACATAGGCTTGTTGGTGTTCAGGAGTCAAAGGGTTAAAGACCTCGAGAAGAGACGTACGAGGTATTATGCTCGGCTACTCAAATGGTCGTGAAGGGGTGCGATGAACAGTCGCGTAGGGCCGATAAATAGCCTCGTGGTGAATGACTGTTCATGCTTCATTGATTCCAAAATATTTTCTTTGAGCTTCAATTCATTGCCTTCTTCTCTTGTATTTTTTTCAACCATTAATAACGAGGGGTATAGTGATATGATCAAGAGGGAAAAACTTGCTAAAGAGAGGGATTTGGAAACCCAGTGAATTTAGGGTAAGTTTTCTATTTTAAGAATTTGACTGGGATTCAATGCTTGTTTTTGTGTATCGTGATTCTGAGTAAACCCATTATAGTTATTAACTGTAGGAATGGTAAGTTTAAAGGAATTTGAGTAATAGTTAGGCTTTGTTGAAAAAATCAATAAAAACACTTTTAGGGTTTTTCTATAATTATATTATTGTGTGATGACATGGGGATGTCTTTAATGTCTGGAAGGTGTCATGAATGATAATGGAGTGTTGGGATAGAAGGGTGTGAAGTAATTGATTGTGATGTGGGGAGAGAGTGTGGTTTGGTCACCGTCGGTGTTACGGTGGGATTTGTTGCTCTCTCTGGTGATATTTGGTATCGTAGGATATGCACAAATGTGGTGCCAGATTTCCTGCTTATTTAGGCCAGATTTTGCGCCGGAGAGAATAAAAAATCAAATTTTTTGGATTCGAGTCCTTTTGGCAAGAAATCGTGTGACAGATGAAACGACTTCGAGAAATTTCATAGATCCTGTAAACTCGACCAAAATATGTTAGGGACAAAATAATTCTCGATGTTATGACTTTGAGTAAAATTTTAATGTGAAACTTGCATCGATAACTAATTTAATAATGTTGAACTAGATAGTAATAGAAAGAATGATGGATTGGAGAATAATACTTAATAACAGTATCGAGACAAACATATGAATATATATGATGTATAGGACATGATATTATACTAACTTAAAAAGGGGGATATGATTTTCAGGTTAAATAATGATTGAACCAGTCCAAAATGCTAACGGTCATGATACTGATAGAAAAGGGATCTTCGAGAATCTCGTTAATGTAGAACCATTATTAAACGATATTACAACTTGTACTCAAGAGTTGGGCGGTAGGTATAGAGTTAGGCAGAGTAGTTCGCATGTGGTTAGTGATAATCGATTCACATTGGAGGCAAGGGTGATCAAAGTTTTAGATGGGGAGAGAACTGACACCGATGTGGATCACGAGCCGCAGGAAAGTAATCGGGAAGGGAGTAATGGTGGGGAAGAAGATGTGGAAGAGGAAGACACGAAGTACTATGGGGAGGTTCCAAAGACTAGTAAAATATTAAATTTTATGAAGAAGTATGGTATCTTTAACAACATTAGATTGGATGGCATTCTTGTCCATCGAGAATAGATAAGGAAGGGGTTAAATTTGCCTCTTCGAGCTAACCAAAAGAACTTCCTAAATTTCTTTGACGTTGCTCCTAATCAGTTCAATTTGAAAATCTATGACCTCTTCAGGGTGGTGGGAGTGATAAACGGTAGATTAAAGGAGAGGGGGAGGAGCTGATCACTGTGGATGACATTTGTGTGTATTACACACTCAAACATAATCCCCAGAAGCTGGGGTATAGGTACTTAGCAAGGTTATTGAGTAGGCCTTTGTTTTATGAGATAGTGTCTACAGGGGGGCAATACTTTACCGACTGTCTTCTTGTGTCTGGGAATTAAGAATTTGACCAGAATGATTCAGGGGGGCCTTTGAAAAGAAAATGCTTTAATCTAGGTATGTTAATAGGTAACATATTTGTAAAAGATTTGACTTGTTTGTTTATTTGAAATTTGTGTG
This sequence comes from Kingdonia uniflora, assembly GCA_014058105.1. Lineage (NCBI taxonomy): Eukaryota > Viridiplantae > Streptophyta > Magnoliopsida > Ranunculales > Circaeasteraceae > Kingdonia > Kingdonia uniflora. Next base: position 2,124,085 of record JACGCM010002435.1, on the reverse strand, counting down.
TATCTGTCTTTTGTTTAGTCTTCGTGCAGCTCTGAAGGAGGTTGATAGAAAGTCCAAGGTCCAGGAAAAGTTATACAATATCAAGACCAATTACTACGGTTGAATCGACTCTTTTGTTACCGATTAAGGGAAGATCAAAGGTTTGTTCCCAGAGGCTGGAATAAAAAGAACTCGAACCAAAGGAGCTGATATCCCCTTTATCAATAGAAAAATGTCTGCCAAAAATAAGAGGGCTACTGATTTGAGTCTGCCCCACGAGAACCCTATTTTGGGTGGGTAGACAACTGACTCTGCAGCAGAGAAGGAGGCCCTGTTGAGTGGGTCCTTTGTCAAGAATAAGAGAAAAAGGGTTGTCAACCCTCCTATTGATTATGACTCCATTGGCAAAGAGGTCATCTCGACGATCTCCTATCAAAGGGGGAGAGATAGATGATGCTGTTGGTAGGCAAGGTCTATCACCCAAGTCGGTCAAGGCAAAAACAGCCTTATTGATGAATAAGGACTCCCAAGAGCCGACCAAGGCGAAGGTTAGTAGGGGTTGAGTAGGCCTCATGAGGAAACACAGTAGACTATCGAGGCATTTGCTACTGAGAAGGGCTCTTTGGAGGAGAAATTTTCCCACTGCCATGTTAGGGCTGAGAGCCTTTTGACCTTCTTCATTAAGGGTTACCACACGATGAATCAGGTTAGAAACTTCCATGCTCTTCCTCCTTTAATAACTTCGGTGCCTTCATCGAGGTCTCACTGTCGAATTTTGATACATATTAAGAAGCAGCTTCTCGATGCTAACCCTCAGATGCTTGATGGGCAGGATCTTCCCAATGAGCTCTTTGTCTTGAAGAACATTGAGAAAGAGCTCACGACTGAGAAAGAGGAGCTAGAGGAAAAGCTTGAGAAGATGAAGTGGGGGGTGGCCAAGTGGATGGAGGTGGCCATTGCAGATACTAAAAAGATGTGTCTTGGAGAAAAGAATAAAGAGATTGCCCAGCTCAAGGCCGATCTGGCGTAGGAGATGGAAGAGGCCCTGGCTTTGCAAAAGGCAATTTTGATAATGATGTCCGTGAGGAGGTTTTGGCCGAGCGGAGGTCAATGACGAAGGAGCACGCCAAGGTGGTCAATAAACTAAGAGCAGAAGTTGAGCGAGTCAATATTGACGACCTCAAGCGTATGAAGGCCACTTTGGAGAAGAATTCCATGAGATGGAGGAGAGAAAAGACTTTTATAAGGGATTGGTTCCTGCTGCTGGGGCCATTATCTCTAACTCAGATCCAAAAGATGATGTGCCCGAAGTACCAGCGCCTGTGCTGCCCAAAGGTACTATTCCTAAAGAAGTGCTAGATAACCTTACTACTCGTCTTTCAGTAAAGGATGTTAGTATAACTCATCTCCTCGAGGACAAAAATAGTAGGAGTTAATTGGGTTTTGTTGAATGGAGTTTTTGTACAAGTGGTCGATGGGACCGAGACAATTTTTTTTAGATATCTGATAATTTTCTTTTTGTTTATGTTTGATGTAGCCTTATCGAGTGATGTATTTGTGAAGTATAGTTGTTGAACAACAAAATAGTCGATAGTAATACATAATATTTCTTAGAAAAATATGTTAAGTGTTTGATGCGATATGAGTAATAGTAGGACATACTATCTTATAAATGTGTGTTAGATCTTTGTTTTTTGTACAATTTGATCTATAAAGATAGACAGATAGCCATGTGATAGCTTTGTCATTGGAGAAATGTGGCCGGATGCTTTTTCTAGATGGGATATCTGGCTTGATGGAAAAGACAAGCTGGTTATCCAATTGTCGAAGTAGTAATGATTGGCAAACAATGTTCTTTAATTGGATGCTAGTTTGTCGAAGAAATGAACTTAGTGTTGGTAAATACTTGACAAGTAGTTACCGATATGAAGAAATGTAAATTAATGATGTAATGATAGTAAAGATGTCTTTATTTGAAGTTATTGAAAGAGAGTATAGTTGTTATCTGTAGAACAAATTTAGATGGGTTATGTTCCATGGATACTCAAGTTGTACTTCATTTTCAGTCATTAACCAATATGTTCCACTATCATTCTTGTGACTGATAATGTAAGGCCCATCCCAATTTTTAGATAATTTGTAAAAAAATTGGGTCAAGTACTACCTTGGATTCGCCGAAGGACGAGGTCACCGATGTCGAATGTATACTTCCTGACCTTCTTATTGCATGCTTTTTTCTGAGAATGTCATGGCATCGCCCCAAGTTTGTAATGGCGTGGTCTCGTGTTTCTTCGATCCAATTGAGGTTGCAGAGAAGTCCAAATTTGTTTTCTTCTTTTGTGACTTTTTGTCTGGTACCTGGGAGATCAATATCTGAGGGGATCACTGCTTTGGTACCAAAGGTCATCATGAATAGTTTATATCTAATTGACATTTAAGAAGTTTTTTAATAAATGCCCATAATACACTAAGTAGTTCATTGACCAATCTACCCTTCCTTTCCTCAAGGTGCTTGCATAATCCTGATTTGATAGTTTTGTTGATAGCTGCAGCTTGACCATTTCCCTGAAGATAGTATGGCGTCGAAGTAGATAATTAAATCATGTATTTGTGGAGGAAATTAAAGACTTTGCTGCTAATGAATTGCTTACCATTATCAGATCGTATCATTTATGAATAGCCAAATCTGGTTATGATGTGTTCCCAAAGAAACTTGATTACTTCATTCTCGTCGGTGTAACATAGTAGTACTGCATTGACCTACTCTATGAAGTAATTTGTTGCCACAAGAACAAATTTTCTATTACCCTATGCTGGGTGGAATGGACCAATGATGCCAAATGCCCATATTTTGAATGGCCGGAGAACATTACTAACGTGTAAGTCGAGGGCTGGCCTTTTGATGTCTTTAGCATAGATTTGGCACTTGTAGCATTTTTGAAGAAATTCTTTGTAGTCTTGTCTCATTTTTGGCCATTATAATCCTTGTGAAAACTTTATTTGTGCTAGTGATCTTCTTGAGACTTGAGCTACGTAGATTCCTTTCGTGAAGTTCTTTAATTTTAACTTATGCTTGCTTCTACAAGATGCATTCGATAATCGGTCATCCCTCGGTGATTCGATATACGACCCCATCTTGGACTTTGAGCCATGGACATTTGGCTAAGAGTAATCGAGCTTCTTCTTTGTCATTCGAAAGGGTGTTAGAACTGAAGTATGTTAAAAATGGTCTTCTCTAATCTTCAGGATCTTCTTCTTCAATAACTTGTATCTGCATGGTGTAGCTTGTATCGAGACTAAAATGTTTGATTACCTTGATGTTCAAAGATCTTTTTCACTATCTTCGAGAATTGAAGCGATGTATGCTAGTGCGTCGGCGTGGCAGATTTTAGCTATGGATAGATAAGAGATCCTTATTGCTTTTAATTTCTCCATTTTTTCTTTGACCAGAGCTACTTAGTCAACCATTTTTCCTGATGCTTTAAATGTCTTATTGTAATGGTTAACTACTAGTATGGAATCTACCCAGACAGCTATTTCTTCTTCCCAAAGTGCTATGGCAAGATCCAGCCCATGCAGGATAGCTTCATACTCTATTTCATTATTAGTGGTATAAAACATGAGTTTAATAGCATTTTTAATTCTATGATAGATGGTATAACGAGAACGATATTGATCCCTGATCCTCGCGGTTTAGCAGATCTGTCTGTCAAAAGTCTTCATCCTGTGTTTTACGACCATGCATCTAGTTCTTCTATTGAATCACCGGCCAGTACTTCTTTGAGTTCCGCCCATTCAGGGTCGTTGACTAGAAAATTTACCAAAAAATTGGCTACTGCTTGTCCTTTTACTGATAGTTACAGTTCAAAGGAGTTATTATATTCGCCAAGGAATGCAGACCATTCCTAAGTCCTCCAGGATTTTTCTTTTTTAGGGAGCACGAGTTTGAGGGGAAACTTGGTGATGACCTTCATGGGGTAGGCTTTGAAATAAGGTCAATTTCTTTTATAACTGTACACCAAGGTGAGTAGCTACTTTTTATTTGTTGTAAACCTCTTTTCAGCAGGCATGACAGTTTTATTAATGAAGTAGATTAGTTTTTCCACCCCATTCTCTTCTTGAATAAGAACGGAACTGATGGAGTCATCTGTTATCAATAAGTACATCGTTAGTACTTCACCATCAACAGGAGTACTCATTATGGGAGGATACCCCAATTATCTTTTGAGATCCTGGAAAGCTAATTTACAGTATGCAGTCCAGATGATTTCTTTGGGTTGTTTCTTGGACACTGGTTGCAGGTTCCCACAAAGAATGAGGTAAAGAAGTTTGTTTCGATTAGAGGATTTGGAGATGAATCTGTGAAGAGCCGCAATTTTGCCAGCAAGCTTTTTTACATCTTTTTTGGTTCATGGTGATGGCATAGCTATGAGTACTTTGATTTGTGCCGGATCTATTTTTGTGGCCCTCTTACTAACCAGATGTCCCAAAAACTTCTCCGATGCAATACCAAATTAGCATTTTTCTGGGTTTAGTTTCATTCAGTAAGTACGAAGGATGTCAAAGATGGTTTATAGATTACTGCAATAATTCTCCCATTTTAAGCTTTTACAGATCATATCGTCGATATATACCTCCATGATTTTGCCTAAGTGATCTTTAAACATTTGAGTGATAAGTAACTGATAAGTGGCTCTCTTATTTTTTAATCCAAAATACAACTGTGTATCAGTAAAGACCTCATTCCGTAATAAATATTATCTTCTCTTGGTCTTCTTCGGTAAGAGGAACCTAATTATATTCGGAAGATGCATCCATCATCGAAAGAAGTTCGTGACCCACGACAAGTCGAGGAGATGAAGAATTAAAGGGAGGGGAAAGTTATATTTTGGTGTTAATTTGTTTGGCTCAGTGAAATCTACACAGAACCTGATATTTTCATTCTTCTTTGGGATAGCTACGATATTTGAGACCCATTTTGGATATTTGGCTTCTCGAATGAATCTGATACAAGGTAGTTTGTCTATCTCTTCATTGACTGCCTCACAAAGACAGGGGGCTAAAATGCGACGCTTCTACACAACGGCTTTACTGTCTAGAAGGAGGCTGAGCTTGTAGCATGTAATCGAGGGATCGATGCCTGGCATCTCTTGGAAAGACCTTGCAATGATGTCGATGTTTTTCTTCAAGAGTTGCATCATGGTTTATTTCACTTCACACGATTGTTTTGAGCCAATAAAGGTATTTCTTCCTGGTCTATCGAGCTCTATGGACTTAACCGCTTTAATATCATGTTGCTTAAACGTTTGAGGTGGCTCCTTCTATAATTGTTATACCTTTAGAAGTTTTGCTGCGTGAGAGTTTTTGGTGGTAATTTTATACATTCGTACTACATCTTGACTCCCTTTGATTTTATAAACACCATGATCTGTTGAAAATTGTAAGGCCAGATGATATGTCGATGGTACTACTTTAATAGAATGGTGCCAACTTCTTCCTAAGATCCCCAAATATTTTGACTAAGCATCGATGATAATGAAATTAACGAAGGTGGCTTCTGGTCCTGCTTGAACAGGCAGTGTGATTTCTCCCAAGGCTAATTCCTTGGAACCGTTAAATCCTGTGATAGTTGTTATCGAAGTTTTGACTAAATCCTTGAGGCCTAGAACACCAATTGTTTCTTTGAATAATATGTTAGTTGTATTTCCCGTATCTACAAGAAGTGTGTGTAAGTAGTCCTGTCCTACTTTGAGCATTATAGCCAATGGATCATCATAAGGGTATTTGACATGGCTAGTGTCACAGTCTTCAAAGGAAATATGATATGGACGTTTGGCTTTATTGAAGCTGAGTAGAAGTTTTGTAAATTTTTCTAATGACGTTATCTTGGAGCAGGATGTGATTATGTTGTCTATCTTTCTCTTCTTTCTCGTCTCAATTTTAATCATATAAAGATGGCGAGCTTGACCTTGTTCTTACTCTTGTTAGACCTCTTTTCTTTTCGCCTCTTCTTCGAGGAACTTCTGTACATCGACTACGTACTTGTGGAGTCTTCCTATGAGTAGAATTCGGTGAAAGATCTGTATCAGAGAGTAATAGTTGTCAGTCTTGTGGCTATGTACATTGTTTGGTACATCATAAATTAGTTGTACTTCTCGAAACAAGTCATCTCCCTTTATTGTTGGTAAAATGGTGAAGAGTGTGGTTGCGACAAGAGGGAGGAATGGGAAGGGTCTATTTGTTTTGCCAGCTCTCTTCCTGACATTGTCGGTGGTCTGTCCACACTGTTTAAGAGCAACATTACTCGCTGGCCTTGGGTATGGCGATGAGAATGCATCATTAGCATGAATGACTGAGGATCATTTCATTTTATCTTTCTTGGACAGCTCGAGTTCGATGTAGTTATTGACAACATCGATCATTTTTGTCACTATCTTGGGTGCGTAGGCTCTTCTCGAACTTTAGAATCAACGTGGAGTGCGGAGGTAAATGCTGAAGCGATAATTTTGGGATTTAAATTCCCAATTTTCCTTGCTTATTGTAGGAAACGTTTGTAAATGCTAGCTAAGGTTTCTTTCATACCTTGCTCGAAAAAGAATAATGAAGCGTTTATTATTTCGTGCTCCTTAGCATGCACATAGTATAATTTGAAAAGCTGCTGCAACTGGTTAAAGTTGGTGATCGAACCTTTAGGAATTGTATGAAACCATCTGAGAGGTTCTTCCTTAAGGCTCATGATAAACTTTCTGCATAATATGTAATTGAGTTTTAAGTATAATCCAACTGCTGCTTTGAAGTAATGGACGCGTGTGAGAGGATTAGCGAGTCCCGTAAATTGATGAAACCTTGACATGTGAAAATTGTCTAGATTCAGCATGACTTTGAGATACAGGGAAACAGAGTATGTTTCGATCCTATTGAGAGCAGATCTCCGGTTTGGATTGCCAAAATGTATATCTTGAATTCTATTGTTCATATCATCCAAGGTCATAAATTTCTAAAAATTATTTGTTGCGGCTAGAACTTGAGGATCAAAGTCGCATTGTCCTTCGGGTCCCAACCTATCTCTAACTAGTAGCCTCACAGAAAGTGGTGGGGTCTGGTGACGTGTGCGTCGACTTCCTTAGGTGGTCGATGCTGATGAAGTAAGATCAAAATGTCGAGAAGCTCTATCTGGGTTTCATAATCTTGATCTAGAAGTTCAAATTCATTCTTCCATTGGTAAGTTTTCTCTCTGTGTAGCTCTGGATGATCACTTCGGGCTTGGGGAGATGACGCTTGATAGACAGTGAATTGATCTTGATGTCTTCTTAAATTTTCCATTTCTTTCTTATGTGTTTGGCTCTGCTATTCCAGGGCTTTCCTCCTCATGTCTCTTTCGACTTGAAGAGAATGGTCGTAGATTCACTGATCTTCGAGCCGCTGGACCCTGTCAGATTCTATTTGTATTTGAAGTTTGACTGTTATATTGTATAAATCGATGGCTTCTGCAAATGTGGGTATGGGGTTGATCATATGGTTCCTCTTATGGAGGCACTTCTGAGGTTTATATTTTTCATAGAACTGTCAAGAATCACAGTTAATAAAGATAAAGTAAGGTTTTCCCATAGACGGCGCCAATTATAATGGCTTGTTTTCTGAAAGGTAAATTTTGCCAATACTTATATAAGAAAATTGTAATTATGAAATTAGACACGCTAGATTTTACGTGGAAACCCAGTAAAGCTTGAGAAAAATCACAACCTCGAGGAAGATTTTGGTTTAGAAATCCAATAGGTGCTAGTTATTACAATTGATGGAAAGTAAGGACGCGAGAATTTAGAAAAATATTTATGTTGCGGATCAGATTAACATAAAATTTGCTTATATTTATAATGGATACAGGCAGTTACAAAAATAAATGGTTTCCTATTTTGGTGGGCAGTGGACGAACTTCGAGTATCTTCTTGTAATGGCTCTATTTGACTAAGTGTAACGACTACTATAGTAGGTCGAGATCTGTAGGCGCAAACTTGGCATCTTCTCAAATGATAAAATATTTTTGACTAAGTTCTCTTATCTTCTCCATTTCGAATCTGGGGAATACGCTAATACAGGCCCTATAATAAAAATAGGCTTTTATGTCACTTAAATAACATCATTTATATGGAAAATTACATAATAAGTGTAATATTTTGTTTTCTTCCCGTGAGTTGACTTATTTGGGTAAGCTACAATGTTATTCCCCCAAATAATGACTTCATTTCGTCTTATATCCCTTTAACGTTACTTTTACAAGTAACGTGAAAATATATGTGATAGCATTTATGTCATTTTTGCATCAATTGACGTTGATTTATTTTACATAACTCGCGTTCTTACATTGGAGAATATAAACCAAAGTTTTTTAAGTCCTTCGAAGAAAAAAAATCTTCTATTCTCCCACCCCATCTCTAAGAACCCTAATTTGCTCCAGCAATCTTCATCCGATAGAAGTGATATCTTTTCTCCCAAATTTTTTGTTACAATTCTCTCTCTAAAACTCTTTACCTCTATCTCTTTGGTTAATAAAATAAAGCCGACAAACATAGAAGATGACATCGATGAGCACATCAATGCCCACAAGCGGATCGATTTCTCCGCTCATGAAGACTCAGTCGAAGAAAATGATGAAACTTTGCTCTTCTGCATACCTGGTAATCCCCCATTGCTCAATCTCAACTCCCTTTAATCCCCATCTCCCACAATCTTTAAGTTTTGAAAAATTGAGGTCTCCTGAAACTCTCCCATTGGGGAATCGTAATTGTAAGTAATGAAGTTAACCCTGACTTTTTTCCTTCTGCCAATTGGATCAAATTATGCTCAATAATTCATCCTGAATTTTTGATTTTTTGTTGTTGCTTAGAGGCAAACCAGTTCTCTTTATTCTTATAACTCTCTATTTCTCTCTTATCTCAACCTTCTATTCCTCTAGCTCAAAAGATAATATTTTGAGACAACCCCACTTCCCATTAGGCACAATTAGTAAATCACAACATCGGCTTTTGGTGATTAAGTCCATTTTTTGGCAACTGTGTTTTTGTTACAATTTTAGGCGATTTGGTACTATTGAACTGTGGTGACGATATTATCAGAGATGTGTTGGAATATGGCAAGGAGGTTTGTCATGGAGGGTGGGAATTATCGGAATGTTGGAGTTTGATTTTTGTCAGTAAAGTTTGTTAATTTTTTTCATTATGTATTTGATTGTTGCTTTTGGGATAAGGTAAAAGCTTTCCCTTATTTTCATTAAATATGGGTAGTCTAGGATTAAGATTTGTTCCTAGTGTGAATTGTTTGAGGGTTTTGTCAATGTTGTTGCCATATCTTAGTAGGTTCTTAGTGTTATAATCTTGTTCTCATGAATTGGGGGTCAAATAGGCATTTGAGATGGAAATGAGTGTGACTCGTTTCGCTATTTTTCATGACGTTTGTGTTATTTGTTATTGTGGTTATTACTTGATCCTAGATTGAAAAATATAGTAATGGGGTGGCCTTTAGTTAAAGTTGTAGTTTTTGAGGTGTTTTTCAGTCAAAGTTATGGTGATGAGAAGTTAACAAGCTCAAAAGATTTCCAAAAGGAGTTTTTTGTAACCTTGGAGTGTACTCTTGTTTTGGAGCTCATTTACATCCCTGAGCTTTTACTTTTGGGGCTTCTATTATGTGCTCTTTTAGTGTGGTTTTCAGTTAGAGAATTGGATCGTGTTATTTTAATATCATGAATTTGCTATTGAATCTCATGATTTATTCTCGTTAATTGTTATGAAGCTTGTTTACCATGTTCTTAGTGACAGGAAATCTCAGAAGATTGTATTTTTTCTTCTTATTAACACTGCTTACATGGTTGTGGAGTTTGTTGCTTGGTTCATGTACTTTTTCACTTTTCTATTGTACAAATATCTTACCATTTTTTTGCCTTTTTGCCATCCTATTGGTCCATTTGTATAGTGATTTTGGCTTGTTTACTGACTTTCTCCTTCAACATTGCTTACAATTTCTTATTCATGTCTTTTAGCAATGTGGGGTTTGGCGGTTTGCCTTTATAATGGTGGTAGGTGAAATGCTCTCTTGGCGAATTTTAGTACCATTTTGACATGGACAGCGTATTGGTTTTAGTTACCTTGTTTCACAAAAATATAATGGAGAGAATGCTCACTATAAGGTTCTACAAAACTTAAAGATTCTTGAGTTTGCCATAAAACTCGTTACCCAAACGTGGATTATTTAATTGGACACTAACTCCCATACTCCATCATATTGTATTGTTTCTGAATTTGTTGTTGGCATTTCTACTCTAAGGTGAGTTATTTTCATTGTTACTTTCTAATATCTTTTCATGTTAATCAAACACTACAACTAAGATGGATACGAGAGAGACCATTCACCAATGTATACTTGAATACTGAGTAATATTAAATTATGGGGTTGAACAACAGATCTATTTATCAACGGGTTACTAATAGTTTTTTTGCAGGTACAGTCTTTTTTATTCTTCTAATAGAGCCTTATGACTATTTCATTGCCTGTCCCAAGTCTGGATAAAGGAGAAGGGAAAACGATAAAACTTCATAGTATTAGATACTTGGAAGAGAATGATTATTGCAATATCGAATAGTTTACAGTTTCAGGTTAGTCATTTTTTGTTTTTTTACGTTGAAATGCTTCATTATTTCACTTTTATATGTATTGGTTTATGATTTTTTTTTTGTTTTTGTAGGCAAGATTCCACCATTAAAGCTTTCCTTAAAAAGGTAAACAAAATAGTAGTACTGACTGCATTTCTCTTTTACTTTTCGAGTAACTAAGAACATCAGTTTCTCTAAAAATTTAGGTATTATTGGTCGACAACATGGGGAAGTTTGTTTTCAGTCAAGTGCTTCTATCCAGGAGGTTTGTGCCTCCTATGACTTTCTGGCATTAAAGTACTTTGAAGCATGTTTGTTATGTTCCACATTTTTTATTCATATGAGTTGAACAATGAGTATACTAAGATGGTTGGCATGGGTGAGAGTCCCTTCACAAGTCTTATATATTAAGATGGCTTCGCTATAGAGTAACGAGTCTTCTATACTATGCCTATTATAGTTTTATTCCCTTCTATTATTTGTTTCAACTTTAACTTACAAAATACCATTCTATTTTTTGTGGTGTTCAGTTGTTCTATGGTCAACATGAATCACTTTAGATGCATCAATAATTATACTTCGTTATGTGAAATGCAATGTCTTTGGCCTTCTTTCTTTCAAAGTTGAAGTTGCTCAAGATGATTTGATCAATGTTTGAAGTCTCCTTGCAGTAAATCCTTCTACTATCCTTCTTATTAATGTAGTTAATGCCAAAGTCTCTCTAAATGAAGTACATAGGCCTGAAGATAAATGATAAGCCATATCGGTACTAGAATGAAGGTGGAAAGGAGAGTAAGATACGTGCGCATTAGATAAGCCAGAGCTAGGAAAAAGTTCTCTGTAAATGGTGTAAGATAGAAGAAGGGAAATAGGAGCCACTTGGGTTAAGGAGCAGAGTAGACCAACAATTCAAATAGATAGTAATGGATGATGTCATCTTCAATTTGTGACTTCCTTCTCTCATCTGATCTAGCATTTTTTTTGTTTTTTTTTATTGAACAAATATATTTTTTTTTTATTGAGCAAAGAAATAATACATGTGGAGGACATAAAGCCTAGCCACTAGTTTGCTGCCTAATTATGGTTATTCCTAGTTTATCCATGAAGTATGTTGTACGGATCTGCCTAGGAAGAGTAGATGCATTCCAGAAAAGTTATGAATGCTTTGAGCTGCCTAGTTTAAAAAGACTGTCAGCTGTACCATTGCCTTCCCTATAAGTATGTATAATGATAATTTGTAGCTCCCTTCCTAACTGAGTAAGAAGCTTCCAAGTCACACTGTACTTTGTAGGACAAATATGTTTGCATCTGTACCAGTTTACCAGAAGTAGAGCATCTACTTCAACAATAAGTGGAGGCCAGCCATGTCGATTGCAATGCATTAAACCATGAACGAACATTTCTGCAGCTGTATTAGTGCCATAACCAAGTGTAATGTTGTACCCAAGATAAAGTTCACCCAGATTATTTCTAATAACTTCTCCTGCTCCACTCATTCGGGAAGGAAGTGTTGAACCATCACTGTTTAGTTTGAAATGACCGAGAGGTAGGAATGTCCATCGTACAAGCACATATCTTTTGGTACACACTGATTGCTTAACCAGTTGCAAGACTTGTAGTGAGATGAGTTTGATAAAGTTGTTGTTTTGCGTGATTGTGAGTTTGAGCATGTTCTCTTGTAAAGCTTTGCTGATATTTCTGATGATAACTAAGGGAGAGAGAAGCTTTTCCTCAAACCTATAAGTACATCGTGCTTTCCATAAATCCAAGATTATATGGGCAGGTAATACCCCTATTACGATGCCCATTTGAGTACTCGAACTAGCTGCCTGAAACCATAGACCCTGTCGAGTCCACTAGCTATCATTCACTCCATGTCATGCACCGAAAGCGTTGGCAAAGAAAGCCCAAATCGTAACAGCAACAGTTCACTGAATAAGTAAATGGTTTAAAGTTCCAATTTCTCCAACCTAGCAGCAGTAATACCGAGAAACAAGAGCGATTCGTCGTTGTATGAGCGCGTCTACAGGCACAATTTCTTTCCATGATTTCCAACTGAAGACTTGTACTTTTGCCAGTATAGAGTTGTGCCATATCCATTTTATACGTCATTGTATAACCTCTGTGTTGCGATTTAATGGTGAAGTTTCCTTTGTCCGACGGAGCCTAAAGTGGGTTATCTTCATCGTCATTCAGGAATAACTTGGGGGATAATGTATACTTCCAATGTGGTAGAATCTCATGCGCAAGAAGTTTCCATTTCTAGGTGTAGTAACCTACTTGCAGCCTTCTAGCACTGGTCGAATACTCGAAGTCTACATCGAAGCCTACCTGATGACTCAAAGCCTAGTATGTCAATAATAAATCACACGAAACCTTCCGAGACTATTCAAACACTCAAAGGAAACATCAAACCAGAAATACTTCGACCATATGCCCATGGTCGAAGGGGAACATGTAAGACAGCCAGCACACCAGAGAAAACAGTAGAGCACGCCGCATGACAACTGTGGCGCCAGATCTAACAATTGTAGTGTCAGAGCCAACTGCTACAGTGTCAGACTCAAAGAATTGCAGTGTCAGAATCGACTCCGGGTACAAGTTAGTTGTCCCCGGAGGATACAGATGTAACTGGACCTCCCATGGTGACTCAACCCATCCTATGTTCTATAAATAGAGGGGAGGAGAAACGGTGAAGGGGTTAGAAAATCTCCCCAAGGGACCTTGCAAGATTACCTTCGAAAAACCTATAAACCACACTGTACTCCATACATCGACTACTCGATATTTATATCATCACTCTTAAAAATCCACATCAGAGGTCGTGGAGTAACCCATTCAAGGCCTCCACGCAAGTGTATTGTTAGTAAGTTAGTTCTTATTATTATTAATTATGCGCTTGAATCCCTTGGTAGAGGATAAACTTTATAATGTAAGAGTCAACTTCCCCTCCCGCGAAGTTAGGCCCCTACAGTTGGCATCGTCCGTGCTATCCCACCCTACCAGTCTCCCCCTGCCTTTTCCCCTTTTCTAATCCTACCAACCACCTTCAATGGCACCCACCCTCTGCTCAACTTCCACCAATGTTGGCAACTCTACCGACAGAGTGGCCGCCAAGCTCGCCCTCCTTACCCAACAATTCGCTAAAGCTGAGGAGCGTCATCGCAGCCAATTACATCAGATGCGCGAAGAGCGCAGACAAGAGGCCAAAGTCAAACGGCAATGCCGCTTGGACGACGTAGACAAGCAATATTGTGCACTCGACGATCTGCGTAATACAGTTTACGAGTTGCAATGGCGCCAGCCTCAAGACTCCCCTCGACCATCTCGAGTACCTGCCCTGTCGAGCATTTCTGCCCGCGCCCAGCTAGGCGCCCCAATCACATCTCGACGTACCCCCGGTCCATCTTGCAACCGAGGGTGCTCCCCCCACCATTCTACCTACTAACTTAATCCACCTTGGCATACACCCTACGGAGGATTCCTTCGATTCTACCCTCTGTACTACCAGACAACCTCGACACCGCCCTGCCCAAGAATAACTCGGGGAGCGCAGCGCCGAACACACGCCGAACATTCGGCCTTTTCCCCTTCGACCTTAGAGATTCCCTCCTCATCCTGCTTATCTAATGGAGTAGAACCTCGACCCGAAAATCCATATTGTCATCCGCATCAGTGCGACCTCCACACCGAACTCTTGGAGTCGGTTAAATAACCCCCTCAGACCCAAACTCCACGCTGTCGAGGTGCCTACAAATTTTTATGTCCCCAAAATCAGCAAATACCGTAACACCGACCCTCAATCTCATATCCTTGAGTTCCAAAATACCTTAAGCTTATACTCTACAGCCGACCACCTGTCGTGTTGGCTATTTCCCACCAACTTACAGACAGCCCTCTTCGATGCTATCATAGCCTCCCCAATGGCTTGATCTAAAGCTTCGAGCAATTATCTAACCTTTTCATTGCCCAATTCGCCTTCAACAAAGACTGCAAAGTCCGGGTCGATACCCTTTTCAATTTTAGAAAATCCCCCAATTAAACCCTTGAGGCTTTCACCAAGCAGTTTCTTGACGAATCGTACAAGATCAAAAACCTCCACTGCGTGAACGCCGTACTCGCCTTTTCTAACGCGCTTCCAGATAATAGCCGCGTCAAGGAGTACATCATAGTCCATAAACCTCGAACCCTCAAGGAGATATTATCCAAGGTATATGGATACATCAGCCTCGAGCGCCTCCACGAGTCTAACCGCCAGGTGCAACCTTCCACAACTAATCTGAATAAACCTCGACAGGCACAACCTTCTACACCTCTGATTGCTCCCGTCTCACGGGAGACTGAGAGCTGCAAATGCTCCCATGCTGACGACACCTCTACCGAGGCCCGCAAAAAATGACCGAAGCCGGTCCTCTCCAAGCTTACTGCTCCCATTAGCAGCCTTCAACCACATAATCAGGAAGATCTAGTATGGAGTACCCCTTACCCCATCGAGGTCAAATAAGGCGAGTCTTACTGCCAGAACCATAAATGTAACTGCCATCACACCAATAAATGCTTCGCTTTGCAGCGCTCTCTCAAAATAAATCTTAAGGCGGGTTGTCTACATTAATATATCGCAGACCTCCCCGGTTACCTCGACGGGTCATACCACAAGCCTCAACCCGCTCCAACCCAGCCGAGGTATACATTTTCCAATTTCATTTAGGTCAACATTATCGATAGCGGCCATTCTAAAAGCAAGCGCAAGCGTGTCGAAGAATGCTGCAAACTCACCTACCAGGAGAAGCTACCCTCCCTTATGCCTGAATCGAGCCAATACCCTCAACCCGAGGGTATCACATTTATCGATTAAGAAACATTGCATATTCGTTTCCCCTATTCCGACCTTCTAGTTATTATGATTAAGGTCGAGCACCTCGTCCTCCATACAATGCTCATCGATACGGGAAGCACAGCTGATGTACTATTCCTTTAGGCTGTCCAAGCCATGAAGAAGACAGATCTCATCACCCCGGCTAATGTCAAACTCAAGGGCTTTAACGGCGCTACAGAAGTCTTTGTGGGTTGCATTAGTCTCCCTATCACCACAGAGCCAATCACACTCCAAACTAACTTTCTTGTCATCGACAAGAAATCCGAATACCTCGGCATCCTTGGCCGCAACTGGATCCATGTCATTCGAGCCATACCTTCGACTTACCACCAAACTTTTTATTTTACTACCCCTTGTGGTACGTGGAACTTGAAAGGCTCCTAACGCCTTGTACGTTCATGTGAGCATCCAGAGATCGACTAGACCAGAAAACTTGTCAAACAACCATAGCAATCAATGCCCCTTTCTACCCCCGTACCCTCAACGCCAGCTACCACACCCATCGAACCTACTGTTTATATCAAACTCAACGATCCTGGTCAAGAGACATTCATTGGTACTTTTTTGGATGAGGCCGAAAGCCTCAAACTCACCAACTTCCTACGAGCAAATAAAGATGTCCTCGCCTGGACTTTTCATGAGATGCCTGGTGTCAACCCCTCCTTAGCTTGTCGCCTCCTTAGCTTGGCCCCACGACTTCACAAGGCCGTCAACCTCGAAGTTGACAAGCTCCAAGTCATGGGGTTCATCAGGGAAGCCAAGTACGCTGATTAAATATCGAATATTGTCGTGGCCCCAAAGAAGAATGGTGAGATCCGATTCAGTATCGACTTCACGGACCTCAATAATACACACCCCAAAGGACACCTTCCCCCTCCCAATCATCTCGGTACTCCTGGATGCCACTGCTAAACATAAGCAACTCTCAATGATGGATGTGGCTCCGGGTTAGAATCAGGTACCCCTCGTCCTCGAAAATTAACTTAAAACTTCTTTTATCACTGAACATGGCATTTACTATTTTAACGTTATGCCCTTCGGCCTCAAAAATGTGGGTGCCACTTACCAGCAGCTTGTTACAACCATGTTCAAACCTTTACTTGGCAAGTCGGTCGAAGTTTACATCGGTGACATGTTATGCAAAAACCTTCAAAAACACACCCACATTCAAGACCTAACCGAAGTTTTGTCGATACTTCGAACATATAATATGAAACTTAACCCAGATAAATGCCAGTTCGATATTTCGTCTGGTAAATTCTAAGGCCACCTCGTCAGTAAAATAGGTATCGAGATCAACCCCACTCATATCCGAGCCCTCACCGATATGCCTTCTCCCCGAATAAAAAAAATGTTGAAAAGGTAGTTGGCAATATTATAGCCCTCAACCGTTTTATTTTGAAATCCTCAGACCGATGGGCTTGGCTTTTTTCCGTCTTACGCGACCAAGGTGCCCATAAGGACAAAAAGAAAAACAACCCTGATATCAATTGGACACCCGAATGTAAACAGGCCTTCCTCCAACTTAAAACATACCTTGGTCTACCACCCATCATCAGTATACCCATCAAAGGCAAAACGCTTTCCTTATACCTCTCTTTCACCGACGCTTCTATCAGTTCAGTTCTCATTCGACTCGAATCCATCATCGAGAAACTTGAATACTTTATCAATAAAAATTTGATACCTGCAGACACACGATATACAAAACTTGAGCGTTTGCTCATCACCCTCGTCTACACATCTCGAAAACTCAAACCATATTTTCAAGCACATCCTATCCATGTTATCACAAGTTACCCCCTTCGAGAAGTATTTAGTAAGAAAAAAAATCTAGACGGGTACAGTAGTGGTCAGCTTATCCTGGCAAACACGACATCACATTAGAGAAGCAGATATCCCACAAAGGCCAAGCAGTCGCTGATTTCCTTGCTGACTTCCCGGTCAAAGATATCGACTAGGAGAAACACGAAGATGATCTACCCGAAAACCAACCCGAACAAAACGACCCATGGAACCCTAATACAGGTTGGGGCCCCTTCACAGATGGATCTGTTGGACCTAATGGTTTTGGGATCAGAGTTGTGTTGTTTACCCCCACCAATGATCTAATCGAAAAAGCCGCTAAGTTAAATTTTAAATGTTCTAACAACGAGGCTGTGTATGAAGCCTTAATCCATGTCCTCGACCTCGCACTCGAACTTGGTGTCCCAGAGCTTACAATATTTACCGACTCCTAACTTATGCAAAGACAATACACTAGTAAAAACCAGGCCAACGGTCGCATAGCTGAGTATGTTGTTCTCATCCGCCAACGCATGTAACATTTTCCTAAAAAATCTTCTATTACTCATTACCCTCGAGGTGAAAATAGACATGCCCATGCCCTTGCCTACATTGCCACCATGTTAGGCCAGTCCAAATATCGCATACTCCATATCAAAGTACTGGAACGCCCAAGTATCGACCAGATGGAAGTCAATACCATCAATACTTGGGGCGAGAGTCTCGATCCAGACGACTAGCGAACACCATTTCTTGCTTACTTCAGCAGTTCTACCCTGCCAGAGGAGCCCAAAGCCAAACGTTCGTTACTAGAAAATTGTTGCAGATACACCATCCTCAAGGGCGAGTTACGTCGCAAATCCCCAAACGCCGTCCACCTTCGGTGCATTTCTCAAGACGAAGCCACTAAAATTCTTGCTGAAGTTCACGAAGGCACCTACGGTGCTCACACTGCTGGTCGATCTATGGCCCTTTGAGCCATATCCCATGGATTGTTCTGGCCAATATGAAGAAACAAGCAAAAGAGTACGCCAAACACTGTGACAAATGCCAACGCCACGCCTACGACATCCATAGCCCTTCGCAAGAACTCCATTATGGTAAAGTCTCTTGGCCATTCAAATGATGGGCCATCGACCTTGTGGGTCCTATTCCCAAAGCCTCGGGTAGCAAAGAAAATATTCTCGTGGCAATAGATTACTTTACTAAATGGGTCAAAAATGTGTCTCTATATCGAACCAGAGAGGAAGAAGTTATCAAGTTGTTATGGGAAAATATCATTACACTCTTCGGTTGTCCTCACATGATTCGATGCGACAATGGTCTAAAGTTCGTTGGGAACAAAGTCTACAATTTCCTCAAATATTATAGCATCATCTTCTCCCCCTTAACACCTTACTACCCTCAGGGAAATGGTTAAGTCGAAGCAATCAATAAGACTATAGTCGATGGTCTTAAGAAATGGGTCGATGAAAAGAAAGGACGATAGGTCCAGGAACTATAACATGTACTCTGAGCTTATCAAACTACACCATAAAAAGTGACGGGATGCACACTGTTTCTTCTAGCCTATGGTACCGAAGCGGTTCTACCTACTCAATTAGAAGTGTCAACACGCAATCCTAATCTCCCGGATGAAGATAATGAGTTTGAACTCGGATACAATATGCTATAGATCGACGAGACTAGAGACCGAGCCATCGTAAACTACATCCGTTACCATCTCTCTCTTCAGAAGTCATACAACAAAAGAGTTCGACCACGCAGCTTCAATATTGGAGATTTGGTACTTAAGCGAGTCACATCCTCTTCGAAGCCTCGTAATGCCGGCAAGTTAGCCAAATCCTGGGAAGGACCTTATGTCGTGTATGGCAAAACCGACAAAGGTTCCTATTATCTGATAACAGAAGCAGAAGAGCCTTTACCCAATTAGTGGAACACCGTGCAGTTAGTATCATACAACAGGCCACGGCCTCCATCTTGTTCAACTGATGTAAATACAGTATAATCAATGAACATATTTATCCTTTGAACTTCATATCCTATCTTCCAGTGAATTTCTTGGTCTAACCTAAGTATCATGTCAGCCCTTCGACCAGACTAATACTTGGCGGCGACCTCAAAGTTTTTAAAGCTTTCAAATTTGAGCAAACTCGAGGGGCATAAATGCTCAATAAACTTGACCCCCAGGAATTTATTGGGGGAGACCACGTTATGCTTTGCTTAGGCTTATGCCTTCGAAGTCCAGTTAATTTTTTAGTCTCACCTACGTACCATGTCAACCCTTCAACTAGACCGGTACTTGGGGGCAGCCTCGACGCTCTTTAAAGTTCTATTTCAAACCCTATTACAAACATTGTATCCTCTATTTCATACAGCACACAATTCAAATTCCAAGTTCAAATTCAAGTTCAAGCTCATACACCATCCCCAAGTTTGCATAGCAATTCATCAAACTACTACTTCAAACATTATACTCAAATTAAAATTCAAACATCTTCTAAATTCAAACACCACTGCAAAAGAAAAAAAAAGGGAAGTCTCTACACATCCAGCAAAAAACAAATGAACTTTTACACATTTGCAGCAGCATTTCCTTGATCCTCAACAGCATTACATTCTGTACCTTCACCAGAAAGGTCCCTCCAGTTGCATCCACCGCACCATCTACGTCAGCTAAGAATGTAGCACCATCTTCGGCCAACACTGCAGTATCACCTTCGGCTACCGCATCCGTACCCGGACCTTCAGAACCTTTCACCCCCTTGACCACTACCTAGGTAGCATCATCGGCAACTGGCTCCTGGGTCGTTGAAAAATGCTTAAAAGTTATGGGATCATACCCCAAACAGTCTATGAAATTCTTCAAGGAAGTGGTCGTTTCACATTTCGCATCAAATTGCTCCTGGTAATCCGCCTTTTATTCCTCCATTTCTGTCACCTTCTCAGCAAACTTTGACCCCAGCACCTTCAGCGTTTGAGTATGGTTGTCACGCTGAGCTTCAAGTTTTCTCGCACATTCAGCACTGATAGTCAACTGCTCTCGCTTTAAAACTTTAACCTCGGACACCAGCGACAACTCGGCTCCTCGAGCAAGTTCCAAACTCTCAATAGCCTATCTCATCTACCTTATTGCTACCTTTTGGGCCTTGATAAAAGCTTGAGACCAAGCATGTGACTGCTAGAATATTTGAACCATAAGTACTTATCGAAGCATGGTGAACTTTAACAAAATATTAGAATTTTAGAAATAGTTACCTGATGAAAAGCTTTATTCATCCGCCTCCCAGCCTCCTTTGGGGGCGTCACTCACGCAGAGTGTTTCCATCGAAGAAGCCATGGCTCGAGCATGCTTCTCTAGTTCGGCATCATTTCGAGCTTCGTCCACATCCTCCGCATTATCAGCCACCAGCTCCCGGGGCCTCTAACGTTGAGTAACCTTCGACAATGTTACTTTCGAAGGTTCGGGGACGACCTGGCCCTCACCTTTATCAGTCTGCTTCGGCACCTCAAGATTTACTTTAGGCACTGGCACTGCTTGTTAACCCCTTGGAAAATAGTGTACTTTGTAAACTAACCTATTTTTCCCCATTTCTTCGGACCTTACCGAGGTACCTTCTTCTCTTCTCTTCATCGATGGTCTAGCGACAGCCGATTCGTTTTGAAGCAATGTATCTATTTTCTTTTGCCTCTTCCTCACAATACCCAACTTCTTGAAAACATTATTTACCCACTCATCATCGGAGTTGATCAGTTTGTCAATATATATCTTTAGGTTCCTCAAAGACCAAGGACTGGGTTCTGCAAAACAGCAAAGCATAAATTCAACAACCAATTCGATCAACGTAATTCACAGCCTTCGACAGAAACTTACTCAGATTATAAACCCTGCATTTAAGCTTATATGCCTCCTACCCTTCTGCATTCTCAAAGTTACCCTTTACCACTACTAGATCCTGATCCTACCCTCGACCAGTCGAACACAAATCAAACAGCCATGGTTTCTCTGCATGATACTAAATATGGTAAGTGTCCGCCTTCTTATTGGCTTTTCACGAGTAGAAAGATATAATATCGAACCACTCGATCAGGATGCTCTTCTCCCGTTTTAATTCTATGTTCATACCCTCGACTACCTTCATCATCTCGTAAAAATTATCGCTCATCTAGCATGGGGCCACATCCCAGTAGTTCAATACCTCCTTCACTAGTCTTCGAAGAGGCAATCGCATACCTAGCCGTATCTGGCCCCTAAATGCCAGAAGACCTTCCTGAGGAATATCCTAAAAGGCTAATTTTGGCCCCAATGCCATCAATTCTACACCCACCTTTGATAACTCATGCTATGACATGAATCGATCTAGTCTTGCCTTCTCCCGAGTAGAGACCGATCCTGCGGTAGTCCTCAAATCATTTGATCCCTCACTATTTCCACTACGCTCATCGTCCCCTGTACCTCCCTCCCTTTCATCACCCGAGGGCTCGACACCCCCTTCAGCTTCCGCCTAGATTTCTTCCTCATCGATATCACTGTCCCTGACCACTCGAGCTCTGCGACGGCTCCCCTTCAAGGTTCTAACCTCCGGTATAACCACTGTTAAAGGCACGTCTGTTGAAACGACCAACTCTTCTACCTCGTTGCTCTCATTACCTCAACCAGATACACTGGGCTCATTTACCTCATCTTCCTCATCAATCAGCCTCATCCACGAAGCTTGACTGGTATGCATTATACCCTACAGAAGAAGAGGTACGGAATTAGTTTGATATATTCAATTATTACATTTTCCCACCCTATTTTGACATACCCTCTCCAAATACCCCCAAATCCTCAATAGGCCAGACCTCCAGCCACATGGGTTCCCACTTTTACTTAGTCCCATCATCATAAATATGCACCCTAGAAGCGTCTACCCTACCATGTAAATCCCATACAGAATCAGAAAATGGAGCAGCAGGACAGAAGTAGACGACATACTTGTTTAAATGGAGTACGCTTTCCTCTTTTTAGCAAGTTAGACAATCCTTCAGCAATGACCAAGTGTCATTCTCCTTCAACAATAACCAAGTTCCTCGGAACAATGGCATATACTCTCATTCTCTATCTTTCTAGTTTTTTCTATAATTAGGTAACTAGGGAACAGTAACGTCGTTCATACCCCTATATATACTTCCTCAAAGATATAAAAAAACTGCCATCATTACCACTCTGCCACTCCCCCTACTTTTTGACTGAGTTGCATTTTGATGTTTTTACCCTCAACTACTCCCACGTGCATCTCCCACGCCCGCATTTAAATAATTTTATATTATCCAAGTCAAACCTTCTAGTACCTTGCCCAAAGTTTTCACGTCAAGTTTATACGTCATATCCACATTTTTCCATATCCCAAGGAAATGTTATGATGACCTACAGGGAACTCTGCCCTAGGAACAATACTGCCTCTGACATGCCAGCTGTTTAGCCTGTTAGGTTTGCAGCCAAAGCCATCTACCTTCGACACAAGGAAATTTCCAAGCTGCTCCTGATTCAGCCTACGAACCATCATCTACATTTTATGTCGTGCATTCGTCCATACATACCTGATATCCGATAGTTCAGCCTAAAATTTACGATTATTCAATTTTACCTCAGTGGGTTACAACTTTCTAGCCGTCATTCCTACAAGTTTGACATTCGACAAATGGTTATCGCGCCTAATTTACCATCGTCTATTGCATTTGTTACACTTATACACAAATAGTTCAATATCACTTCTCGATAATTGTTTTAATACATTCAATTTCATTTGAGCAACTTCCCTTACACCAATCCAAAAAAAAATAGCAAACAACGTCAACAAAAAACTACAAACCTTCTCAACCATAACCAAGAAGCCCCTATTTGCAGACAGGGCAATTCATGCAGAGCCCAGCCTCCTCCGCAACTCAGTTTTCTTCAGTTATCAAATCTTCAGCCAGACTCTATAGGACGCAGAATCGGTTACTCACCAATGGGTTCATCTATTGCAGTACCCTCCACCAATGCGCATACGGCATCCCAGAAATCGGCTCTTCTGGCTCTAATTCTACCAAGTCTGGCATCACCCAATCTAACTCATTGTCCCCGAAGAATTTTTCAATAATTTCATGCGTTTTCCCCTCTACTCAATGCTCCCCGGCCTCCATTCTCTTCTGATATCGCGTATTTTGAGTTGTGTCCATAGCTCGAATAATAGGTGAAGAAGATGCAAAAACTTTACTCAAAGAAGATAGTGCAGATGTTTACAGATCTCCTAACACCCTCTACTTATGCTTGAAGGCAATTGTATTTAAACCCTCCTTAACCACAACTCACATTAATCACAGTCTTCAATTACCTTCCTCGGAATTGTAACAGTCAAACTTTTCAACTTCCCAGAATCAACCATTTTCTCAGCATGCATACTCTACACAATTTTATGAGGTCATGCAGTCGACACATCCCTATTCTCAGCATGCATACTTTTCAACTTCGATCATTACATTATTATTCAGAGTAACTTTCCCCTAAGCAAGTTACTATCTTTACTCCATACCCTTCGTGCGAAGGTAGGAGTTCGATCACGTGCTTACAATCTATCCATCTATCATACTTCTCAGATATAAAGCACATAAATTCATTCAACTATTTTTTCATTATAGTGCTTTGACAATACTAAACATAAAAAGAGACTGACATACAAACAAAACCAACCATCACCACCCCACTACCACATTGTGAGGAACCCCCCTATTTTCAGACGGAGCAGTTCTTCTTGCACAGCCCTGGCTCATCTTCTAACATTTGGTCCTCCTGTTCTACTAAACGTTCGGCTAAACTCTATTGAAAATATTATCGGCTGTCGGTAGCTTGGAATGACCATTGCAAGACCCCCTACCAGTATGCATACGGTTGCTCATTGATAGGCTACCCAGGCTCTAGCTCGACCAGGTCTGGCATGACCCAGTCCAGCCTCCTATCGCCAAAAAGCCTTATCTTCAGCTCGGCCGCCTTGGGTTCTATCCGACGGTCCCTTTCTTCCATCCTCCTTTGGTGTCGGGTGTTGGGGGTGGTCCCATGGTGAGTTTTCAAGAAGAAGAAGAAGAAAGTATGCAGAGTTACCCCTTCATAACCCAGATTTATACCCCCATTAACCTCATTTATTACACCGTAATTACCACCACTTCTTAATTACCCCCCTCAAATATGCCACATTCAACAGTCAACCTTCAACCCTTCAACTTCCAATGCCTCACTACCTTTCATAGCACGTGTCTTCTATACCAGTTTTCGAGGCCCCTGCTAAGAGGGGGCAAATGTAGTAGCCTACTCACAACCTTCTAACACTGGTCGAACACTCGAAGGCTACATCAAATCCTACCAAATGACTCGAAGATTATTTTGTCAATAATCAAGCCCACAAAATTTTTGAGACTATTCGAACACTCGAAGGAAGCATCAAACCAAAAATACTTTGACCATGTGCCCATGGTCTAAAAGGAACATGTCAGACAGCCAGCTCACCAGACAAAACAGTGGAGCATGCTGCATGACAACTACGGTGCCAGATCCAACAACTACAGTATCATAGCCAACAGCTACAGTGTCAAACTCGGGCAATTGCAGTGTCAGAACCGACTCCGGATATAAGTTAGTTTCCTCGGAGGATAGAGATGCAACTGGACCTCCCATGGTGACTCAGCCCATCCTATGTTCTATAAATAGGGGAGGAGGAACTATGAAGGGGTTAGAAAATCTCCCTAAGAGACCTTGCAAGATTACTTTTGTATACCCTGTAAACCACACTGCACTCGATACTTTGACTACTCGATATTTATATCATCACTCTTAAAAATCTTCATCAAAGGTCATGGAGTAACCCATTCAAGGGCTCCACACAAGTGTATTGTCAGTAAGTTAGCTCTTATTATTATTGATTATATGCTTGAACCCCCTGGTAGAGGATAAACTTCATAGTATAAGAGTCAACTTCCCCTCCCGTGAAATTAAGCCCCTACACCAGGTACCATCGCTCATTAAAATGTCTTTCACCATGATCTGTTGCGTACATTCGATTTCTAGAAATACTAATAAACTGCTTTCCCTGGTCCAATCGTCAAACCATAATCTCTTGTTTACCTTGCCGAGGCACCAAGTAGTGCTATCATCTACTATCTGGGGGAGGCCTTTCATCTATTTCCAAAGTACTGAATCTCCAAATTATAATCTGTTGGTTTCCCCGTGCAACCCAATGTCGCTTGTTTTGCCCTTGAAAACTATCCCAAAAGAAGTTTGAAAACATTGATTCGATCTTTATTATAACACCATGTGGTACCGTAATACCTGAGAGGAGGTATATGGGCATCAAGTTCAGAACATGGTTGATCATCACCAATTTACCTCCCTGTGATAAGTGCTTTCCTTGCCACCCTTCTATACGCCGTTGGATTTTGGTAAGCAATTGATCAAAATGAGTAAGCAGTACCTAACCATAACCTATTGGGAGCTCCCAAATAGGCCATTGGAAAAAATTGACGTTGGAACCCGCAGACATTATGGATAATATGTTTTCTTGCTGTAGATTCATTGTGGTGTTCATATAAGCCGCTTTTAGCTTTGTTGATTAATTGGTCGAAGAAGTTTTCATATCTTGCTAGGAAATGCATTAACCCAGAGATGGATCGCTGACTTCCATTTAAGAAAACAAGGAAATCATCAACATATAAGAGATGAGTGATGGGAGTACAAACTCTGGATGATGGAAAAGCCTAATCTCACCCTCCAAAAAACATTTGGATAGCCCTCTGAATAGTACTCTTTTTACAATAATAAAGAGCAATGGAGAAAGAAAATCTCCTTATCGTAAGCCTCGTGACGATTTGAAGTAGCCCTTGAAGACCCCCTGCAGGACCACCAAGAACCATGGTGTTTCAACACATTGTGCTATGAGTGAAACACATCTGCTGGAGAAACCAAATTTGTGCAAAACCTAACGTAAGAACCTCCAATCCAGCCCATCATAAGCCTTTGCCATGTTTATCTTGATCATAACATTAGTACCTCTAACCATTTTGTGTAAATCCCCAACCATTTCCTGAGCTAATGTAATGGTGTCACTAATGTCCTTGCTCTAAATGTAAGCTCCCTGATTCCCGAAGATTAATTGTGAATAAGTTTGCTTAACCTATTAGCAATAATGGAAGAAAATTTTTTGTATACTATGGACCGCAGACTAATTCGTCTGTAGTCACCCAATGATGTTGAGGTATCCACTTTTGGTATTAATAAGAGAAACGAAAAATTATAACACCATAAGATTGGGGCACCATTGAAGAATTACTTGGCAGCGCCATGTAGATCGTCCTTGATTATGTCCCAACATGAAGTAAAG
This sequence comes from Kingdonia uniflora, assembly GCA_014058105.1. Classification (NCBI taxonomy): domain Eukaryota; kingdom Viridiplantae; phylum Streptophyta; class Magnoliopsida; order Ranunculales; family Circaeasteraceae; genus Kingdonia; species Kingdonia uniflora. The sequence goes on along the minus strand of JACGCM010002435.1, from coordinate 2,097,410 downwards.
AAGACCGAAGTGAAACCATCGCTGCCCGGAGCACTATCACTAGGGATTTGGAATACACTGGCTTGTAAATCTTCTAAAGTTGGGATGCATGTTAGACTGGCATCTTTGTCTATAGAGATGATGTTAGGAATGCACTAAAGTAATTCTGCATCTTCAGTAGTGTATGTGGCCTGTAGCACATCACGAAAATATCCCACTACGGCATCGTGAATGACATCTACCTCAGTTGTCTCAGTTCCATCAGGGAGAGTAAAGTTGGCCATAAAATTATTTTTTTTATAAACTTGTGTGATAGTATGAAAAAAATTGTATTGGCATCGCCTGTCGCAACCCACTTGACTCGGGTCTGTTCTCTCCAAAACACCTCTTCATTGTGTAACATGGCCGCATGTTCTCTCTGCACCGTGCCCAGCTTGATACCAACCTGTTCTTCCAAACCTTCCTCCAGTAAGTGATCCAGGTGCAATAGTCTATCCTGTAGATTATGGATATTCTGAGTTACGTTGCCAAATACATTTGTATTACATTCCCTTATTGCATATTTAACTTTCTTAAGCTCATAGGCAAAAGAAGATAAACAGTTGCCGAAGACACCACTAGGCCAGTTATCTTGTACCAAGGTAGGGAAGCTAGCATGAGAGACCTACATTTTCAATAAACAAAACGGTCGGGGACCTTGATGCAGATTGAACGAAAGAACTAGTGGAGAATGATCAGAACAAACTCTTTCCAAATGTGAGATTTTGTGAATGTGAAAGAATGCCATGAAGCTGGGGTTCACAAACATTTTATCCAACCGTGCCCATTGTCTTGAATTGTCGCGATGATTATTGCACCATGTGTAGATGGAGCCAGTAAACAAAGTCTCCATTAGACCGGCTGACTGAATCATTTCCTTAAATTCTACCAAGGATCTATGTGAGGATCTTCCCCCCCCCCCCCCCCCCCCCCCCCCCCCCCCCCCAAGCCTTTTCGAATGGTGTCTCACAGTATTAAAATCACCTATAGAACACCATGGAGAACTCATTGTCATTGAGATTGTATTAATGTCCTCCCAAAGTGTTCTTCTTTCGATGATGTTACATTTGGCATAGACGATAGTAATAAAAGAATTCCAATGATTTTTAAAACTCATCTTGCAATGCAAAATTTGAATAGATGCAGAAACTAATTCAACATCATAGTATTATTTCCACAACACCCAGATTTTTCCGCCCATGTGATGTTTCCACAACATCATAGTCTTATTTTTTTCTACCCATAATATTGCCTAGGGATGCATCTTGAGGTTTGAGCAAAACCACTATTGAAATATGGTGTTGTTTGATAATCATTTTGAGATGCTTTATTGTTTTGGCATTGCCAATTCCCCTACAATTCCAAACTAGTAATGGACCAAACACCATGTAAACTACTTGGACTTGGATTGGAGAGCACCCTAGTTCCTTGTGACTACGCTGAGTGGAATTCGTTGTGGTTTAGATCGGCTCTGTTTGACTGGAGTCCAATCTGTGGTGTCTTCCTTTCCATAGTACTCAATGCCCGTATGGCATCCTTTGCCCATGTCCTTCAGCTGTTCAAAAACCCCATCTGAAATTTGTCGTGTCTCGGTGTGTTTTGCTATTTCATCTTTTCCGACTACCGCTGCATCGATGATGTTCATGAATGTATTTACTTCCTTTTGCCCCACCGAGTGAAGCTCAGGTGATGTAGTACTCAGTGCTTGCTGCCCCTCTGTTCTCGCTGCAATCTGCCGCACTTTAAACGCTACTTGCTGCACCACTGCCATCGCTGCATTCTGCCCCACCAGTTGAGGTGTAGTTGCTGCTGTAATATGCCCATATTCTATTGCCAGAATCCCTATAATCTGATGCTGTGAAGCTTTGTTGTTTGTGTGAATAGATTTCTCCATAGTCGAAGCTTTCCCATGTCTAATCTCCTCCCTTTTATCAGGTATAATAATTGGTAGAAGTTTGATACAGTTCGCTTTGTTGAGCCCTTGAAGAATGCAGGTTGTACAGAACTTCGACAGGACTGTTTGCTCCAAGGTGAAAGATTTGCTGAAGGCGAGTTCCACTTTAGCCAGTAGTTCCTTCAAGCGTTATAGTTGCGGTCTATAGTCTTCTTACTGATAGCTGCCTTTTCTTTCCTCTCAGTCTTGCTGATCCTTGCTTGGGCTGGCTTCTCTACTTCTACCTATTCTAGCTATGCTTCGATGCGCAATCTGGAAATGTACTCGAACCTGCTATTTTCCAAGGATCTGAGCCTAATGAGTCAGCCAACGACGCTGCTCTGGTCGAGCAAGCCATAGGTGATGAATATCCTTATAAATGAGACGAGTCTGACTTCATGCTTCTATACATTCATATCACTAGTTCTCTTCGTCCGACGGGGTCCTCTCTTTGTCTTCTCGTCTACACGTACCGGTCCAGCTTGACCAATTCCTCAACCATCCTGTCTATCAGTTCACTTGACTTCTTGCTCTAACAAGCCTCAAAGCGACTCTGTAACGAGCTTAGGAAAGATCATCTGAATGGACTACTCACTTCCATCTTGCTTTCACGGCTTGACAGTCATCTCTATCTATTACAATTTTCGTGGGCACAGTGGACCACATATGCATCTTAGTAGTCGATTGCTCTGTGAATACCAAGAGAGTAGATTGCAAGAGCATTTAGGTCTACCTAAAGAGACCAAGCCTAGATACTAAAATGGTAGATATCTGCTAGGAAGGAACCAGAAACATAGACCTGTGGAGATGAAATTTAAAAAACTGGTAATAGAACGGATAGGCGCTATCCAAGTGTCCCTAAGAAGTTGTCCTAAATATAGTAGAGCTAAGTTTAGAAGGATGTCAAGCAAGTGGAGATTTAAGTCCATAGTTAAGTGGCGGCTTCAGGATAGGGATATAAACACTTCAGTTATCCACTCTACAACCATAATTATACACTCAAAAAGTAAAATTGTCTGCCTCAAGGAAGATGATGAGCTTCATACTAATGTTAGCCAGATTTCTACCCATTTTGTGGACTGTTATACTAAGTTGTATGCTAGTCAGAGTTCTTGCATGGAGAATGACTTCATTGATTGAATGATCCCTCTTGTATCACTGCCGTGTGCTATACTTTATTAACTGCTAATTCTTCAGTTAAAGACATTAAAGTTGCAATTCTATGGAACACCTGAGCTTCAGGCCTGATGGTATTAGCGAGCTATGTTTTATTTCTTCGACAGTTTACAGATGAGACATGTAGGTGAATCTTCATTTTATTTTATTTCTTCCTTTTACTCTTTGGGTGGTTTATGGCTTTATACTAGTGTCACTCAGGGTTTTTAGATTCCTTGGCTTTAATATCATTATAAATACATAGAGATTCACTTGTAAGTATCATTGTTATTCCACTTGAATTTAACATGTATGACCATCCAACATTAATATTAGTTTATCTACTTTTGAAAAGTACTTGTCGAAATTGATATTTTTTATGTACTTTTATTATTGAAGTGTAGGTACAGATCTTCTACTGGCAGGCAGGTGGTGGCTACATTGCAGCTGAAGTACCTCATGTGCATAGCATGTGATGCAGGAGCTAAAGGGTAAAAATGTAAATTTTTCTAATATTTTGAAACCAACAACATTGCTTTTTCGATGATGTAGACTTCTTTATTTTGTATATCTAAGTCACTTTCCCTATGACTTTAATTCTTCAATTACATCACTCTTTACATGACGATAATTATTCACTTACATCACTTTTAACGTGACATGAATTCTTCAATTGCGTTATTTCTTAGAAGACGTAAAAAATACTAATTACGTCGCCTTTAAATGACGTAAATGAACAGAGGTTGGTTATTACGAAGATACTTTTAATGTCACTTTTTCAACATAAAAAAGTCATTAAAAATTGACATAAATGCATGGTACTAACCAAGTCGCCTTGGTCAACGTTGCTTGTAAAAGTAACGTTATTTCTCTTTCACACAGGGTTAAAATTGTTTGTTCTTGTGTGTTGACTACCACTGGATATTGATCATTACTTATTCTTACTAGACTATAGAATCAATTTGGATTAGATTAGTAATTCATTATTGGAAAATTAATTCCACAAATTTTGAACCTAATTAGTTGACCTAATTATTCATAATCGATTGATCTCAAGGAATCACTAATTTTAATCTCCACTACCATTCAGTATGGGACGTACAACTGCACAAATAATTTGATTTCTAGAAAGTTTAAGAGATTCCCTTTTTTTTAAAATTCCATGGTTGGTATGTTGGGAATCGAGGTAGCTAATCTCAATCCTACGCCAAGAATGATAGGTGGAATTTGCAAATAAAGAAAATCAAAGCAAAATGAAAAACTAAATCACAAAAGTTTTACTCGGATGATGGAAGGGGAAAACCCTTTCGAATGAAAAACAACTCCCTGCAAATAATCCACTAATCAATTAAGTTGGTTACAATCTCTCAAGCTTCCTCAAAGATTTAATGGAATCTCTCAAACTCTAGTTTTCTCTCTAGGATTAAACTCACATTATTATATCAAATAAATACTCTAAGTATTCCTTATATATTTGGGAAGATTTAATAAAAGTTAGGACTTAAAAGTATGAATCAGGAGGCAAGCAAATTGTTAGGTTTTATGGCTTAAAAGATGAGAAGAAGAAAAAAAGATTTTTTTTTAGTTCCTATTCGAACAATTGAGTTAGACTTGACTCTGTTCAAATAGGAAATATTTTTGTTCGAATAGAGATTGGTAGTAGCTATTTTTGGCCGTAGGAAATACCTTGTGATACGTAATTCAAAGGAGTCTTATATTATAGGTTTCTTATGATATAAAAGAAACCTAGGGGGTCTTGTGAGATATAACCTTAACCTACTAGAGATGTACCTCGATGGCTAAGCTTTGTAGAGAGATGGGTCTTTACAAGGCTGTAAAAGTTATAGAGTTCTCTTGGGGGTTTGATGAAGAGAGGGGAAGGGCCTCTCCGATGCTATGCTAAGATGTAAATCGATGGGAAAATAATAGTGATGGCCCAAGAAGAAGATTATCAACGTTAGAGAAAAGCAATAATAATTTGAAGACGATGGTTTGCGTCGAAGCTTCTTTCAAGATAGGTCATAGCAGTTTAGTTGAGGTTGAGGTAACTTTAGATTTCTTGGTGGTTCTCTTGATCTCTTATGTACCTTGAAAGTCTATATGAATTTTGTTGCAAGGCTAGAGATCTCAAAGTGTGATGAGATCTCTTGAGATGTTATAATAATTTCTTGAATACAACATAAATTCACGCGTTTGGTGGGTGTGGACGTAGCCCTTTGGGGTGAACCAAGGTAAATATTTGAGTTATATGTGTTTCGTTTATTTCTTATTTCTTATCATAATTGTCTATCAAGTTTAACCGGATAAAGCAAAACGTCGGCAGGGGATCTATTTTGTAAGGTTCCCCCCAACATAAACGATCACAACTTAGTTTGAAAAAGTTACAAATCGAGGTCTATTCGAACAGATAAAAGTTTTATTCGAATGTTACCCTTTCTATACCATCTTATTCAAAAGCCAACAAGTTTGTTCGAACATATCGATTCTCTATTCGAGCAGAACTCTTCATGTAACACTTCATTCGAATAGTATTGACCGTATTTGAATAGGAACTTTAGATAAAGCATAGCATCACATATTTTATTCTTCTTCATTCATCTTTGACCCTTGTTCATCCCATAAACATAATTAACTTCCATGAACACCAATTAAAATTCATTACTCAACATGGTCATCAATTAATCAAGGATATAAAGAGATGATATGTTGTATTTATAATTTCCTATAAATTTTGAAAAACTTTTATAGACACGTAATATTTACGTGTACAACTCCTAAATTTATATTTACCTAGTCATTTATTAAATAAATGTGACACTAATAGTATTTTTGTTTGTATTTACAGAAATCGGTCACATGATAAACAAGTCGTACAATTTTCTGGTTTTTAACGAAGAACAAGGGTGATGCACTCCAACAATGATTCTCATTTGAAGTAGTCAACCAAATGCCCATGCATGGAAGCCCATTGAAGAGAATTATATATATATTATTCTCATGAGTTGTAATGCATGATTTTAGGCATTGTTTAGGGAATTTTATATTAATGGTGATTTTTAGTAACCCTTCCTATACTCTATAAATAGGAGGGGAATCTTACCCATGAGGGAGCATCTTGGAGAGTATAAATCAAAGTTCATAGCAATAAAGCTTATTCTTTCTCTTGTTCTTGTCTTTTTATTTTATCGTAGTAATAGTAGTACGGCAATTATCAAAGGGATGTGTAGCTAATCTTCATAGCCAAGGCAAGAGGAAGCTCCACCCAATGTAGCCTGAGTGTAGATTGTATAGCTTTGTTAGAGTAATTACATTCTTTTTATCTCGAAATTTTGCATATTTGTATTCCTTCGTCCTATGCTTGACCATAGCTAGGATTAGGAGGAATAATGAATCTATGTAACCTTCTTGTTGGACCATAACAAGATAGGTTAGGAACATGGAGAAGTAGCATAATCCATACTTATCAACCGAACCATGGTTGAGTAAGTTAGTTTATAGGTAGTTCACAATTACTAAATCTCTTTTATTTTTTGATGTATTGCATATGCCCGAACAAGGATATGCGATACGGGAACTCGTAATTTACTTTATTTATTTATGTTATCTAAGGGTTTTAAAGGGTAGAGTGAAATCGATGCCTTGGCTTCCACTCCAATTTATCTTGTAATTTGTTTCGTTCTTCTTTTTATTTCAAAACCTACACAAACTCGTTGTAATTGGATAAAACTAGTATCTCGAAGTATAATTCGCACCACAAGTCTCTTGGGATACAACCCCACTTACCCTTGTACTTAATGGTATACCGCGCGCTTGCAGGTCTTTTAAGAGGTCGGTTTATAATCGATCAAGTTTTTGGTACTGTTGCTGGGGACTTGCAAAGTTACATTTTATTTTTGAGTTACTTTATTTTAAACCAATATTTAGTTTTTCTTTTTCTTTTCTTTTTTTAGATTTAGAAAAAAAGTGATTGAGTGATTGGCTCAAACTCTCTTGGCGCTACGGTAGCTGTGAAGTCTGTCCCAGAATGTTTTACCATTATTTATCATCTTTACTTCACAGTTGGGAAATTTGTTTGCTACAAAATTTTTATATAATTCAAAACCCTTCCTGAATTGTTATAGATCATATTTTTCAATTTAGTTGTTTGTGAGTTACAGCCTTTTAAAAAAATAGTAAAAAGCAGTCTCTGTAAAGGACATTGTGTTCATTAATCACTTGTTTTGAGTAGTAGTGAAGCTAAATTATTTAAAACTTCCTTCTTGAATGTCTTTCATTTCTGAATTATCTTTCCAAATTGATATTATTTAATGTTCTCTCTCAACCGAGCTGAAAGATATGCGTATTTAAAAATCAGGACATCATAGACTGCAATATACTTGGAAATTGAGTTAATATTGTTGTCGCAAGTTCACTAATCATTTTTTTCTTGCTTTGCAGGATAGTCATAAAGTTGGAAACGAGATGGACAATACGCAAAGCTAAAAGCATCATCAAATCCATCATTCTTGTGCCCCCTAAGTGAAGGGGAACTTTCTTCTTTCGCCCCCTAAGTGAAGGGACGGCCACAGCTATACCGGGAAACACTTCTCGCAGGTTGGTACTTCTTAAAGCTTAACATCTAGAAGGGGTACATATCCGCACCACCCCGGCACTAGGACATATAAAGTCGTGTGGACTGTGCAAATACACACTGCTCTAATTAAAAATTTGTTGTGGTTGGATTGACCTATTATTATGTTTAATATTCTTTTTCATTCCAACATTAGTAAAGGTAAAAACTGTTAGAGACTTGCAAAATTTAATCACCCAAAAAGCTTTCCAACAGTGGGACCACCTATTAGGGATACGAAAAAATTTATATCACACAAAAATTGAACGTCCCGGACCTCAACATAACTGTTAATAAAAAAGAGTAGCAAGATTCTCGTGGGATTTCATCATCCAACGGATAGGTGTACCAGACCGGGGTACAAACACGGGTTCGTAGGATACGGCCCCAACCTTGCGCCGCAAAATACTGGTTGTCGGTTTGTGACATCACCATTTCGAGTGCCGACGTACGATAAGGGGACTCGCTTGGGCGTGAGGACTGAACATCTACTTTAAGCTGGTACTAGCCTAGTAACGCAGGAGAGTATAGGAACCAAAGCCTTTTGCCATCATACCTATTTTGAACATAGAAGAATATAGGGGAGATCTAATTATTACTTATAAAAAACGTTGATGTACTAGAATTTAGGTTTGATTGATTGTTTACAGCACCGGATGCCAAATTTTATTGATTATTAGATGTGCATGATCAATTGGACACGCGGAGGAAAACGTTTAGGTAGCTTATAGGAACCTTTGCCCATTTATGGGCCACCACCTCAGCCTAAGCGGAGAGAGCGACCACCTCGTCTAGTCAATACATTAGAGGACTTAGGAGCCCCAGTTTGGGAGGAAAATGATCCATTTCAAGTTTTTATAATTTCGAAGGAGGGTAATTCATCTAGAGTTGACCCGATTGAACTGATTGTTGAGCTAGAAGTCGAACCCCCAATCATGGCTACCGCCAAATATCTTAGGGACTATTGGACCCCAGTGGTGAGTGATATGCCTTCGTGTATTGCGCTAGTAGTTGTCACGACAAACCATTATAAAATCAAGCCTAGTATGATCCAAATATTACCTACATTTCGTGGGTATGATTCTGAGAGCCCTTATAAGCACGTCTATGAGTTTAAGAAAATCTGTGCGCTCTCCAAATACCAACATTTTACTGAGGATTCTGTTCGCCTTCGTTTATTCCCATTCTCGCTAAAAGACAAGGCGAGTCATTGGCTTGATTTATTGGCACCATCATCTATCAATTCATGGGATCAAATGGAGACCAAGTTCAAAACCAAATGGTTTTCTATGGGAAAAACCCTCGCTCTTAGAAATGCAGTTGTTGAATTTATTCAAAATGGGAGTAAAACATTTTACGAGGCATGGAAGAGATATAAAGATCTTCTTTCACAATATCCCCATCATGGTTTTGTAAAGCAACATCTAGCCCAGATCTTCTATCGAGGAATAACTTTTGAGAATTGTTATAGGATAGAATCCATGCATAGTGGCAAATTTCTGGACCTTGAGCCTGATAGAGCTTATGAGGAGTTTAAGACATTGGCTGAGAACTGTCAGCAGTGAGATTTTGATCTACATAGAAATATTCGTACAACCAAGAAAGGTGGCTTATACGAAGTGAGTGAGGGAATGGCCATCAAAGCCCAATTAAATACTTTTACCCGAAAAATCGAGGTTATGGCTACAAATCAATCTAAGGGTAGTGTGAACCAGGTTCAGCAACAGGGTTGCACCGTTTGTAATGATGTAACCCATATGACTCAAATGTGCCTCATGCGTAATGAAATGAATGACAATCAAGAGCAAGTGAATGCTTTGAATAATACCTATAAGAAGCCCTTTGATCCGTATAAGCCAACTTGGCAGAACCACCCAAAAATTTTGTGGAAGAACAACCAACCCAGTTTAGGTTTTGGAGAGCCACAAACCTTAGGTCATAATTTGCCTAGGAATACCCTTTTTCAATCTTATCCTCAGGCATCTCAGTAATCCTTTCAGTTATCCAAACAGTTCTCACCCGCTCCACCCAAACCATTTTTGGACGATACCCTTGCTCTCTTCATGCAACAATCAATGCAATTTCAGCAACAAATGATGCAATTTCAATATCAGACTTTGGTGAATTAGAATTCTACATCCCAATCTATCTTTAATCTAGAGACTCAGATAGGACAATTGGGAGATGTATTGCGTGAGAGACCACCAGGTCGGCTACCTAGCCAACCTGTATCTAATCCGAAAGGACCACCAGGGTTTGATTCTAGCTCAATCCCAAAATAGGTTAATACCATTACAACTCTTCGAAGTGGTAGATAAATTGATAACCAAGTCGAAATGCCTAGGATTGTGCCAACACCCGTTGTTATTAAGGATGAGGTCGGTACGAGTGAACCTTCTAATAAATTAAAGGAGTTGACTACCTCGTCTATTTCCCTACCATAGGCACATTTTGAGCCAAAGGTGCCTTATCCACAATGCCTTCTCTCGGTTAATAAAGAGATTCAATTTGATAAGATATTGGATACATTTTAGCAAGTTCATATAAATATTCCAGTACTTGATGCCATCATGCTTATCCCTGTATATGCCAAATTCTTTAAGGATGCGTGCACTAGGAAAAGGAAAATCAATGTACACAAGAAAACCTTCTTGACTGAGACATTAACCCCTCCTAAGCTTTGAGATCCTGGAAGCCCAACCATCCCTTGTAAAATTAGAGATCACAAAGTAGATAGGGCGTTACTCGACTTAGGGGCTTGTGTGAATATCTTACCTTACTCGGTCTATCAGGAATTAGGACTTGGAGAACTCGAACCTTCCTTAATGACACTTCAATTGGCTGACAGGTCAATACGATACCCACGTGGTATCCTTGAGGATATTCTTATCAAGGTTGATGCTCTCATTTTTCCTGTGGACTTTATTATTTTGGACACTGAAGATGTAAAGAATCTTAGCTGTGAGATTCCCGTCATATTGGGTCGCCCTTTCCTTGCGACTGCTCATGCCGTTATTAATTGCTTTAATGTGGTCTTACAACTATCAATGGGAGACATGAAGATCAAGCTCAATGTTTTTAACAATAATACTCAAGTCCCTCATTCTGATGATATGGCTGAGCTGAATATGATTGACTCCCTAGTTTACAACTCGTTCCCTAAATCATTTTCTGAGGATCCCTTAAAATCATGTCTTATGAACTTTGGTGAAAACTTTGATGAAAATCTGATTGTTGAGGAACTTAATGCTCTACTCGACTCAGCACCTATTTTTAACAAGTCCAAATAGAGACCTCATGTTGAAGCTCTGGAACCGTTCACTACTTTTCCTATTCTATCCATTGTTAATGCACCCAAGTTAGACCTCAAGCCATTACCTAAGACTTTGAAGTATGCTTTCTTAAGTGATTTTAACACTCTGCCTGTGATCATACCTTCCAACCTCAATGTCGACCAGGAAAGTAGATTAATGGATGTTCTTGGAAGACACAAATCAGCCCTAGGGTAGTCTATAGAAGACTTGAAGGGGATTACCTAACCGTTTGCATGCATCGCATCAATCTCGAGGAAGGTGCTAAAAATTCTTGCGAGATGCAACGGCGGTTGAATCCCACCATGATGGAGGTGGTGAAGAAAGAAGTTCTCAAACTCTTGGACTCGGGTATCATATACCCCATTTTGGATAGTAAGTGGGTCAGTCCAGTTCAGGTTGTACCTAAGAAATTAGGGATTACTGTAGTTGAGATGAGAATAATGACCTTATCCCCACCCGCATGACCACTGGATGGCATGTATGTATCGACTACAGGAAATTGAATACGGTCACATGGAAAGATCATTTTCCTCTTCCCTTCATTGATCAAATGCTTAAACGCTTAGCCGAAAAAAGACATTACTGTTTTCTTGACGGTTATTCTGGATATAACCAGATCTCCATTACCCTAAAAGATCAGGATAAGGAAACTTTTACGTGTCCCTACGGGACATATGCTTATTGACGTATGCCATTTGGGTTGTGCAATGCACCCGCTACATTCTAGCGTTGTATGATGAGCATATTTTATGATATAGTTGATAAATTTCTTGAAATATTTATGGATGATTTTTTAGTGTTTGGATTGTCTTTTGACAAATGTTTACACCATTTTGAGCTTGTACTAGAACGATGTACACAAACCAATTTGGTGTTAAACTGAGAAAAGTGTCACTTCATGGTGACACAAGGGATAGTTCTTGGACACATTACCTCCAACAAAGGGATTGAAGTCGATAAGGCCACGATCGACATTATATCTTCTTTACCTCCACCTCGGACGGTTAAGGCCATTCGATCATTTTTGGGGCATGTTGGGTTTTATCGTCAGTTCATCAAAGATTTTAGTAAAAAATTTCAGCCCTTGTGCAATTTATTTGCTAAGGACACTGATTTCAACTTTGATGATGCATATTTAGGAGTTTTTGAGAAGCTCAAACTTTTATTAATTTCAGCCTTTATCATCCAACCTCCCAATTGGGAACTTCCCTTCGAGCTCATGTGCAATGCCTCTGATTACGCTGTTGGAGCGGGTTTAGGGCAAAGAGTAGATAATAAGCCTCATGATATTTACTATGCAAGTCGCTCGCTCAATGACGCACAGTTAAATTGCTCTACCACAGAGAAGAAGTTGTTAGCCATTGTATTTGGCTTGGGGAAATTTCGATCATACCTTGTTGGATCCAACATCATTATTTACACCGACCATGCGGCCTTAAAGTATTTAATATCTAAAAAAATGCCAAGCCTCGGTTAATCAGATGGATTCTTTTGTTGCAAGAATTTGATATCGAAATTTGAGATAAGAAAGGTGTTGAGAATTTGGTTGCAGATCATCTATCTTGAATTCTCACTGAGGGTGCTGAAGATTTTCTCCCTATCTTAGAGATATTTCCTGACGAGCAGCTCATGGCCGTCTCGCAATTGCCTTGGTACGCCGATATTGTCAATTATCTTGCTACGCAACGATTACCTGCCTATTGGTCAAAGCAAGATAGAACTAAATTCTTGCACGGGGTTAGACGTTTTAGTTGGGGTGATCCTAATCTTTATAAGTTTTATTCAGACCAAGTGATTAGGAGATGCATCCCAAATGATGAGTTCCATAGTGTACTCACATTTTGCCATACCTTAGCTTGCGGAGGACATTTTGGGACCAAGAAAACTGCTGCAAAAGTCTTTCAATCTGGGCTTTATTGGCCTACCCATTTTTGTGACGCACATACCTTTTGTTCTAAATGTGATAGGTACCAGAGGACCGAGAATATTTCTCATCGAAACATGATGCCCTTGAGCAACATCCTTATTGTTGAACAATTGGATGTTTGGGCATTAACTTTATGAGCCCATTTCCTTCTTCTCGCGGTTACCTTTACATTCTAGTTCCAGTCGATTATGTTTCTAAATGGGTTGAGGCGGTGCCATATCAAACGAATGACCATCAGCCCGTGGTAAAAATTTTGAAAACTATTTTTAATCGTTTTTGCACGCCTCGGGCAATTATTAGTGATGGTGGCAAACATTTTTGTAACCGTGTCTTTCAAAATCTTTTGAAAACTTACTCTATCGCTCATAAAGTTGCCACACCTTATCATCCACAAACAAGTGGTCAAGTCGAACTATCCAATCGGGAGATCAAAAGAATTTTAGAAAAAACTTTTCGAACTGATCGTAAAGATTGGCCTGATAGTCTTGATGATGCCCTTTGGGCATATCGAACAGCTTATAAAACCCCGATTAGTATGTCACCCTATTGACTTATCTTTGGGATGACTTGCCACTCATCTGTAGAATTGGAACACAAGGCTATTTGGGCTACAAAGGCCTTCAACTTTGAAATGAATAAAACCGGATCACATAGAAAACTTCAAATTTCTGAACTTGACGAACTTCGTCACAAAGCTTATGAAAATGTAAAAATTTACAAGGAACGAACTAAAGCTTTTCATGATAAGTCGATTATTCGCAAAACTTTTGAGCCTAATCAGAAAGTTTTAGCCTACAATTCACGGCTACGCTTATTTCCTGGGAAATTACGTTCTCGTTGGTACGGCCCTTTTGTAGCAATAACTGTTTATCCTCATAGATCCGTAGAGGTGAAGGATCCTAAGAACGGAAATATTTTTAAGGTCAATGGCCAACGATTAAAACCGTACTTAGAGTCCTACACTTTTGATGAAGAGATAACATTTCTAAATGATTCAGTATATCAGAACTGATATTATGTACCCCTATAGTACCATTATAAATCATTATGGGGGTACATTTGTCTGGCTGAAGAAGGTAAACTTAGCACTTCTTGGGAGGCAACCCTTGACACATTCAGGTGAGACAATTCAGTTTCCCTCTTCCATTTATTTTCTTGTTCTCCAACATTGAGGGCAATGCTTGATTTAATTTTGGGGGTAGGAAACCATTTCTTGATATGTTTTTTGAAGAAAATTAAAATAATAGCACTTTAGCAATATATGATATATTTTTGACGAATTTCTAAACACTTAAACTGATTTTACCTTAACATAAATATTATGGAAAAACATAAATTTTGAAATTGTACCAAGTATACAATATAATATTTTGGAATATCTTAAGCTTGATGTACTATCTTTTTATTAGCGACTAATTCAAGTTAACTTGACATATTTTTAAAATGTGCACTTCATTGTAGTTTTGCAATTAATACTTTCAATAGACTTTTGCTCAGTATAAGGGAAATTTAGCATTTATGCTAGGAATAGTTCGCTACAAGGGTGACAACTGCCTAAGAATAAGTTCATTCCTAAGAAAAAAAAAAAACCAAATATGCTCTAAAAACTTTCACGCTGCAAGGCTACTCGCATGATTAAGAACTGAAAGAGAAAAAATTATCACCAATCTCGAGTTTGACCATGAACAATGCGAATGGAGCACAAGAAAATGTTACTTGTGAGAATCCAGAGTCTAGGTCATGATGGGGCACCACACCTTGGCAACCTTAGCCAACTGACGGGGATTGTCGACCAAAAACTCCTTGTTACGGAGCCTTCACTAAGAAACAAAGTATTCAAAAGAAAAGGCCAGTAAAAGAAAAAAAAAGTAAAATTCAAGGAAGACGAATTGACAAAGGCGCTTGTAGAACTGACCGTTGAATTTATTCCAATGAGAACTTAACGACCAATAAAAATGAGTAAATTATTCTAGACAACGTATTTGGCGATAAAACTATTTTCATTATACACTCAAATATAGCTAAAGAAAAATACTTGAATCTCTTTCTAATCTTGAGGTAGTACCTCTAGTTTCGAATAAACTTAAAATATTCTTCGATATACTTGGGAGAATAACAAGTTTAAGGATTTTTTCATTGGTATATTGTTGTCACAACTAAGTAAATTTAAGTTCATAGGAAATGAGTCATGTGTATTCTAGAATTGTTTAAAATGTCATTATTGACTTTTGTGGGTATTGTCGCCGTAAACCCTCACGAGACAATACTCGTCCACCAGGCTAAACCTTAGGGTTTAACAGCTTCTTGCATACACTAAATACAGCCGCGTGACATGCGAAAATGATTTTTGTTTACTTTTGCTCGAGGACTAGCAAAATATAAGTTTGGGGGTATTTAATAGACGTATAATATTTACGTGTACAACTCCTAAATTTATACCTACCTAGTCATTTATAGTGCTTTTGTTTGTATTAATAGAAATCGGTCACATGATAAACAAGTCGTACAATTTTCTGGTTTTTAACAAAGAACAAGGGTGATGCACTCCAACAATGATTCTCAATTGCAGTTGTCAACCAAAGACCTATGCATGGAAGCCCATTGAAGAGTATTAGATATATATATTATTCTCATGAGTTGTAATACATGATTTTAGGCATTTTTTAAGGGATTTTATATTAATTGTGATTTTTAGTAACCCTTCCTATACTCTATAAATGGGAGGGGAATCCTACCCATGAGGGAGCATCTTGGAGAGTGTAAATCAAAGTTCATAGCAATAAAGCATAGTCTTTCTCTTGTTCTTGTCTTTTTATTTTATTGTAGTAATAGTAGTATGAAAATGATCAAAGGAATGAGTCGTTAATCTTCTTAGCCAAGGCTAGAGGAAGCTCCACCCAATATAGCCTTAGTGTAGATTGTGTAGTATAGTTAGAGTAATTACCTTATCTTTATCCCATTATTTTGCATATTCGTATTCCTTTGTCCTATGCTTGACCATATAGCTAGGATTAGGAGGAATAATGAATCTATGTAACCATCTTGTTAGACCATAACAAGATAGGTTAGAAACATGGAGAAGATAACATAATCCATACTTATCAACCGGACCATGGTTGAGTATGTTGGTTTATGGGTAGTTCCCAATTACTAAATCTCTTATATTTTTTGATGTATTGCATATGCCCGACCAAGGATATGCGATATGGGAACTCTTTATTTACTTCAATTATTTATGATATTTAAGGGTTTTAAAGGGTGGAGTGGAATCGATGCCTTGGCTTCCACTCTAATTTATCTTGTAATTTGTTTCGTTCTTTTTTTTATTTCAAAACCTACACAAGTCTCTTGGGATATGACCCCACTTACCCTTGTACTTAACTGTATACCGTGCGCTTGTGGGTCTTTTAAGACGTTGGTTTATAATCGATCAAACTTAATCAAAAGATCTTAGGATATCCAATAACTCATGATTCATGACTAATGTTAGTGGAGGTATTTGAATATTTTAATACCATCTCTGGAGAATGATACATGACTTAGTTTTTGGTAGTTCTATGTGTTTTTGTTGACAATGGAACTCATTTGAAATTAATCCATGACTTGATAATTTATATCAATCGATTAGCATGTGTGTCTATTTGGGGGAGAAAGAGAAAGTAGTACAAATCTTTAATGCTAGTTGAGAAGATTGAGAGCTCCCAGTTGGGGAAGATACTTTTACAACCTAAAACAAAAAAAAAGTAAAGTAGTGACTGGGTAAAGGCCCAAACCGGAACTCTAAGTTCATTTAATTCGAAGAAAACCAAAGCAAACAATTTTAAATACACCCCAAAATTTAAAACCTCACCCTATTCCATTATCTTTAAGTTCATTATACCTCTAAATATTTAAGGACAAGTATGCAACAAAATAAAAACATAACTATTTTTTAATCTAAAAGCTCATCCCTCCATATCCCTACGTCTCTAATTTCTCTTGAATGATTAAATGCAACAAGTTCCTCTACTCTATTATAGCTTAGAGATGAGAGAAAACAAAATAAACATTTCTAATACTATATAAGTTTGATTAGTCTCATTTCTCTATATATAATTAAACAAAGCAAGCAATGTATATTTAAGAGAAGAAGAATGCTAAATGAGAAAGTTAATAAAAAAAATGGGGTGAGCTAATTAACCTCAATAAAACAAGTAGGGTGAGGTTAAACCGGGGTGAGAAAATTAAGGAATGGGGTGTTTTTAAAACTCCTCAACCAAGGACGACTACTATAGATGCTTAACAGCTCTGCAAGCCACGTGGACCAATAAGAGTTTGCAGTCACGAGGACCGCCCTTCATGGGTGGTCAGCAAAATTGGTGTTTCTGATCCGTAAAAATAAAAGAAAAGGGAACAGTTGCTTATATTTCCACAACTAGTGTATCGGGTTTTTATACCCAATATAACCGCAAATAATGTCGGGCCTTCTTGAATCAAAGAAAATTCATCCAAGAATTATTTACTGATTGTCTAAGCCGTTAAGGGGCCTTGTTAATAGATGAGCCTTCTTTAAACCTCTTGTACATTTTTGGAGGTTATGAGTTCAACCCGAACAATATCAATAGTGCAAGATGTTAGCTTGTGGGCTCAGAATGTTTAATCCTTGGTGTAATGACTAGTCTTTTTGTTGGTAAGCCTCGCCAATACTTAGGTAAAGAAATATGATACAACCACAAATAGAATCTAGCACACACTAGATTTTATGTGGAAGTTCAGTGAAGCAAGAGAAAAACCACGACCTTGAAGAGGTTTTTGAGATGTAAATCCACTATATGGTAATCTATTACACTTGCTGAGATATTTGGTTTGTGAGCATAAAGAAAGGTAATACTTTTATCCTACTAACATATGTTCTACCTATTTTTATAAATGGATACAGACAGTTATAAACACATAATATTTCTCCTAACTTTAGGGGAGGTAGGAGAACTTTATAAAGTACGTGCAATGGCTATATTTGACCAAGTATAACAGCTACTGTAGAGGGTCGAGCTCTGTAGGTATAGATTTGGAATGTTCTCGAATGATCAAATACCTTTGACGTCACTCTGAGAGTTCTTTTTTATCGAATCTAGGGAATATGCTACTACAATCTCCCCATTCTCGATACAATTACTTGTTGTTGTGTCGAGAAGAATATTTTGGGACTTGTGATGTTTGACTCTTCTCTTAGAAATGATGCTAGGAAAAAAATCCCTGGATTTGTGACTTGAATGTAGGACAAGTATCTTTGACTGGTTCTGTATATTTGTTGGAGAGTTTCTTCTATAAATAGCAATCTTTGTTTGGAAAAAATGCAGAGGTTTTCTGTAATGGAAAGAACTCGTTCTCATCGCCAGCAAGATGCAGAGGAAGGTCGTATGTCTATTAAGGTGACTGAAGTAGAGGAATGGTACTTTGGGCATTTGTCGATTGCTGATGTGTTTCCTCCTTGAGGCCCTTTAGATATTATAAGGATGTCGCCAGAGCATATGAAAATAGAAGCTGACCGTTGGCTTTGGTATGGCATTTTACAAATGAAGTACATAAAATAAGCCATTGTCATGTTGTCCTAAGGTATATCGCAGAAGATGAGATTAGGTAAGAAGATGTTCTTACTGCTAAAGGAGTATTAATTCCATGTGGACAAGCAAATCATGTGTCATGTTTTAAATATAATTATATGTAACCAAGTTATATACTTGTTATTTTTAATGGTTATAGGCCTTTATCTGGGATGAAGAGGATCAATTATGGTCACCGTATGGTTATGCCGTGGGGTTTGAAGATGTTTTAGATGCATATGAAGTTAACTGATGTTCTGGGTGAGGGAAAAATTTGATTTCCCTTTTTTACGTCGTAGTTGGCCTTAATTGCTGTCAAAAATATTAAAAAAAGATCAAAAATTTGTTTTTCTTTTTTGGTGGGAAACAGGGCACTATTCTCTTTGTTGGTGTCTTCGAGAAGATTATAAAATAACCTATACAATAACTTCAAGAATTTTGATAAATAAATTAAACAATTGTCGATGAAGACATTGTCGATGAAGACATTGTCGATATAAATAATTTAACAAAAAATTATGTGAACTTTATTCGAGAAGGAGATAGTAATAGATGTGATGGCCGTTGAAGAATAAGCTTCGACAACGCTTGCCTATTTTGATAAAGGATTTTCATTGACTATCCCTGTGGCAACAAATTAAAGTATTATATAGTACAAAATATGATGTATAACTAGCTTAAAAATAAATGATATTATTTTGCAGTTTACAATGGTTGAACAACTCCAAAACACTAATCATCCTGATGCGGTTGCAGAAGGAACTTGTTGATATAGATCCCATAATTATTGATATGACCACATGTGTTCAAGAGTTGAGTAGAAAGCATAGGGTGAGGAATAATGGTAGGGATGTTATAGGGGAGTGTCAAGGAGCTAAGGTAGAAAATGAGGTTGTATTATGTTATGATGTTGCGAGTGAGGAGACCAATGAAATTTTAAGTTTAAAAAGAACTACGTATCCCTGAAGATATGAGATTGGAGGAATATTACGGGAATATGACCGACCAAAAACTCCCTATTGAGGGTATTCTCGTGCATCGGGAGCATATTAAGAAAGGCTTGAAGCTGCCTCTTTGAGCTGATCAGAAGAAGTTCTTAAATTTCTTTGACATTTCCCATAGTCAGTTCAACCTAAACATTGATGACTTGTTTTGGATTGTGGCAGTGTTAAATGCTCAGCTTAAGAAATAAGGAGAGCAATTGATATAGGTGGATGATTTGTCTGTATATTACACACTGAAGCAGAATCCATGCAAGGTGGGGTATAGGTATTTAGCCAAGTTTCTTAAGAGACCCTTGTTGTTTGATATATAATTTTTACTGGTGGTAAATATTTTGTCGAACTTTTGAAATGGAAAAACTTTCACTTTGGTTAGTGGTATAGCTTGTATATATATAAAAAAAATTTCTTTGTCGAACTTGTTAGTTTGTGTACATGTGTTAATTGGTTGTATTTGTTTGTGCAGCTTTGAAGGGGGTCGATAAGAATTCAAAGTTAAGGAAAGGTTATACAATCTGAGAACAAATTATTACGGTTGAATTAATTCTCTTGTCTATGATCAAGAGGCAGTTGAAGAGTTGTTCAAGGAGATAGGATTGAAAAGAGATCAAACAAAAGATGACGATGTTTATCTTATCGATGGTTAGATGTCGGCCAAAACTAAGAAAGCTACATATTCTCGTATCCCCCTCTAGAACCCTGATCTGAGTGGGTATACCACAGATTCTGTTGTGGCAGAAAAGGAGGCCCTACTTACTGGGGTCTTTGAGAAAGCAGGTAAGAAAAAGTGGCTTCCACTCTTCCTCCTGCGCCTTTTCCTATTTCTAAGAGGGTGACTCAGCAAAACCCTATCGAGAAGAAAGGGAAAGGAAAATTAGTTATATCAGGGATGGAAAGTGCCCCAAATGGTTGGCCAGTAAGGAAAGTTGAGGGTGTGAAGAAAGGTTGTCCCAATTCCCTAAAGTCGAAGCCTGCTAGAAACTTGGTGGATTTTGAAGAAGAAACCCACCGAACCATCGAGTCTTTCACTGCTGGGATGAAGTCGATGAAGCAGAACTTCGATGACTACTTTGCTGGAGCAGAGAATGCCTCTACCTTCTCTTTGTTGATGGTCATCGAATGATGAATCTGGTGAGGAATTTTAGTACATTATTTTGATTCACAAACTTTGTTCCTTCCTCGAGATCTCATTCTTTAACTATGATATAGATCAAGAAGTTACTTCTCATTGGGAAGCCTTTACTCTTGGGAAGGTAGAGCTTAGCTAACGAACTTCTAGTTTCTAAAAGTATTGAGGAGTTGGTGGGGGAGAAGGAAGAGCTTGAAGCTGAGCTAGAGAAGTAAGGGTTGGGGCGGCTAAGTTCAGGGAGGTGGCTATCCATGAAGCAAAGAAGATATGGGAGACAGAAAGAAGGAAAGAGGTCGAGAAGTTAAGAGCTGATATGGCTAAGGAAATGGAGGAAGCCCTAGCTCTTCAATAATCAAAATTTGAAGATGTTGTTCAAGAAAAAAAATTAGTTGTGTAGAAGTTGATGGAGGAAGAGAAAGCGGGAGCTCTTTCCTAGGCTACCGCAAAGGTGGATTTGGCCAGTTATCGACTCCTTATGGTACATGAAGACCAACTTCTCAAGCAAATTCAAGTTGATGGGTGAAATAAAAGATTTGTATAAGGGTCTTACTGCAACTGCTGGGGTAAAATTTATAGATTCTGATATCGAAGACGATATAGTTGAGACTACAGCTGCTACCCTTTTCTTGCCCGATGGTGTAGATTAGATAGGAGGGAAACTTTTCGATGAACTTACCCCCGATCTCTCAGTGAAGATGGCTACTCAAATCAAATCTCCAAAGAAGTAGATAATTTTGAATGTAGTTGAATTTTTTTGTAGTGTTTGGAAGTAGCAGTTGTACAAGTTGTCGATGGGACCTGATAACATTGATTTAATTTTAGGAATGATTTTATTTTGACGTAGTGAATTTTTGAATGGTCTATTTGAATTATTGATGACTAATAGACAAGTAGTTTAATATACTTGATGTGATATTTGAAATGTCGTTATGTTTTTAGATCGAGATAGCCAAAGGAATTAAGTAAGATCTACTATTTGCTATGTGTTTCAGATATGTTACCCACCTAGGGGATATTTGAGTGGACTGATGTGATTGCCATGTTATGGCTTGTCGATTTTAGGAATGATTGCAAGACGTGTTTCCTTTATGGGATATTTGGTTTGATTGGTAAGACAGCCATGTTATAGCTTTTTGAATTTAGTAATTTGTGAGATATCTGTTGTCGAATAAATGAGGCTCAAATTTAATACTAACTTGTAAAGTTTTGTTGAGAATTTAGAGTAAATGATTTATTAAATTAATACAAAAGATAATCTCTTTATTAAAAAAGAAATAAATTACAACTACTATTTGTAGAACATCTTCAAGTGGGTTATATTCTATGAAAACTTTAGTTGTAATTTGTCTTCAGTTAATAACCAGTATATGCCACTATCAGTTTTGTCACTTACAAGTAAGGACCTCCCTAATTTTTTGATAATTTTTCAAAGTTCTTTGGTCGAGTACTGTCATGAAATTGTCAAAGTACCAAGTCGTTGATGTCAAATGTTGTGGTATCACCCCAAGTTTGCGATTGCGTGATCTCGAGTTTCTTTGATCCAATTGAGATTTTATAATAGTCTAAGTTTGTTATTTTCATCTTTTACTTGTCTTCTAGCAGTTGGAAGGTCGAGGTATGAAAGAATGACTACTTCAGTTTTAAAAGCCATTATGAACGGTATACAGCCTATGGATGTTCGAGGCGTAGTCCTATAGGCCCATAAGATACTGAGTAACTCCTCGACCCATCACCCTTTTTTTTCGTCCAGCCGCTTTCATAACCCCAATTTGATATTCTTATTAAAAGCTTCGGCCTAGCCATTTCCTAATATATAATAAGGTATCGAAGTAGTCAACTAGATCATGTATTTTTGGAGGAATTTTAGAACTTTACTACTGATGAACTGTTTGCCATTATCTGATCTTATCATTTGTAGAACCTGGTGATGATGTGCTACCATAAAATTATAATTACTTCCTTTTCACCAGTGTGACAAAGTTGAATAGCCTCGACCTTTTGGTAGAGTAATTTACAGCTACAAGGATAAATTTTCTATTAGCTGATGTGGGGTAGAATTGACCAATGATGTCGAATGCCCATATTTTAAATGGCTAGAGGACATTACTGACATGCAAGTCGAGAGCTAGAATTTTGATGTCTTGAGTGTAGATTTAACAATTATAACATTTTGAACCAAATATTTATAGTCATGCCTCATTTTTAGCCAGTACAACCCTTGAGCGAAGCTCTTGGAGCTAGTGATCATCCTGAGACATGTACTATGCATATTTCCTCATGTAGTTCTTTAATTTTAATTTGTGTTTGTTTATGTGAAATTCATTTGATCAGTGGGCCACCACCGATAATTATGTACAGTACTCCTCCTTGGACTTTAAATCTTAGATATTTTGCTAATAGGGATTGAGCTTCTTCCTTTTTTTCGAGGAGGGAATTGGAGTTGAAGTATGTGAGAAATGGCTTTCTCCAGTCTTCAGGATCGTCACCTTCAGTAACTTGGATTTGCATTGCATAATTTGTTTCAGGGCTGGAATGTTTAATCACTTCTATGTCCAATGTCTTTTTCTCACCGTCTTCGAGTATTGCGGTGATGTATATCAGTGCGTTAGCATGGCTATTTTTAGTTCTTGGTAAATAAGAAATTGTGGTTATTATTAACTTCTTTATTTTTACTTCAACTAGAGCAGCATATTTAGCCATTTTACCTGATGTTTTGAATGCTTTATTATAATAGTTGTCAACTAGTAATGAGTCCATGTAGATGGCAATTTCTTCTGCCCCAAGAGCTAGCGCAAGGTCTAAACCATGTAAGATAGCTTTATACTCTATTTCATTATTTGTTATATAGAACTTGGGCTTAATAGCTTTTTTGATTTTGTGGTTGGATGGTGTCACTAGAACAATGCCAATCCCTGATCCTCTTAGTCTTGCAGAGCCATCTATAAAGAGTCTATATCCTGTACTTTAGGACCATGCGTCTAGTTTTGTAATAGAGTTATTGGCTAGCGCTTCATCGACTTCCTCCAATTTTGGGTCTTCGACGGGGAAGTCTACCAAGAAATTGGCTACTACCTGTCCTTTAATTGATATTTATAGCTTAAAAGATATGTCATATTCGCCTAGGAAGACGGACCATTATTGCTCTCTTCTGGACTTCATTTTTTTTAAAAGACTAGTTTGAGGGGGAATTTGGTGATGACTTTGACGGGATGTGCTTGAAAATAAGGTTTAAGTTTTTGGGAACTGTACACCAGAGCTAGGAGCTACTTTTTAGTTATTGTGTATGTCTTTTTAGCAGGTATGAGAGTTTTGTTGATGAAGTAGATTGGCTTTTCCAACCTATTATTTTCTTGAATGAGGACAAAACTTATTGAATCTTCTATTGTCGATAAATACATTGTTAATACTTTGCCATCAACAGGAGAACTCATTATAGGAGGACACCTCAAGTATCTTTGTAGGTCTTGAAAGGCCAATTCACATTATGGCGTCTAGATAATTTTTTTGGGTTAATTATTTGTTACTAGGGCCTGGTTCCCACGAAGAAGGGGGTAAAGAAGTTTGCATCGATTAGATGACCTTGAGATGAACCTGTGAAGAGCAACAACTTTCCCAACGAGCTTTTGGACATCCTTTTTGGTTCCCGGTGATGGCATGGCTATGAGTGCTTTGATTTGCTCTGGATCAATTTATATCCCACTTTTGCT
Source organism: Kingdonia uniflora (assembly GCA_014058105.1). Taxonomy (NCBI): domain Eukaryota; kingdom Viridiplantae; phylum Streptophyta; class Magnoliopsida; order Ranunculales; family Circaeasteraceae; genus Kingdonia; species Kingdonia uniflora. The sequence goes on along the minus strand of JACGCM010002435.1, from coordinate 2,073,035 downwards.
TACCTGATGGCCTAAAAATTTACCAAATGCTACTCCAAATTGGTATTTTTCTGGGTTTAATTTCATGTGATATGTATGAAGGATGTTGAAGATTGTTTGCAATTTTTTGCAATGATCTTCTCTTTTTGAGCCCTGTAGATCGTATCATCAAGGTATACCTCCATGATTTTGCCTAAGTGATCATTAAATATTCTGGTCACGAGTCGCTAGGCCTATTTCTGTGACAAATATATTATTTTTGTGATTTTCTTCGGTAAGCGGAACCTTATTATATCCAGACACATCATCAATTATCGATAGAAGATTATATCCTGCCACGGAGTTGAGGAGGTGAGGGGTCAAAGGGAAAGGGAAGTTATCCTTAGGTGTGAACTTATTGGGTTCGGTGAAGTCTACGTAGACCCTAATTTTCCCATTCTTCTTTGGGATAGCTACAATGTTCGAAACCACTTTTGGATATTTAGCTTCACAAATGAATCTAACTCGAAGTAGCTTATCAATTTCTTCATTAACTGCTTTTCACTGTATGGGCGCCAGGTTATGTCGCTTCTGTACCATAGGCTTGTTGTCAGGTACTAGGTTTAATTTGTGGCATTCTATGGAAGGGTCAATCCCTTGAATTTCTTGAAAAAATCATGCAAAGACATTGACATTTTGCTTCAACAGCCGGATGAGGGTTTCTCTTTCTTCTGATGAGAGTTTAGAGCCAATAAAAGTATTTCTCCAGGGTCCATTGAGTTCTATAGATTCGAGTATTTCAGTATTATGTTGTTCAAACGTTAGGAGGGGTTCTTCTATAATTACAATGCCTTCAGAAGTTGTGATGCATGAGAGTTTGTCGTGGTATTCTCGTACATCCTTGAATGGCTAGACTCCAATTTATTTTGTAATCTCCATGATCAGCTGGCAAACGTAAAGCCAAATGCTATTTCAAAGGTACGGCTTTGATTGAGTGCAGCCAACTTCTTCCCAAGATTCCCAGGTATTTGGATTTAGTATTGATGACGAAGAATTTGACAAAAGTTATTTTCAGCCCTGCGGAAATAGGCAATGTGATTTCTCCCAAAGTAGATTCTTTGGAACCATTGAAGCTTATGATAGTTATTATCAAAGCTTTGACAAAATCTTTTAGGCCTAGGACGTCAGCTGATCTTTTTAAATAGTATGTCTATTGAGCTTTCTGTGTCCAAGAGGAGCGTGTATAAGTAGTCTTGTTATACTTTGACCATTATCACCAGTGGGTCATCTTGAGGGTATTTCATATGACTGGTATCACAGTCCTTGAAGGAAATATGATATGGGAATTCTGCTTTGCTGAAGCTAGGTAGAAGTTTGGTAGATTTCTCATAAGAAGTCATCTTACAGCATGATGGGATTATGTCGTCCTTCTTTTGCTTCTTTTATTTCTCGATCTCAATCATTTACAAATGGTGAGCTTGAACTTTTCCTTGCTCGTCTTCCTTCCTTTTTGTTTCTTCTTTGAGAAAGTTCTGGACAACGATGACATATTCGTGGAGCCTTCCTGCCAAGATAATTCGGTAAAAATTATGTATGAAAAAATAACAGTTATCAGTCTCATGGCTATGGACATTATGATACTGACATAAAGGCTTATTCGAGACGTCAAGAATTTCTTGTGCTTCTCAAAAGACCTCATCCCTCCTCAGTCCCCCTCAGGATGGGTAAGATAGCAGATAAGGTGGTTGCCATAAGTGGTAGAACTAGAAATTGTCTATCCTTTATTCTCGTCTTTTCCTTTGACGTTATCATTAGATCGCCCACGTCGTTTGGCAACAACATTACTTTTCAGTTTCGGGTCTAGTGGTGAAAGAACAACGTTGGAATGAATTACAAAAGAACTTTTCATCTTATCCTTTTTTGACCGTTTAAGCACAATTTAATTATTAACCACATCTATCAATTTTGTTACCGTTTTAGGCTTGTGAAGTATCAGTTCTTCTCAAACTTTTGAATCGATGTGGAGTGTAAAAGTAAATGTTGGTACTACAATCTTTGGATCTGAGTTCCCGATCTAGTATAAGGAAATGTTTGTAGAAATTTGTAAGGGTTTCCTTCACACCCATTTCGAAAAAGAACAAAGAATTGACTGTTATCTCATGTTCTTTAGCATGTGCATAATTTAATTCAAACAATTGCTACAGCTGAGCAAAAATTACTTATCAATCCTTCAAAAATTATATGAATCCATCTAAGAGGTTGTTCTTTAAGGCTCATGATATATAAGTGACATAACATGTGATCGAGTTTAGAATAAAGGTTGATTGCTACTTTAAAGTGTCTGACATGGGTTAGAGGGGTCGGTGAGGCCTGCATACTAATAAAATTTTGGCATGTGGAAGTTGTCTGGAATAAGAAAAACATTGAGGTGAGGAGAGATAGAATTTGTTTCGACACGGTCTAGAGAAGATCTTCGACTTGAATTATCAGAATGTATAGCCTGAATCTGATTGTTCAAGTCATCCAAGGTAACGAACTGAGGGAGCACATGAGGTAATAGAGCAGCGGGAGGATTAAAATATCCTTGTCTTTTAGGGCCCAACATCTCCTTTACGGGTCATCATAGAAGGGGTGGTGGGGTCTAATGTCGAGTTCGTTAATTACCCTGAGTGGCCCATGCTGATGATGTGAGTTTGAAGTTTTGTGACACTTTGTCTGGGTTCCTTGATAGTGATCTCGACATTTGGTTTTGTTCCCTCCTTGGTTCATTCTCTCTCTGAGACACTCATGATCGGTGATCACTTTGGGCTGGGATGGGTGACCAAAAAGTGTGGAAATTAAAAATGATTTTGACCAAAGCTTTTAGTGTACTTAGAGAAGTTGTGTATTCATATAGGGTACAATAAGATAATTTTCTCCATATTAGCTTCATCATGGTTTCGAGGGGAATGTTTGTATCCATTACTCAGTTCTCTAGGACTCTATATAGGGGACAAATTCGCATACACTCAAAAATGTTGCACTCATCAAACACTACGCCCTCACTTCACAGCTGTGACAGTTTCTTTCTATGGTAAGACATTTTTTAGGGGAAAATGCATAGGTGGCAAAAAAACTACTGATGTGGACAATATTCAAAACATTGTCCTCTCTTCCCCAAGCTCCTCTACCCCTCTAATCTCACTCCACTCCCACACTCTCAAATTAGTCTTTCACTCTCTCTCTTTCTCTTTTTTTTTTCTCTCTTTCTCTCTTTCTTCCATCACAATCATTTTTAGAGATTACCTGTAAGGACTGAGGTGCTAGAAAGGTTCTCATACACCTCCAGATAGAAGGTAGTTGTCCCTCCCTCAAATCAACCTCTAACTCACTCTCTCTCTCTCGTTCTTCCATCAGAATTATGGGGATATGATGAACAAAATAGATAATTTATCTTTGTTCTGATTTGGGTATTAGAATTGCAATTTATCAGTGGTTCTGTCCAGGTACTTTCCAATTCTGAGAGATTATTTTTAACCATTTGTAATTGGGTTTTATCATTCTTTTCTCTTTTTTTAAAAATTGGGTAACTATGTTCACTTTCCCACGTAAAGCCATTACGTCTTCTTTTATTTGTTTCTAAATTTACAATTTTTTAAAAAATTCTCCAAAATTAGGATGTACCCAAAACATCAACAAATTGATCCCATAATGTCAGGGATATACCGAGTTGTAATTGTCAATTTGTTGATGTATCGGCAATTGTTGCATGTTCTAATCTGGTATAATTGTAGATATTTTGGATTTCGACAATGTTTACAATTTGTTTAAGTAATACATAATGACTATTTGTCGATACATAATGTGTCGAAAATTTGTAGTGTGATATTACTAGATACATTTGATACTTTATTGTCGCTTACTACACAAGTCGATAATAGTTTTTGGGAAATTCATGAAATATTTGTTGACATATGCATTATCCAGCAATAACATTCAGTGACTATTTTCCTTGGTGGTAAACTTTATTTCTTTGTAAAGCAGGATGGCATCAAAGGGAAAGATACCCCCAACATCCTCTCTAAGGAAAAAGATAAATTTGGAGAGAGCATACCCTACGTATCCAAATTATAACAAGCCTCCACGTATTCCCGTGAAACGAAATAAAACAACTTCAGGTAGGGGAAAATAAGTGTATACTGCCAATAAAGGCCTCAATACTGGAAATGATAATTGTATAGTAAAGGGCGATATGGATATAGCTGTAGGTGGCAGTGACCCCCAATTGGATATTGAGTATACTATAAGTAGGACTCCTCATGAAGATAAGGATTTGGAAAACCAATCAAATAAGGTAAATGTAGAAGGTTCTAATGATTCCCAAGGGGAGTCTGGAGAAGACTCTAATACATATGATGAACGAGGTACTAAAGAAGTTCTTGCTAGCGATAATGCCCAATTTAAACATTTTATGAACAATTCGGTCGAAGAAAAAGGTACTATTAGATCAGACGAAGAAGGTGACGGTGAGAATAACAACAGCGAATCAGATAGTTTAGAAGTAGAAGTTAATGAATATGGTCCCAGAGATAAGTCTTAGTTGACGAGCTTTAAGACATATAGAGCGAAAGCTATAGTTCCCAAGTTGTTTACGGGTGTTTCATCACAGTCCTTGTTGCGATATTGATATGGAGATTGAAAAGGTTCAAAATCTAGCTAATCTGCAAGGGCTAGAGAGAATTGGGGCCATATCTTATAAATACTACAATGCAGCTTTGATTATAGCTTTCTCCAAACATTGGTAACCTGAGACTAATACTTTCCATTTCAAATGGCTTGAGATTACTCTAACGTTAGATGATGTTTGGAGGTTAATTGGGTTAAGAATTGAAGGTGATGTAGCAATTGTTCAGGATGAATGGGGAACAAATAATGTGAAGCGAGTGTTTAGAGACTGATTGTTTCAAAGTGATCAAGTTTACCATGATATGAAGGCTGGAGGGTAGGGAATATCTCTTTCACTTGTGAAGATTGTAGATTTTTTTGCATACAAGGTTAAAAGCAAAAGTTCTAAGGACAATGAAGAAACAGAAGTTGGTGAGTCATCTTCTTTATCATAACCCATGAGTTTGTCTTCTCGTGTAGTTGCAAAAGCATACATGCTTTATGTTCTTGAATCTTTTCTTTTTCCTACCAAGAAAGGGACAGATGTGTCAACCAAGTATTTAAACTTCTTTGAGAACAAAAACTCAGATATTATATGGTCATATGAAACTGCCATTTTGACACACCTATATTAGAGTTTTGGTGCTGCTCCAAGAGTCCAAGGTAAAGCATTTGCATGCTATACTACATTATTAGAGGTGAGGTTTATGCATCAATTATTTCATTTTGTTGCTGAACTGTTGGTATTTGCACATTTTTAATCAAGGTTAGTTTTTTTATAGTCCTAGATATTAGAGCACTTCCTCAAGTTGCCTGCATTCCCAAACCCAAGCATTCTGGTACTCTTGATTATTGTACAAGGTGGTCTTGGTCTAGGATTATAACTAAAAGAACTGGTGAGAAAGCTTTAAAGATGTTTTGGAAAGCTCTTAACAATTATAAGCTTGAGGATATAAGTTTAACTTTGATTCAATCTTTTTCTATTATAGTCTTAAATATGGGAATTTGATTGATTTTATTTACTAATATAGATGTCATATATCATTCATTATTTAGGTTGTGTGTGACCCGTACTTAGAAAAGAGGAAGCACACACATTCATTCAAAAAAATTACTGATTTCACAGGGTTGATTAGTAGTCCTGAACATAAAGAGCCGTACTATCCTGATAGAGTACAATGACAATTCAACTGAAGTCAAACTGTACCTAAAGTTCAAATATATTCTGAGAAGAGCAATTTGCATTTTGCTAATAAACCATGCGCATACAAGCTAAAGTATGAATGGTAGGATCTATTCTCTGAAGGGAAATGAAAGGAATGTCTAATCCTAATGAGAGGGAAGAAAGCATATGATGGATTTCCTATATGTGGTCGAGATAACTTTAAATAGTTTAATTTAGTTTTAGTCATCAGGCTATGTCTAGATATTGTTGATCAGGATGCAAATGATGAGGTAACCAAGAAGGGGGATTTGGGTGGTGTTGCGCATAGTAAAAATGTGAGTATGTGATTGTTGTTATAGTGCTTGTAGTAGTTTTTTTTTTTTTTTGTTCTGATATTGGCTTGAAATTTTTTACAGGTTGAGGACCAGGTTCCTCTTCATTGTAATGAAGATATCCATCGTTTGGAAGATGAGATCTCTGACTAGAAGTCTGAAGTTAATTCCCTTAAGTCAGCAAAGGAGGTGGAAGACCAGGCCAAATCATAATTAGTTTGTACATTAGAGTTGAAGGTGTGCCCCCCCCCCCCCCCCCCCCCCCCTCCCTCATTTATCTTGCTAACCCACATAGTTTTTTGTTAGAGGTTGCTTCTTGACAATTAAAAGACTTAGCTCTATTGTTGTATGCGTTGCTAGTCGACAATTACTGTCTGTTAATAGGCGCCTTTCTGTCGACTGATGCAGTAGTCGACAATTAAAGCAACTTAGTTACAAAATATTATCGTATATACAGTTCTTATCGACAATTAATTCGTGTGTATATGCACTTTTTGTCAAACTATGTAGTACTCGACAATAGCTGATGTTCATAGATGCCATAGATGTGATTAGTAACCTCAATCAGGCATGCTTACCATTAAAACATTGGAGTGCAGTTCTTTAAGATAAGCAAATGAGGTAGAAGACCAGGCCAAATTAGAATTGGTTCAAGCATTGGAGTTGAAGGTGCACCCTCCCCCCTTCCCCTTTTCTCTTGCTAACTAATAGTTTTTGTTACAAAATATTGTCGGATATGCAATTTATCGACAATGCTATGATGTTGACAAATTGTTGCTTGTAATGGTTGTTAACAATTAATATATGCACTATTTTGTCAAACTTTGTGGTATTCGACAAATTTAAAGTAACTTACGCTAAGCATTATCGTATATGCAATTCAATCAACAATTTCATGACTTCAATAAATTACTTTGTTACTATTCCAGATAGTTGAATAAGATACTTTGAGCGAGGCAAATAATAAATTAGAAATAGACTTTCAAGTGAAGAAAGTGGTCGAATCGATTTGCGAAAAAGATTACAGCAAGACTATAAAGAAGCTGAATGATAAGGTATCCCTAGTTCAGTTCTACTTTAGTTCCAAATATTTTAGCATTCCCTTCCTTCTATGTTGTTCATAGACTAGTACTACCCGTGGCTTGCCATGGCAGCAACGTCAACGTGCCTTCGGCACTACAAAATAGTCCATTAACGCACCTTCGGCGCTAAAACTACCACTCATGAAAATAATGGATATTCTAAAATGATTAGGGTGATGCATAGTCTTAAAAACACCTATATAGTTCATTATAAGCTTGTTATCAATAAATAACAGTCTTCCCTTCTTGATATACCATTTAAGCTTGTTCTCAAATACACATAATTAGGAGTTTGATGTATAGATTTAATATGACATTTAATTCGGCGTTTTTTGTTATGCGCCTAACCAAATGATTTGTTGTTTTACTATGTGCCGAACGTAGAGTGCCCATATGGTTTTGCTGAATGATTTGCCATTTGAGCTAAGACATGCCAAATGATTATGCATTTTCATGACAAAAATAATCCAAACTTCTTTCTCTTTTTTACTCCGTTTGAAAAGAAAAAAAAAATAGCTTTAACTTGTATACACCTCAAATGTATTAACATGGCCTTGTCCACGAATCGGATGCCCACAACATGTTTCCCATGTATCGGATGCCCACAACACGGCCATAACAGAGCCTGTTTGATATAATTTATAAGCAACACAGAGGACTCACGATAAGGAGGGACTAACAATCCAAAATATGCACAAACTGGCCACTTTGGTGTGCTGCTATGATCGAAACTTTGTAACGCATATAAATTATAACCACCAAAAACAAAGATTGCATGTACAAACAGCTCAATAAACCTTGTAAAATGAACTGCATCATAGATAGTTACACTGTATGTTTACAAAGCTATGCAAAAATACCCTCAAATTTTCTTGGGGGGCTTCTGTAACAAACAGGAAGATATATGAGACTGACAGAGAGGTATACTATGACCAAAACACAAAAGCTCCCTGAAGGCCTGAGTAAAAGCAATTTTTTCTACTATGTACTTGTTATCATTCTAGTGATTATGTGAATACCTAGACTAAGTCACAATCTTCAGTTTTAATTAACAAAGGGTTCGGGTTTCACGGGTTTCAGTTCTGTAGTGGATTCGAGTTTCACTGGATTCAATTTTACAGTGGATTCAGCATGTTTTAAAGTGTCTGCTTCCTGCTTCACTTTTTGTTTGATAAAGGTACACCTGAAAATACATAAAAAAGAAAAAAGTAAACAATAATGGTACCAAGTAACCACTTCAGGGAGGATCCATAATTTACTGAATGCATAGTTCAAAGTAGCTAATGTGATAATATCTTTATGAAACGGTGTATCCATCGGTACTTTTTTTATTAGTAGAATGTACCAAAAAAGCATCCTATATATAGAAGCATCAGGCCACATTTGGATTATGGAATTCCTCTAATATCCCAGTATCACAGAGCTATATATTTCTGTTTGTGGGACTCGAACCTTTAAGAAGCTATACATAACAATGATAGATATAATATATGACAAAGGAAATCAAGGTAACATTAATAAAGAATAAATAAACTTATATTTATATCTTGCTAATAATAATAATAATTAAGAGTTCTAGTTTTAGAACATTAACTCACAAAAATATAGTTATCAAAAATAAAGATGTAGAGCTAAAATGAATAACTTAACTTATTTGACTTCATTCAAACCCTCTTTCTGAACTGAAGATATGATCACATCCAAGCACTTACCTTACCAGTATGTGGTGCAACCAAAAGCGAATGATGCTGAAAGCATATAGTATACCAGCGGTGGTGAGAATCGGAAGAAGCTGAAAAAAAATTTTGAAGAGGTAGGTACATAGTATTAGCAAGATTGAAGAGTAGGGGGAGGGGGCGGCCAAAGAAAATTCAGGTTACTGCTTTGAGCTCTGATTAGAAGTTGTATTATTCAGCTGCTGCTGCTGCGGATGCTGGTTATTCTGCAGCAGCTGCTGTTGTTGCAGCTGCCTAGGTGATGGCAGATTCTGGTTCCTATGTTGCTGCTGCTGCATCGGGTAAATGTAGTTTATGCAACTAAACCGCTAATTTCTGCAACTGAACTGCCCCAGCTACAGAAAATGCAGGGTCGGCCAATTGCTTCCTGATGCGCGTATGACCCCTACTATAGATACCTGTGCTTTTTAAAAGGAGACTGTAACACTTGAGCAGGAAGAGCTATTTCTCTCCACACCAGTGACATCGCTTCTATTGTTAGCAGCAGGAGCTCTATCTCTATCCAACCCACCAGTGACATCGCTTCTTAAGCTGATAGTGATTGGGAAAAGTTTAAAAGCTAGCATCTGATCTGACCTTGCACCTGTCTAGGATCCTTGGGTAACGGCTACGTAATGACCACTAAATTCGGCTTAGTAGTTAAGGAAAAGCAGTGTGTGTAGTCATAATGTCTATCATCGTCTACAAACTTGGGGCAAGGAACTCCCTTTTGAGGGCACATGAGTCCGAACGCTATTATGCATGTGTGTGTAGTCATAATGTCTATCATCTGCACCAACCACCTTTAACCTTTATGCCACTCTTACGTCAGCCAGTCCTAGAAACGGTCCCCCTGACACGGGTTAGCTCTCTAACTACGCATGTGCTTTTTTTAGAAGTCGTTTTCTTTTTGGGAGTTTGAGAGTTGAGACCGGACGTGCTGCAACCTAGGGATCACCAAGCAGCTCTTTCACTCTATAGAGATCAGGGTGTATAGCATAATTCTGAGAAGAGTATGGTTGGTTTACCCGGGTGACAGATCCTGCCATAATGGATTCCTATTGATGACCCATTGTATAGGGTTTTTTAGACGTAGAGTTCTGGGCGGATCAAGTAGCTTTAGCCTCGTAATAGCAACCGCGGAGTTCCTTCTTAGCTCACTCTTGCATGTGCGACGACATTTGAAAACCCAGGGTCTAAAAAGTAAGAAGAAAACCCAGTGTAGTTCAGAAAACAATGTTTTCGCTGTACGCAAGTTAAAAAGGAGTAGGGGCTTTAAAAAAAAGTGTTTAGTTACTTTGTCTATCACGTTGCTTTTTTTAAACCAAAAAAAAGTAAAAAGACGGAGAAAGCGTTGGTGGCCTTGAAGCTGCTACGATAGAAGAAGAGGCCAAGCTTTGAAGTTTCTATTGCTTCTTTCTGATCATCTTTGCAATGAAAAAGCATTGACTGGCGCTTTTTCTTATTCCCAAAAAAACCCCGTTGAAAAAAACTGATATAAGCTAGTTATGTTACAGTACCAACAATGAAGCAAGGCCTTAAGGATTATGAAGGAAGGGAAAGACGATGAAGGGACCAGAGAGTGGAGCAGAATATAGAACTCTAAACTGTTAACCTCATACGACTTTATTGTACCTTCCACAGGGTTGCTTTCACATTTTCTGCGATAATCTAAGTAGTAAGTACTACTGTGCTTTTATAACTCAAACTCAACTTATATATTGCTAAATCAGATTATTTACTGTAAATAACATTGAAAATATTATTAACATTTGATTAAACTTATTAAAACTTATCTTTCAATTCATACTCTAAAAACTCTAATAAACTCTAATTCAAAAAGAACGAAGAAAAAAATCCTAGCAGACAATCTCCATAGCTAGCTTCTTTGACTGATAACATGGATATGAGAGAAGAAAATATACGATCATCAAATGGCTTCTTTGAGGATTTTATGACTGAGAGAAGTTGAGTGAGCTTAAGGTGTTTCAAGTCTTGTTTAGACGGTGACTCTGATGCATCTATGAACGTGAAGATAGAGTTAGAAATGGATATGATGGAGATCAACTCTTCGGTTTCTGAGTCGAAAGAAGTTTGGTTCAAAGGGGTGCTGATTAGACCATTACCAAGAAAGAAAGTGCTTGTGGATACCTATAAACTGCCTGTGTCTAGGACATTGCCTATGAGATCTCCCCTTCAAAGTTCAAACATTTCCTTTGACATCTTGACTCCACATACCTCTTAAGCTAAAGTTGTGTTTGGTTCTTTGAAAACGCAGGCGAAGGAAAAAATGAATTGTTGGAATACCAATTGTAAGAAAATCAAGGTAAGTAGTTACCAAATCATCCTAGAAGTATGATTTTCCATCGACACTTCAACACAGGTATGTTCTTAGGAGGCCCCGACGGTGTTCACAATTAGCTGCTTGAGGACATCCGTTGCCGGATAATGTAACCCCATAATGGGCCCCAAATCATACCTCCTAATCTCAGAAATCACTTCCCCATGTTCGTCGTCCTCATGAAACTTGTAAACCATAACCCTTTCATATCCAGTAAGCTCGCGAACATCCTCCGCGATTGTGTCACACAGAGCACCAATATCACACCTAGGAAGAGACTGGAGTCGCACAATCGCTCAAACCGCTAATTTCTGTAACTGAACTGCCCCAGCTACAGAAAATGCAAGGTCGGCCAACCGTGTTGGCTCTAAATCTGAACACAGTCATCTGAGTCACTGCCCCATAGAAGTATGGGTTTTGTTACGGGCGAGCCACGAAGTCCTTGTGGAAGCTATGAAAAAACGCTCAGCCAGCATACTTAACTCTAAAAAATAGCAACACGGACAAATTTTGCAAAGAAAATCCTTAGCAATACACCTTGCAGACTCATACTGTCTGCAGAAATAAGATACGCCTCACAACATAATCATTATCAATCTATCATTTTTATCTCTGTATATATGATTATTGAGTTCTCTCAGCTATATTTTCTCTACATGATCATCATACACAAAACCTTGTTTCAGATTGGGATTAGTAAATGAGTTCTCCCAAAGAAGCGATGTATACAGTTTCGGCGTCTTCTTACTGAAGTTAATTAGTGGTTATGACTTGTGAAGCACATAGCAGAAACACAACGAATGAATATCAGAATGTTGTTACAAAGGTGCTTGAATTTGTTTTTTCAAATGGGTCGCCTATTTATCACTGATGATCTTTAATGGGTCACGTTCTTAGTGTATTAAATTAATGAACTCTTCTTTTTTTCCCTTTTTCTTGTATGCTCCATGTCGAATAATCTTCTAAGTGACGTACTTCCCCCTCGCATAAGATCTAATAAACTGTTGCTTTTGCTTGATACAAAAAATGAAGAGCATGAAGCAACCGAAGAAGAGGAGGAAGATAAAGATAGATACCTAGATCTTTGGTACTTGATATAATATCCCTGATCCTTTCCTTTTGGGCCTCAGTGTCAAAGAATCGCATATGATCATCTTCCTCGATAATCTCTTACATGCTCTTCTTTATTGCAAGAATCCTAACTTTTTCAGAACTTGGAGGCTATATACAGTTCTTACTAAGGAGAACAAAAGGAGCACTAAAAGTGATGAGATAGGCGATTCTTCAAATAAACAAATGAAGAAGCCGGCAGTAAGGAATATTTTAGGCTTGGATTTATTAAATCAAATAACCATTGCCTTGATAGAGACAAAGTTAGAAGCCATTGGACCTCCCTAAATCTGATACCCCCAGTTACAGAACTCAAAGATTAAGATTTATATTCAAACAAAAACACAACAGCTGCAGAATTAACAATTGTCTGTGCAATACCCAAACCCCAAACCCCTAACCCACAAACCCCATTTTCACAAACATGGTATCCAAATGAAAACTCCCACAAAAACAAAAATCTAACAATACCCAAATGAAACAAAGACATACCTTTGAATCAAATAGACACCCAAATGAAACAAAGACATACCTTTGAATCAAATAGACTTGAACTTTGAATCAATTAACCTTGAGCGTGAAGGATTCTCCACTGAAAAAACTTTAACCCACAAACCCCATTTTGAGATGTGCTATCCAAATGAAAATTCTCACAAAAACAAAAATCTAACAATACCCAAATGAAACAAAGACATACCTTGTGTACCAGAGACTTGAACTTTGAATCAAATAACCTTGAGCATGAAGGATTCTACACTGATAAAAAATATTCCTTGAATCAAATAAGTAAAGTGGATCAGAAATGTCAAGTGTTTAGAATACAAAGGGATTCCTCTTCATACCACTATACAAAGGGAAGGAAAAAAAGCAGTTTGTTTGAGACAGTAGTGGGTAAAAAACAGAGAGAGAGAGAGAGAATGGCCTCACAACCCACAGATGTTAGAAGAATATGTTAGAAACAGTTTGTTAGAAAGAGAGAAAGAGAATACCTTGCTTTGCTTAGAATGATGAAGAGTTGGGAGAGACAAAGAGCTGGGAGAGATAATAAAAGAGAAGCAATAAGACTTAAAGACCCTTTTAGGTGTTTTGTCCAAAATACCCATAAACCAAAGAGTTGAACAAATGTAATCCGCCGATCTCATTCTTTCCCACAAATATCAACCTCTATTTATCTTTGAGACAATAGCAAACTTGTCTATTTGAAAAACACCATTATGTAATGTAATATAGATGTCATAGATGTTAGTGGCCTTAACCATAAATGTTTGTCATTAGACATTGGAGTGCAATTCATTGAGAGAAGTAATGAAAAGTTGGTAGAAGATGTATTAAAAAAAATTGAATTGAACAATTCACTTGAAGCTTTACAGCTTCAATTGACAAAAAAAGTAAGTACTATGAATACCATGTATAAACAAGTTCATTCACAATTATTCACTTTCTAGGTTGTACTAATTTATGATTGATAATAGGCGTTAGAGTGCGAGAACCTGAATGTTGTCAATGAGAAGTTGATAGATCAACTTGGAAAATAAGAACCACAACCCATACCTATGAGTATGAACTCTTATATATTTATAATATAGTATAACATATATGCCTACATGAGTTGTTTCATGAGTACCTTTGTTTCTATGTATAGCTAAACCTAGTTACAATATCAGAGGGAGCTGTCACAGGAAACCAAGGGAGGAACCAAAAATATCATGAGTTAAATGTAAAATATGAAGAAGCTAAAAGGAAATTGAGTAAGAAAGATGAGAATGTAAGTTTATCTTGACATTGGTGAACTTGTATTAAACGTGACTTATGATTTTATGACTTGGAACAACCTATTTTGGGTTAGATCCCCATGTAGTAATGTACATTGATAGAAGTAGAAGGTGATAATGTTTAACTGGTTCTTTGTGTCCTTTTGTACTTAGAGAAATTGTCTTATGAAGCCGTAGCCAACAATTATTTTTTATAATATATACACCATTTTGTCTATTGATGCAGTAGTCAACAAATGTCAAGTAATATACAATTAAATATTGTCGTATATACCGTTAAATCGACAATGTCATAACTTCAAAAAATTGTCACATTTTGTGGTATTCGACAATTACTTTATGTGTATATGCACGTTTTTATCGAACTATGTAGTAGTCGACAATATATAGAGTAAACAAGTTTATGGTTGATTTTTACTACCTAGTTGATATAAATATCCATGTCGTACTCTACATAATCATCGGCATTTGCATGATGTAGATAATAACTTTGTTGATATTCTACATTCTCAAAAATGACCATATTTGTCAATTGTCAAAGTATAGTAACACAAACAATTTATTATCGACATTGTATTGTTGATATTGTATTGTTGATATTGTATTGTTGATATACTGCGTACTCGGCGACATTGTATTGTTGATATACTGCGTACTCGACGACATTTACTTCAATTTCTAAGTCAGTCATGTGAATGTGGATTTGGCGTGCTTATGTATAAACCCATGATTATCAGATCACGAGATTTTTTAGCTTTCTATTTAAAACTTCACCTCTTCCAAAAATGATTTTTAGGGCTTAAGATATTTTGAGAGAAGAGAGAATTCAACGAGAGATTCAACGAGAATTAGCTCACAAGTTGAATTGATCTAAAATTACTTAAACCTAATTTCAACATTATGATTTGAGAGATTGAGCGATTCTAGCTTAAAAACCTTTGGTGAATAATCTAAAACGAGGAATTCTAAGAACGAAGGGGGTTAAGAGAACGGAGGATTGATTGTGAGAATGGTAATTGATGATAGGTAACAATGGGATGTGCTTTTTGAGTCTGTATATAATTTAGATTCATGAAATTATTTTTTCATAGTGGATATCAGCTGCTGAGGATTTGACAACGACTTATGAATTTTTTTTCCTCAGAAATGTTTCTAATAGAGTTAAAATTGTTTGTTCTTGTGTGTTGATTATCGTTGCATATTGATCATTGCTTATTCTCACTAGATTATAGAATCAATTTGGATTAAATTACTACTTCATTATTAAAAAATTAATTCAAAGAATTTTGGACCAAATTACTCATAATCAATTGATCTCAAGGACTCATAAATTTTAGTCTCCACTGCCATTAAGTATGAGACATACAACTACACAAACAATTTGATCTCTAAAAAGTTTAAAAGATCCTCATTTTCTTACAAAATTTCATGGTTGGTATGTTGGGAATCAAGGTAGCTAATCTCAATCCTACGCCAAGAACAATAGGTGGAATTTACCAATAAAGAAAATCAAAGCAAAATGAAAAACTAAATCACACAAGATTTACCCAGATGAAGGAAGTGGAAAACCCTTTCGTATGAAAAACTACTCCCCGCGAGCAATCTACTAATCAATTAAATAACTTACAATATCTCAAGCTTCTAGAAATGTTTAATGGAATCTCTCAAAACCTTGTTTTCCCTCTAAGATTAATCTCACATTATTATATTAAAGTATCCCTTATATATTTGGGAAGACTTTACAAAAGTTAGGGCCTAAAAGAATGAATTAGAAGGCATGCAAACTATTAGGTTTGGCGGCTTAAAATATGAGAAGAAAAAAAAATTGGTTCATATTCGAACAATTGAGTTAGACTTGACTCTATTCAAATAAGAAATATTATTGTTCGAACAAAGATTGTAAGTATCTATTTTGGCCGAGGAAAATACCCCGTGATAAGTAATTCAATGGAGTCTTGTATTATATGTCTCTTATGATTTAAAAGAAACCTAGGGGGTCTAATGAGACATAACCCTTACCAAGTAGAGCTGTAGCCTCAATGGCTAAGCTTTTTAAAGAGAGGCCCCTGCAATGGCATATTTTATGGAAGGTAAACTTTGCCAATACTTCTGTAAGGAAATTATAATTATAAACTTGAACACACTAGATTTTATGTGGAAACTCAGTAAAGCCTGAGAAAACCATAACCTCGAGGAGGATTTAGGTTTAGAAATCCAATAGGTGCTAGTTATTTCAATTGATAAAAAGGATGTGAGAATGTGGAAAAATATTAAAGTTGCAGATCTGATTAACATATGCTCTGCTTGTAATTATAATGGATACAGGCAGTTACAAAAGTAAATGGTTTTCTATTCAGTGGGCAAACTATGCAGATCTTCTTATAACATCTCTATTTAACCATGCGTAATGGCTACTCTAGTAAGTCAAGATCTAAAGGCATGGACTTGGCATCATCGCGAATGACAGAATATCTTCGACTAAGTTCTTTTAGCTTCTCCTTGTTAAATCTGAGGAATATGCTATTACAATCGCCCCATTTTCAATACAATTACTTGTTGTTTTGTTGGGAAAAAATTTTAAAATTTGTATCAGGAACTCTGTTATGTAACATAAAATAGGATTTTTGAATTCATAGGTGTGAATTATGTAGGGCCCTTGAGCAATTCCCTTGGAGGGTGGTTAGGATAATAATTGTTGTCTTTGACTCTTGGGAGTTCTGATTCATTGGGTTTAATGTATAAATACTCTTTGTTTGTATTGGAAGAGGCCATTTGCACCCTTTGGTAAGATGGTAAAGACAAGGGCTCTGCTCTTTGAAGAGGCGTTTCGCAACCGTGTCAAATTCAAGTATTGGGAGATGATGATTTGATATTTTGGGAAACTATGTATAAATGGTCAGACGTTGGCACCAGTGGAGCCAAACAATGAGGGGATAAGTAAGGTGTAGGTGAAGGTGGCTGAAGAGGACTATTTGTACCATCATCAGCTACAATCTGTAATTCTAAGTCCTCCAGATCGTGTTAGTAGTTTAAGAAACTGTGCCAAGGTGTTGGTAAGGGAGGAAGATGCTCTTGCTGCCCGGGACGGCTGTAAAAGTTGTCCTGTTGGCTGTTGTGGTTGAAAAAATTGAATAATCTTGTACTCCGGTATCTTTTCATATAAATTATTTTATCCATTTTGTCAGATTTTCTTGTCAAAATAATTATTTTGTTTCACTTCCTTTTTCATCTCGAACATTATTGTTCTCAAATTACTTATTTGCTGTAGGGAAACAATTTACAGGATGAGCTGCCCCCAAATATTAAGAGGGTAAAATCCCTTGAGTTGTGGCATAAGTATAGCTATAGGATATATGCTTGGTAGGTATCTTTATAGATGAAGTTTGGCAAGCTGATGACCGTCGTGATCTCTTGAGGCCTATGGCAGAAGACAAAAATAGGTTGGAGGACATTTCTGCTGCTGGAGGACTGCTTATCCTATGTAGGCAAGTGAATCATGCTCTTTTTTTTAAATGTAACTACCGAGGACCATTTGATGTAATGTTTCTCGATAAATAATTATAAAAAGTTATCTTTGAAGTTGGAATTTGATATCTGGTCAATATTGGTAGTTGTGTTGGTCGAATATTTTATTTAAAATTTGAATTATAGTTACAACTATTCCTAGAAAATAGGAGGGTAGTAAAAAAGGAATGATGTATTGTAGGTGCATGTAAAATAATGGCTAGGTATTCTCTTGTAGGTGATGTTTTAAGGTATATGGAATTGGAGATACAATCACTTGTTATCAACATAAGAGTTACCTTGGTGAAGATGGATATAATAGAGGGGATAAAGGGGTATATCGATGGTCTTGAGTAGAAATACATAAGCTTGTTGGCGTTCAGGATGCAAAGGGTTAAAGACTTTGAGAAGAGATGTTCGAGGCATTACGCTCGGTTACTCAAACGGCCGTGAAGGGCTACGATGAACAGTCGCGTGGGGCCTATAAATAGCCTTGTGATCGGTGACTGTTCATGCTCCATTGATTAAATTACTACTTCATTATTAAAAAATTAATTCAAAGAATTTTGGACCTAATTAGTTGACCTAACTAGTCATAATCAATTGATCTCAAGGACTCATAAATTTCAGTCTCCCCTAACATTAAGTATGAGACATACAGCTACACAAACAATTTGATCTCTAAAAAGTTTAAAAGATCCCCCTTTTCTTACAAAATTCCATGGTTGGTATGTTGGGAATCAAGGTAGCTAATTTCAATCCTACGCCAAGAACGATACGTGGAATTTTCCAATAAAGAAAATCAAAGTAAAATGAAAAACTAAATCAAACAAGATTTACCCAGATGGGGGAAGTGGAAAACCCTTTCGGATAAAAAACTACTCCCCGTGAGCAATCTACTAATCAATTAAATAGGTTACAATATCTCAAACTTCCTCGAAGGTTTAATAGAATCTCTCAAACCCTAGTTTACCCTTTAAGATTAATCTTACATTATTATATTAAAGTATCCCTTATATATTTGGGAAAACTTTACAAAAGTTAGGGCCTAAAAGAATGAATCAGGAAGCAAGTAAACTATTTGGTTTGTCGGCTCAAAAGATGAGAAGAAAAAAATATTGGTTCATATTCAAACAATTGAGTTAGACTTGACTCTATTCAAATAAGAAATATTACTGTTTGAACAAAGATTGTTAGTGTAATGGCCCAATTCTGTAGCTCGATGCAATTTGGAATTAGCTATTGCACCAATGATTCTGTAATAATATGATAATGGAAAGCAAGAAATTGAAACAGGTGTTTTTAGCGTAGAAAACCTCTGAATAGGTAAAAAACCACGACCTCGTGTGGAAGATTTTTGTAAAAGGTTCTTTATAGATTTGTGCAGATATCTTTATTACAAGTGATCTCTAGAATATAGAAATGTCATTGATCTAGTAAAAAAGAAGCTTAAGTAATTTTTTTGGTCCCTATCTCTTTTGGAACTTCTCCTTTCTATAGGCTTTTCCTACAGCTCTTCGTCATGCTGGAGCACGTCTCCTGAATAATGTGGTTAGTGGCGGTTGACTGAATAACTAACAGGTTTGTGGGAGACATGTGTCTTTGACTGAATAATGTTTCCCAGGTTTAGCTTGATGTAGTTTCTTATGTAGTTTGTGGGGTTGGTTAGAATATTTGACTGGGATGTTGTGTGCTGACATTGCGTGAACCTGAGATAGAGGTAATTCGAACTGAGTGAGATCGATTATGAGTGAGGTCGTGGAAGTTAGGCCGAAGAAGTGAGCTCGATTATGAGTGAGGTTGAGGAATGAGCCCCTATAATTGCCCCCTCGTAACCGAAGTCACGGGTGGCTTTGGTTGGGAAAGAACATGTAAAAAATTATAATATCAAAACGGAGCAATGATGGCATTTGACTAGGTGGAAGTTACATAATTTTGGGAAGTTATGGGTATTAAATAATGGTGCGGATGTATATGACGGTTTGAGTTTGAATAGTCGCGTCCGTAAATAATGACAACGCTTGGGAAAATGTACCTGCACAATAAAGTTAGGGTTATATAAAAAGTACCTTTACCACCTTGTTTGGATAATTCTTGCATGCGTAACACTCTCTGAAATGGTGAAAATACGGAGTATGGTTCTTGAAAAGAGAATTACGTCTGAAGCGTAGCGGTTGAAGTTGAAGTACTTTGGTGATCATTATCGAGGCTTATCGGGAGAGGAAGCGGTTAAAGCTAAGGAAGATTTCTACTGGAAGTGGAGATTTCATGTCTTCGTCTTGACGGGCGAGGGGCGTTGGGCCTGTCTCCGCACCCTTGCGGAAGACTGGGTTAGGGGTTCATATACAGGGAAAGGTATATCTGCGGGGCAGATGCAGTGATTTTCTATAGTACCAGGGATTCTAAGGTCGGTCCCTCTTCATCTCTACCAACTCTGCAGTGGTGGTGGTTATAAAAGAAGCGGTGATGGCAGTGGAGGAAGAAGATTGGTAGGAAGATTCTGCTGAGGCATTTCCATCATGGTTTTGTGTTATGAAGGTCTTTCCATCTTGTTTTGTGGGAGCACACTGAGTCCACTGCTCACATAATCCTCACCTAGAGTTCAATTGTGCTTCATCTGAGCCATGTGAGGAGGGTTTTTTGTTGGTTTCACTACTTTCTTCGCGTCAGGGTGAAGCATCACTCATGTAAGAAGAACTGGAAAAGTTGATGCCTCGCTGTGCCTGGTCGACTTGTAGCCTTGAACAAACAGAAAAAACTTGTTATCTGCAAATCGTGTTATGAATAATATGAATAAAATTTGATTCTCACAAATTTTGTGTATAGAACCTTTCTTGATTCGATCTGAAACGCGTTAGTTAAATAACTTTTATATAAGTGCTAAAGCAACGTTCGAACTGCGATGAGTAAAAGATCTATGTTTTAACAAAAAATAAAATAGGAATTGTAGATATATCTTAATTCGAGTTGTTTTAAGGTCGGTAGAGATTCTATGCATAAGGTAGATTGTACTACTGGGGGAATAAGTTATAATAAGTGAGTCCAAGATCTTGGGGTTCTGTTACGCAATACTAGGTAACAACTGAGTGAAAGAAGTAAGTGATTGGGAAATCTTATAAATACTGATAGGATGACATGCAAAAGCTCAGAGGAAGGCTAGGATGGTACGGACTTGATCTCAGAGGATTCGTCATGCTACAGAAGGTCGACTAGCCATAAAAACTACTGCGGTGCGGGAGAGAATTTTTTGGCTTGCTCGGTTATGATGCTAAGTTACCGATGAGGGTGTACTATCTCGAAGGGTTAGATATCAGGAGTAGAGAACTTGAGTATGCTCGTTACTTCTATGAGTCATTCTTTCGTGTATTCATGAGGGATCCGGCTGAAACGACAAAGGGTGGTGGGTTTGATTGCTGAAGTGGAGATCGATTTTGAAGACATAAGGACTGGTGAATGATGCAAGTTTCTAAAGTTTTCAAGATCGTGATGGATACTGTTTAGATGCTCTTATGAATAAGCTAAATGCTGGAATATAACAGAAATAATATAAGTTAATTGGATCCTCAATAGGGGGGATCTGTTTAGAAATTGTTAAGCAAACAATTTCAATAAATTTGAATACTTGAATGAAAATGATGTCAATCGTTATAAGTATGATAAACAAGTTATGTGAAACAAAAATAGGTGAGTGCAAAAGCTTCTAGTTTTGTTTTGTATAAAAAATAATATAGAGCTCTGACATCTCACAGTGCAAATCATCATGAGTGAGGGGACGTTGAGAAATGATATGGAAAAGGGCAGCAAAACACGTTAATAAATGAGGAGAGTTGTTATGATGGAAAGATAGTTTCATCGAAAAGATACAAGGTGTCTGACATGGAGAGTGGAAAGGACGCCTCGGTTCTGGAATCGAGGACAGTTCGTGCGAGGGGGAATAAATGTCAGCCGCATGGGAGAGAAAAGATAAATAGTTCTTCTTCGTCTCCAAACAATCATTTTACCACAAAAGATTTGGAAAGCAATCAGAGAGAAAGGCGAAAGATCAGGGGAATAAATCAAGTAATTTTTGAAGACGATAAACGGGTAAAGTGGGCAAAAGGTTCAGGATCTTATAGGTGGGAATACAGCAGTGTAGTAAGGAGAATGTTTGACTCTTCAATCGATTTGTATCCGGATATCGAAGGTTAGCAGAGATATGTTTGCAATATACTTTGAAATTGTATAGTGTGAATATATGCGTTAGGCGTAACTTTTTATCAGAGCTATATGTTAAATATATAGATATATACGTATACATAGATGGAAGAATGATAAATACTTTAACCTGAATATAGGTCGAGCGTGAGAGGCATCTGTGTAGGCCGAAATAATCCAGCAGAGTTTGATTAAGATGGGTAGGTCATCTGTTAATGAGGTTTCGACCTCGGGTAGGACAAACGAGTCTGATAGCGAAGGGGAGGGAGGATCGGAACAATTTACGGGTTTCCCTGGTCAGTTGGTGTCTTATCCTTCAGGTTCTGAGGTTTTTAAAGAATTTGTAAAGCCAAGGGGGCTATAGGGAGTAATTGGGGTAAATATGTAGAGTTTGCCGGTAGGCAGTTTAGGGGTTATACGGTAGCGGAGAGAGAGGAATATTTTTACCTTTTGGAAGATTTGGAAGCAGAAAAATGAGATAGGGGTATAGACGAATCGATCTCATTAGACTATTTCGATGGAGATATCTGAAGTAACCTTTCAGAGGACTTTCTGTGTTACCTATCTTAATTAGTGTATGGGTTGCATCTCTCCCTTACCAATTTGGCGAAGGGGGTAATAAATGCAATTGGGGCATGTCTCGTTTAAATGAACGGGATTATGTAGGAGGTCATAGCTGCATGTGACCATCTGAATGATAGGTGGGAAAGGGCAAACAAAGTGAGGAGGATAACCCCTGAGGATATTCTACAATTTTATGGGGTCAAGAATTTTAAGGCAAGTGGAGGGTCGTACTTCTGTGCGAGCGTTACTAGGCATCGTTTTTTCGATCTGAATTTAGCAGGTCGAACATGGAATGACAACATCATATGGTTAAAGGGTAATTGCCTTCAAAGAGATGACGAGGATTTTATGGACCTCCAATTTAGATCTGTAAAGCAAAGTAAGTAAAAATATGCATAGATAGAATTATCGCTAGTTTTTATGATAAGTATAGTTGATAGAAAAATGTGTTTATTACAGGTGTGAAGTCTACAGTGGAAAGAAAAGAGCCACTTTTGGACGAGGTCGCAGAGGACGGGACTGAACTTGAACTGGTCTTGGGGGAACTCGGCCTGAGTGGAAAGAAGAGAGTTAAAAGTAAGTCAAAAAAGGTTACAAAGCCTCAGTCTGCTAGGTCGATGACGGGTGTCGATGAAGGAACAAGGCAAACAAATGGGGACGAGGTTCGAGTTAAGACTTCTGGGTCAGGCAGCTCACCTCAACCGAACCTCACAACGAGCAAGATAGCCCACAAGTTTCCAAAGAGACAGATAAAAAAGGCTATGCCGGCCTCTGGTGCCACAGTTAGTGGTGAAGTCGCACAAGGGAAAAGGAGGAGGGTTAAGCTTTTGGGGGGCTCAGAAGAGAAGGTTGCTGAGGTGCGATCTCTTTCAGTAGACGACCTCAAAGAGGTCGAGGAAAGGTCTAAGTTAGCGATTATACAAGGGAAGGAGGATACGAGCCAGATGGTAAGTTTATATTATGAGATGTAAATGTTTAATATTATCGAGCTAGTAACTGAGCTCGATATGATTTTTGGAAGTTGTTCGCCTTGTCGAGGGGATTTGGCTTGGCATGGAAGAACAGGGGTCCAAGCTAAAAAAGGCGAAGAGTGAACTGGAGAAAAACCTAGCTCGAGCCACGACTGACGCCCTGAAAGAAATCAAGCAGCTGAAGGCCGCTCATGCCATGGCGATCAGCCAGTTATAGGTCAAGGCAAAGACCAATTTAGACGAGACGGCTAAGGAGCATGACAGACTAGGTCATCACCTGATGCTGAAGGGCTACTCTCAGGAAGAGGTGGATGCCATTAAGGCTGACACCTATGCCGAAGAAGAAGAGGAGGAAGCAGGATTACTTGGGGTTGTGGACGGTTTGGATGGTGTCTCCCCTCAAGCAGTGCTTGATAACCAAGGGGACGATGTGGAGTTCCCTGAAGATGGGAGTGAGAAAGTTGGGTAGACTTGTATTTTCTGAATATTTGTAAGTTGTAAACTTTTGTGGAGGGAAAGAACTACTGCATGCTGAGTTTTTTTATAAATCTTTTGTAGGTAGTTAAAGAGATGAGTCTCAGGATAAATGACTTAGAATCTGGACTTGCCAGGGAAATAGAGACCTCAAAGGCCCTGTTGTCTGCGTAAGCGGAGTTGCAGGCTAGATTTGAAATAGGTTGCTCAATCTTCGTGTTATACCATCGCTAAGTTAAGTAAATAGGATAGAAATACATAGCAAAAACTTAACGCTATTAATACTAAGTAGGATATCGAAACTGTGTACCTTATATGTTGAAAGAGTATTAGTGAAGTGTTCACCTGAGAATGGTCCTTAAATGTTTTAATCTGAAAGTATTCGGGAACCAGACGCCTAGTACCCAAGTATTCTCCCAAAATGTTGTATGCGTTTGTAGAAATGATACTTTCTAAATCGAACTGTACTAAAACGTCGTTAAATATCTCAGGTCAAATTGGATGCATCTCGTGCACATGAGGATCACGTACTCATGTGTAATCAGGAATTTATGGAGCAGTTCGATACGATGAAGGAGGCGAATGAGAACTCAGAGGATCAATTCGTAAAAGCACACTTCAGACTAGAGAAGTTAAATCTGGTCATCTCTGATCTGACTCATCAGGTCGAGGAGAAAGATTCTGGGATTAAGAAGGGATTAGTGGATTTATCCGAGGTAATAAAGGGTGCCGAGAATCTTCAACGTCAGGTCGATGCGTTGGCTGCCGAGGAGAAAGATATGGCTCAATATCGCATCCAGGCGCTAGAACGAACTGAGGAATTGTGTCGATCTGATCTTAATAGCTGTAGGATCGAGCTGGAGAAAATGAGACAAAAATTTATTAGAAAAGATGACAAGTTAAAGATAGCTCGAGAGAATCTATCGGCATCAGAGGCTGCAGCTGAGCATTTGCAGACAGTCCTCCCTGCCAAAGATATGGAATTCCGACAAATGCAGCGTAGGTGTGATGGCTTAAACGATATAGTCGCCTGACTTAAAGCAGAAAAGGATCACGTCATTGCTCGTGCCAAGAAAGCTAAGGCTAGAAAGCGCTCTGGGGGAAGTAGAAATGTGAATAAGGCTCCTCTAGTTCAAGGGGATGTCGTTAGTCTCTCAGATCGCATTAGAGAACTAGAAAGGTGATGTATCTCGAATTCAGGGGCATGTTCAGAGGGGAAATGTAGACCTGAGGGAATGTTAGCATAAGCTGGATGTTGCTCTTATCAGGGAGAAAGTTTTGGAGGGGGAGATAAGAGCTAAGAATTCGCTACTGAAGAGAAAGGATGATTTATTGAAGGATCTGCCTGCGAGAGAAGAGTTGGAAGTTAAACTTTGGATGTTTCGTGCTCGGGTAGTAGAATTACAAACCAAGAACTTGGCTGAGTCAAAGCAGTACATTGCCAAATTGAAAGAATACATCATTCGCCACGACAAGATTGATGAGGATAGAAGCACTTGGAAGGATACTTATATCAGTGTAAAGGCACGTTACCAGAGGTTGAAGGTTAGGTTCGCAAAAGTGGTAATACCTGATGTGTCTCGATCTGATTTGTTAATGGTGATTGTTGCATACTTTGTAGAGGAAGTAAAAAGGCTTGAGTTAGAATGAGATACCTTGTCAAAACTCTATCAGATAAGGGATGCACCTGTGGAGATGAGATAGATCGAGGCAACTGTTTGAGCGTCATGGAGACCCAATTGGGCCCTCGAACTGCTGACTTAGTAGAACGAGGTAGGGCTGTTGTGGCCCGCGAACTAAAAGATAGACCTCTTGATGATGTGGGGGAGAGCATTGCTGAGACTCCACCGATAGAAAAGAATCTTTTGTAATATGATTTTGACCTGAAAATAAGTAAAAATGTTGCAGACACATTGTTATAGATGAAAGCTAGTATGACCATTGCTTTATCATGTGTCTGGTAGGATCCTTGATATAAAATAAATTTCTATATTCGTTCTAATCGAAGAAATGTAGAGGGATTTCTAGACCAAGTGTTATCCTTGACCCAGGCTTATAGAAATGTCGCAAACATATTGAAAGAGATGAAAGCTAGTATGACCTTTGCCTTATCTTATGCCTGGTTGTGTCTTTGATGTGAGGCAAGCTTTTATACTGGTCATAATCGCAGAGCTGTAGAGATTCAGCTGAACCAAGTTGTATGCTCGATCCAGCCTACCGTTGTAGACCAAACATGTTGTTAAAGATGTAGACTAGTATCACCGATGTTTTATCTCTTGCTCAGCTCTTTGAAGTTGAGCAAGTATTTACACTTGCCTTCCTCACAAATATGTAGAGATTCAGCTAAACCAAGTTGTACGCTCGATCTAGCCTACTGGTACAAACTAAACAAGTTGTAAAAGATGAAGACTTGTATTACCTATGTCTTATCTCTTGCTTGGCTCTTTGAAGTTGGACAAGTTTTTACACTTGCCTCCTCCCTCGCCGATATGTAGTGGCAGAAGCCAATGAAGCTCCTCGATTGAACTAAAAGAATGTGGATTGCAAGTTAGTATTATCTATGCTTGAATTTGTGGAATATGAATAATTGTTTTGTGAAGAGATTGACACGATATATAAAAAAAACTTTCATTGATAAGTTCATAATTTACATTGGATGGAGATAAGAATCTCACTTTTGGAATTGATATCAAACAACGAAACATGGAAATGGAGTAGTGAGGCGACTAACGATAGTATCTCTTCAGTCGCCTAGTGTTCCAAGGATTCGAAATGGGGATTCTCTTTTCTGTCATGAGATAGTATGATCCTAGGCCTGAGAGACCTGTGATAATGAATGGACCCTCCCAATTATCGGCTAATTTTCTAGCGTGAGGCTCTTTGCAATGTTGAGGAATTTCTTGTAGGACAAGATCTTTGATTTGGAAGGTGCTGCTCCTGACTCAGTTATTGTAAGACATGGCTTGCATATGATGGTATCAACCTAGGTTAGCGATGGCGCGTTCCCTGGTATCATCTATCATATTGAGGTTGCAAGCCAATTCAAACTCATTTTCCTCGTCAGTTAGCGCGTGATCCCAAACTGGATGATGGTATTCATAAGGAATAACTACCTCAGTGCCATAAGCAAGGAGGAATGGGATATATAACCCGTAGACTATTGGAGAGTAGTTCGATACGCCCACAGGACGTGAGGTAGTTCGCGAACCCAATTGCCTTTTTTCTTTGAATGAAGCCATTTTTTGAGTCCATCCACGATGGTTTTGTTGGTGATTTCGGCTTGGCCATTGCCTTGAGGATAGTATAGATTTGATGGTGAATGGACGATATTGTGGTGATTTAGAAAGGTTAAGATTTTTACTCCCACAAATTGGGGCCTATTATCAATACGAATTAGGTGGCGGCACCCGAATCGAGTGATTATGTGGTTCCAGATAAAAGAGATGACCTTTTCTTCTCTGGTTTGACATAGTAGAATTGCTTCTACTCATTTTGTAAAGTAATTGGTAGCTACAAGTAGGTGGCGGTGATTACCTGGAGTGTTAAGGAATTCGCCGATGAGGTCTAGTGCCCATCATGTGAATAGCCAAAAAATCTTGCTTGCATGGAGCTCGAGCGCAGGGGCGTGTATCATATTTCCATATCTTTGGCAAGTATCACATTTATGGGAATATTCCTCTGCTTGCTTGCGCATGCCAGGCCAGAATACTCCTTGATTTATCGCTCTGTTTTCTAATGACCTATCTACGGTGTGTGGAGCCACAAGTTCCTTCATATAATTCATAAAGCAGCTCGTCTGCTTTTGATTTCGAAAGGTTCTTGAGGTAAGGCCCTGTAACGGATAAATGGTCAAGCATTCCATTCTGAGTAATGTAACGTTTCGAGTTGATGATCATCTTTCTGTGTTCTTTTGGATCTGTTGGAAGTGGTCCATTGCATTTATTGTCGACACCGAGGTAATCTAAGAATGGCTTTTGCCAATCGTTGTTTCCCCCTTTGTCGCCCCCAGTGTTGATCGTGCATACTGATATGTAATCAATGTTGGGGGTTGAAATGATTTTGATCTAGAGATATCGAGCTTCTGTACCCAAGACCCCGGCTATATACGCCAAGGAATCGATGTGTCTGTTCTCCCCTCGTGGATGATATTCCAGAGTTGCTTTCACGAACTTACTCATCCTATCTGACACGAGGGCCGCGTATTCGATCATCTTCCCATTCTTCTTGTACTGCTCAAAATAATGATGAACAATGAGTAATGAATCTGTATAAACTGAGAGTTTGGGGACGTTGAGCTCAAGACCAAGGTCAGGTCCGTGAATGAGAGCTTCATATTCGGTGACATTATTTGAGGCCTCGAAGTTCAGGCGGATTGATTTCTCAATTCTATCATTTGAAGGGGTAATCAAAACGATCCCAATTCCTAATCCTGTGGGTCCTACTGATCTATAGGAAAGAAGTCTCCACCCTGAAGTGGTGATCCAGTCAGCTCATTCGTCGAATGGCTTGGGAGGTGGATTGT
The DNA here is from genome assembly GCA_014058105.1 of Kingdonia uniflora. NCBI lineage: Eukaryota > Viridiplantae > Streptophyta > Magnoliopsida > Ranunculales > Circaeasteraceae > Kingdonia > Kingdonia uniflora. Next base: position 2,044,687 of record JACGCM010002435.1, on the reverse strand, counting down.
CTAGCGTGCTTTCAGTAAGCTCTAGATCGTGTTCCTCCAACTCATGATCTTCTACTAGAAAATATGCGAGGAAATCGGCAACGGCCTGACCTTTCTCTGAGTGACGCTGTTCGAACTTTATATCATGTTCGCCCAAACTGACTTACCACTGCTGCACTCGTCGTGACTTCCCTTTTTCGGATAGAACTTCTCGAAGTGGGTAGTTCGTCCTCACTTTGACGGAATGCGCTTGGATGTAATGCTTGAGTTTCTGCAAAGTATAAACAAGGGTGAGAAGAAGTTTCTATATTTTAGAGTACCTTGTTTCTGCTGGTGTAACTGCTTTACTGATGAAGATGACTGGTTTTTCAATTTTCCCTTCCAGACGAATGCGAACTACCCTAAGAGAAGTGTCGGTGACTACTAGGTAGATAATTAGTTTCTCATTACCTACTGGGGTATTCATTATGGGAGACCTCCCCAAATAGATTTTGAGATCCTAAAAAGCTGCTTCGTATTCTGGTGTCATGTGACTTCCACTGTTGGCAGGAGCTTTCCTCTTTTGGTACATCCTCAGAGTAACAGGAATAACGAATGGCAGCGGTCTGAAGATTTAGAAACAAAATGGTTGATCGCGGCAATTTTGCTAGTAATTTTTTGGACGTCTTTCGTTGTCTTTGGAGAAAACATGTCGAGCAGAGCGTGGATTTGATCTGGCTCGACTTCAATCCATTTCTTGCTGATGAGGTGGCCTAAGAAGCGGCCAGAATGTACTCTGAATTGACATTTATCTGGGTTGAAACGCATTCTGCAAGATTGAAGGATGTTGAATATTGTGTTGAGATCCAAGAGGCAATTTTCTGAATGTATGCTTTTGCACAAGAGATCATCGATGTAGACTTCAACAATTTTTCCTAGGTGAGATTTGAACATAGCAGCCATCAATCATTAGTCTGTTTCCCCTGCATTCATGAGCCCGAAGGGCATGACTTTGTAACAGTAATGGCCCCTTTCAATGATGAATATTGTCTTCTCTTGATCTTCTTCCAGAAGGGGTATTTGGTTGTATCCTGAGGCCGCGTCCATTATAGATAGGAGGTCGTGGCCTGCAGTAGAGTTAGGGATCTGATGAATGTTGGGAAGAGGGAAACTGTGGAGTGTGTTTATTTAAATCTGTGAATTCTACACAAACGTAAATTTTTCCGTTTTTCTTGGGGACAGCGACAATGTTGGATATCCAGTCTGGGTACTTGGCTTCTCAAATGAATCCCACTTCGATCAATTTCTCAATCTCTGTGTTAACTTCATTTCGAAGATGTGGTGAGAGTCATCGTTATTTCTGTTTGACTGTTGGGGCATTGATGTTGATGGCGAGCTTGTGGCAAGCCATAACTGGATCGACTCCGGGCATTTCTTCGAAAGACCAACCAAAAATATTTCGATTGAGTTGCAGGAACTGGATGAGAGCGTCTTTCTTGCGTTGAACCAACTTAGTTCTAATGAATGTACCTCTACTAGGCCCATCAATGATGATGTATTTTGTGGGTTCCTCTGTAGGTGGTTGGCCGTCGAGGTGATCCATTTTCCGTAATTGCTATGCGGAATATTTGTCTAAAGTATTGAGGATGGATGAGATAGTATTTTCACAAGCTCTAGAGAGTTTCTGGCTACCACGGATCTCGTAAATACCGTTGTCATCCATGAAGGGGAGTGCTTGATGATAAGTGGAAGCGATTGCTTCCATGTTATGTATCCAGCAGTGGCCCCTAATTTTAAGATAGCGAGACATTGCATTGATGACGTAGAAAACAAACATCGATAGTGGCTGGCTCTGCGATAATAAGATAACCTTGCGTACTCGTTCTTCTCGGGAGCTGTTGAATACATAGATATCGGTGTCGCTCTGAATGACTTGGTTAGCCAATCCCATCTGGTCGATTGTACTCTGAAAAAGAATTTCAATACAACTTCCAGTATCGATCATCATTGTATGCATGACAAACTGCTTCATCTTGAGCATAATGACTAACAAATCATGATGTGGAAATTTGACATGACTAGTATCGCAATCCTCAAAAGAGATTCCCAGCCTGCGATTGCTTAACTCAGGATGAAGTTTGGCTTCTTTGTCTTGAGGTGTGAGATCACAGCATTCGGATAGCCTTCTGTGCTTCGATCGGATAGAATTGTCGATCTGGTTGATTTCAATCATGTTGCTGAGGCGCATGTAGTAGAGATGCTTCTCCTCAGCCTTGTCGTTGACCTGAACAACCTCAAGTTGTTTCTTATGGTTGCCATCCTGGAATGACTTCAGATCGGCGATGTACTCGAACATCCGCCCTTCCTTAAAAGTGAGCTCGAGCATCCGCTATATTGCAAAGCAATTGTCAGTAGAATGGTGATTTACCTTATGGTGCAAGCAAAATGGTAGACCCTCAATGGGCTCCAGTGGTCGAGAGACGTGGTAGAGCGGGTTCATTAACAGTAGTAAAAAAAGTACAGAGACTCAAGCGTTCAGCTTCGGGAGTACGGGGTTGTTCTGCAGACCGCTTTTCCGAGGCTATTCAGTATTTCCCTTGGTGCGTTTATGATCCCCTTGTTCCTCCTTAAGCTCGCTGGTCCGGTCGGTAGATAGGGATTTGGGGGAGAGGACAGACTTAGTAGATTTTTTTTGTTCGGACATCATCCTCTCTAAGTCGACGTAACCGTTTACTTTGGTGATCATTTCCTCCAACGTTCTAGGTTTGTTAAGGAATAGGTACTCCTTGGCTTTGCAATCGAGTCGAAGAGCATTAGTGAACGTGGTAGCAGCTGTCTTTTGGTCGAGGTTATCTACCTTTTGTGCAAGCTCCAAGAATTTCTTAGAAAAATCTTTGAGCTTCTCCCCTTATGACTGCTTAAGACCTATTAGAGAATACAAATTCTCCCCTTTGTCTCTGTTGTGGGAATAGGTTTAGATGAACTATTTCTGTAGCTGCTCGAACGTGTAGATAGACTCTTCAGGAAGAGAGTAGAACCATCGGAGTGGCTCTTCTTGCAAGCTTGTAACGAACAGTCAGCAGAGAATGTGGTTGAGATTGGAATACAGCCCCAATGAATTGTGGTATTACTGGATATGCACATTCGGGTTTGTACCTTTGTATTTGTGAATTTGGGGAGTATGGAAACCTTTCGGTATTTTCATATCGAACAGTTCCTTGGCAATCGGACTTCCTTGTAACGATGTGGTATGGCCGGTAGTACCTAATACTTGCGCCTCGATCAGCTCCTTAATCTGTTGATCTATATGTTCTTTCGTGATGTAATGATGTGTTGGTTGAGCGGTTGAACGTGCTAGCAGGGGATGATGAATCCCCGTACCTTTACTCAAATGGTCTCGGGCTGGAATCTGATGGGGAGGTCGCTGGTCTTCCTCCTGGTGAATAGAAATTTGGTGACCCCGACTGATTTCTGATTGGACTTCTCCTCCTAAATGGATGGAGGGTTGCGGCCCATGTGGATGATTTTTGGAGATTTCCTTACTGGTGACCCCCCTTGGTCCCAACCTTTCTCTTGCTGAGATACGGGAGGTCTCTGGAAGTTGATCGTGGCCTCTGGCAGGAGGGTGCCAGAGGGTCCTGCTCGGTATTTTGTAGAGCCTCAAGTACAGTCTGTATCATTATTATCTGATCTTCGTGTCATTTGAGCACTGTCAAATAAGTTTTTCGTTCTGCATCGAGCTCCTTCTCTTGGAGCTCGCGATCTTTTGTCAATTGAAGTTCGAGCTCGGTGTGTTTCTCTGCTTCGACATGGAGATTCGCCCGTAACTCAGTGAGTTGTCCCAGATCCACAGAAATTTCGAGCTGAGTTCCTGCGGCCTGTCGTCAAGAAGAAACCATAGTTGAAAATTATAATTAAAGACTGTCTTAGGATACCGTGGATATGCAATCTTTCCCACAGACGACGCCAAATGTAATGGCCAAATTCCGTAGCTCGATACGATAAGGAATTTGCTATCACACCAATGATCCTATAACAATATGATAATGGAAAGCAAGAAATTGAAACAGGTGTTTTTAGCATGAAAAACCTTTGAATAGGTAAAAAACTGTGACCTCGTGTGGAGGATTTTTGTAAAAGACTTTTTTTAGCTTTGAGTGGATATCATTATTACAAGTAATCTTTAGAATATAGAAATGCTTTTGATCTCATAAAAAAGAAGTTTGAGTAATTTTTCTGGTCCCTGTCTCTTCTCGAACTTCTTCTTTTTATAGGCTTTTCCCACAGCTCTTCGTCGTGCTGGAGCACGTCTCCTGAATAATGTTGTTAATGGCGGTTGACTAAAAAACTGAGGAGTTCATGAAAGACAGGTGTCTTTGACTAAATAACGTTTCCCAGGTTTAGCTCGATGTAGTTCGTGGGGTTGGTTAGAATGTTTGAATGGGATGTTGTGTGCTGGCATTGCGTGAACCTGAGATGGAGGTAATTTGAACTGAGTGAGATTGATTGCGAGTGAGGTCAAAGAAGTTAGCTCGATTATGAGTGAGGTCGTGGAATAAGCCCCTACAGTTAGTATCTGTTTTAGCCGTAGAAAATACCTAGTAATATGTAATTCAATGGAGTCTTGTATAATATGTATCTTATGATTTAAAAGAAACCTAGGGGGTCTAGTGAGACATAACCCTAACCTAGTAGAGTTGTAGCCTCAATGGCTAAGCTTTGTAAAGAGAGGGCCCTTTAATGGCATATTTTTTGGAAGGTAAACTTTGCCAATACTTCTGTAAGGAAACTAGAATTATAAACTTGAATACGCTATATTTTATGTGGAAACTCAGTAAAACCTGGAAAAAAAGCCATAACCTCGAGGCGGATTTAGGTTTAAAAATCCAATTGGTGCTAATTATTACAATTAATAAAAAGGATGTAAGAATGTAGAAAAATATTAGAGTTGTGGATCTAATTAATATATTCTCTACCTGTATTTATAATAGATATAGGCAGTTACAAAAATAAATGGTTTCCTATTTTGATGGGCAGTGGGCAAACTTTGCATATCTTCTTATAATGTCTCTATTTCTCCATGCGTAATGGCTACTCTTGTTGGTCAAGATATATAGGTTTACGTGGACATGGCATCATCTTGAATAACAGAATATCTTCGATTGAGTTCTCTTAACTTCTCCTTGTTAAATCTAGGGAATACGCAATTACAATCGCCTCATTCTCGATACAATTGCTTGTTGTTTTGTTGGGAAAAAATTAAAAACTTTGTATCGGAAACTCTGTTGTGTGGCTTAAAATAGGGTTTTTGAATTCATAGGTGTGAACTATGTAGGACCCTTAGGTGGTTCCCTTGAAGGGTGGTTGGGAAAATAATTGCTGCCTTTAACTCTTGGGAGTTCTGATTCATTGGGTTGAATGTATAAATACTTTTTGCTTGTATTGGAGGAGGATATTTGCTCCCTTTGATAAGATGGTAAAGACAAAGGCTCAGCTCTGTGATGAGGCATTTTGCAACTATATCGAGTTCAAGTATTGGGACCTTATGAGATGGTATTTTGGCAAACTGTGTATTAATAGTTAGACGTTGGCACCGGTGGAGCCAAACTATTTGGGGATGAGCGAGGTGTAGGTGAAGGTGGCTGAAGAGGACAATTTGTACCATCGTCAGTTACAATCTGTAATTCTGAGTCCTCCGGATCGTGTTAGTAGTCAAAGAAACCATGCCTAGTTGTTGGTGAGGGAGGAAGATGCTCGTGCTGCCCGGGACGACTGCAAAAGTTATCATATTGGATGTTATGGTGGTAATAAATGAACAATCTTGTTCTTTGGTGTCTTTTCAAATAAATTTCTTTATCCATTTTGTCTGATTTTGTTGTCGAAGTACTGTTTTTGTTACACTTCCTTTGTCTTCTCAAATATTATAGTTCTCGAATTACTTATTTGTTGTAGGAAAGAAATTTACTGGATGAGTTGTCCCTAAATATTGAGAGGGTAATATCCCTTTATTTATGGCATATGTATAGATATAGGATATACGCTTGGTAAGTATCTTTACAGATGAAGTTTGGGAAGCTGATGACCGTCGGGATCTCTTGAGGCTTATGGCGAAGGACAAAATTAGGTTGGAAGACATTTCTGCTGCTGGATGACTGCTAATCCTATCTGGGCAAGTTAGTCATGCTCTTTGTTTTAAATGTAACTACCAAGGAGCATGTAATGTAATGTTTCTCGATAAATAATAAAAACAAGTTATCTTTGAAGTTGAAATTTGATATCTGGTCGATATTAGCTATTGTGTTGGTTGAATATTTTATTTGGAATTTAAATTGTGGTTACAACAGTTCCTAGAAAATTGGAGGGAATTAAAAAGCAAAGATGTCTTGTAGGTGCATGTAAAATAATGGCTAGGTATTCTTCTGTAGGTGATGTTTGAAGGTTTAAGGAATTGGAGTTACAATTACTTGCTATCAGCATAAGAGTTGCCTTGGTGAAGATGTATATAACGGAGGAGATAGAGGGGTATATGGATGGTCTTGAGCAGCAATACATAGGCTTGTTGGCATTCAGGAGGCAAAGGGTTAAAGACTTCGAGAAGAGACGTACGAGGCATTACACTCGGCTACACAAGCGGTCGTGAAGGGGTGCGATGAACAGTCGCATGGGGCCTATAAATAGCCTCGTGATCGGTGACAGCTCATGCTTCATTGATTCTGAATTTTTTTGTTTGAGCTTCATTTCATTGCGTTCCTCTCTTGTGTCTTTGTCCACCATTGGTAACGAGGAGATTAGTATTTTGATCAAGAGGGCCAAACTATTTGGAAACATTGCGAATTCAGGGTTAGTTTTCAATTTTGAGAATTTGTTTGGGATTCTATGCTTGTTTTTGTGTATCGCAATTCTGTGTAGACCCATTGTAGCAATTAATTGTAGGAATGGTATGTATGAAGGTATTTGAGTAATAGTTTGGCTTTGTGGAAAAAAATTGATAAAAACACTTCTATGGTTTTTCTGTAATAATTTTATTGTGTGATGACATGGGGATGTCTTTGATGTGTGGAAGGTATCGTGAATGATAATGGAGTGTTGGGATAGAAGGGTGTGAAGTCATTGATGGTGATGTGGGGAAAGATTGTGGTTTGGTCACCGTCGGTGTTTCGGCGGGATTTGGGGCTCTCTCTGGTGAAATTTGGTATCATAGGATATGTGCAAATGTGGTGCCAGATTTCATGTTGATTTGGACTGGATTTTGCTCTTGAGAGAATGCAAAATCAAAAAAAAATTATTCGAGTCCTTTTGGCGAGAAACCGTGTGGCATATGAAATGTCTTCGAGAAATTTTGTAGATCCTGTAAAGTCGACCAAAATATGTTAGGGACATAAAATAGTTCTCGATGATAGGACTTTGAGTAAAATTTTGATGTGAAACTTGCATCGACAGCTAATGTAATAATGTTGAACAAGATAGTAAAAGAAAGAATGATGGATTGGAGAATAATACTTGACAACACTATCGAGATTAACATATGAATATATATAATGTATAAGATATGATATTATACAAACTTAAAAAGGGAGATATGATTTTCAGGTTAAATAATGGCTGAACTAGTCCAAAACGCTAATTGTCATGATACAGATAGAAAAGGGATCTTCATGAATCTCGTTGATATAGAACCATTATTAATCGATGTAACAACTTGTGTTCAAGAGTTGGGCGGTAGGTATATCTTGTAGCCTACTCGCAGCCTTCGACCCCCTCAGACACTTGATGTCTACTTCGCATCCTACTCAAATGTATCGAAGCCTATTCAATCCTCCAAGCAAGCTGCCCAGAGATCCTCTGAAGATGAAGCTTCGACTCCAAATAAGCCTCGTGGACAGATTCACACGTCGCAGCAGAAACTCTTCAACCATATCTGCACACTGCTGAAATATGATGGGATAGGCAGCCAGCTTACTAGAAAAGATGGCGCATTAATTGGTCCTAGCAACTACAGTGATAGGCCCGACCACTGCGCCAGAATACAGAGGCATCTCCAATAAATGTAGCGGTGATAGTGCAAACATGACTGGCGCCCATACACCGTCGGGATTTCCTGACAAGTAATCATGTAACCTGGCCCACACTTGGTGACTAGGCCTCCTATGATTCTATAAATAGGAGAGATGGGGAACCAAGGTGGGGTTAGAAAAAATCCACCCAGACCCCTTGCAGTTTACCTTCGACCACTCTGTAAAGCTCTATATTCGAACCTTCGAATTACTCATCAGTAATATAAAACATCCTAAAAATTCTCATTAGAGGTCGTAGAGCGTCACATTCGGGCCTCTACGCAAGTATTTGTCTCTAGTTTGTTCTTACTTTAGACCACTCACTTCCTTTGACAGAAGATTAACCCCGTATTGTAAGAGCCAACTTCCCCTCTAAAAGAAGTTAGGCCCTTACAATTGGCACCGTCTGTGCTTCCCACCCTACCAGTCCCCCTTTCTTTTTTCCCTCCCTTTATTTTAAACATCCACTGCTTTTCTTCAATGGCACCCACCCGCAATTCCAATTCAACTCAGGTAGGCAACTCCATCGATGGAGTGGCTGCCTAAATAACCTTATTATCTCAACAAGTCACTCAAGCAGAGGAGCGCCACCAGGCCTAACTAAACCAGGAGCGTGAAAACCACTGCCGGGCGTACAAAATTGAATGGAATCGACGCCTGGACGACGAAAATAGACAGAACAGGGAAATCGATGAGCTACGCAACACCGTTCGAGGGATACGGAGACTAAAGCCTCTGGAAACTGCTCGCCCATCCCAGGCACCAGACCCATCGCACGTATCTACTCGCGCCCGTCTAGGACCCTCACCAAACCTCGAGATACTCCCAATTCATACCGGTGCTGAAGGCGTTCATTGTACTATTCCCCATCCAGCTCTATCCACCTCAGGATTCACCCAATAGAATATTCTTCTGACTCGACCCTCCGCACCTCCAGACATCCCAGACACCGTCCTGTGCGAGAACGGCTTGGGAAGCACAACGCTGATAGCATGCCACACGCTCGACCCCACAACCTTCGAATTCCTTAATCTCCCCCTCATCATGCATATGTTACACTGTAGGACTTCAACCACAAAATACAACCAGTCATTCACGTCAATACGAGCCCAACCACCAACTCTTGGAGCCGCCTCAACAACCCGAACTACCCCAAACTTTTGGCTATCGAAATACCTCCAAACTTTGGTGCTCCCAATCTTAGCAAATATCGCAACACAGACCCCAAATCGCACATTAACGAATTCTAAAATGCCCTAAGCCTCTACTCTATGGCAGACCACCTGTTATGTCGCCTTTTTCTAACCAGTCTCACTGACAACCCCCTCCGATGGTATCACAACCTCCCAAATGGCTCGATGCAAAACTTTGAATAACTATCATGGCTTTTTATTGCCCAGTTTGCCTTCAATAAGGACAGAGAAGTCAGAGTTGACGCTCTGTTTAATTTTTGAAAATCTAGCAGTGAGGCACTCGACACCTTCACCAAGAGATTTCTCGACGAATCCTGGAAAATCGAAAACCCTGACTACAAGAATCTTATACTCGCGTATTCGAATTCCCTGCCAGATCACAGCCAAGTAAAAGAGTACCTAGCTCTCCATAAACCTCAAACACTCGAAGAGATGCTCTCAAAGGTCAATGGTTATATAGATCTCGAGCGCCTTCAGGACACCCACAAACATAGCCACCCTTCGCACACCACAACCTTCAATAAATCGTAGAAAAATCCACCTTTGACTCCAACAACCCTGATTGCTCCCGTCTCATAGGAGACGGAGAGCCGCAAGCGCCCGAACTTTGATAACACTGCCGAAGCTCGCAAGAAGTGAACAAGGCCCATTTTGCCTACACTCACCACCCTCTTTAGCATCCTTCTGCCACATATATAAGTAAACCCCATTTGGCGTATCCCTTTCCCTATCGAAGTCAGAGCGGGCGAACCATACTGTGTCAATCACAAATATAACTGTCACCATACCAACAAGTGCTTCGCCCTCCAGCACTCTCTCGAACTTATCCTCAAAGCAGGTCATCTATACCAGTATATTCCTGACCTTCCCGACTACCTTGACGAGTCTTACCTTCAACCTCAATCTACCCCCACTGCTGACCCGACCGTGGTACACATCTACAGGTCATGCCTTATCAAAGCTAACAACATAGACAGTGGACGTTCCAAGAGCAACCGAAAGCACGTCGAAGAATGTCATAAACTCACCTATCAGAAGAAATTTCCCACCCTCCTGCCATAATCAAGCCATCGCCCTCACATTGAAGGCGTTTCCTTCATCAACTGTGATACATCACATGTCTGTTTTCCCCATTCTAATCCACTAGTCATCATGATTAAGATCGAAAACCTCGTCCTCCATACAATGCTCAAAGACACAGGGAGCGCAGCTGATGTCCTTTTTCTCCCAACGGTCATAACCATGAAGAAAACCGACCTCATAACCACGGCCAATGTCAAATTAAAAGGTCTCAATGGGGCAACCGAAATCGTTGTTGGTTGCACCAGCCTACCAGTCACCACAGTCCCTCTTACCCTTCAAACCAGCTTCCATGTCATCGACAAGAAGTCTGAATACCTCGGTATACTTGGAAGGGATTGGCTCCACGCCATGCGTGTGATACCTTCAACCTACCACCAGACCCTTTGTTTTACCACTGCCGAAGGTACCTGGAATCTGAAAGGCTCTCAGCGCCTTACCCGCTCTTGCAAGCACACGGAGATCGATCAGATCCAAAAACTCATCAGCCGCCCATAGCAATCACTATCTCTTTCTATCCCTTCGACATCAATAGATACCACCTCACCCATCAAACCTACTATTTATATCGAACTCGATGGTCCTGGTCGAGATGCATTCATCAGAAATTTTCTCGATAAGGCAGAACGTCTCTAGCTCATTGATTTCCTTTAAACAAACAAAGATGTCATTGCATGGACATTCCAGGAGATGCCCGGCGTCTGCCCCAACCTGGCATGCAATCGCCTCGACCTCATCCCTAATTCCTGAACAGTAAAACAAAAGAAGCATAATCTGGCACCACGACTTCGAGAAGTAGTGAACCTTAAAGTAGACAAACATATAGCTGCAGGTCTTATCAAAAAAGTAAAATATGCTGACTGGATATCAAACATTGTGGCAGTTCTAAAGAAGAACGACAAGATCAGAATCTGCGTCGACTTCACAGACCTCTACAAGTACACACTGAAGGGCAGTTTTCCTCTCTCGACTATTTCAGTACTTCTCGATGCTACTGCTGGACATAAGCGTTTATCAATGATGGACGCGACTTTGGGTTACAATCAAGTACCCCTCCTCCCTTAAGATTAACTTAAAACTTCATTTATTACTGAGTGAGGCCATTATTGTTTTAATGTTATGTCCTTCGGCCTTAAAAATGCGAGAGCCACTTACCAACGCCTTGTCACAACCATGTTTAAACTTTTTCTTGGCAAGTTGGTCGAAGTCTACATCGGCGACATGTTATGCAAAAGCCTTCAGAAACACACTCATATACAAAACCTAACAAAAATCTTCTCAGTACTTCGCACATATAACATGAAACTCAACCTAGACAAATGCCAATTTGATGTTTCATCCAGTAAATTTTTAGGCCACCTTATCAGTAAGGGTGGTATCGAGATTGACCCTACCCATATTCGAGCCCTGATCGACATGCCTTCGCCCCGAACCAAAATGACATAATAAGTATAATATTTTGTTTTCTTCCCGTGAGTTAACTTATTTAGGTAGGCGATAACATTATTCCCCCAAATAATGACTTCATTCCGTCTTATATCCCTTTAACATTACTTTTACTAGTGACGTGAAAATATATGCGATAGCATTTATGTCATTTTTTCTTCGATTGACGTTGATTAATTTTGCCTAACTCGCGTTTTTACGATGGAGAATATAAACCACAGTTTTCAAGTCCTTCGAAGAAGAAGAAAATCTTTTATTCTCCCTTTCCCTCTCTAAGAACCCCAATTTGCTTCAGCAATCTTCATCCGGTAGAAGTGATATCTTTTCTCCCAAATTTTTGCTTACAATTCTCACTCTAAAGCTCCTTACCTCTATTCTTTGGTTTGTAAAATGGAGCCAACAAACATCGAAGACGAAATTTATGAGCACATCAGCGCCCATAAGTGGATCGATTTCTCCGCTCATGAAGACTCAGTCAAAGAAAATGATGAAACTTTTCTCTTCTGCATACTTGGTAATCCCCCATCACTCAATCTCAACTCCCTTTAATCCCCATCTCCCACAATCTTTGAGTTTTGAAAACTTGAGGTCTCCTAAAACTCTCCCATTGGGGAATCGTAGCTGTAAGTAATGAAGTTAACTCTAATTTTTTTCCTTCTGCCAATTGGATCAAATTATGTTCATAAATTCAACCTAAATTTATGATTTTTTGTTGTTGCTTAGAGGCCTTGTCGAATCTGGGGAATATACTACTACAATCGCCTCATTCTTGATAGAAGTACTTGTGGTGGTGTCAAGAAGAAAGTGGAATCCGAAGAGCTTGCCAAATGTCTGAGAAAGTCTGCATGTTGTAATTTTCGAGGTCAAAGTGAGGTGAACCTGGTCATTTTATTCCCGAGGAGTAATTAATGCAAAACATTGCATTTGGCAATGGAAAGTGGAGTATAAATAGGGTATGTAAAAAAGAATTGAGTGGTGGTTTAGTTGGAAAGATGTCACCCCAAGTGTGGTGTAGCAAGTGGCCTAAAGAGGAAGACGGTTACCACGACGACCAAGCATAGGTAAAGTAATTTTGCAAGTCTTGTAATCCTTTATTGGTTGCCATCATGATGGAAGGATTTGGGGGAGGTGGAGTTAGAGAGTATTTACACGCAGGGTATCTGTAGGGGTTAGGTTAATTATTCATTGCTAAAGGTAGTGGAGGTATTCAAAATTTTGGAGATGGGGCGACTACTCATAGTAAAGATGTGAAGGCTGGTCGGGCGTCTTGGGATCTTGTTGATATCAATTATCTTCTTACAATTTTCTACTGCCGCTCTTCTGCAGGATTAGCTCTGCTTAGAAGTTCCCTGAACTGAGTGCCATGAGTTTTTTAGGATATCGTTGCCCTTGTTGCCAAAGTTAATGTCAGATTCTAGTGAAAAGTGATCGAATTAGTAAATGTTGAAGTAAAATATGATGAATGTGTAAAAGTGTGTATAATATATCTCGAAGTTTAAATGACAGTGTGGGGCCAGGAACATATTTTGAGGTTGATTGATTTGACCGTTAAAGTTGTAAAGATCCAATGAGAAATAAACATCATTATGTTGACATGGACTTTGTTGGATTATAAGTATCTCGTGGACGTAGTGATTCTTACTACCACTAAATAATCTTTGGGAACTGAGATTTTGTGATTGTGGAGATGGTGAAGACTTGGTCTCAGGTACATAATTAAGTGTTCAGTCGCATTCAGGCGAAGTAATGGGAATTGTATAAATGGTAATTTGGAAATCGGTGCATTAATTATCAGATGGAAGAACCTGTTGAACTGAATTATGAAGGGATGAGCGAGGAAGAGGCGATGGATGCCGAAGAGGATTTTCATTTTCACTGTCAAATTTAATTTTGGAGTCTTCTGAAATGTGTGAGTTATATGTATACTCATGTGTAAATGTAGATTAGGAATGAAGATGCTACTGCGATTAGTAGTATTTTATTTATATTTTCTGTAGAAATTGTCAACTATAATGATCGAATAATTTTGTATGGCAAAATGAGAAAAAATTTCTTCTTCAAAATGTAATTGATGATGTATTAGGAATGCAAAATTGTTGTCAAATAGAAGTTTAAAATTTAAACTGAGTATGGATGATTTTCCTTAGATATAGGGAATTGTTAATAAATATAAAATGTGTGGGGGTAATAAGAGGATGTAAACATGGCGAGGTGTGTTTCTGTAGGTAAAATTTTAAAGTATAAGGAAAAGGATGTACAACATCATTGTGACAAGATTAGTCATGCTTTGTTGAGTATGCCTATGTCAGAGGAAGTTCTTCGAGATATGGAAGGGTTGAAGCAATGGTGTAGAGGTTTGTTGGTTTTGAGAAGGCGAAGAGTCAAAGACATAGAGAAAAGACATGTAAGGAGTTATGCTCGATTACTCAAACAGTTGTGAAGTGGTGTAATGACCAGTTGAATGGGGTCTATTAATAGTTCTGAGGTGAGCCACTATTCATATTTTGAAAACTCTGAAAAAATTCTTTCTAAGATGGGAAGGAGGAGATAAGTATTTTGATTGAGAGAGCAAAGCGGGCAAAATAGAGGGATACCGAAGCAGCGCGCATTCAAGGTTAGGGATTTTGTTATTTGTGTGTATTGTTTGATTGATTCTTTGAAAATATGTGTAAACATAGGTAGGATAAGTGTATTGGAAGAAGGAATTTCCTGGAGGTAGGATAGATTGTGTGTAATTGAAGATTTGACTGTGTTAGGGTTTGATCGTAGAAGTCATGATAGTAATCGCTGAAGGGTATTGTTTCAGTGGCAATGTAGTTTTTAGTATTATAAAGGTGCTGGAGAGAGAGAGAGTTGTGATTAATGGGTGATGAGGAGTAGAAAGAGGGATCAATGGGTATCGCGGTGAGCACGGTGCAACTGTAAGGAAGTTGTTAGGATTTCTGCATAATTTCTGGAAATAGAGTTTTGGATTAGGTTTTATGTGGCCGAAATTTACGTCGGAGAAGGTGTATTTTCGAATCATTTGAATTGGATTGGCTTTGGCGGGAAACAGGTGAAGAGTAGTCAAGAACTAAGAGGTTCCTAAATTTTGACAAAAAGATATGGTAGTACAATAATCGATGTTAAGACTTAGAAAAAATAATAATGATAAATTATATCAAGAAATGAATGTATTAAGTGTGTTCAATTAGTAATGATATTCATCATATAGTAATGATAATAATGAGATAATGATGTATTAGAGAGTTAACTCGACAACTATATGTAGATGAACAGATGAACGTATATATTATATCGGATATGATAAATACTAATCGTGGAAAAAAATGGAATCGAATTTTTAGGTTCTTAAAAATGGCTTAACCAATCCAAATTGATGATAAATTGATATACGGGAGCCTTCAAGATGTAGAGCCCCTGATAATCGATGTAACTACCTGTGTGCAATAGTTGGGTATTAGATATAGGGTGGGGTCGAGTAGTGCGGACATAGCTATTGTTGACCAGTTTAGAGTGACACCTAGGATTGTCAAAGTTTCTGATGAGGAGACTACCAAGACAGACGTGGATCATGAGCCACAAGATAGTGATCGAGAAGGTAGTGGGTGTGGATAGGAAGATATGGTGAAGGGTGAGGATGCCTGTTATGGAGAGAGTCCTTAAACGAAGGAGATACGGAATTTTAAGAAGAAGTACGGTATTCCTGAAGATATTAGGTTAGAAGAGTATCAATATGATATGATCGACCAGGAAGTACCCTTGGGCGGATTCTCGTACATCGAACACAAGTTAAGAAGGGGTTGAAGCTTCATCTTCGATCTGATCAGAAGAAGTTGATGAATTTTTTTGACGTGGCACCTGGCAAGTTTAATTCAAATGTGTATAACCTATTTCAGGTATGTGGGGTGATAAATGGTTAACTAAAGTCAAGGGGGGAAGAATTGATCACTGTTGATGATTTATGCGTATACTATACATTCAAGACAAACCTAAAAAATCTAGACTATCAATACTTGGCATGGTTTTTGAAGAGATCGATGTTCTCTGACATGGTGTCAACGGGAAGGCGATATAGCAATGAACGTTTAATTATGTCTGGGAATTACAAGTTCGACAAGAAGGTCCTGGGGAGCCCTTAAAAAGAGGCTTTTCATTTAGGTGTGTGGTTAGGTAACATAAATGTAGATGTTTATGTTTGATTTATGTCTAAATCTGTGTTTAATAGGTATTTTGTTATTGGTACAGCTTTGAAGGAGATCGATTGCAACTCTAAAGTACAAGAGGAATTATATAAAGTTAGGAAAGGATATTTTGGTAGAATTAATAATCTTTGCATCGACTTAAAGCGAATGGGTACCCTTTTTCAAGAGGCTGGCTTAAAGAGGTTGAATACAAAAGGGGTAGAAGTTCTGATTATTGATGGTAAGATGTCAGCAAGGAACAAGAGTGCTGCAGAGTCTTTTCTGCCCTTAGAAAATCCTTTTTTGGCTGGGTATATATATGATGAATTCTGTAATTACGAAGAGAGACTCGATGTTTACCAAAACATTGGGAAAGAATAAGAAGAAAAGGGTGGCTAATCAAGGTATTCCTCCCTTACATCCCCCGAAGAGGTCTTCTAGAAGATTAACAAATGAGGAGAGGGTGAAGATTGATGCACCAATTGCTTTGCCTAATGGGCAAATTCCACGAAGATCGAGAACTACGCTTCCGAAGAAGAGGGCGGAGTCAGAGTCTTTGAAGAAAAAATTGGTCGAGGAATCTGAGGCAGAAGTCCAGAAGACGATGGACGCTTATGTGTCTGGGGTCGATGGGTTACAGGCGGAAGTGGACAACGTTTTGGTTGGTGTGGAGAGTTTGATAACTTTTCTCAGTAAGGGCCACCGAAACATGTCGAAGGTGAGAAATTTTTTTGCTTTGCTTCGATTAAAATATTTGGTATGTCATTAAAATACTTAATTTATGAATGTAATGCAGATCAAAAAGTTATTGACGGAGGCCAAAGGTCGTATTATTGGTAGTAGCAATTTTGGCAAATTAGGTTGTGGCGCACAAGAACTTTGGGAAGGATTTGACGAGGGAGAAAGAAGCTTTGATTGAGGATAAGAAGGCTTTGAATGCTGCGCTGAATACGTACAAACTAGATCCTTGGAAAGCAAAGGAGGTGGCCCTTCGTGATGTAAAAAAAGAGTAGGAGAAAAATATTGAGGAGAGAAAATTTGAGTTTACGAGGGAAAAAGAGGAGGCGTTGGCATTTCTAAGAAGTAATTTCGAGAAGGATGTGTCAGAGCAGGTTGCTAAAGCAAAAAAGGCAATGGAGCAGGAACACGGGAAGATCTTGCATGAGGTAAGGGCTAAATTGATTCGAGAGAATTTAAATGCTTATAAGATGGTCAGGGCCAATTATGTAGCACAATATGAGGAGATGGAGCAGAGGAAAGACCATTATAGCGGGTTGGCTAGGGCTGGGGGTGTTGTCTTCGAGGATTCAGATATGGGCGACGATGTGCCGAAAATGCCTAAAGTTCCTTCTGGAATGGAAGTTGCCGATGATATGGTGATAATAGAAGCTGATGGTTTGCATCCTTAGAAATTATCAGAAGTGTTCGCACCTAAGGGGATATCGAAGGTTGGTAATGTGGTATCTTCTCCTGCAATTTAAATAAAGTTTTTGTAAACAATATTCTTCTATTTTTTTTTAGAAGTGATGTAAAAATGGCTGATGGGACCGAGACAATTTAAACTATGAGTTTTAAATGCCGATATTTCATTTTCCAAGATGTTGTTTGAAAATATGTGATGCATATTGAATTATATGTTAAGTGTTGATATTCGATAAGATTGATATATGTAAATGTGAATGTAGATAGCTCAGAGTGTTTGCTTGAAGCAACTATTTGTGTGTATGTAAAGATGGACATGTAATGGTAAGTAGTTGGAATGTATACCAGATGTTAATCCTCAATGGGATATCTGGATTGGATGGAAAAGAACGACGACATGATATGTTGTGTTCCATAAGTAATGAAAGTAAACAATGTTATCTTGTAATAGGGTATTGTTGTCAAAGGATTGAATGTTAGTTGTCCCCATACTTATCAAGTATGGATCTAAACTAAGTAAAGATAGTAAAGATGGTAGTAGTGTGGACGCATACTTATCAAGTATGGATCGAGACCAAGTAATGATAGTAAAGATGATTGTTTGTCTGATGCATACTTATCAAGTATGGATTGAGACCAAGTAAAGATAGTAAAGATGATTGAGTGTTTGATGCATACTTATCAAGTATGGATTGAGACCAAGTAAAAATAGTAAAGATGATTGAGTATCTGATGCATACTTATCAAGTATGGATCGAGACTAAGTAAAGATTATAAAGATTGAAATAAAAGTAAAGATAGTTTATTTGAATTGATGGATCCGGTTACTATTTCCATCTGTAAAACATTTTTAGTTGGGCAGTATTTCAGGGATATTCGAGCTGGATTTTGTCTTCTGTCATCTGCCAGTAAGTACCACTATTTGTTTTATCACTGACGATGTATGGTCTTTACTAATTTTCTGATAATTTTCTTGAATTCTTAGGCCGAGTCCTATCTTGAATCCGTCGAAGGACAAGGTCTCCAATACCAAACTTTCGTGTTTAAACTTTTTTATTGTAATCTTTTTTTAGTCTGTCATGGTATCGTCCAAAGTTTGTAATGGCTTTATCTCGGGTTTCTTCGATCCAGTTGAGGTTGTAGAGCAGACCTAGCTCATTATTTTCATCTGTGACATTTTTTTCTTTAAGAACTTGGTAGATCAAGGTCTGAAGGTATGACTGCTTCAGTGCTGAAGGTCATCATGAATGGACTACAGCCTATGGATGGTTGAGGTGTTGTCCTGTATGCCCATAGGGTACTTTGTAATTCATCGACTCATCTGCCCATCTTTTCGTCAAGACGCTTGTGGAGTCCTAATTTTATGCTCTTGTTAATGGCTTCAGCTTGTCAGTTGCCTTGAGGGTAGTATGGTGCTGAAGTTGAGAGTTGAATCTTGTATTGAGCGTGCTGGGCTTTTGATGTCTTGAGCATGGTTTTGGCATTTGTAGCATTTTTTAATGAAGTTTTCATAGTCTTGTCGCATCTTTGGCCAATATAAACCTTGGGTTAATGCCCGCTGAACTAATAACCATCCTGAAATGTTAGCCGCGCAGATTCCTTCGTGGAGCTCTTTGATTTTTATTTGGGTTTGTTTCAGAGAGATGCATTCGATAGGTGGTTCCCCACCCGTAATGCGATAGAGGATTATATCTTGGATTATGAATTGCAGACATTTGGCTAAAAGTGACCGGGCTTCTTCTTTGTTTTACAGGAGGATGCTAGAATTAAGGCACGCATAAAAAGGTCTTCTCCAATCGTCTTTATCTTCGTCTTCAATAGCATTGATGTGCATTATAGAGATTACATTGAGACTGGAATGTTTGATAACCTTGATTTCCAAAGTTTTTGCTTTACTGTCTTTGAACATAGCGGCGATGTATGCCAATGCATCAGTATGGCGGTTCTCGGCCCGAGGGAGGTAAGAGATTGTTGCAGACTTAAATTTGTACATTTTTTCTTCGACTAAGGCCGCATAGTTGACCATCTTGTCAGATGTTTTGAATATCTTATTGTAATGATTGGTGACGAGTAAGGAGTCTACATAGACAGCTATTTCCTCGGCTCTGAGTGTTATAGCAAGATCTAGTCCATGAAGGAAAGTTTCATATTCAGTTTCATTGTTGGTGGCATAGAATTTAAGTTTAATAGCTTTCTCGATGCGATAATTGGATGGTATAACTAGAACGATGCCTATTCCTGATCCTCGTGTTCCCGCAGATCTATCAGTAAAGAGTCCCCACCCTGTGCTCCGTGACCAGGCGCCTAGCTCATTAATTGAGTCATCGACCAATACTTCTTCGAGCTCTTCCCAATTTGGGTCTTCGATTGGAAAGTCTTCCAAGAAATCAGCCACTGCTTGTCCCTTGATTGATATCTGAGGTTCAAAAGAAATTTAATATTCTCTAAGGAATACTGACCATTGTTGAACTCTTCTATATTTTTCTTTTAAGAGAGTACAAGTCTGAGAGGATATTTAGTAATGATCTTGATGGGATGTGCTTAGACATAGGGTCAAAGTTTTTTAGAGCTATAGACAAAGGCAAGTAGCTATTTCTCAGTGGTTGGTATATCTTTACTCGACAGGTATGAGAGTCTTACTGATAAAGTAGATTGGCTTTTCAACATTATTGTCTTCTCGAATAAGGACTGAGCTAATGGAATCATCAGTTATGGACAAGTACATTGTTAGTATTTCACCATCAATTGGAGTACTCATGATAGGAGGACACCCCATGTATCGCTTAAGATCTTGGAAAGCTAAATCATAATTGGGAGTCCAAATGATTTCTTTGTTCTATTTTTTAAATAGTGGAGCGGAATTTCCAAGAAGAAGGAGGTAAAGGAGTTTTTATTGGTCAGATGATATTGATATGAATCTATTAAGAGCGGTAATTTTGCCAGCAAATTTTTGCACATCTTTCTTTGTTCGAGGAGATTGCATCGCCATGAGTACTTTGATTTGTGCCAGATCGATTTCAATTCCCCTTTTACTAACCAGATGCTCGAGAAATTTACCGGACGCAACACCGAATTGGTATTTTTCAGGATTGAGTTTCATATGGTAAGTACGAGGGATATCAAATATGGTTTAGAGGTTACTGAAGTGATCATCACGCTTTAGGCTTTTGCATATCATATCATCGATGTATACCTCCATGATTTTGCCTAAATGATCTTTGAATATTTTGGTGACAAGTCACTGGTAAGTGGCTCCTACATTCTTTAGCCCGAAAGGCATTACTGTGTAATAGTAAAGACCTCTTTCTCTAATAAAAGTTGTTTTCTCTTGATATTCTTCTGTGAGAGGAACCTGATTGTAACCAGAAGTAGCATCCATCACTAAAAGAAGTTCATGTTCGGCAACCGAGTCGAGGAGTTGCGGGAGCAGTGGGAGGGGAAATTATCTTTCGGGGTAAACTTGTTGAGTTCTATAAAATCGACACAGACACTAATTTTCCCATTTTTCTTAAGGACTGCAACTATGTTAGAAACCCATTGTGGATATTTGGCTTCTCTGATAAATCCAACTCGAATGAGTTTATCAATTTCCTCATTAACCACTTCCCGAAGATGGAGAGCTAGATTTTGAAGCTTTTGTACGATTGCCTTGCTGTCTAAAAGAAGGTTGAGTTTGTGGCATGTGATCGAAGGATGAATACCGGGCATTTCGTGGAATGACCACGCAAAGATGTCGACATTTTTCTTAAAAAGCTAGATCATGGTTTCTTTCTCATCGGAAGACAGGTTAGAGCCAATGAAGGTATTACGCCTAGGCCCATCGAGTTAAATGGAATCTACTACCTCGGTGTCGTGCTGCTTAAATGTGGGCAGTAGTTCCTGCATTAGCTGCTATGCTTTGAGAAGTTTTGCCATATGAGAGTTGGTGGTGGTGTAATCGCACATACGTGCAATTGTTTGGCTGCCTTTGATCTTGTAAACTCCGTGATCTGTTAGAAATCTTAAGGCCAAGTGAAATGTAGATGGTACTGCTTTAATCGAATATAGCCAACTTTGCCCTAAAATTCTCAAATATTTGGACTCAACATCGATAACTATGAATTTAATAAAGGTAGTTTTTGATCCTGCCTTAACGGGCAGTGTAATTTCTTCTGTTGCCTATTCTTTTAAACTGTTGAACTCTGTGGCTGCTGTTGTCGATGGTTTCATAAAATCCTTAAGTCCTTGTACCTCAATTTCCCTTCTGAATAAAATATCTTTGGCACTTCCTGTATCGACGAGAAGCGTACGGAGGTAGTTCTATCCTACTTTGAGCATAATAACCAGAGGGTCGTTATGAGGGTACTTGACATGGCTAGTATTACATTCTTTGAAGGTAATGTGGTAAGGACGTTTTGATTTGCTCAAGCTAGAGAGAAGTCTTGCTGACCTATCTGAGGAGGTCATTTTGTAACAAGATATAATTTGATCGTCTTATTTTATTTTCTTCCCTTTTTTGATTTCGATCATGTAAAGATGTTGATCTTACCAATGGCCTTGCTCTTTTCCAATGTTTTTGTTCTTAGTTTCTTATTTGAGGAATTTTTGAATGTCAACTACATAGTTATGAAGTCTTCCAGCTAATAGAATACGATGAAAAATTTAAATGACAGAGTAGTAGTTGTTAGTTTCGTGACTATGCACGTTGTGATACTGACATAAAGGTTTGTTGGGGATGCCCATAATTTCTTGTGGTACCCAATAGAACTCGTCTCCCTTGTTGTCATTGCAGGTAGAATGGGGACAGGTCTGTCCGGCCTTCGATCTCTTCTTCCAGCGTTGTTGGTGTTTCTTCCACGCTACTTCGATGCTTTCACATTGGTCGACTTATGGGGTTGAGGTGTAAATATTTCTCGAGATTAGATGATAAAGGAGCTCTTCATCTTATCCTTCTTTGATCATTCCAATTCAATGTAATTATTTGCGATATCAATCATCTCAGTCACCATTCAAGGATTGTACAAGGTAAGCTCTTCTCAAACCTTGGAATTGATATACAGAGCTGAGGTGAATATCGGAACGATGATTTTAGGATCCAAGTTTCCTGCGAGAAACACTTCTAAAAGTTTGCCTAGGTTTCTTTTACACCTTGCTCGAAGAAGAACAAGAAATCTAAAGTTATCTCTCGCTTCTTAGCGTGGGCATAATTGGACTCATAGAGACGCTACAGCTGGCTGAACGTGGTGACGGAACCTTCGAGTATAGTATGGAACCATCTTAGTGGTTCCTCTTTCGGACTCATGTTGAATAATCTGCATAGCATATGGTCGAGTTTTGAGTATAATCTAACAGCTGCTTTAAAGTGTCGGACATGGGTGAGAGGGTCAGGGAGTCCTGCATACTGAATAAGTTTTGGCATGTGGAAATTATCTGTAATAGGCATAACTTTGAGATGTGCGGAAATGGGATTTATCTCAATTCTGTCGAGGGCAGATCTTCGGCCTGGATTATCAGAGTTTATGGCGTGGATCCTATTGTTTAGGTCGTCTAAAGTGATGAATTGTGGAGGAGGAACTGGTGCAGCTGTAACTTGTGGATCAAAATCTCCCTGTCTTTTGGGTCCCAATCGGTCCCTGATTTGTCTTTTTTCTTATGGTAGGGGAGTTTGGTGACGGGTGCGTCGACTTCCTTGAGTTGTCGATGCTGAAGATTTAAGTCTGAAGTGTCGAGAAGCCCTATCTAGATTTCTAGATCTGGATCGAGAAGTTTGAATTCTTTCTTCCCTTGGTTGATTATCTCTTTGGGTAGCTCTGGATCGATGATCACTTCAGGCTTGTGGGGGTGGCGTTTGGCGGCCAGTGAGTCGATCTTGAGTTCTTTGTAATTTTTCCATCTCTTTCTGATGTGTCTGACTTTGTTAGTCCCGGGTTTTCCTTCTTTCATATCTTTCCACTTGAAGAGCCTGATTGTGAATACGTTGATCTTCCAACCTCTGGACTCGGTCAGTTTTCATTTGTCTCTGTAATTCGATTACCGTACCATGCAGATTAATGGTTTCAGGTATCGAGTTGATTTCGCAATTCCTCAGTGTACTAGAATGGCTTTGAAGATTTATATTTATCATTGGATTATTTTTAGATTAGGGATGGTAAAGAAAAGCGTGGTAATTCTCGCAGACGGCGGTAATTATAATAGCGTGTTTTTCGGAAGGATAATCTTCGCTAATATTTTTGTAAAGATGATCCAATAACAAGCTAAGACAAATAAGCTTTTACGTGGAAACACAATAAAAGCTGAGAAAAACTACGACCTCGAGAAGGATTTTGATGTTAAATCTAATATATTACTAGTTATTACAAGTTAAGGAGTGATAGTCAAGTAAAGAAGAGGTAATAGTAAAGTTGCAGATCTGAATAACTCATTCCCTGCCTATATTTATTGTAGATACAGACAGTTTACAATAAGAAAAATAGTTTCCTATTATTAGGGTAGTGGGCGAAATTTGCGAATCTCTAATGGCTCTTTCTTGACCAGACACAATGACTACTTTTAGTAGATATCTTCTCGAATGCTATCTGTCTTCGACTATGCGGTGCTAACTTATCCTTGTCGAATATAGGGAATATGCTACTATGGGAAGCTATTACTAGTTTCAAGCAGTTCTCAAGTTTGGAGGTCAATGTGAACAAGGGCCAAGTGTTTTGTACTAGAATGAGTATGTTGATGCTACTCAAATTTGGTCAACTCTGGGATTTCTAAAAGGCCAACTCCCTACAAGGTATCTGAGATGTAATGACCTGTATTTTATTTTAATTAGTACTCTTTATATTCCAAATCTGCATATTCCTATTCTTTAACTTCCGCATATTCCTCTGCATCATGCATCTGCATATCTTCCTATCCTTAATGCATCTATATTATTCTTAGTGTCAGATTTGGTGTAGATTTTTTTTGGTAGAGTCTTGGTGGTTTGATGGTTTTGGTAGTTTGGCGTTTGGGCATTTTAGTTTGATTGTGTGGTATGTGTTCGGAGAACGGTTTCTATATCCGAAAGGGGTTTTCCGCTTCTCTCCTCTGCGTGGGTTGTAGTGTTTTCGATTTCAGACATTTCTGGCATTTCCGATATTCGTTCTGGGGTGGAGAAATAGGGATTAGCTACCCCTGGTATATCAACGCCTATCAGGCCGTTGTCGGACTCCTTCCATCCATTTTATTCCTTCTGGCTAAATTTCTAGCCTTTAGATTCCTTTTCTGAGTTTTAGGAGTTCTGGTGGCCGTTCAGCGGTAGAGGTGGTGTTAGACCTTGGGAACCCTTTGTGGTGGTTGTTCGGGTTGTTCCAGTCTTCTGAGGATCTTGGAGTTGTGTGTGTGTAGTTCAGGAGAACCTCAGAGTAGATTTCCCAGATTGTCGTTCGAACGAGGTTCCTTGTCGTTCGAACGAATCTTTGTGTTTTCTGATCATTTCTGCGTCTTTTGGACATTTCGGCCATTGGACAGATTTTTTGTTCGAACGAGATTCATTGTCGTTCGAAAGAGTTGACTAACCTTCTGGAATTTGGCCCAAGGCCTCTTGGTCGTTCGAACGACTTTCGAACTCGTTCGAAAGACTTTCGTTTGTTTCGACTACTTAAGTCTTTCTTCCTCATTTCTTTTGGTTAGTTTTTCTGTGAGGCGCTGCTTAGGACGATTTGAGAGAGAGAGAGAGTTCTAGTGAGAGGATTCTTCACCTCCAATCATCTCCTCTCCTCCATTCATTACCTCTTCATCTTCATCATCACCCTTTTATCTCCCTAACCTAATCCCCTCACCTCAATACTCGTCACCCAATCATTTCCCTCGCTCGCGGATCCTTGCCGAGCTTCGCCGTGATCATCTCTCCTATTCTCGGTAAGTGATTCTTGTTTCCCTTCCATCAATTTCACATGATTTGGCGTAGGTTGATTTCTAGGGTTTGATTTTAGGGTTTGGGTTTGATTATTGTTTCCCTAAATTGATTGGGGGTTTGTTGTTCTCAGTGATTGTGTTGGCTTGTCAGGTGTTCTGCTTGTCGTTCCGCGAACTTTGGTTAAGTTTCTGGGTTGATTTCCGCAGGACTCGGGTTTATTATCAGGCGAGTTTATATTCCAACATTACTAAGTTTCTTTACTAGTTCTGAGTATTGTTTTAGAGAGTGGTATTAAACTTAGAGATGGGTTGTGTTTAACTATAGTTTAACTTAGAAATTATTATGTTGGAATTGTTAACCTGTAGTTTGGATAGTATATTGTTTCTGAGGTTGGGTTTTAGTTCGTATGGAACCTGGATTAGTTAGTGGTGGTTGGGTTGTAATTGATTCTGGAGTTGGTTTTGGTTTGTATGTGACCTGAGATTGTTGGTGGTGGTTGGGCTAGCGTTCCCGTGGGTTGCCCAGAAATGCCCCCTCCAGCCTTAAAAGATTGTTGGGTTGGACGTAAGCGACGGTTTGGTTGTTGTTTTGGCTACGCAGAGCTAGTGCAACAGAGTCCCTATCGATCCTGTTTGAGTTGCCAGTTTAGCGGCAACTGTGTTGTGCTTGGGCACTGGTTACACATTATAACTTATTGCATTTTTCATACTTATTGAGATTGGATACACAAACACTCCGCTTAGGTTGACCTCCGACGGGATCCATGGAGTCCGTGAGATAGGGTTAAAATACACAGGTGAGATTGGGAACGGCACTATCATACCTAGCAAAACCACCCCAGAGTGTGGATTGGTATGAAATAGAGTCCTGGCGATCCCAAACTTATCCTCGTTGAGGTTGAAATTCCTTGAAACGTACAGGACTATTATTCTGGGGTTTGATCCACCCTTCCACTTTGATCGAGTGCGACCATCCTAGGTTGGTCGAGCTTAAACAAATCGTACCAGTGTATCCCTTTACCGAATCTCTTTAAGATAGCTTTAGACGTTAGCTTCATCATTTTAGTATTAGGGGATATTTATGGGAATATCCCCGCTCATCATATCATATCATTGCATCTATGATAAGTATGGGATTATCCTAGTCATCACTTCACGTCATAGCATTGCATATCAAATCATCATCTCCTCCACTCATATTCTTAACTCTATTCTCCATTCTCTTATCAACTCAATCCTCCTTTCCATACTGATTACTTATTTCATTGATGGTTACTGATTATATTGTTAGAATTGCTTAGTCACTTGTTTCTTATCACACTCGTCTCTACTCTATTTTCAATACCTGTTATTAGTAAGTTATTTAGTTCTGCTGGATTAGTGAGCTCGTTTTTTGCTCACTCTCGCATTTAAACATTTTCAGAGGTTGACTAGCTTTGACTGCAGCGTGGGTAGCCGGTCCAGAGATAGATTTTGCCGTTGCAGATTTCCTTTAGTTCTATATTTTGTAGGTGTTCTCAGCATATGTAGCTGAGCTTGTATTCAAGATATTGTATCACGTTTTGACATAATATGTGTATATATATGACGTTTGCTTCCGCGTTATATTGTTATATTGTTATATTGTTGTATCGCTATTTCTTTACTCTGATGATTATTGCTATATGTGAATAGCC
Source organism: Kingdonia uniflora (assembly GCA_014058105.1). Classification (NCBI taxonomy): domain Eukaryota; kingdom Viridiplantae; phylum Streptophyta; class Magnoliopsida; order Ranunculales; family Circaeasteraceae; genus Kingdonia; species Kingdonia uniflora. Next base: position 2,017,811 of record JACGCM010002435.1, on the reverse strand, counting down.
GAGCCAGAATTTATCTACGGCTTGACTATTTATGGAGAAGAATCTTTGGATTTCCCGACCTGCACTACTTAGAGTCTAGGTCAAGTTACCGATTACTGGATTTTGGGGCGTGACATGAGGCTTCCTCTTATTTCTACTAGATTAAATTATAATGATTATTTGCCCCCTATTTCTAATATTAACTCTAGAATTCAGTCGTGGAAGGATAGGTTCTTGTTCTATGTTAGAAGACTCACTCTAGTTAAGCATGTGTTATTTAGTATGAGTAACTATTGGTTATCTTACTTCACCTTGCCTCAAAAGCTCTTCATGAGGTGGAGAGTTTATGTAAAAAAAAATTGTGGAGTGGGATTGATCTTGATAGAAAAACTCCTAGTATTAATTGGGATGATATTTATCAACCCTTCGCTGAAGGTATGTTAGGAATAAGAAACATGATGAACAACAGTGTTGCTGCTACTATGAGGCACATTTGGGCTATTATTAATGACAGATAGTGCATTTGGGTTTAGTGGGTTAAGAACCATCTCATCAAGAATAACAACTTTTGGCAAATACCTGTTAGAAATTACTCAAGTTGGGGATGGAGGAAGATTCTGCAAGCAAGATCTCAAGCTGAAGATATTACTCTTTATACAGCTGGGGATGGTCATAGCATCAGCATATGGAATATCCCTTGGCACCCCTTGGGTGTGCTCATGAATAGATTCCCCAATAGCTTGACTTACAACACAAAGTGTAACAGAAATGCGGCAATCAACAACCTTATAGTTAATGGTGAGTGGGCAGCACCAAATCAGTTAAGCAGACTAGCCCCTAATATCACTGAGTATCTAGATGATGTCATTATTAATCAGGGCATGGAGGATGATATGATGTTGACAGCTAACCCTCTTGGCAGATATACTTTGAAAGATAGTTACAACTTAGACATGAGAATGTGCACTAGTATGGTTCAATGAAACTATTCAAAGACATTGCTTTATCTGTTGGTTAACCCTCAAGAAGGCTTTAAAAACAAAATATAAGCTATTAAAATGGGGTACTATTTTAAATTCTATGTGCTTGGTATTTAATATATATTGAGAAATAGGCCAAACCTATTTTATCAATCTATGATCTAGGATTAAATAGAAATAATCAATGCTAAAGATAAGGAATTAAACGGCATAAGCAATTGTTCACCCTGTAGAAACTCCTTACACAGAAGAAAAATCACAAATCATTGTCAATGAACACGGCAACAAAAAATCTACTAATCAAAAAAGTTTAATCTGAATTATAATTACAGACTCGATAGCCTCGTCTCGTGATTATCTCTCTCTTAATTAAAGCTTCATGCTCTATTTCTTTCGTTCTCGCAGCGATGCTCCTTGATCTCACACCAAGTATCACCCTTCTTGAATCACTCTAGAAAAATATGTGTGAAGTAGGATATACTAACTCAACATAAACTTTAAGGTTTTTAGGTTTTTATGTTTTGATTGACGTCAAATTGCCTCTTTGATAAAGGGATATTGAGCTCTTTTGAAAATTACTTTTTGCCAAAGAAAGAGAGAAAAGAGAGAGAGAAAAAAAGAAGCAAAGTTCGCTTAAATACTGTTTCAATTTTTCTCAATACTCGTTCATCGTTCGAACGAGATTCCCAATAAGCTTTCAAAAATATGCGCCTTTTTTAGAACTCGTAGCACTCGTTCGAACGAGACCCAAGGTCATTCGAACAAGATGCCCAGAATTCGATCGAACGGGATCCAAGGTCGTTGAAACGAGATTCCCAAAAAAGTATATAAAATTAGTAAAACATTTTTGGCTCCCTTTATCATAGTTCTACTTAACCAACATACCTTCTTGGTCGTTGGTTGAAAGAAGAATTGTACGAAGGTCTTCATTGTGTCACTGTCTTCGGCTGAGATAACCACGAACCTTCACATATACAAAATGAGACAAACCAAAACCTTTCATTCTCCCCCTTTGGTTCATTTTATGATAAATAAAAAATAAGACCTACACATTACTATGTAGTACTTCTTAGCTATAGAAACAATCTAGACCTTAAGCAGGTTCAATCTTTGAGCCTCCTCTACAGAAGATATCTTCTTACATCTCAACACTCATCAGAAAGCTTGTTACTTAATATCTACACACTCAACAAGCTCGATTATAATGTATGTGGAAAGAAGAACTTAAAACATTTATGAATAGAGAACCATATAATTAGGTAAGAAATCATAAAATAATCAAACCAGAAAAGTATTAGCATATATCCATTCATTGTGCTTTCCTGTCAAAGATACGTATTTATCCCCTTTTTTCATGGAAGAAACAACTAACAATCGTAATCTACTATCTAAAACAAAAAAAGATTAGAACTATTGGACAATTAAAGAAATAAAAGATAGTATTAAGCATACTTCTAATGTTAGTACATAGACTACTATCCTATGTACACTCATAACAAAACTAGTCTCATATACATGAACCAAACTCTAAAAAAAAATAGAGAACATAAACGAGATACCCTGTGTTATCAAGTAACCTCAGAACCAGAAGCATAATCAAACATAGAATCCTCCTGTAGCTGACGAAGATACGCAACCTCTGTCCCCATTCCACCCAGCCGTGTATTAATAGTTCCAAGCCGTGTATCAAAATCGCCCAACCAAGTATGTATCATCCCCATACCCACTATCTAAGTCTGAAGCATGTTCCCGATATCCTAAAGAGTAAACACTCCCTGAGTCTGTGTAGCTGAGCTAGAAAAACATTTGTGCTCACCTGGAGGAGCAGACTGCACACCTGGAGGTGTGGGCTTAGATGGTAGTGCAGAAGGTAGATGAGATGTACTCCTATGATAGTTATTAGCATCCAATCTTTCTACTTTGGTATCCTCAAGCTCATCAAGAAACACCTTATACCCAGCCTCTAACATAATATCCATCACAAGGCGAGTTAAAGGTAATGAACTCCGATTTGCCTTTTTGGTGCATGCATCTATCATCTCTTCAATGATAATGTTTGAAAGATCGATTTCCACATTATTTTTGAAGGAATAGAAAAATACCTTCATCCGCTCAGAGAGTTCATTTTTTGGGGGTCCTGGGAGGATATTAGTAATAGTAATGCAATGTACTAGACGAGACTCATCATCCAACATTTTATGAGTCACAGTTCCTGATCTAGTATAGAGATTATGCAAAGTATTATTGCTAATAGCCATCTCATTCAGCTCAGAAAAAAAAGAATCTCATCCTTAGTAAACTTACCCTCAGGAGAATAGGCGGGCCGTGGATAAGACGCCACTTGCCAAACACACCCCGGAACGTGGATGAACAGAAATAGACCCAATATAAAATAAAGTTTGCCCAGAGTTACGAAAAACTCTTCCCTATCAATAGTGACTGAAAAAGTACGATTATGGAGTGAACTGATGGACTCAACGTTCAGAGAATCATAAAACAACTGAGCAATGCGAGGATATACCTTCCCCGTGGGAGTAAGAATCTTGGCCAAAAATTTTGCTTTGAATTTTGCAAATACACTCGCACAGCCCTCACTAACTTCAGATACACTTTTGATATCTACTATGTATTCCTTTACAATCGGGCGATCCTTAAAACCTTTTTATGTACTTCAATGCACCGGGTTATCCCCGACTCTCTGACTATTGAGAATGGCAGTCGAGTTAGGGCATTGTCTCTTGATTCCTATCCATAACCTAGGTGCCATAACGCACACCTACAAAAAATTTATCTGCAGAGAAACACTCAACCAACAATAGCAAACCAACAAGCAAAGGTACTCACACCAACCCAATCACCTACAAGAAAATAAACCAACCTCCAATGCAATACATGTGTATAACCCAACCCAATACCTGCAATAAACAAACCAAACTCCAATCCCCTAATTCTCTAATAATTAAACCCAATAATTCAACAAAACCAATCACACTGACCAAACCAACAAATATCCAATCAACATCGCATAATCACAAATTTAAAATCACCAATTTCGAGTAATATACGAGAAACGAAGCATACAAAACCCAATAATCAAAGTACAAACAACAGATAATAGGTATGATATGAACTTACTTAACCCCAAGATGCATCTTTGGGAAATCTCGAATGAAACTGCCACAAATTGCTTGGGAAAACTTCGGTAATCAAACCCCAAACTTAAGGAAAATCAATTGCAAGAAGTAGCAAACTCGAACCTTTTCCCAATCGAATACCAGATGATCAATAAAGAGAGAGAAAAAATTACAGTAGGAGGTAAAGACAAGAGTGAGAAAGGCAGAAAGTAAAAAACACAATGGAACATTGAACTATATAAGGTTAAAAATTTATTCTATTGAGAAGATGACTCGTTCGAATGATATATCAAGTTTTTGAGTTTAAACATTCGGACAAACAGAAAACTCGTTCGAACGGCGCAACAAGATTTGCCTAGATAAAATGAAACCATAACTCATTCGACCGACAAGAAACCCCATTCAAACGAAAGAATAAAAATAGGTAAACCTACCAAAATTAACCAAAATAGCCAAGTAATCAACAAACATTGATAGAAAACATAAGATAAGACACAGGACTTAACGAGATAAACTGAAGACTACCAAATACACTCCCCCTCAAAATATGCAGAGCCAAATCTATAGACACATCAGATACATGACAAATCAAAGAATATTATTGATCTATAAACGAAATAATGCTAAAGAACTTGGTGTGTTTGTGTGTGTATAGTCCAATCAAAGTCTTGACAATTAGACGTATGAAGATCACTATTTTGGAAATATGATTTAACTTAGGCCTCACATGGGTTGTCACTCAAAGTTACTAAGATTTTACTAGATATTACTCTGAGGAAATATGAATATGAATAAACTAAAGCAAAAAATTCACAATCCTAAAAAAACATTGTTAATTTACTGAAAGATCTCATAGAAGGAAAATTAATTGTTTTAGGTGGTGTCAAGTTAAATACCATAAATTCTCCAACTATCATCTCCACTAAATCAATTGTACTTGACTTAAAATCAACTAGGACTTTTAAGGTTGTAGAGAAGGTAAAGGTAGGCTAGTGATAAAGTAGGTATTTTGCTTGCATTCTGAGGATAAATATAACTACCACCTCCGTTGTTGATATTGAGACACCTCCTTCCTTCTTCCTCCATATTTTTATTTTTTATTTTTTCAATGAAATATTTTTAGAGATATACTTGATCTTCAAGCACTATTGGACTTAACGCTTTGAAGAAGAAAGTCGCACAAATCATACTAATACATACAATACCCTGCATACTTTATCACTTTCTGTCCTCAGAACATAAGGTTAAATGGAAATTATTGTATACAAAGAAATAGCTTATTTTAGACTCAAAGGGTAGCAAGTGATTAAATGATGTGGGTTAGGAATTGAAAGGTCAAAGACGGTGCAAATAACAATGCCTAAAATCATGTCTTAAGCCTTATACAATTTCTCGTTTTGCCTCGAATCAAGTAAAGAAAATGTTCTAGCATTTTAACTTGAATTAGATGTCACCACCAACAATTGACTAATGCATAAAAAAATGAGATCATAAACCAAGAGAGATTTTGCGGGAATGAATTCATTTAATAACACTCAAGGCTTATAAATAAAGGGTTGATCTTCACATAATGTTAGGTAATGAAGTCTCTACAGTTATCCTCAAGATTTTTGCATACAAGTAGAGTCAGGAACAGTTGGATGTAGTAACGAATAAGTGATTCCAAGTAGCTCAAGCATTAAATGAATATAGTACAAATAAAGAAATCCCGAACATACATATGCATAGCTAAGATTGACTGTATCGTAAAAATCAGGGGAAATAACTAATATGAACAAGAGAAATGACTCATACCTGACAATGTCCACAAAATAGTGACATAAATAGTCATGATGAACTGAGATATTTATACAATAGAACAGACACCAATAGAGCATCTGAGAGTTTTAAACCGAAGAGCATCCAAAGGTTTGGTGAAGAGATCAGCAGCTGGTTTTCCATACCAACATACCCTATAATTACAATCTTTCGCTCAACAAGGTCTCGAATGAAATGAAATATGATGTCAATGTGCTTGGTCCTCGAATGTTGTTCAGGGTTCTTAGAAATGTTGATTGCACTTGTATTATTATAATAAAGTGATATTACTCCCCGATTTAGCCTGTAATCATGTAACATTTGCTTCATCAAGACTAGTTAAGTACTACAATTTCCTGCAGCAATATATTCTGCATCTACAATAGATTACGAAATGCAATTTTATTTCTTACTTTTCCATGCAACGAGATTGTTCCCAATGTAATAGCATCCCCCAAAAGTGCTTTTCCTTTCATCAGAATTTCCATCCCTATCAGCATCTGATAATCCAATAATTTCAGACGTAGTGTCTCGAGTATACCACAATCTAAACACAAAAGTCCCAAAAACATATCGAATAATTCGTTTAACAGCGTGTAAATGAGATTCCTTAGAACTTGCCTAATAACGAGCACATGTAAACACTGAACACAATTTCAGGATGACTAGCTGCAAGATACAACAAGCTTCCTATCATACTCCTATACATCTTTTGGTCAAAATCAGTACCTGCGGAATCCTTACTCAATTTGGTGGTAGTGCTCATTGGTGTCCTTGCATATTTCGTAGAGTCAACACCAAACCTTTTTACAAAATCCTTAGCATATTTAGATTGAGATACAAAAATGCCCTCCTCCCGTTGCTTGATTTGGAGACCTAAGAAGTAGGTTAATTCCCCAACCATGCTCATCTCGAACTCTCTTCCCATTAATTCTCTAAATGCCTTTACACGTACATCAGACATAGATCCAAATACAATATTATCTACATATACCTGAGCAATAAGTATTTCGTCTCCTTCTCACTGAATAATCAATATCTTATTAACTCCCCCACGAATAAACCCCTTTCCAAATAAAAAGTTTGAGAGTCTGTCATACCATGCTCGAGGAGCTTGTTTTAGTCTATAAAGAGCTTTCATTAAATGATAAGCATACTCCGGATGATGTGGGTCTTCTAACCCTTTGGGTTGAGCTACATATACTTTTTCCTCAAGTAGCCTATTAAAGATACTTTTCACATCTATCTGATAAAGCTTAAACTTTTTGTGATAGGCAAAAGCCAAAAACATTCAAATAGATTCAAGTCTAACTGTGGGAGAAAAAGTTTCTTCGACATCCACCCATTTTATTTGATTGTATCCCTGAGCTACCAACTTTGCTTTATTTCTTACGACATCACTATTTTCATCAAACTTGTTCTTGTAAATTCACTTAATGCCAATAATATTAGTATTTTCCGGTCATGATACTAAGTCCCACACATCATGTCGCTTAAATTTATTTAGCTTATCTTGCATGGCGTTAATCCAATATTCATCAGATAACGCATCTTTCACATTAGTTGGTTCAATGATGGACATATAACACACATTCTCCACTATCTCATATAGCGTAGAACAATGATACTCAACGCACCGAGTGAACTCATAAAGTGTAGGACATTCATAATCATCAAGGTATCCAGGAGCACCACAATTTCGAGGAGGATTAGTACGGACAGTAGCATGTGGTGTTGAGATTTTACTAGGAAGTGTTTTAGAAGTTTCAGCGTGAGACGTACTTATAGTTTTCGTGGGTAGCACAATATCTTGAGCCATAATAGAATAGGTTGACATAGTTTCTTCTTGAACATTACTATCTCCATCACCTGTTTGTCCAAGAACTGTCAAGTCATCAACTACCACATTAATTGACTTCATTACCATTTTATTCTTCAAGTTGTAAACACGATAAGCCCTACTGTTTCTTGCATATCCTAGTAAAATACCTTCATTGCTTCAGGCGTCAAAATTTCTAATATTCTTCATATCACATGTGATATAACATTTACTTCTAAACACACGAAAGTATTTCAAGTTCAGTTTTTTTCCAAACTAGAGTTCATACGGCGTATTAAGTATAAGAGGAAGCAGATAAACTATGTTGATAATGTAACACGAGGTACGAAAAGCTTCTCCCCAAAAATAATTAAGAACATTATTTCTATGGAGTAATACCCGCCCCATCTCTTGTCAGACTTCTATTTTAATAGTACGATCTAGATGAACCTTAAAAAATCATCAACCATAACCAAGATATACTTCTTTCTACCTAAAGTACTCACTCTCATAGGACCCATTAAGTCCATATGAATTTGCTCCAGAACTCGTATTGTGGCAATGTTGGTAGATTTTTTGTGTGGACTCTTGGTTTGCTTTCCAATTTGACATTGCCCACATACTGCATTTGTTAACTTTCTTAATCTCAGAGCCCCTCAAACTATTTCATTAATTGTAATCTTGGCAAGATTGTAGAAGTTCACATGCCCTAACCGTTGGTGCCACAGTTCCACATCACTCATCTTAACAACTTTACATGAAATAAAGTCTTGTGATACAACATAGCAATTGTTAGATGCTTTGGCAGCAGTCACAATGCATTTCCCAGTATTATTAAAGATACGGCATACCTTCTTGTCAAATGTTACTATGTAATCTTCATCACATAATTGACTTACACTTAGAAGGTTTGTAGTAAGTCCCTTGACATAGAGTACATTATCAACTCTTGGGCACCCAATTCCTTTTATACTCCTTTTTCCTACAATCTTTCAACTCATCCCTCCTTCAAAAGTAACATCACCTCCTTGAATATTTGTGACATTGTTTAGACAAGTAGCATCCCCCATCATGTAACGAGAGCATCACTACAAAAAATTGATTATTAGGGACCAAATATTAGAGACGGAGTAAAATTTGTCTCTAATAATAAAATATTTAGGACGGTTTTGAATCAGTCTTTAATATTTTAGTTTATAAGACGGAAATAATTACTTTGTCCCTAATAATATGAGTTTATATAAATTTAGGGACTCTTCGATTTGGTCATCCCTAATTATATAAGTTTAGGGACTACTGGACATGGTCGTCCCTTATAATTTAAGTTTAGGCGTGGATAAAAATAATGCAAAAACAAAAAGCCCCAATTTCATGCACCCAAGTTAACTCCCCTTCCCCGCAATCCTTCCTCCCTCAACTCTCTACGACTGCGTTAAACCCCAATACACGATCATAGCCCTAAAACTAAAACCCTAATTCCTTTATTGTTGTTGCTCTTGGTGATTTGCTGAATTGACAGTATATGATTTACTAAATTGGTGGTTTATGATTTGCTGAATTGCTAGTTTTTGTTGATCTCTGGTATCCACATAATATATGATTCCTAGAATTGGTACTTTCTAATATGCAGTGGGGAAAGAAGGGAATCCAAAGTTTGAAGTGTTGGTGGGTGCTGCAAAACGCATTGGGTTGATAATGTATATGATTGTTTATGGGATTTTTGTGGTTAAGTGTCGAAGAGTTTTGGCGATGGAGGTGTTCAATACTCTCGTTCCTTTCATTGTCATCTTCTATTTATAGGTAGTCTAGTTAACTGGCATTACAAGAAAATTGGGCAATCGCCACTGATAGCTTTTAGGGACCAGATATTAGGGACCGAGTAAAATTTGTCTATAATAATAGAACATTTAGGACGGATTTGATTCAGTCACTTATATTTTTGCTTTTTTGGGATGGAGAGAATCACCCCGTCCTTACAGCATCTCCTATAGTGCCTCTTATATTTTTAGTTCAAATCCATTCATTCATGAAACTTTCTCTCTCTCTCTTCTTTTTCTCTTTCTTTCTCTCTATTTCTCTCTCTCTATTTCTCTCTCACTCTTTCTCTCTCTCTCTCTCTTTAAACTCTTCGATCATGAATAATAATTGATGAAATCTTGGTCTTCATCGCCTTTTCTCTCCATATAGGGTTTTAATCTCGCTCTTTCTGCAGCCATTGATTAAAAATATACATGTGTGATTTTGATGGTTTGACAACATCTTTTATCTTGTAGGAAGACGAGATAACAAATCCACTTATGATTGCCACAATTAGATCATCAGATAATAATTTCCCCAAGAAAAATTCAATTTGATGGTTGAACTTTGGTTTTACATAGATATTGCATTGTAAATAAAACCCTAGTTTTGGAATTCGTTTTCAAACAAGTTGTTGAGTGCATACTTAAGTATTCATCATTGGCACAACATCATGGGTTTATCTTCCTCAATTCACTTTGCATTTTTTTGATTACTTGGGTTTAAATTTTGATTCCTATTAATTGGCATCAAAGGGTCTCCAAACCTCAACTCCTTCTTTTAATAGTTGCTGGAATTAAATTTTGAACATTAGGTGGATTTGTGTAATGGCGTAACTGAGTTCACCAGGGTTAATACAAGCTATATTATATGGTGTGGGTTGGTTCACAAGCTTAAGGATCATATGCAAATAAAAGGTAGGATCTTAGTTCAATACTTTGTATATTAATTTATACTTGTGCTTTCTTGGGTGGAGATGTTGCTATCCCTAGCATATGTATCGATTTGGATAGAAATCACATTACGAACTCCCATTTAAAATTATAGAATGATTGAATGCAAAAGAGGATGAGTATTAAAAGGTTGAAATTGAAGGACTCAAGGTTCAATTGTAGGAAGTCCTCTATTTTTGCCTATGCCTTTTACATGTCATTTTTTATACTCAAAGATTCTAAAATGTGATCAACAACCAGAAAGCTCCACCCTAAAATTCTCTGGTTCTATTGTAGTAGATCCACTATCTACATACCACTGGGTAGAGTTGAAAGCATTTAGAGCCATTACTGCAGCATTGCACTGTAATAGGGGTAGATCCTTCTTCTGAACCCAAACGGATCTTACTTTCTTTCGTTCTTCTGTCGCTTAAGTCAAATTCCTGAAACCATTAAAAGACTTTTGGCCAAAAGAGGAAATAGCAAACAATTGGGCATATGATCGATAGGGTTTCTCTCTTTCCAAGTAAAGATCATTCCTACCATGGAATATAGGAACATATCTACAAAAGGGAGCAAGATGACCCTTTCAACCACAAGTCTGGAAATAAAATACATGAAAGACAAGAGGCCGCTTAGTCTGCCTATGAGGATCATTAATTATACTAGGTCTGGGCAAATATGGAACTGAATTAGCTTTGACAAACTTAGTGACTTGAGATGAGGTGGACTTGACATTTTGCTCATCTAATCCTAACCCTCTTTTATCAGTACCATTTTTACTCATACTTAGTATTTTATCAATATTTTTTTCTCCATAATAGAAAACTTCAAGTTTTTTCTGTGTAGAGGTCAAATCAAGTTTAAGTTTTGCAATTTTAGCTTCTGCCTATTTCACATTCTCTACAGCAATGCGTTTTTCCTGTTCACAAGTCTTAAGTTGGGTACTAAGATATTGTTTCTCATTCTTAAGTTTCTAAAGCTGAGAAACAAGTTGAGAATACAGCTCTTCAAAATTATGTTTTTCACAGTTATCACTTTTATAGTTACTGTGATCTTCCTCGTCAGTTTCAAGTGCTAAAATATCATAGCGATCACAACTTGAGTTAATAATAACTATATAAGCTCTCAGACAATTTCCTCCTTCTTGAAAGGGATTATCATGCTCATTGTGGTCATCATCATTATCATCCCACATAACAGTAATGTTCATAGCCTTGAAGCTGTTATTAGAACTCTTAGTGGGATAGCTGTGAGCATAGTAACCATACTTGTGGTACCTATAATATTCAAATTTATTTAAGTCTTATTCAGAATCAGTCTATTTTCTATAAGACTTAATGCAGTCATGAGGACGTGGCTTATAATTTATATTTTGCCCTTGTTTCTCAAATTGCCTTTTTCTTTAACTTTTCTAAATTGTTGGCTTATAAGAGCAATCTGTGAATCAGAGTCAAGTTCCTCATCATCGTCAGAGACACAATAATTGTCAATTTTACTAGTTCCATGAGAAGACGAAGAGTTGGAGGAAGACTTAAATGCCACACTCTTATTCTTCTTAGGGTTTTCCATTTCCATTTCCATTTCAAAAGTTCATTATTTTCCAACAAGTGTCTCAGGTTTTACGGTTTTAAGATTTTGCGCTTCCTCTATAGCATCACGTCTAGATCTGAAACTTTTAGGAAGAGGAACTGCTGTTGACAATGTCACTTAATCTGGCATAAAACTCACTGAATAGTTCATCCTCACTCATCCGAATGTTTTCAAATTGAGAGGTGAGCATTTGTAATTTACTTTCTTTAACCATATCATCACCTTCATGAGTACACATAAAGATGTCCCAAGCTTCTTTCGAAGTGCTGCACGCGGAGATGTGCATTTACTCACTTTGGCACAATGCATTAAAGATAGTATTAAGACCTTTAGAATTATACCCAGATGTTTCTTTTTCCTCCTTAGTCTATTGATTTCTAAGTTTAGGAATTTCTACAGCTGTTGCTTGCTCACCCTACATAATAGTCGGGGTAACCCATCCATCTTCAATGGCAATCCAGACATCTTCCCCCATGGATTGCAAGAAGGTAATCATTCGAACCTTCCAATAAAGAAAGTTTGTGCTATCAAAGAGTGGTGGGCAATTTATAGAACCTCCAAAAAATTTGGAATCTATTAAATTAAGAAAAAACTTACAACAGGATCGTCGTTTAGGATATAAAGCCTACAAGTGATTTTGTTCTAGTACCAATTAAAATTTTATGTGCTTGGTATTTAATGTATTTTAAGAAATAGGTCAGACTTATTTTTATCAATCAATGGTCAAGGATTAAATAGAAATAATCAATGGTACTTAAAGATAATGAATTAAATGACACAAGCAATTGTTAACCCTATGGAAACTCCTTACTTAGAAGAAAAACTACAGGTCGTTGTCAATGAACACAAGAACCAAAAATCTAATAATCAAAAGGAGTTTAATCTGAATTGCACTTACATACTTGATAACCTCATCTCGTGATTATCTCTCTTTTGATCAAAGCTTTAAGCTCTATCTCATTCGTTCTTGCAACGACACTCCTTGATATTACACCAAGTATCACCCTTCTTGAATCACTCTAGAACAATATGTGGAAAGTAGAATATACTAACTCAACATCAACCTCAAGGTTTTTAGGTTTTGATTGATGTCAAATTGTCTCTCTGATAATGGATATTGAGTTCTTTCAAAAATTACTTTTTATCAAAAAAAGAGTTAAAAGAGAAAGAGAGAAAAAAAGAAGCAAAGTTTGCTTAAATATTATTTCAGTTTTTCTCGAGACTCGTTCGAACGAGACCCAAGGTCGTTCGAACTAGATTCCCAATAAGCCTTCAAAAATATGCGTCTTTTTTTTAGAACTCGTAGCACTAGTTCAAACGAGACCCAAGGTCGTTCGAGCAAGATGCCCATAATTCGTTCAAACGAGACCCAAGATCGTTTGAACGAGATTCCCAGAAAAGTTAAGAAAATTAGTAAAACATTTTTAACTCCCTTTATCAGTGTTCTACTTAACCAACTTACCTTCTTGGTCGTTGGTTGATAGAAGACTTGTACGAAGGTTTTTATTTTGTCACTGTCTTCGACTGAGATAACCATGGACCTTCACATACACGAAATGAGACAAACCAAAACCTTTCACTATTATCACTAGCTCAAAGTGTGTTATGCTCTAGAGGGAATGAATCTGAAGAACACTTATTTTTTTAGAGTCAGTTTTCTCAATTTTTTTGGAGCGAAGTCCTTGCTAAAATAGGGTACAACTTTAGAGCAATAACCTGGCATGATCAAATTTCTTAGTGTATCTCTCACTTCACTGGAAAGGATCTGAATACTTTCATTAAGAAGCTGGCTATGAATGCTTTCTATTATCATGTTTGGGAAAAAAGAAACCAAAGGACTTTTTAAGGCAAAAGTAACAGTACCTCTACTGTTTTTTTCAAAATTCATGAAGAAGTGCAACTTAAGTTGTCTTTTGATGAACATGAGCTTAATGATCACCAGAAGAATAGAGAGCCAATTCAGAACAGGAATCTAAGTTGAAGATGGGATCTTCCAGCTTTGGATGTTAGTCTAATTAATACTGATGGTTCTTGGATAGAAAACATTGGGAGTTGATGTTTTGTTTCTAAAGATACAACAGGTACTGTGAAAGGTCTAGTTGTTAGGACTAGCCACCCAATTTCTGCTCTTTACCATGAAATTCAGACGATAGAGATGGCTTTGATCCTGGCTAAGATGAAGGGGTGGAAGAGACTGTCCATTGGTGCTAACTCCACTACAACCATCAAACATGGCAAGAAGGAGAGTCCTATTCTCTAGGAGCTCAGGTACATCATTCAGAAGATCCACAAGCTAATTTCTGAGCTTGAGTACTTTGAGATCCACCATGTCTACAAAGAAAGCAACAGGCTTGCTGATGGGATGGCAGACATGCAATTTCCAAATCCTTATAAGGAGTTCCAGCCTAAGGAGATTTCAAAAAAGTTAAAGAGGATTGCTCTAGAGAATTGTATTATAACCTATACCAGAAGATGTTGATGAGCAGCTCTTGCAGGCCTGTCTATTTTTGTTTCTTTGGTTTTGTGAGATCTAGTTTGGGGGAGGATTTAGAGACACTCACAAACCAGATACTAAAGTCTCACTCAATTGGAACCATTCATCTCTATTAAATAAGTGGCTCTTATAATTGGGAGTTGTTATAATAGAAAATGATGTAGAAATCATAATATTATGTGTCAATGAGGTAGGGGGCCTTTTTTTACTGCATTATTGCATTTCAAAACCGAAACTCTACCTCTCTTCCTCAAATTACTGTCTCTCTCTCTCTCTCCCTACCCCATCCCAATCTCGCTCTCACCGACTCGATCTCTGTCATTAGATAAAACCTAGAAAGGTTCATTTCTCTCTAGAAGAACAAGAAGACAATCATGCCCATTAGAGAAGCAAGTTGCTAGTTGGAGGTCCAATTTAACCATAACAAACAATTTGAACATCCAGTTGAACCATAGGTAAATTGTTTCTCTCTCTTTATCTCTTTCTCTCTCTCTCTCTGGATCAATTGGTTTTCTTTAGATCCGCCTGAAGTTGGGGTTTGTACTATTATTAAAGTTAGGGTATTAAACTATCATTGAAGTTGGGGTTTGCATTTGTGGCATGTTTCAGCGCAAGCACATGGTGTATATTTGAAATTGTTGGTTTGTACTAAACTGACAATGAAAATAATCGATCTGCACATGAATTGAATTGTCATTTTTCACTATCATCGATAATGAGAATAGTCGATTCATCCGTAATTCGACAATTTTCTAACTAAGTTGATATGTCCCCATTGTCGATGAATATGTAATTCGACAATTGTCTTACCAAGTGGGTTAGTGTTGTTGACTATACACCGACAATTTTCTTAAAAGTGGGCAAGTTAACACCATTTAAGGAAATTACATTGTCAATATTGTCGAACTTTGCAATAGATGACAATGCAATTGTAGATAACCGAAGAAGTCGCCAATATAACAACTACGTTATTGTCTATTATAGCTTTCGTAAGGAAGAAAACCAACCTATGTAGGACCAACTTGATGAAGATGCCTTCTAAGAAAATCATAAGAAAAAAAAAAGTTTGGTGTTAACAATTTTTTTCTTTTAACTTCTTTTTAGTTTTTTCAAATTACTCATGAGGAACGTGGATATTGAAACCATGTTAGCCATTACAAATATGGGGATTTTAATCACAGATGTTACAATTACGAATTTTTTGAATTACAAATTTTTTGAATCAAACTATTCTTGCTCGATACTTTCTCAATAGTGCAATCATTAGTATGTTGTCGCTTAATACATGTATCAAAAATTACCAACAAAATGCATTATAGCATTTAATGTCGACTTACTGATGCACCAACAATAGCTATATATATATAATCGACAATTTCATAGTTCATATCCACACTTATCATGCATGCATACATTCAGCAAATCGACACATCTATACTAATTCCCTTATCTTCTCCATGGTCATAAATCTCCAAATCTATACTAGTTCCCCAATCATCATCTTCAAGCTCTAAAAAATTGTGAGCTGCATCAAGTGAATCTCCATCTGCCCCATTATTTGAATCATGAGAGTCATTGTCGTGGACAGGTTTCGACACAGATGTTCCTTCGGCAATGGTTTTGAAACCTGCTTGGCACAAGACAAAGCATACAAGATCATTCAATGCTGTAATTTAGAGCAAATTGTCAATGATCGAAAAAGTGGCATAAAATTCTCGGCTATATACTTGACCAATATCATTTAATGCATTAGTCCTGGTATCACACACATCCATGTTATTGTCGATCACACCATATCAATTCATTTATCGACAATTATGATAATCGTTATATTGTCGATTCTGTCATGCAACGACAAAATTGTCATTTTTAAAAACAATAACAAAATTGTCGACCAACACAACAATTTGACAACTAAATGGTAAACAAAAACCACAATAAACCCCACTAACCTGTTCGTATATGTTCTTGGAAGTCGTTAAACATTTTGAAAAGCATTGCAAAAATGAGATATGGCAAACCAATAGTCCGCAACTCCCTTACCATCAAACCTCAAATTCGAACTCAACTTAAGATGAAGTGACCCGGATTTTTCTTAGTATTATTACTATTTACTATTATGCATCTATATTTTATTTTCTATTATCGTGTGTGGTGTTCCATCAGTTCAGTGGCTTCTACTGTTCTTGGGCAGAGGAGGTAGGGTTCTGATTGAAGGAGCCCGTGGTCAGTTTCTGATAGAGTTGTGTTTGTTGTTTCAGGTTATTCCTGTCTATTGAGGATCTTGGTGTGATGTATGGTTCAGGAGGATCTCAGAGTGACTTTTTGGAGTTTTTCCAGTTCCCGTTAGAACGAGGTTGATTGTCGCTCGAACGAACCTTCTTGTCCCCTGGACATTTTTCCCTTGGCAATTGTCATTCAAAAGAGTTTCATATTCGTTCGAACGAGTCAACTTGTCTCCTGGAATTTGGCCCAAGACCTCTTAGCAATTCGAACGACTTGTCATGGTATTATTATTAACTCTTTTTCTCTCTCCTCACATTTCTCTCTTCTCTCTCTTTCATCCTCTCCTATCCATGCCCGTCAAATTTATCGCCATTCCTTAGCGTAAGCTTCTCCACTTCTTCGGTGAATTCTCTCTCTCTCTAGCTCGATTTGGTCTTGATTAGAAGAAGTTTCTCTTATTGGTGTTTCATCTACTCCTCCTCTTCCAATTCGAAGCTTGGCGACCCAATTTTAAGGTTTGATCCCGGCAGCCTTACCCTTTGTTTGGCTCTCTCTCTCTTCGTTTACTCTCCATATTATGATTTTGGGGTGTTGGTTTAGGGTTTGTGCTTGTTGGGCTGATTTTAGGGTTTGTGATTGTGGGGGCTTGTTTGGATTTTCATTATTGGTGATTGGGGTTTGTGGTGTTTGAAATTATCACAGGTATTGGGTTGATTGTTGGTTTGTGAGTGTTGGAAGATTTGGGCATTCGGTGGTGGTGATTGTTTAGGTTTGCATCAGTATTTATTTGGTGGTCTTTGGGTGATCAGAGTGGCGCAGAAGATGCGTGGTGTGATTGTGGGTTTTGCTGTAGTTTGTGTTGCTAATTTTGGGTATGATACTGATTTTGAATTCAGTTTCAGGCAAGAACCCTTTGTTGGAAATGTGATTGTGTTTCGGGCCTTGACAGTGGTTGTTGTTGTGGTGTTCCTGTTCCTTTCGGTGACTCATTCGGGTTCCGGAAGTCGATTCGCGGAGCATATTACCGTTGGGGTGCTACTTGGATGTTTTTTGCCGAGTTCGTTATTATCAATTTGGTATATCATGCGAGTTTCCCTTCTTTGCTAAATTCCTTTGTAGTTTAACCTGTGCTAGTTAGAGTGTGTGTATTTGGCATTGTGGTGTATGTGGTTTAGTATAGTTGGTTATTGGATTTTATCTATGCTGTTGTTTCCTATTGTTAGGCATGTTGGGTGTGTTCCCTTCTGTCTTTTAGGGAGTTGTGCCTTTGCGTGGTATTCTCATGGCATTGTCTTTGAAGTATGGGTTCCAGTCTTTCAGAGACTGAGGTGTTTTGATGTTGTGACTGGTTAATTAGTCACTGATCATCTCTGGTTTTTTATTGTAACTGGTGGTCACTATTTGCACATGTGTTAGGATTGTTTACCATTCTCGTTGGTAGACTTGGTTATCCTATGTGTGTGTGTGTTGGCCGTGTCGGCGGCTGTTGTGTTTTAATCCTTGGGATCTATTTTTCAGTGTGGGTTTTTATATTCTATTAACTTAACGGGGTCAGATACATAGCAAAGCTCTACATCGGCTAACCCTCGATAGGTCTTAGGATTCCTACATCGGGTTGAAATAATTAGGTGAAGTTCGGACTGAACACTATCATATCTATTACCCTTCGGGAGTGTGGGATTGTATGAGACAGTTTCTTCAGGTACCCGTTTTATCCTCCGTGAGGTTGAAAGTCCTCGGAATAAGTGCAAATAAAGTTTGAACGTTAGCTCCGTGGGTTGCAAAGCTCGGAACACTCTGATCAACTGATGAATCCTTGAGCGTGGTCGAGCTTGACAAAAATCGCACTCATTGTATCCATTGAGATCTCTTTAAGGTTATTTTGCATTAGTGGCTAATCAGCCCAATATATTGATTTTTAGTTCTAGTCCTTTAGTTTCATCTCATCATGATCATTCACTTTAGGGCTTTAGCAGATCATATCATATCATCCAGCATCTGGGATAATTTTGGGATTATCCTAGTCATCATATCATATCATCACCATATCATATCAGGTCATCAAGTCATCGCATCACATTATATCATATCATCTAACATTTGGGATAATTATGGGATTATCCTAATTCATCATATCATATCATCGCAGTACTTCATTGTTCCTCCCCCTTGTCCTTTCCCTTTATTCTGCACTTATATTACTGTACTTTCAGCTCCTTGTATATCTCATTCACCTTTCCTCTTTCTTTGCATCTCTTATATTATTAGGTTGCTTAGCTCTGTTGGGTTATTTAGTGAGTTGTGGTTTTGCTCACTCACGCATCCCTCTTTCAGTGGCAAGGTTGTTGCAGGTTTTGCTAAGGATTTTAGCTGTGTTGGAACCTGGTTGGTTGTTGCTGATTCTGTTCTTGTTGTAGTATCTCTTGTTCGATCTTAGATTTTGGAGTTGTATATTATTTGAGATCTTGTATTAATATTTTCAGTTAGATATTTATATATATTTTACTTCTGCTTTGTTCTTCTTTTGCTCTGTGATGCTTATTTGAATGACTGAGCCTGAACTTGTTTATGGCTCGGTCATTTGTGGGGAGAATCGGTTGGATTCTCCGACCTGCACACCCTGGTTGTTCATGTTTTAATCATTATTCTGATTATTGGATTTTGGGGCGTGACATAAGAGCCCTACAATCAAATCCCAAATTCGAACCCCAAAAGAGATATTAAGAAAATAGTAAGGAGAGATCAAAACCAAAAAAATTCCTTTAACATGCACCAAATCTCTCAAGCAACATCAAATCACAACCCTAAAATCGTTGCCAATTGTTACTAAGGGTAAGGACAAACAACAAAAGTGAGATTCAGACACAGATATGAGAAAATATATTAATGAGAGAGAGTGAGAGTCGTTCTTGAAGACTGAGATTTGTTCACGATTTTCCCATTGCTCTTCAATGATATATAAAGATAGAGAGGAGAGAGACAGTGACTGTGACATCTGAGTGTATCACGTGAAAGAGAGAGATGAGGCTCCTACCACCTCATTGACACCTAATATTGTTGAATTCCACCTTATTTCCTATTATAGCAACTTATCAATTATAAGAACCACTCATCTCTAGTGTCTGGTTTGTGAGTGTCTCTAAATCCTCTCCCATCTAGTTTTGTATCATATTTTCGCTTTTGTATATCACTAGCTTGCCCTGAGGGGCTCCTAGAGTAATTTCATTTTAAACTTCAATTACACAATTTTGACCTGAGCTAAACGATTTTAAAAAGGAGAACATCACAAATAAATATATTTAAGAAGAAAAATAAAACATTCTTTCTTCACCGCTGCTGTAATTTTCCGTTTCCGCTATCAATCAATCAAACTTCACATTTGCTGTTGGTAACCATTCGCCACCTTGAATCAAGGATGCCACACTAAATTTCCCAGCTTCGGCTGCGGTGATCGTGGGCTTATAACCGGGCCATGTAACTCTCTTAGCCAAAGGTGCTCCAGGCCCGGTATTCTGATACTCAGCGTAGTAAATAGTACTTGGTGGTATAGTATTGGGAACCCAAGGTAACCAACCATCGGGATGCACCAACCCCGCCATAACAGTCTCCATGATAACCGTTGTTGAAAAAAATTTCCAAGGCCGTCCCAGATAAGTCGGGGCAGTCACATTATTACCATTGGGTGTAATCGTACACCTTTGAATAGAAAACCCCGAATTTTGATTTGGGTCCTTCTTTCCTTGCGCAGTGATCGTGTTCTGTTGGTTCACCATAGGCTGTCTAGGCATAATGTTACAGTTTTGGAACACTGCAGCCGCATTGCCAAATATGAAGTCGACAGTACCCGTGATATCACAATCGCGATAAAACTGCCTGTTAGAGTGAGCATATAAAGTGTCCTGAAAGGCGTCGAACGAGCATCGGTAGAACACGGATTGGTCTGAACCGGACCGTAAGGCCACGGCCTGATGCTTTTCAGGCCCAGCTGTGTTTATAAAGCCCATATCCCTTGCAATAAAACCCCTCCCTGCTACAACTGTAAACAATAAAAACAGTGTCAGTGAGTGATAATAACTGAGGGTTATTTTCGTACTTTCACAGAAACAGTAAACCAAAAGAAAACGTGTTTAGTTGTAATTAAAATTTAAGGCGGTTTGCCTAGCGAGATGCGTGTTGTTTGTTTGGAACCATGTGAATATTCTGGAATGGGAACCCATGTTGTCCTGCCGGCCTCCGTATTACACGGTCAAGATTATAAAATTTGAAAAACAAAGATAAGGTGACACAAAAATAAGGTCACATGCACGTCGCTATTGTTGTTGTAGTTGACAATGACAAAACTAATAAGATTATAGTTGATTGGTACAACTCTTAACTATAGGAACGTCTAAAACTCTTAATTCATGTATGTGAGAAAAGTGCTCACAACCTGGGTCAAGTGGTTTTGCAAACTAGAAATTTCAGGTTAGTAGGTTATGCTTTAAAGACATGAGTCATATGCACACAAAATTAATTAAAGAAATACTTACTGAAAGTTGCCGAGGAAAACGTAGGAGTCCCATCAATATTATTCAAGCTTCCCGAAACAATCGTTTTCGTTTTCCCATCACCGTACATCATCACATTCCAATGTTTCTTCTCTAACACAACATTCTCGAGATACGTTCCCGCTTTCACATAAATCACAGTTCGCGATTTATTCCTCTCCGCAATTGTCGCTACCGCTTCTTTAATCGTCTCAAAATTACCACTCCCATCTTTCGCTACCGTTATATCGGGTTTCACAATCTCCTCATCAACCAACAATCGACGGTCATTAACCTTTACCCAAGTAGGGAAATCAGATCCAACGGTCCCCAATAACTTGCGATGAATCGGGAGATTAAAATCGTCTAAAATCGTGAAAATCTTCGCCACGATAGCTAAACTATTACTCGTAAACTCACTCGAATTCTTCATCGCCGATCTCATCTCGCTTAATATATAACTCGTGTTTGCTGACGTGGTTTCATCTAAACCGTCCAAACACGTCTCTTGATCCGTAACAGCAGAGCTCAACATGGTCCGTAAATCTTCGATCTTGAAGTCTCCCATCGAGGAAATCGACAAGTTCAACTCGTCGATGGCGTCATCGAAGAGGGTCTTGCAGTCGACTAGCGCCGCTTTGACGGCATCATCCTTAACGGAGGCGATCAATGTATCGGGTAACGCCGTTAGTTTGGTTAACTCTTTAACGGCAACTTGCATTGAGAATTTAAACAACGATTTTGGGTCCATCGTTGTTGTTTGATTCGTCATTTTGAGTTCAGATAAACTCGCGAAACATGAATCCGGGTATAGTGTTACGCTACACACGGCTTTAATTGATTGAACTGGACTCGTTGAGGGCTGATTGGATGATGACTCGTTTTTATTTTTGTGGATTAGAGTGCCCACAATAACACCGATGACAAGTGATATAAGTAGAATTGCGGAGACCGCAATGACCGTGTATCGCTTTCTGGTTTTTAGACGAAATGCGCGCTCTTCCTCCTCGCTTACTTTGCCATAACCCTTGAAAGAGTTGATTGAATCCATGGTGTTGGACCTCTTGGTCGAGGGGATTGTCTGTTTGGGTGAGGTTTTGAGTGAAATTGGTGAGATTATTTAGGAGTCTTTTATAGTAGTAATAACTGAGGGAGTATTATTTTTTTAGTGAGCTGGTGAGGAAAATAAATAAATAAAAATTAAGGGGTGTTAATTACAGGAGTGTCTGAAGTTGCTATTGTCATAACACGGACCAGTGAGAATTTGAAAAGGGTTAGTTTCAGTTTTACACGGTTTTGTTTGCTGGATTGAATGGAGATATTGGGGATGTAATCTTATCAAAAGATTCTAGGTTAGGAATGTTATTACACTTGTACTCCAGCAATGTTAATTGCGTGTTGTTTAAGTTTGAAGATTTCAAAGTGTAACATGAGTGTGGACTATGTGGTTGTGCATGCTGGCTTTGTAAAAGCCTAAGAGCACCCACAGCAGCTAGGTACATCCTGACGTGGTGGGTGGATTTTGAAATTCACCCTCTTTTCCACCCAAATCGACTCCCAACAGCTAAATGAATACCTGACGTGGCATACACAAAATTCATCCAAGGGTGGATTTTCCACCCTGTGGGTGGATTTGTGGTGAATTCACGTCGCGCGGTTCTGAAGTACGCGTATATATATATATAACTTTTAAGATTATATCACGTGGCTCTCATCCAATGGCTCTCATTGCGCGCAGTTCTGAACTGCGCGTAGACTTTAATATTATTAGTTACGCGCAGATTTGAAGTGCACTGGGGTTTTGATGGTTTAGATTGAGACACGTGGACGTATCTGGGACGTACATTTTAAGTGTGCGGTTCAAAAGTGCGTGGGGTGAATTCACCTTGGGGTGGATTGAAAACTGTTGTGGGGTGGATTGGATTCACCCTGCTTTTGGGCGAATTCATCCACCCAACTGCTGTGGATGCTCTAAAGCACTTATTCTAACAAGTGTCAAGTGAATTTGACTATATATATATATATATATATATATATATATATATATATATATATATATATATATTTTAGTTGGTAGCTGCTTGTAATGAGAATTGATCGAGTACTTACTCAGTTGACTGTGGCAACTGAGTAAGTACTCGTTGGTTGTTATCATTTTGTCCATGAACATGTCAGTAAAAAAATCTCACTTCTAGCAAAGAAAAGCCCACCTTGGTCAAAATGATTAAAATGTGTGGTTTTTTAATAGGTACATGTGTTGCAACAAACAGAAGCCCGTGTGATTGCTTGCATTAGAAACCCTTACCCTAACACGTCTGGCAGATGAACTTTACACTTTTAAGGTGTGACGCCTAGCGAGCGCCGAACAAATCTACCTGAGCGTTTTGAGTTATGACATTGGATATATGTTATTTATATTTTAATATAGTTGTACGCCAAGTTTCGTTGAAAACCAAATTGGTTAAGGGGGGGCAAGAAGTGCCAGTACACTTCGTCTCCACTTTTGATGTTTTATTTTGAAAACTAGCTATTTACATAAAGCATTGGCAGCAGCCTCGCTAAGTTAGCGAGCCACGTAGGCATAAATTTAGAAAAAAATATGACATGTAGCTAGAGGTAAAAAAATTGTCTTTTGGATGTCAGTTTTTTTTGTGTTTTTAATAAAAAATAAAAAATAAATAAAAATTGTGCGCCAATTGAACTGGCGCTAACATTTTTTTTTAAATTTTAATAATAAAATAATAAAAAATATACACTACGCCAATTTAATTGATGCAGTTAAATATTAAAAAAAACAATTTTTTAATAGTAATTTTTTTTTTATTAATTTATTTTGTCTGGCCCACTGACACGCTGACATGAACGGGCTCGCCACAGATAGCCACTGATTTTCTTAAACTTAGTACGATTTGAGCGATAGTTATTCTGAAAAAAAGATTATTTCTGAATTTGGATCGCTAACATAGCGATAGCTATCCTGCTGCCTATGCTCTTAGTAGCTATATTAAGGAGGAACCTTAGTACAAACCTCTCTATGACAAAGTAAGCTTTATAGTTTGGTCATCTTGGACCCCCGCTCATGGCTATCCACAAGGGATGGTCATGAGTTCTTTTTGGCCTAGGAAAGGCCATGAAACAATGTCTTGTAATGCGGACCGCTTTCCCAAATGGGCTTTATAGGGCACCGCTATTCCCCACGAGCCAACCGAGACGCAATGCCCCTTATAGATGGACTATGTAACCAGTCTAGGCTCGTCGCCCTTTATATATATATATATATATATATATATATATATATATATATATATATATATCTGGAACCGGCATATTAAGCTATCCTAATCCGCTACAGGTCAGGTGTGCTATCCGTATCTCGTGCCCAATCACGAGATATTACGCTGTATGGATTATTGAGGGAACCTTCAGTGTTGTCGCCTATACCTAATACCTATTCGACGACCCCTCACGTGTATCTAGGATTATCCGAATGTCGCTCTAGCAACCGTAACTCTATTCTACTGGCACCGCCGCTCCCAGTGATATAGGCTTGTGTATGCCGGCCGCACGTGCATATACGCCGTACGGTCTCATGCTCCGGGCACTGTAGTGCCTACCCCGAGCCGGGCCGTGACACTTAGGGTACGCCCTAACACGATTTTCCACTCGGGCGGATGGACTTTACACTTTTAAGGGGTTGGGTTTTGAGATTGTTTTAGGAAAGCTCCACGACATTGCTAGTGATATTCCAAAGATGTGGTGAAGCAGTTTGAAGTATCGATTAGCATGTTATTGTCATATGCTTTTTTTTTATCTATAATCCAGAATGTACTACTGTAAAGTTGGATGCGAGGTTTGTTCATACTCTTTGTTTTGAGCTTCAGGCCTTGAGTTGTCGTCTGACAAGCAAATCTAAGGTTCATTGAGGGTTAAAAATATGTCGCAGGTCATTGTAGAGTATTGCTTTTTAGCTCTAGCTCACAATGTACTACTGTAAAGTTGGATTATGAGCTTTCTCTTACACTTTGTTTGGAGCTTGAATTGTAGACAGGCAAATCTAAGTTTCATCCAGGGTTGAAAATATGGTGCAAGTCATTGTCTAATATTTTGATTTTTAGCCCTAACTCACAATATTCTACTACTATAAAGTTGGATTCTTGGCCTGCTCTTATTACTCTTTGTTTTGAGCTTGAGTTGTAATCCAACAAGAAAATCTAAATTTCAAGATTGAAAATAGGTTGCAAGTCGTTGTCAATTATAGGTTCAAAAGTATGCTTGGAAAATAAGAAATTAAGTTTCCTGAAGGTAAATAAAGTTTGGGAAATATTCCGAGAAACAGAGATAACACACCGTCATTCACAGAACCAAAACAAAAATGTGTCACGCTACCTTCTATTAAAGCTTAGCCTTAGGTCATTTTTTCGGACAAAAAATGCACCTCACTTCTAATGCGCCATGTAAGTATTAATTGCATCTCAAAACTAATTGACAATAAGAGAAGTAGCCCCAAAATTTACCTAACGTGAGACTATATATCCCAACAGCAAGCATAAGCACTCGCCAATTTTGTTTTTTTGTGAGGAGGTCTAGATGAGAGAATATTGTCGAGTTTCAAAAAACTTGGGATATAATTGAAGTTGTAACTTGTTTGTCAGGGTTGTATAAGTCATTTCAACTGATATATGATATCGAAAACTGGCTGCCAATATCCTATACTTTTGATAAGGTCAGACCAAGTCATTTAAGAACATAGAAAATATGTGTGAATGGGGATGTTCGATAAACATAAACAATGTGTAGTTTATACATCGATCGCTCTCTAGGAAGCCGACGATGCTAGGTCGAGGAAGGAGGGAAGGAAGTGACAAAACGGCTGATGGATCGATCTCCATCTGTCTCGTTCCCATTGTTAAGAAAGTTTATCCTCCATAATGAACGTAAGAAATTTAATATATAGGGATAATTAGGCAAGGTAAGCTAAATATCCATGTTCTATGTGCATCTTTGAATAGATATATACTATGGGACCTTTATTGCATATTAAAGCTTTGGTAAATAGAATGTGGTTGTCCTGCCACGCTTTCTAGAGGAAATTCGAAGTTTTTTCAAAAAATTATGAACCACGGTGGATCACGCAAATATTGTAGAAAATTAAGCACTATTAAATTTTCTTAAAGGATCAAAAAATGCATAACAAACAAGTTTTATTGATGCCACATGTCAACTTTTCCGACTCCTCAAAAAGTACACGTTAAATGCCACATGTTAACTTTTCTATAAAATCCTTAATTTTTGGGTAAATTTTGTTTCATTAAATTTGGTTTGAAGAGTGAAAAAAAGTCAAATTTGATGAGCAAATATGAGTTTAGGCAATTTGACTTTAATTTGGAGAGTCGGATGTAAGTGTTTTATAGAGATTTGGCTCTCCAAATTGGACTTTAAGCCAATATAGAGGGCAACTACATATGCTCTTATGCCACTAATTAGAACAAGTACTAATAAGAAAAACAGGTAAAAACTTCTTCTAGTTAAAGAGTAAAGACCTCTTCAACAAGACACATCAGATTGAGTTTAGATCAAACTCCAACAGCTAGCCCCCCTTAAAACTCAAACTGTCAGAACTGCATACCCCCATCATCCACTTCAACTTATAGAACACTTTAGCTTTCAAAGGCTTTGTTTGAATATCGGCCACTTGATCTTTAGACTTGCAAAACACCAAGATGATTTCATTTTCCTTAACTAGATCATGAATGTAGTGGAACTTGATGTCAATGTGTTAGCTTCTTCCATGAAACACTGAATTTTTGGTTAGAGCAATTGCTAACTTGTAGTCACAATAGGGCTCTGCTTGGTATCCCATTTATAGCTCCATGTATCAAAAAATTCCGTTTATTTTTCTTGATCCAACCGTTACTAACCATTGGATCAATGGAAATAAACGATAATCCTTGATTTGTAAAGCTATAAATGGGATACCAAGCGGAGCCTAGATTTTTGTAGGAGACGGTTGTAGTAGCCTACTCGCAGCCTTCGACCCCCTCAGACGCTCGAGGCCTACATCATAGCCTATCCGAATGTGTCGAAGCTCTTTTCAATCCTCAAGATAAGCCTTCCAGATATCCTCTGAAGACGAAGCTTCGACTCCAAACAAGCCTCGAGGACGGACTTGCACATCGCAGCAGAAACTCTTTGACCATATCTGCACACGGTCAAAATATGATGGGATAGGCAACCAACTCACCAGACAAGCTGACGCAATAATTGGTCCTTGCAGCTACAGTGACAGGCCCAACCACTGCGCCACAGTATACAAGTACAGAGACACCTCCCACAACTGTCACAGTGATAGTACAGGCATGTTCGGCGCCCATACCCTGCCGGGATATCCTGACAGTACTCATGTAATCTGACCCATACTTGGTGACTAAACTTCTAATGGTTCTATAAATAGGAGAGATGGGGAGCCAATGAGGGGTTAGAAAAATTCCCCCCAGACCCCTTGCAGTTTACCTTTGACCACTTTGTTAAGCCCAATATTCGAACCTTCGATTACTCATCAGTAATATAATACTTCTTAAAAATCCTCATCAGAGGTCGTAAAGTGTCACATTCGAGTCTCTACGCAGGTATTTGTCTATAATTTGTTCATACTTTAGATCATTTACTTGTATTCCTTTGATAGAAGATCAACCCCGTGTTGTAAGAGCCAACTTCCCCTCTAAAAGAAGTTAGGCCCCTACAACGGTTGCTTCTGATTTAACTCATTACATAATCGTTGAAGCCAAACAGCGTGACAAGCACTAGAAGCAGTTGCTTAAATAAGCTTGACTAGGTGTTTCCAAAAACCTACTAATTAGACCAACTCCAAAGACGATATCAGGTCTAATAGAAATCAGATAACGTAGACTACCAACTAAACGCTGATAATAAATGGGGCTAACCAATTCACCATTGCCCAACTTATCCAACTCCAACCTTGCTTCTACTGGAGTCTTGATCGGATTACGTACATGATTCCATCTTGAAACGTTTAAAGATATCTGTTGCATATTTCTTCTGTGAGATGAATATCCCATCATCTCCCTGTATAACTACAAGACCAAGAAAATACGATAAAAACCCCATATCAGTCATTTCGATGTTATTCGTCATCGCCTCCCTGAATTCATAAAACATACTTGGGTCGTTGCCGATAAATATCAAATTGCCGACATATAAACAAATAATGAGCATGCCTCCTTGGGCTTTAGATTTGAAATAAAGCGTAGGTTCGTAAGGACATTTAACAAAACCATTATCTTGAAAATATGAATCGATATGAGTGTACCATGCCCTCGGTGCTTGTTTTAACCCGTAAAGCTCTTTCTTGAGCTCCAGAACCTTATTTTCGTAACCCTTCTTCACATTATCAATGGCTGATCCACAAAGACTTATTCTTCGAGTAGTCCATTAAGAAATGCTGATTTCACATCCATCTGATGTATCTTCCACTTCATTTGGGCAGCTAATGCAATAACCATTCGAATAGTATCAAGTCTTATAACAGGCGCAAAGAGTTCATAATAGTCGATACCCAGCTTTTGCCTGTATCCTTTCACCACCAACCTCGCCTTCAACCGTTCCACTTGACTGTCGGGTTTATATTTGGTTTTAAGCACCCATTTGACGCCAATTGATTTCTTTCCTACGGGAAGAGAAGTTAACTCCCAAGTATCGTTCTTTTCAATGGAATTTATTTCGTCATCCATTGCACGAACCCAACCTTCATTGTGTACTGCTTCTCCTAAGGTGAGAGGATCGCAATTTACAAACAATACAAAATGTGCAAGTTCCTCATCGGAAACATCACTATCATAGGTCATATCATAAACTTCTAAGCGCGTCGGCAGAGAAGGAGTACGTCTCAATGTACAAGTCGCTTCACCATGAGTTGAAGAGGATGAAATGGAATCATATTGCCTAAATTTTGAGGTGCTGGATCAGGTTGTGTATCATTAGGAATTGACTCCACAATCCCATCTATTTCTTCTCTTCAGTCATCCAAGTCCAAGCTTCGGCTTCACCGAATTCAACATCTCTGCTCACAGCGACTTCATTCATTTTGGGATTAAACAATTTATAACCTTTAGTGCTCTCATTAAAACCAATGAAAATGTATTTCTCACCTTTATCATCAAACTTCTTCCATTTTTTAGCAGGTATATGTGCATAGACAACGCACCCAAATACTCGAAGGGCTACAACATCAGGTTTATAGCTGCTCCACGCTTCCTCGGGTGTCATATCAAGAACACCCTTTGTCGGACACTTGTTCAAAAGATAAACAACACACGAAACGGCTTCTGCCCAAAAACTTTTGGGTAAGCTTTTTTCTTTCAACATACTTCACGCCATTTCAACAATTGTTCTATTCTTCCTCTCTGAAACTCCATTCTGCCAAGGTGTATAGCTGGCTCTAAATTGATACCTAATTCCTTGAGTTTTACAGAACTCAAAGAAATCGTTAGATGTGTATTCTCCTCCTCTATCCATTCGAAACATCTTCAAACTAAGACCACTTTGTTTTTCCACATAAACTTTGGAGTCTTTAAATATACCAAAGGCCTCAGATTTTTTCTTCAACATATAGACCCAACTTTTTCTACTGAAATCATCAATAAAAGTAAGAAAATACTGATTACCAACATAGGATACAACCTCCATTGGGCCACAAATATCTGAGTGCACAAGCTCCAGTTATTGTTACCCACTGGAAAAGACTCCCGACGTTACTTGCCAATAATACAACCCTCACACAACTGATTAAAGTTTCCCAACAAAGGTAGACTAGTAGCCATTTCTTTGCTTGCTAATAACCTTAACCCAATGAAGTTTAGATGACCGAAATGAAAATGCCATAACCAGTTTGTATCCAAAACCATAGCACTGAAAGAATAAACCATTTTAGTCTGTAAAGGTAAAAGAAACATACGATTTTTAGTCATCTTAATGATGGAAATAACCTTACTTTTCTAATTTTCGATAGTGTAAGCACCATTGCCGATGATGATTCTAAGACCTTTCTTGGAGAGTTGACCCATACTTAGCAAATTCCAATGTAAACTAGGAACCTAAAACACATCAAAGATAAGTTGACGAGAACCATCCTTCAATCGTATGAGAACTTTACTTTTTCCCATGATTGAAACTTTCACTTTGTTCCCGAAGATCACTTCCCCGCGTACCAATTCATCTAGGTGAGAAAATAGCTCCCTCTTTCCGCACATGTGGTTACTACACCCGGTATCCAAATACCACTTGTCGAGATGCTCTTCTTCCACAGCACTGCAAGCTAACAATAAGGTATCCTTCTCCTGCGCCTCATCTTCAACATACTTGACATGTTGAGAATTATTCTTGTACAATTTAGTTATACATTCCGAACAATAATGTTCGTACTCCTCTTTACAATGAACACACTGAATTTTGAATTTATCATACCTTCGACCTTCAGATGTTCGTTGGTTGGAGTTTCATTCCATTGTTGAGGCATTATTCTTGGAGTCACGAGTCTTCCTGCCTTTGCCTTGATTTAAAATATTTTCCATCACTCGAAGCAACTTTACCTGACATCGTCACCTTGCTTTGAAATGCTTGTTCTAAAGAACCTCCAGCTCTGTGATTCATTCTATGTTCATGAGAACATAATGAGCCCATCAATCCTTCAATTGTCATTGTCGACAGATCTCTGCCTTCTTCAATTGCAGCAACAATATAATTAAATCGATCTGTTAAGGATCTCATGATCTTTCCAACAGCACGTAAATCTTCAAAATTTTCATCGTTAACCCGCAATTGATTGATAACAGATTGCACTCGAGAAAAATAATCAGATATGGTATCTAAATCATTTATAGAGAGAGTTTCAAATTTACCTTGTAAGGTTTACAACCTTAAACTCTTCACCTTCTCATCCCCTTTGTATGATTTTTGCAACATCTCCCATGCCGCCTTAACTATTGTTGCACTTGAGATTTTTTCAAAGACAATTTCGTCTACGGCTTGATAGAGAAAGAATAGGGTCTTCTTGTCCTTCTTTCTGTTTTCCCTTAAACTGTCTTTCTAGACTTGAGGGAGAGCTGCAACTACTACCTGATCTAGAGG
This sequence comes from Kingdonia uniflora, assembly GCA_014058105.1. Taxonomy (NCBI): domain Eukaryota; kingdom Viridiplantae; phylum Streptophyta; class Magnoliopsida; order Ranunculales; family Circaeasteraceae; genus Kingdonia; species Kingdonia uniflora. Next base: position 1,986,391 of record JACGCM010002435.1, on the reverse strand, counting down.
CTCAACATACCCAAGATCGATAATCTCGGATAATTCCTGAAAGCCGAACAAGGCCTTCATCTGGATACACCATTGATTAAGAAAATTTCTAGAAAACCTCGGAAGTTGAGGTTGAATTAATCCGTTCATTGTTGTAAACCTGCTTACAAGCAATCTAAGTAAAACTTAGTACCACAAGAACACTGGATAAACTAGGTCTGATACCAAATGTAGAAAATTAAGAACTATTTAATTTTCTTAAAAGATCAAATGCAGAACAAACAAGTTTTATTGATGAACTGAAAGCTGATAATAAAACAACTCAGAGATACACCTATTTATAAGGTGTTCACATACTAAAAACAATGCTTAACTTAATCCTAGTCTTATGCCACTAATTAGAACAACTACTAATCAACAAAATAGGTAAATACTTATTCTAGTTAAAGACTAATGACCTCTTCAACAAGACACATCAGATTGAGTTTAGATCAAACTCTAACATATATCACAATAAACATTGTCGGAAAAAAGATTAGGGCCAATGTAGTGGCAGACAATACATATCTATCCAATATTTTTGTTTATGCCTTCTCAAAGTACGGGGAATATATATTATAGGCCTAGGCCTTTAGCTTATGAATGTTTTGTAGTCGAAAGGATTGTTTTGTTTACTTTCATGCGGGAAACCTTACTATGTCGTTATAAATCAATGTTAAAGGTTCCGATAGCCAATACTACTTTCGTCATATATACTTGAAAAAAAGGCAAATAATCCACGATTGATCTGAATTATTGGCTTGTACCAATTGTTACTAATTGTACTTAGGCTAAAGAAGTTCATAATTGTCCTTTCAGGTCTTCCAACCATTAACTCCCAAAAGTACAGAAACATTTTCTTAAATAGGATTGTTTTCTGCGTAGGGTGTTAGGAGAGAATATATTTCTTTGTACCTTTACGACAACTAAGGACAACACAAGAATGTAATGTTGAGTCGCAAGCTGCGGAAGCCGAACTCCGATCGATTTGGTTAGGGCACAAATAAACAACAAACCAAAGGCCACAACAAAATCAAATACAAGGTTTAAGGTGGTTCAGCAATTGCATGCATCCGCCTTACAATAGAGAGAGAGAGAGTTTATTCAAAATCCACGGTTACAATCTCACAAATAATTTGAGGTTTCTCTCTTAAGATTTCCTCTACCAATAAATCTCACCAAGGGGTTTTGCTTCTATAAATCCTAACTCTCCCTTATATACTTGGGAGAGCCAAATACAATCACTTAGATCTTGAGGTAAAACAATGACTTCAAACAATGTCACAAGACAAACATCCGTAATATCGTTCGAACGACTATGGGTCTCGTTCGAATGACATCAAACACTCAACACGTTGGATCAATTTTAAGGCAAAAACTGATTGTCGTTCGAATGACTATGGGTCTTGTTCTAACGACATCAAGCGACTCAACACGCTGGATCAACTTAAAGGTAAAAACTGATTGTCGTTCAAGCGACTATCAGTCTCGTTCGAAAGACTTTGAGTCTCCAAATACGTTGAGGTTGTTTGACGATAAAAATCCAAGGCTCATTCAAATAAGTATGAATCTTGTTAGAACAAACATATAATATCAACCCCACAATTCTCCACCTCATTGAAGATTTCTCTAACCAAACGAACTGAAATCTGAGTGGAACATAGCCACCATCCAATGACCTGAAACCAATACCCTCTTTCACCAAATGTCCTCAAGGACCTAAACACACAAACGACCCAAGGAAACCAACCAAACGAATGTCCCGAAGGACCAAAATCGACCAAATCGAACCAAGCGTCCCAAAGGACCAAATCCAAACCAAGCGTCCCAAAGGACCCAATCGAACCAAGTATCCCAAATGACCTAATCAAACCAAATATCTTAAAGGACCCAATCGAATCAAGAACCCAAATCGAACAAATGTCCCAAAAGGACCCAAGCCAACCAAACGTCCTAAGGAACCAAAATCGACTGTACCAAATTAATGGTTGCCTACGTACCATGGATCAATTCGCCCATAGTTTCTATAATCCTTGTGAGGGGAAAAATCAATCCATAGGAAAGAGATGCACCGTTCCATTCTTTCTATTTCTATGAATCTACCTACCAAGAGTCTATTTATATCATTTTCTTGGAGACTTTTCAAACCGTACAATGATCTCTTCATCAATTGACATACATTTTCCTTTCTAGCAATTATAAACCCACTCGGCTGAGTCGTATAGATCTCTTACTTCAACTTCCCATGTAAGAATGTCGTCTTAACATCGAGTTGTTGGAATTTCAATTCAAATTCGTTATCAATGCTAATAGGATACTAACGGAGTAGTGTTTTACCACTAGACTTACCTTGAAGCGTAACATCATTTTGAGATCCTTGCTTTCTTTTGTAGACCCATTTACCACCAATCACCCTCTTTTCCTTAGGCGACTTTGAAAGTTGTCAAGTTTTATTCTTACAAAGAGAATACATCTCTTCCTTCAACGCTCCCTCCCAATGTTTAGCCGTAGAAGGAACATCTTCTTGAATGACCGGTAGTGCATAGGCTACCATGGTTTTCACCTTTGGAAGCACAATGTCCTTTATAAGCCATTTCTGCTTACCTACATTTTTCTTTGGTTTACTTGTTGTAATTGACTCCACAACCGGAGTCTCCTCAACCGTACTACTAAATGTTCTACCGTCGTCTGTGTCTTCATCATTTGGAACATAAACTAATGGTTCATTACTCGTTATCACACCCTCTTTAATATAGAATTTTATGGCCAATGTGAAGACCTATCAATCTCCACCCACTGCAAAACCTCGTTTGCCGTCTTCTCTGTGCGCTCAGATACATGAGACTTCATCATAGAAGCCTCATCAAATGTGACATCCTTGCTCAGAATGATCTTTTGGTCTCTCGTATCCCATAACTTGTAGCCTTTCATACCCTTCTTCTTACCCAGAAAAATAGTCTTTCTTGCTCGAAAATCCAACTTACCATCTTTGACATAATAGTATGTCTGACACCCAAAAATACGAAGAGTATCATAATCTGTAGCATGCTCTCCCGACCAAGCTTCCATAGGTGTTTTACCCTTAATTGTAGTCGAAGGCAACCTATTAATGAGGTAGTATGCATATGTCAAAGCCTCATCCCAAAATGCCTTGCCCAACCTAGAATTGGACCAACATATACCGTACCTTCTTCAGTAAAGTACGGTTCATGCGCTCAGCTACCCTATTTTATTATGGTGTCACTCTAACGGTAAAGTGTCGAATAATTCCCTCATCACATACTTGCAAGAATAGATCACTAGTGTACTCCCCACCATTATCTGAATGGAGCAACTTGATCTTTCTGCCAGTCTGAGTCTTAATCAATTTCTTCCACCTGATAAAAATTTTTAGGACTTCATCCTTCCTCATCATGGTATATACCCATACATACCTAGAAAAGTCATCCAGCGTATTTGGAGACTCAAAGCCGTTCCCTCATCTTAGTCGTCTACCGTCATTTGGAATTACGAATGAATGGTCATAGTGTAACATAGTTATTAGAAGTCGAATCTTAGGCTAAATATAGTCTTATGGGAGTATTACATGATGGGCTGTTGTTATATGTTCGTTCGAATTGATTGTCGTTCGAACGACAATCAATTTTTGCCTTGAAATTGATCCATTGTGTTGAGTTGCTTGATGTCGTTCGAACGAGACCCATAGTCGTTTAAACGACAATAAGTTTTTGCCTTAAAACTGATCCAGCATGTCGAGTGTTTGATGTCGTTCGAACGAGACGTTCGAACGACATTGCGGATGCTTGTCTTGTGACATTGTTTGAAGCCATTGTTTTGCCTCGAGATCTGAGTGATTGTATTTGGCTCTCCCAAGTATATTAAGGAGAGTTAGGTTTTTTAGAAGCAAAACCCATTTGAGTCTCCAAATACGCTGAGGTTGTTTGACGCCAAAAACCCAAGGCTCGTTCGAACGAACATATAACAACAGCCCCACATGTAATACTCCCATAAGACTATATTTAGCCTAAGATTTGACTTCTAATTCCCAATTATGTTACCCTACGACCATTCATTCGTAATTCCAAGTGAGGGTAGACGACTAAGATGAGGGGTCTCATGATGTTTTCTTTATCAGACTCGGTCCATAGTAGGCGAGGCACGACTGCCTGTAAATTATGTACTAGTTTGAAGGAAGACGAGTAGGTTTACAACATGGGGAGCACTTTTAAATTTGAAGGCCTTACTGCATTGCACGTATAACTCTATTGTACACTCAAAGGGTGCATAAAATCGAGCATATATATGAAGAAACCCAAATCTTTAACCCAATATATACAAATGGCTGATCTCGAAAGTAAGAACCTCTTCACAATGTCTTCCTTCAAGTCCTACGGGAAAGTCAGCGAAAACGAACAAGCGGACCTCTCCGCTCGCTTGAAAATTCGAAAGAGAATCAGTATTATTAGCTTGTCATCTTTCGTTCTTATTCTTGTGATTGTTTCCTCTGTTTTGGGTACTCAACTTCAGTCTAATGGGAAGTCGAAATCCAACAATGTGGATACGAATACTAACTCAATTTCTAAGTCTATTAAGGCCATATGCGCCGTCACATTGTACCCCAACTCCTGTTACACTAGCCTCTCTGACGCCTCAAATTCGTCTCGGCTAGACCCCGAAGCACTCTTCAAGCTATCAATCCAAGTTGCAATGGCGGGATTATCAAAGGCTGCGGATCATTTCTCGAAGTACAAAATAGACGGGGTTTTTGAACCGATGGCTACTGCAGCTCTAGAAAATTGTCGAGATCTTCTTGATCTAGCTATGGATCATCTTAATAGTGCGTTATCGTCTCACATTGATGCCACATTGCTGGAAATCGTGGATGACCTCAAAACATGGCTAAGTGCCGCGGGCACATACCAACAAACGTGCATAGACGGCTTGGAGAACGCATCAGGGGAAATTAAGGGCATAGTGTCTAAGTTCCTTACGAACTCCACGGAGTACACAAGCAATAGTCTTGCGATCATTACCGGGATTTCAAATGTAGCGGACTCCTTCAAGTTACGACGACTAATGGCCTGCTCTTCAAGCAAATTACCCAAATGGGTACCGAAAAACTACCGCAAACTAGTCCAAACTCCGGTTGCAAAAATCAAGGCTGATGGGGTAGTTGCGAAAGATGGAACTGGAAAGTACAAGACCATCAATGCGGCACTTAACGCGGTCCCTGAGAAGAGCAAGAAGAGATTCGTGATCTACGTGAAGAAGGGGGTCTATTACGAGAACGTTCGTGTTAACAAGACTAAATGGAATGTTATGATGGTCGGCGATGGCATGGACGCTACGGTCGTATCAGGGAGATTAAATTTCATCGATGGAACCCCAACTTTCTCAACTGCAACATTTGGTAAAAACAATTATGACATTTTTTAGTTGAATTGGCGCTTTTAATTTGTCATTCAGCAATTTTTGACGTGAATAATTTGTACCAATATCTTAATATCTTGCTTACTAACCTTTGCAGCCGCATTCGGAGTGGGATTTATTGCACGTGACATGGGCTTCCGCAACACAGCCGGTCCAGCAAAGCAACAAGCGGTTGCCCTCATGACGTCTTCCGACCAATCTATCTTCTACCGATGCCGCATTGACGCATTTCAAGACTCTCTCTACACACAATCCCTCCGTCAGTTCTACCGTGAATGCAATATCTATGGAACCGTAGACTTTATATTCGGAAACGGAGCAGCTATTCTCCAAAACTGCAACATTTTACCCAAAGTTCCAATGCCGGGTCAACAAAATACTATAACCGCACAAGGAAAAGTCGATCCAAATCAAAATACCGGAATTGTGATTCAAAACTCAACTATTTGGCCAGCGGGGAACTTGACGTCCGTTAGTACCTACCTCGGTAGGCCTTGGAAACCTTACTCGACGACATTATATTTGCGGTCTACAATGGGGAGCTTGATCCATCCTAACGGATGGTTACCATGGAACGGTACAGATGCACCCGACACTATATTCTATTCCGAGTTTGAGAATTTTGGTCCCGGTTCCTCAACCAAAAACCGTGTTAAGTGGAAGGGATTGAAGAACATTACCCTTAATGAAGCAAGTAGGTTCACAGTCAAGTCGTTCATTAACGGTGATAAGTGGATTTATACGGCAAGTGTTACGTTCAAATCAGGCCTATAGGTGTGATTTTCATATAAAGTGTTTAGTGATCACGGTTGCAGGGGCTTCTGCATTTTTTTTGTTTAATATTTTTTCGTTCTTCATTGAGTTGTATTTGTAATCCAACATTAATAAGGGATCATAGTTTAAAACCGAGCTTCGTATAAATGATTATCTACGTTTGTAACTTGTAAGAAAAGAAACCTTTGAAAGAACACGGGAAACATCCGAATTCGATCTCTATAAGCAAAAATCACTACTTCAGTGTCTGTATATCTTCAAAAATAAGAAACTTGTTCTCGTTCCTTGATTAATTATAACATAACAACGACAATTCAGAGTTATTCACCCATCGTAAACTTGAAATATCAATCAAATATTATGGGAAAATTGAATTCGATCTCTTCCTCTCGTACTTAGTTCAATCATGACGACACATTCATCACAAAACATCTTAAAACGTTCAACGAAACAAGCCCATGTGTGCAGGAGCTCCCGATGCCCTAATCCAGTCATCTTGCAGGAACGGAACTACGGTATATTTCATGGCTTCGACTTTTGTAATTTCCTTCTTATAACCAGGCCACTTAATCCTGGCAGTTTGTATAGCCCCGGGTCCTCTGTTTTTGTACTCTGCATAATACAACGTTTTTAATGCAAAATCGCCCTCCCAAGGTAACCATCCGTCCGGGTGAATTAAATCGCTGATTGTTGATTCCATGATGATAGTCCTCGAGAACTCCTTCCATGGCCTTCCTAAGTAACTCCTGATCTTAAGTCTATCTGGTACAAGTTTCTTGTCAGGCAAGATTCGGCAATTTTGTAATATGATCCCTGTGGTTTCACGCTTATCGATCCTTCCTTGTGCAGTAACAATGTTCTGTTGGTTGTCTAACGGTTTCCTGACAATGATCATGCAGTTTTGCAAAATCGTGGTCGCATCACCGAAGATGAAGTCCACGGTTCCAGCAATGACACAACTTCGGTAGAACTGACGATGGGTTTGAGCATATAAAGTGTCTTGGTAACCTTCCATTCTACAATTGAGAAAAACGGAGCGGTCGGATTGGACTCTGAGGGCCACGGCCTGATGTTTTTCTGGACCTGCCGTGTTTCGGAATCCCATGCCTTGTGCGATGAACCCTTCTCCTAGAGCCGCTGCATGAATAAATAAAAAAAATGATAAATTCTACGACTTGATACCACAATGAGTTACGCTCAATTTAGAGGCTTACCAAATGTTGCGGTCTGGAAAGTCCTAACTCCATCAACAAAATTTTTACTTCCCGTGACGATGGTTTTCTGCGATCCATCTCCGTACATGGTAATATTCACCATCTTCTTCTCCACTATGACGGTTTCGTCATAAATCCCCATTTTCACATAAATGATATACCTGTATCACCATTCAATTTAAGAGTAACGAAAATCAACAATGTAAGTATGATTTTTAGCGTATAAGAATTCTCGTTTGTAGGTCTAAAAAAATTGCGTACCGTTCTTCGTGTTCCTTGGGCATGGCAGCCAAGGCACCACTGATTGTTGTAAATTGCCCGCTCCCATCTTTTGCAACAGTAACATTAGGCTTCAACTTTTTAACCTTTGCGGCTCTAAGCATTCTACGATCATTGTGTGACATCCAATGAGGGAGTCCATTATTATCAAGAGAAGCCCCCTTTGGTACCTTGGATAGAAGGTGACGATGAGTGAACCCGGGAAACAATGAAAAAAGTGTTGAAACTTCGGAGACAATTGCAAGAGCATTACTTGTCATTTCCTTAGCAGTCTTCATACCATTTTGCATGTTAGTTTTCAATTTTCCTTCCGGGAATCCGTCAATACACGTTTCCTGATACGACATTACCGCACTTAGCCAATTATTGAGGTCGGTAGTCTTAGACGATATCTTGGAAATATCATTACCAATATGAGAAATCGAGTCCCTTAGTTCCTCCTTCGCATCTTTAAGAAGCACATGACAATCCTCCACCGCACCTTTAATCTTCGGGTCATTGATGTTGAGCCTTGCGAAATTGAAGGCCTTGTCAACCTCGTTTATGATCACATTGATCGCGGCCTTCAAAAGATCTTTGGGGTTAGCGGAGGTGTTGGAGGACATAATGCTGGTCAAGCTCGATTCACATGTTTCTTTGTAATCCGTAGGGGAACATATCATCTTAATCCCCTTTTGCAAATGTGAGACGGTTTTTGAGGCCTTAAGGTCTCCAACTTCATGAGTTTCGGAGCCTTTACCTTGATTTTGGCGATAAATAACAGCAACTGCACCGCAAGATATCACAATGATGGCAATAGTTGTCAAAACTACAGCAATTGTGATCCTCTTTCTCAGCTTTTGTTGCCTTTCGACCTTTCGACGTTCGGTCAGGTGGCTATAATCCTGAAAGGCCATGTTTAGCTGAGGCAGAGGTCTCTCTGCCACGCCAATTTTTTTTGCCTTTTTATTTCTTCCTTGAAAATATCTATGTTCAAGTGAAAGGCATTGGAGATGTTTGAGGTGTTTGATTTAAAAGTTGGTTAGGTTTGAAGAATGTGTGATGGAAATTGCAACTGTTGCACCACATTTGGCGCCAAAGTTTGCTATTTTTTCTTGAAACATGCTATTACGGTATCACCCCTAATGATTACAAGAATTTTAGTACAAATCAGGAGTAATATTTTAGTGTAAATGTAGGTACTTGTGTAATTATGTACACAAATACCATTTCAGTTTGTTGTGGTGGTTGTCATTGAACTGCTAAATTTGGGTTAAACTTGGTTTATTTTAAAATCATACTTGGTTTATTTTTGTCCAGTGATTTTTATTCCTCTTGAGCCTCGGCCAGGTAACCCTAGAGTTTAAGCCTGTTAGAAATCATCAACAGTTGCGACAGCAATGTGAAACACTCAAAAAATGGGAATAGAGAGGTGCTTTTGGTGGGGATTTTCCAATATTTTCTTTGCATTGTTTTCTCAGAGTTTAATATACCTCAGAAGCATAGAAAAGGCGTGTGAAGCACACCTGAGGCAGAGACGGGTCGAGTGTGGGGTTGTTTGTTGCTTTGGTCGTTCGAACGACTCCCTATGTCGTTCGAACGAAATCTGATAACTTGGTTTTTCGATGGTTTTCGAACCTCTTGTTTTCTTCGAGATTTGAGCGATTGTATAAAGTTTTCCCTAGTATATAAAGGAAAACCTAAGTCCTTTGTGAGCCACCCTTTTGACAATCTATTGGTGAGAACATTTGGGAGATTTCTTTAGTGAGAAATTCAAACTTGGGTTTGAGTGATTGTAATTGGGACCTTGAATAACCTCTCTCTCTCTTGAAAGTGGACGTAGGCAATTTTCCAAACCACTATAATCTTGGTGTTGTGTTTTTTTTTGTTATGCATGTTTGTGCCTAACTAAAATCAAAGTGGAGTTTGTGGCTCCGGGCTTGCGGCTACAATAATTGGTATCAGAGCAAGGTCGATTCCTCGGTTTTGCGATTTTGAGGTAACTTAGGGTTTCTCAATTTTATTTAATTTTGATTTGGTTAGTTCATAAAAATTGGGGGAAACATGGGAGCTGAAGTTGATGTTGAAGCTAGTTTTTCGGCCCCAAAAAGAAATACGATGGTGATACTCGACAATGCAAAAATTGAAGTTGAAAAATTCAATGACAGAAATAACTTCGGCATGTGGAGATGCGAAGTTATTGATCCACTAAGTCAACGAGACTTTGACGAGGTATTGGAGGATAAGCCGGATGAAATAGAAGAAGAGTGTATGACGGAAGATGAATAAGAGAGCATGTGGCCAAATTCGATCTCGTCTTGCTCAAGATATTAAATACCTTGTGATGAATGAGACTTCCGCAAAAGAAATTTGGCGGATATTAGAGGAGAAGTATTTGGTAAAGAGCATCCAAAATTGACTCCACTTGAAGAGGAAACTTTATCGCTTTACTACGAGGCAAGGGATTAGTATGTCCGAGCATTTGAATGACTTCACTAAGTTGATGGCCGACTTAGCGAATCTTGAAGAGATAGTTGGGGATGAAGATAAAGCTCTATTTTTCTTAAACTCACTTCCGGAAGAATTCGAACATTTCGTTAGGACGATTACTTATGGAAAGAGTTCTTTAAAGTACACGGATGTGACTACGGCCGTAGTTAACCACGAATACCAGTGAAAAGAGAAAAGAGAGACCAACAAGTCCACATCCGAAGTACTAACGATTCGGGTTAGATCCTCGAATAAGAAGAAGTCGTTTCGTAACAACTCTCGATCGGAATCGAGAGGTCGTGGGGAAAACCAGAACAATTTGACTAAGGACCACTGCGCATTTTACAAGGAAACGGGACATTGGAAGGTTAATTATCCCGCGCTCAAGAAGAAGAAAGCGGGAAAATTGGGTTCTTCTGTGAATTTGGCTCAGGACACAGAAACGGGAGGTAATGACTCTGACTACTCTTTTACTATAACTTCTAGTACATGTATTATTGATACAAAAGAATGGATTTTAGATTCGGGTGCTACTTATCATATTTGTCCCGAAAGTGCATGTTTTTCTAGATTAAAATTGCAAGAAGATGGAGGGGTGGTGATGGGAAGCAGCAATTCACGTCGCATCATGGGGATATGTACCATTCAACTAAAGTTGCACAATGGGTTGATTAAAGAGATTGATGAGGATCGGTTTATTCTGACAATGAGTAAGAACATTATCTCGACGGGAACACTTGTAGCGTAAGACTGCAAGGTGGTGTCTAGGAATAGAGTAAAGAGGGTTCTTAAGGGAGCCATGATGATATTGAAGGGTCACAGGAGAAGTAACAACTTGTACTACTTGGATGGTATGGCTGTTCTTGGTAAGGTTTCTACCGCGGGAAGAAATGAGACCATTTCTAAGGATACGACACGGCTATGGCACATGTGTTTGGCGCATGCAGAAGAAAAGTCCTTGAGAGCTCTCGTAAGCCGGGGGCTTTTGAAAGGTGCCAAGATGTGTAAATTAGATTTTTGTGAATACTGCGTTCTGGGTAAGCAGACAAGAGTTAAGTTCGGCACCGCAATTCACAATACTCGTGGGACTCTTGATTATGTTCACTATGATGTTTGGGGTCCCTCCAAGAATGCATCGCTAGGGAGAAAACATTACTTTATGTCTTTTGTAGATGACTTTTCTAGGCGAGTTTGGGTGTACACTATGAATAGGAAGGATGAAGTCCTAGAAATTTTCATGACAGAGAAGAAGTTGATTGAGATTCAGACCGGCAGAAAGATCAAGTCACTCCATTCGGATAATGGTGGGGAGTACACTAGTGATCCATTCTTGCAAGTATACCGAGATGAGGGGATAGTTCGACACTTTACAGTTAGAGAAACACCGCAACAAAACGAGGTAGCTGAACGCATGAACCGTACTTTACTGGAGAAGGTTTGATGTATGTTGTTCAATTCTGTGTTGGGCAAGGTGTTTTAGGCTAAGGCTTTGACATATGCATGCTATCTTGTTAATAGGTTGCCTTCGACTGCAATTGAGGGTAAAACACCAATGGAGGCTTGGTCGGGAGATCCTGCTACAGATTATGATATTCTTCGTATATTTGGGTGTCCGACATACTATCATGTGAATGATGGTAAGTTGGATCTGCGAGCAAGAAATGCCATTTTTCTGGGTAAGAAGAAGGGTATGAAAAGTTATAAGTTATGGGATACGAGAGATCATTATGAGCAGAGATATCAGTTTGGATGAGGCTTCTATGATGATGTCACATGACTCTGGGCACACAGAAGAGATGACCAGCGGGGTATTGCAGTAGATGGAGATTGATGTGTCTTCACATTGGCCAGAGAGTTCCGTACTTAAAGGAGGGCATCTACCGGTGTGACAACTGGTGATGAGCCATTGGTACATGTAACAAATGATGAAGATGCGGATGGAGGTGGAGTATTTGGTAGTACGGATAAAGAGATTCCGGTAGAGGAGTTAATCGCAAAGAGTAAACCAAAGAGGGATGTAAGCAAACCAAGTTGGCTTAAAAAGGATATGGTGTTTCCAAAAGTGAAGGCTATAGTAGCCTATGTACTTCCGGTCATTGAAGAGGATGTTCCCTCTACCTATAAGGGGGCTATTTATGGTTCCGAGGCTAAACATTGGGAGGGAGCAGTGAAGGAAGAGATGTACTCTCTTTTCAAAAATAGAACTTGGGAACTTTCGAAGTTGCCAAAAGGAAAGAAAGCGATCGGTTGTAAATGGGTTTACACTAAGAAGCAATGATCTTTTGATGAGGAAATACGCTTTAAGGCGAGATTAGTAGCCAAGGGCTATTCTCAAAGGGAAGGGATGGATTACAAAGAGGTGTTTTCTCCGGTTATGAAACATTTTTTCATACGATCCTATTGGCCTTAGTAACGCAATTCAATTTGGAGTTGCAACAACTCGATGTTAAGACGGCGTTCTTACATGGTAATTTGAAAGAGGAGATTTATATGACTCAACCGAGTGGGTTTACAGTTGCGGGGAAGGAAGACTATGTGTGTAAGCTGAAAAGGTCATTGTACGGTTTAAAGTAGTCTCCAAGACAATGGTACAAACAGTTTGATCAGTTTATGATTGGGAAAAAGTACAAGTGGAGTCATTATGACCATTGTGTCTACTTATGCAAGCTACGTGGCGGGTCATTTATTTACTTACTTTTGTATGTGGATGATATGCTTATTGCGTGTAAGCACAAAAACGAGATTGATAAGCTGAAAATGCAAATGGACGAAGAGTTTGAAATAAAGGATCTTGGTGATGCGAAAAAGATTCTTAGTATGGAGATTCATAGAGATAGAGAGAATGAAGAGGTACGTCTCTCTCAGACTTCGCATATGAGGAAGGTACATCAGAGATTTGGCATTGATGGTAACAAAAATTCTGTGAGTACTCCCCTTGTTCCTTATTTTAAGCTTAAGGCTTCTATGTCTCCAAACACTGATGAGGAATGTGATTATATGAGTCAAGTTCCTTATGTTAGCGCTATTGGTAGCTTGATGTATGCTATGGTTTGCACTCGACCAGACATTTCACAGGCAGTTGGTATGGTTAGCCGATATATATGCATGATCCGGATAGAGATTATTGGCGAGCAGTGAAATGGATTCTACGGTATATCAAAGGTATTGTGGATGTCGGGTTGGAGTTTCGTAAACAGGATTCGACTGATAGTTTCTGTGTGAGTTATGTAGGTTCTGACTACATGGGTGATTTGGAAAGACGACAGTCTACTACCGGGTATGTATTTACTTTGGGTGGAGGGCCAGTTAGTTGGAGATTCGCGCTACAGTAAATGGTGGTACTGTCTACTACCGAGGCGGAGTATATGGTCGTGACTGAGGTGATAAAGGAATCCATTTGGATGAAAGGTCTTCTGCGGGATTTGGGCATTAAGATGGATCATCTTGAAGTCTACTGTGATAGTCAGAGTGCTATCTTCTTGGCCAAAGATCAGGTTCATCACCAGTACACAAAAAATATTGATGTGCGCTATCACTTTGTCAGAGAAGTCCTGGAGGAAGGTAAGATTTTGCTGAAGAAGATTCATACCAAAGATAACCCGGCGGATATGCTTACGAAAGTTATTTCGGGAATTAAGTTCAATCATTATTTGCACTTAGTTTAAATTCTTCATATTGATTGATTGGATGTTGTGTGAACTATGAGCGACTTGATCCGTGGAGGTACGTAGGTAGCCATTGATTTGGTACAGTCGAATTGGGTTCCTTGGGACATTTGGTCAATTTTTAGTTCCTTGGGAAAATTAGTTTGGATTTGGTCCTTTTGGGGACGCTTGGTTTGTTTGGTATCCTTGAGCCATTTGTATGTTTGGGTTTTTGGGGACATTTGATTATGGAGAGTATTTGTTTATGTATGTTTGGTTGGTTTCTATGTTCGGCTCAGATTTCGGTTGGTTTGGTTGGGGAAATCTTCACCGAGGTGGAAAATTGTGGGGTTGCTTTTTGCTTTGGTCGTTCGAGTAAGTTCATAGTCATTCGAACGATACTTGAAGGACTCCCTGGAATTTAGCCCATAAGTCCAAAGTTGTTGGAACGACTTGATATTTTATTCGAACGACTGTTTTGTACCCTCCTAGAATTTTGGCCCATAGACATTTTTTGTTCGAGCGACTCCCTATGTCGTTCGAACGAAATCTGGTAACTTGGTTTTTTGATGGCTTTCGGACCTCTTGTTTTCCTCGAGATTTGAGCGATTGTATAAGGTTTTCCCTAATATATAAAGGGAAACCTGAGTCTTTTGTGAGCCACCCTTTTGACAATCCTTTGGTGAGAACATTTGAAGGATTTCTTGAGCGAGAAATCCAAACTTGGGCTTGAGTGATTGTAATTGGGACCTTGAATAAACTCTCTCTCTCTTGAAAGTGGGCATAGGTAATTTTCCGAACCACTAGAATCTTGGTGTTGTGTTTTTTTTTGTTATGCTTGTTTGTGGCTTCCGGGCTTGCGGCTAGAATATCGAGCTGACTCTAGACTTTGTACGTGAAGAGCTATGACTCAAATGTAAAGGGTTGCATCGGTCCTTATGAAAGGGTATGTATGAATAGTTATTTGGAGGCCTATTTATAGAACGGCCTGAAATTTCTTACTACTCGAGATTAATCAATTTGATAAAATTAGGTCCAATAATCCTTAAAATTAATGGTCTAACTCTAACCCAGCTCAAGTTGATATGATAATCTAGTATTTGCAACAAACAATCAACTATGCATAAGAATAAGCAAATTTGACCCCGTTGGTTTATTTCGTGACAAAACTACTACTATAAAAAAGGAAAATTACAACTTGATGGACTGACTCAACATCCATGTTAGAAGCTACTTTTTCATCGTATAACATCTACTCTTGAATCCCTGCACACTAAACAAGATGCATCATGTAACCGTTCAAAAAATAAGGAATCCAAGAGAAAACAAAAAAATTTACCTGTTATGATCATTTCTCCCCCTTTTTGTCACAGATGAACAAAGGGTATAAATAGAAAGAAATAGAGCCAAAACAATATCATATTAAAAAATACTTGCTATTTCCCCCTCAAAATAAGATGTATCTCTCCCTCAAAATAATGGCGACCCCAGTTAGAATGCAAACATACAAAAAATCCAAGAATAAATGACATAAATAGATATTGGTAAACACTTCCCCTAACACAATGTATAACAAATGAATAATAAGTATAAAATATGCAAAATAGATCAAAATATTAGCTCTGTGATATAAAAAATTACTAAATATATTACTCAGTGTATGTGTGGACAATCAAATAGATTTCAAGTTTTCAACGTATTATTCAACCGCAATTGGATTGCTAAGTTGAAACTTGTTTTTACTTAGGCCTCTCTTAGGTTTTCAAATACCACTGAGATTTTTCTAGGTGTTCTCTCATTGGTAAGATGAGTATGAATAAATGAACCGATGACTCATATACTATAGGGGCCTATCCTCGTGCGGAGGGGAAGTTGGCTCTTACACCATGGGTTTATCCTCATACTTGCGTGGAGGCCTAGAATGGGTCTCTCCATGACCTCAGATGAGGATTTTAAAGAGATTGTATATTACCGTTAAGTAGTCGACGGTTCGAGTACTGTGTGTTTTATAGGAAGATCAAAGATAAACTGCAAGGGCTCTGGGTCAGATTTTGTAACCACTCCTTTATTCCCCTTCCCTCCTATTTATAGAACATAGGAAGGGCTGAGTCAGCAAGGTAGGTCACATTAGTAGGGTACCATCTGGGTATCAGGTGGGTATCCCGGAGTTGGTGTTGATGCTAGAAATGTCAGGTCTGGTACTGTACTCTAACACTGTAGCTGTTGTTGGTTATGTCACTGTAGCTGCAAGGACCAACAATAACGTCGTTCTTGTCTGCTGAACTGGCTGTCTGATACCTCTACGAAGTTGTTCCTGATGCTGATGTAGAGTCAAGGCTTCATCTTCGAAGCCTTTGACGCTGATGTGGAGTTCATTTTTGTGGTTTGTTTAGAGTCGAGGCTTCGTCTTCGAAGCATCATCTTCGTGTATTCTTGGAAAGCTTTTTTATAGATTGAATGGGCTTCGAGGTTTGCATGTAGGCTTCGATGTAGCCTTCGAGTATTCGACTGGGGTAGGAGGCTGCGAGTAGGCTACTACATTCGCCCCCTCTTAGCAGAGGCCTCAGAAACAGGTATAGAGGTGTTTGCTGAGAATGACCATTGGTTATTGGAAGTTGGAAGGTCGACTGTGACTTGTTGGAATTTTATGGAAGGTAATAAAGGAAGGTAGTTAAGTAGTTGTGGTGATTTTTGGAGTAATAAAGGAGGTTACTCAGGGTATAAATATGGGTTATGAGCGGTAAGTACTGCACACTCTTCGCCTTTATTCTCTTCTTCTCCTTTCTGTGAAAAGTCCATTTATACTATTCCGAACACTCGTTATCAACAAAGAATGGGATTTTCTAGGGATCGTCGCATAGGGCGAAAAATTGCTGAACTGAAGTTGAAATTCTTCGGTGACTGTGAGCTTGATTGGGACATGCCTGACCTGGTAGAGTTGGAGGCGGGGGAACCCATCAACGGGGAGTCCTATACTTACTTGTGTGGGATGATGAAGTTTTAATTTACAACTGTTGAGGAACACTACCTTTTCCTGTTGAGTTTGGCTGAACGTTTCGTTCAGGCGGAGGGGCATCTAGAGGGGAAGGGCTCGGCGAGCGAAGCTGGCCCGTTTGAAAATAGGGTAGGTTCTTCTTAAGGTGGAGGCAAGGTGGCAATGATGGTTTTTTTTGTAAAACTGTATTTGAAGGTTTATGTTGTTTTTGTTATTTGTATGTATGCCTGAACTTGGAAATTTCTATTTCTGTTATTGTTATCTCCGAAATGGAATGAGAACAACACTTTTCTACAATTTTGTTTTATTCTTTTGTATCTGGTAGATATGGTAATGGAATAGATTTGTAGGCGCGGTATCGAGTATAGCTCTTCGAATGTTAACATTTAAAAACGATTGCCTTCGGGGGAAAATTAAGTTCGAAGTGTAATGTATTGATTGAGGATATATGTCGGTACTCGACTAAAATGAATAACTGATTCTAAATTTTCGAAGCTCGAGGATTATATCATAGTAGTTGTGAGAGGATGTATAAAGGTGGTCGATTGTTCGATATTGGGGATTTGTCGACTGCAGGACCTCGAAAATGGGGTTTGAATGCCGATACTAATAAAACGGCTATCTGGGAAGTTGTAAAGGTTGGACTGCTAAGTTTTCAAGGAGAAGAATTAAAGACTGTAATAAATGCAATTTGGGATTAGGGAGGGTTTAAGTGTACCTTCAAATATAAATAGGGTGTTATTAGGAGAACTTCAAGCATCTTTTCCTTCTTCTCCAAGCACAATGTCTACATTTTAGTCCCAAAGCAACGGAAATGCTCTAAACGCTAAGCACCAGAATTGGGTGGCAGCAAAGGTCCTTCGTGTACAGGAGAAGACCCAGGAGTTGAAACAGAGGTTCTTCCGTGATCGAGACCTGGATTGGGAGATGCCGAATTTGTTTGAAGTGGAGACTGGGGAACCCATTAGTGGAGTGCCCTATCCGTACTGGTGGGGGGTGTTACAAATGATGGGCCCATTTTTTGGCCACCGGTTGGCCTTGCTGGAGTCTTTTGTTGAGGAGGTGGTAGACCAGAAAGAGGCTGAGGCTGTATGCGAGAAGAAGTGTCCCGTCAGGAAATAAGGGCTTCTTTATCGTGTTAAAAGTATTTGTATAGGATGGTATGAAGGGTATTTGTATTTTTCTGCTGATTTTGACTATTTTAATTTGTATTTTGCATAAGGGCGTCTGCCCAAATGAAATTGGAAGTTTATAAGATAACTGTCGAAGTAAAATAATGAACTTTTTGTATGTAGGACAAATATAGTACTCGAAGGTAATTTAGGCACGAAAAATATCTTGTTGAATAACAGATGTGAAAGAAATTGAATGATTGACACATTTTGAAATCGAATTTCAGATTGTCTATGGACGAATGTTCGAGATATGATATAGACGATTATTCATGTACGAGAAGATGGTCTGTTGGTTTCGACTGGATGAACTGATAGCCAACAACTGGCCTGTCAGAACGGTATTGTTCCTGGGGCAGAGTGCCATGCAGGTCATCATGATGACTCCTTGATTTACGACAAAAGGTTGATTTGATGTAAGGGTCAGATTTGACAACTTCAGATAGGGACCAGAAGGTTCGACTTGGATGATATATAGATGTTGGCGTGGGACACGCACATGCGGGTAATGAAGGGTAAAATGGCCAAAATGCATCTCAGCCGAAACGTAGGGGTAGTGGGGTAGTGGTAATGATAGCGGTTTGGGGAATCGAGGTGATATTTGGTATTCTGGGGAGGTATATATAGGTCTAAGGGCATGGTTACTGTTCCCATTTAAACACTTATAGAAAAACTAGAGAGTGAGGGAAAGGGAAACATACTCCATTGTTCTATAGAGCTCGGTAGTTGCTGTGGGATTATCTGAATTACTGAGAGGAGGGAGAAATACTTTGCACAAACAGATAAGTCCTTCTTTCTCCTATCTTGTTGCTTCGCCCTATGTTTCTCTATATTGAGTACATAGTAATATAAAGTCTGCTAGGGTTTATAGTTGTGAGGATATGGTCGAGGACGGGGGAAAACCATGTGTCTGGGGGTCTAGCCCATTTATGATTCTGAGGGTATTAATGGTATGACCGAGATTGGGGTCGAGTGTTTGACTGTGCTTATATTAGTTGGAGAGGGTAGATGAAAATGAGTTATTGGCACATAAAAGTCGAATGTACCGATCTAATTACGTGCCTCTTCTTTTGTAGGGTAAGATGCGTACCTGTCGATCTTTGAGAATGAGGCTGATAAATGAAGAGATCGAAGAGGATGAGGCGAGTGTGTATGGTCGTGCTCCTATGGATGAGGGCAACGACGTATAGGTTTTAAATGTTGTAATCCATGCCTTTTTTGCTATGGTAGTGCCAACATGTGGGGTATCAAGTAGTAGACGTTGTGAGACAGTAGTGACCGAGGATAGTGATGAGGAAGAGATGAAGGGAGGAGAGGGAGAAAGATGCGAAGGTAGTATCGATCCTTCAGGTTATGAGAGGGAAGAAGGGGATTAGAGTAATCATAGTGAGGAGGAGTCGACTGAATGAAAGCAGGTCGCGGGTGCTGTCTCGGCTAGCGAGAAGCTGAGACTAGATCGATTTGCTGCAAAACTAGGTCTGTCGAAGGTAGGAGTAGTGTTTAATACAGCGGGGTCAGGGTACACCTTCCAATCAAAACCTCGGGAGGGTATAGTGGCATAAAGAGGCCAAATTCGACTGAGAATGCAACTACCTCTCCGAAGGCTAGTAAAGGAGGTGCTGAATTTTTGGGAAGTTGCCCTGATTCAGATGAATAGAAATTTTTATGAAATGATGAAGGTAATCGAGGGCATGAATGTAAAATTGGGGAGTGAGGGAAGGAGTTTAATCGAATGGTACGATGTTGTATCATTCTACTCGCGGAAGGCGAACCAGAATGTGGGCACGTACCACATCCAGTATCACACAGATAAGCCCTAGTTGTTTGATCTGTTCTCGATCGGTCGAGGGTGGAATAAAGACTTAGTTACAGTACGAGGTAGTTATGAGAATGTCTTAGAGGACCCTTATAGGTTACAACATAAAGTCTAAAATCCAAGTAAGTTGTCAGTCAAATATTTCTTTAGACGTACTGATTGAATAGACTAATTAACGTGTCTCTGTTTGTTCAGCAGGTCCCAACGTCCGAACTTGGGCAAATCTGAGGGATTATATTGATTCCTTAATCGACTCGGATGAGGAGTGGGTGAATTTTGTGCTCAAGAAGCTTTGTATCAAGAAGAAGAGGCAGAAAAGGATTGATTCCCTGCCTCAAAACGTACCCGTTACGCCGAAGCCAACAAAAAAGAAGAAGAGGGGAGGCGAAGGGGCTTCGAAAGTGGTCGAAGGAATGGAAGGAGAGAAATTGACAAGGCAGATAAAGTATGTTCCAAAGAGGCAACGGGCGCCGAAGCAGGCAGCCACAGTACCCAAAATAGTTTGTGATGCCTCGAGATAGAGGTCGAAGTGGGCATTAACACAGGATGAGAAAGGGAATGGTAAGGTCTTTCCCGAGTCTTCGAGGGTACAGCAGCCGAAGATAACCCACCGCAAAAGGCACAGGACACTGGGGGAAAATGATAGGGAGGATATGGACGAAGAATTGACCATGTCCGAATGGGAGGAGCAGGCTCGAGCTAAGGCTGCTTTGATGGAAGAATTCTGTGGTACTAATCCGGATGAGGCTTCAAGGCAGATGAAGAAGAGTATGTATCAGGTAACTGTTTATATTTTTTGTGAAATTCTGAAATTTTCATAAGTGCGCCATGTTTCTAGAGGTACTGATGGCTCAAATATTCTAGTAGACAGATTCTTGGGCACAAGCTTTCAGCAAGATGCAGAAGGTGGCAATAAGGAAGTTAAAAGAGGTTGCTGATGCTCTGGAGCTTGCTCGAGGTACCGAGGCATCACTGGTTTTAGAAATTAGTGTTTTGATGTGAGATCTGGGGACTATCAAGGATGAATGTGAGAGGAGGCTTAAAGCTCAGCATCACAATCATACGCAGGTGTTAGAGGCGAAAATGGCTGGGAAAGATAGGATTATTGTGGAACAAAAGAAAATTTTCTAAGGGCAGTATGATGATGAATGTTCTGATAATGTCAGGCAGAAGGAGTTCATAGAGGATTTGGGGTATGATCCTGAAACTTTATAATGTTTCCCAACTACCCAAGATTCTATTGCAGACGACGCTGCCCTGACCGATAGGGTAGAAGGAGATGTTGATGCTGCAGGTTCGGGAGGTATCTTGGAGCCTTCAGCGATTGAATAAACTATTGTTAGGAATACGATGGATGTGGTCGTGGATGCTGTTGGGTCGAATCCTTCGGATGGGGGCTTTGGACGCAATGGCAAGGAGCCCGCAGGAGGGGGTGGTGTAGCCACTCCGATATGAGGTATTTTATACTTGATCTTCTGTGTTTTTTATTATTTTTCTGTTGGGTTGTAATATGTGAATAGTATTGGTCTTGTTTTGCACTTTACCCTTGAACTTGTGACTGCTTTGAATTTATGATGTAGATTGTATTAAAACTGGTTTGAACTTGATTTATACTGAATTTCTGTGCTAGATTCCTGATGTATACGCTGAACTTGATTTAAATTATTCGTGTTGAGCTTGATTCCCTGATATATGCTATATTAAAGCATCTTGAATGTAGTAGAACTGTTGATATTCTTATAAACTTGCATCTGCATCTGATGTAAGAGTAGAATGCTTGTAAAGTGATCGAACCTTAAAGAGCTTCGAGATGGGATCCTGAGAGTTTAAGGAATTAACTGGACTTTGAACGTCAAAACTAGGTCGAAGTATAATGTGGTCGCCCCCAATGTATTCTCGAGGGTCTGGTCTCTTGACCATTAGTGCCCCTCAAGTTTGCTCGAATATCGGAGACTTGAAAAATTTTAAGTTTGCCCCCGAGTATCAGTCGGGTCGAAGGTTGACATGATACTTAGAGTGAACCAGGAAATTCACTGGATTTCAAAGGCTTGAACCACAGCGAAGTAAGACGTGTTCATTGCCAACATATTCCCGAGGGTCTGGTTTCTCGACCATTCGTGCCCCTCGAGTTTGCATGAATGTTGGAAGCTTAAAAATTTTCAAGGTCGCCCCCAAGTATCAGTCGGGATGAAGGTTGACATGATACTTAGGCTTAACTAAGAAATTTACTGGACTTCGAAGGCTTGAGCCACAACGAAGTAAGACGATTTCGCCATCAGCGCATTCCTGAGGGTTCGGTCTCTCGACCATTCGTGCCCCTCGAGTTTTCTCGAATGTTGGAAGCTTAAAATTTTTTAAGGTCGCCCCCAAGTATCAGTCAGGTTGAAGGTTGACATGATACTTAAAGTAAACTAGGAAATTCATTAGACTTAGAAGGCCTGAGCCACAATGAAGTAAGATGTATTCGCCGCCAATACATTCTCGAGGGTCCAGTCTCTCGACCATTCGTGCCTCTCGAGTTTGCTCGAATGTTGGAAGTTTAAAAATTCTCAAGGTCGCCCCCAAGTATCTGCCAGGTCGAGGGTTGACATGATACTTAGGCTTAACCAGGAAATTTACTGGAAAATAGAAGACGAAGTTTAGAGGGAAAAATATATTTATTGATTAGTTTGTGTTTATATCAGGTGAACAAGGTTGAGGCCGTAGCCGATTGTATGAGACTAGCTGCATTGCATTCCATGGATTTGGCAGAGGCTCTTCGTCTTCTGTCATGAGGTAATATGATCCCTTGTCAATTTTATCATATACGACATACGGTCCTTTACTGGACTTGGCGAGCTTACTGGCATTCCGAGACTTCGAGGATTGTGTAACCCGTCGAAGTACAAGATCTCCAATGTTGAAACTTTGAGGCCGAACTCTCTTGTTGTATGACTTCTGCAGTGATTGATGGTAATGGCCGCGGTTGGCGATGGCTCGGTCTCTAGTTTCGTCGAGCCATAACATGTTGCATCCGAGTTCGAACTCATTATCTTCGTCTGGGATGTCGGGATCTTGTGTGGGTACTTCAAATTGAGTAGGGAGCACGGCTTTAGTACCATAGGCTAGAAGGAAAGGGGTACAACCTATAACATTTCTTGGTCTTGTTTGATAGTCCCAGAGGACATGTTGTAACTCCTGAACCCATCATCCTTTCTTTGCATCGACACGTTTCTTGAGACCATCGACTATTGTTTTGTTGATTGCTTTGACCTGACCATTCTCTTGAGGGTAGTAAGGTGTTGAGGTAGAGAGGATGATATTGTACTTCTTGAGGAAATTTCTGACTTTGTTCCCAACAAACTGAGGACCATTGTCTCATTGAATCATATGAGGGAATCCGAAGCATGTAATGATGTTTTCCCATAAGAATTTGATGACTTCTTCTTCTCTGGTTCGACACAAAGGTACAACTTCGACCCATTTGGTAAAATAATTTGTTGCAACAAGGATATTCTCTCGGCTGCCCGAAGCTTTGGAAAAAGGACCAATGAGATCGATGGCCCAGCGTTTGAATGGCCAAGATACTTGGCTAAAATTGAGGTCTTGTGAAGGGCTATGGATATCATGAGCATGTTGCTGGAATTTTTCATAATGTTTGGCCTACTCTTCGGCTTACTTTTTCATGTTGGGCCATAATAAACTTTGGGAGATGGCTCGAAGGGCCATAGATTGACCAGCGGAATGAACACCACAAGTACCTTCATGGAGTTTGGATAGGATTGCAGAGGCCTTGTTTTGAGAGATGTATCGAAGGTGGACGCCATTTGGGGATTTGCTATGTAACTCGTATTTGAGGATGGTGTATCTGCGACAGTTCACTAATAATGACCGTTTGGCTTTGGAATCATCTGGGAGGGTAGCATTATTGAAGTAATCGAGGAATGATGTTCTCTAGTCATCTAAATTTAGATTGTTGCCCCCAGTATTGATGGCATTGACTTCCATCTAGTCGATACTTGGGCGTTCGAGTACTTCGATATGGAGGGTTTGGGATTCGGATTGGCCTAACATAGCTAATATGTAGGCGAGGGCATCTACGTGTCTATTTTCACCTTGAGGGTAGTGGGTGATAGAAGATTTTTTAGGGAAGCGGTCCATATGCTGGCGGACGAGGGCAGAATATTCGGCCATACGGCCGCTGGCTTGATTTTTCCCTGAGTATTTTCTTAGAATGAGTTGTGAATCTGTGAAAACTGTAAGTTTGGGGACGCCGTGGTCGAGTGCGAGGTCGAGACCATTGATCAAAGCTTCATACTCAACCTCGTTGTTTGAGCATTTAAAGTTTAAGTTAACTGCTTTCTCTATTCGATCGTTGGTAGGTGTAACCAGGATGATACCTATCCCCGAACCATTAGGTCCAGCGGATCCATCTTTGAAAAGTTACCAGCCTGTGTTAAGGTTCCAAGGTTATGTAGGTTTGGGCTAGTCTTCTGGTAGGTCGTCTTCATGTTCCTCCCAGTCGATATCTTTGACCGGGAAGTCAGGGAGGAAATCAGCAACTGCTTGGCCTTTCTGGGATATTTGCTTCTCAAATGTGATGTCATGTTCATCAAGATAAATAGACCACTGTTGTACTCTTCCAAATTTCTCTTTCTTGCTGAGTACCCCTCGAGGGGGATAACCTGTTATAATACGAATGGGATGAGCTTGAAAATATGGTTTTAATTTTCTGGCAGTGTAGACGAGGGTAAGGAGCAAACGCTTAAGTTTCGTGTATCGAGTTTCTGTGGGTGTCAGGGTTTTGCTGATAAAATATACAGGTTTCTCGATATTTGATTCGAGTCGAATGAGGACTGAACTGATAGAGGTATCGGTGACTGCAAGGTATAGGGAGAGTGTTTCACCTTCGATAGGGGTGCTGATAATGGGTGGTCGACCAAGATATATTTTGAGTTCGAGGATGGCTTGTTCACAATCGGGTGTCCAACTAATCTCAGGGCTGTTTTTCTCTTTTACTTTGTAGACGCCTTGGTCGCGTAGGAGAGAAAAGAGCCAAGTGCAGCGACCTGAGGATTTGGATATGAAACGGTTGAGGGCGGCTATTTTACCAGCCACTTTTTGGACATCTATTTTGGTTTGGGGCGAAGGCATGTCGATAAGGGCTCGGATATGGGTAGGGTCGATCTCGATACCTCATTTACTGATAAGATGGCCTAGAAATTTTCCTGATAAAACACCAAATTGGCATTTGTCTGGGCCAAGTTTCATGTTGTATGTTCAAAGTATCGAAAAAACTTTGGTTAAGTCTTGGATGTGGGTCTGCTTTTGGAGGCTCTTGCATAACATTTCATCGATATAAAATTCGGTCGACTTGCCAAGCAAAGGTTTATACATGGTTGTTACGAGGCATTGGTAGGTGGCACAGGCATTTTTAAGGCCGAAGGGCATTGCATTAAAACAGTAAAGGCCTTGTTCAGTGATTTAAGAAGTTTTAAGTTGATCCTCGGGGGGGGGGGGGGGGGTACCTGATTATAACCCGAAGCTGCGTCCATCATTGACAGACTCTCGTATCCAGCAGTAGCATCGTGGAGTACTGAAATGATTGGGAGTGGGAAGTTGTCCTTTGGTGTGTGTTTGTTGAAGTCTGTGAAGTCGACACATATTTTGATCTTGCCATTCTTTTTGGGAATTGTAGCTATGTTGGATATCCAGTCAGCATACTTGACTTCTCTGATAAAACCTGTGGCTATGAGTTTGTCTACTTCGAGGTTTACTGCTTCTCGAAGTCATGGTGCCAAGGTACGCTTCTTCTGTTTTACTGCTGTGGAATGGGGAATGAGGTCGAGGCGGTGATATGCTAAACTGGGGTCGACACCTGGCATCTCCTGGAACGTCCACAGGGATGGCAATTTTCCCCATCCACCGGAGATCCGCCCTGCCCTGCCCCGTTTGGAGAGTATTTTGGATGACTATATCGGGTATGGGGGCGGTTCTAGGTCGAGTTTGGTTAAATCCATCGGGGATTGGGGCTGATTTTGGACTGAGCTTGGTTAAATCCGTTATCCGCCCCCGCCCCACCCACTGCAAGAAAATAGGGCAGCTGCCACGGAGGTCTTTTAGTTTTTGCCACAACTTAATCAGTCTCAAATTACCACAGTTAACACCGTGGCTAATATATCAAAACAGTGGCTAAAGCTTTTTTTTCAAAAAACAAAAACAAAACAACTGATTAGTTTGAAGAAAACGGTGGCAAAAGTTTAGAAATTATTTTAGCTCCCGCCTTTTTTCCCGCACTCAATTTGAGCATCGAACCAATTGTAAGAGAAATCACTCTATTCTCTCATCTCTCTGCTCAGTTTATCAAAGAAGAATTCACAGGTACCTCTCTCTCTTCTCCTTCTCTCTTGATCTCATTCCTCTCAATTACAAACAGATCTTAATAAATTTATCTATTTTTCTCTCTGTGATCTCTCTCTAATGGATAATTTGAGAGTTTGATTCACAGTGCATTAGGGTTTCAATTGAATTTGAAGTTATTATTGGCAGAGCTTTAGGGTTTCAGTCGACAATACGTCCCTGGATATCCACTTTGGTAATCTCTTTTCCCTAAATATCTTATTTTTGATTTATTGTTCTTATCTAGGGTTTACCATCTTCTTAGTTTTTCCCTAATTTGGTATTTATTTAGGGTTTTTTGAATTTTTAGGGGTTTTGATTGATATTTTGTTTTGTATATGGGTCCCTAATTTGATATATGTTTTGGAGCTTTAATTGATTGATTGGTTGTTTTTGTATCTGGGGTTCCCAATTTGATATCTATTTTGAGGGTTTTGATTGATTGATTGGTAGTTTGAGTTGTTAATCAATCTGAAACCCTTGATTATGGTTGTATTAGTTTGGGGTTTATCACATTTTCATAATTAATCATTCTTATTGCATTCTTTTTGATGGGGTTTTTTTGCTGTTTAATTGCATTCTCTTTAAAAACACCATAGATTAACTATGCTTCCTCTTGTTCTTTACAAACAAAATGATATAATGAGATTACATGTAATCTTTTAATTAGAGAAGCAATTTACCCAAAATCCTTAATTTTCTAAGAACATATACCTCAAGCCAGAGTCCCTCAATTTCATAAATTGGTACTTTCAAAGTTGGGTGAGTATTTAAAGTTAAATGGGAAGATTTAGGAGATTATAAATGCAATTTTTTGAATTTTAATTTTGGGGAAATTTAAGTACTTGAGTTTGAAAGCTTGGCAAGCAAGATAATTGTAGGGGCAACGGCTAAGGGGAAACGGAGGTATCGATTCGCCAATCTACTTCTGACTCAGATGGTGTATGAACTCAGGAAAAGATAGTGACATGGATCCAAGATAATCGTCTAATAATACCCATGGTAATTTGTTGTTGTTGTTGTTGTTGTAGACTTGTAGTTGTACAAATCTGTGATTAATTCATGTATCCCTTCAGATATGATTTTAGAAGTAATGGTCAAGCTACTGGAGATTACGTGGCTTTGATTGTATTAGGGTGTTGGTAGTTTGGGTGAAATTGTTGGGTTGTGTATAATTTGGGTGCCAGGAAGAGTTGGTGGTATTAAAATCAGTTGGGTTGTGTTTGATTTGAAGATATAATATTAAGATTAGCATAGTTGGATTTTTTTCCAATTGACAATTCTTTGTGTTTTCAAAACTTGGGTTTCCATGGGATTCCTTTTTCGTGTTTCTTCGGTTTGATGTCTTGATATTGTTTTGCACTTATCTTGATTTGAAATATTCATTTGAAATGGAGACACAAAAGTGCAGAGATTATAGAAAGCTTATAGAGAATGTTGGCTGGGCATTCCACATTGTTATTGTCTAGGCACATATATATCAAGGAGTGAGGTGCCAGAGCAATTTAAGACTTGTAACTACCCATTTCCATACATCAATGAGCACCCATAGATTAGATATTCCATGTAGTTTTCCTCGGAAAGAATCCCCTTGACGACCCAGTCTTTAAAACCCGCCGTCAATCTCTCTATAGAAAAGCCAATAGAAGCAAAGGGTTGTTGCTCAGTTTGGCCAAAGAATCATCTTTTTTCCTTCTATTAGTGCTGCACAATCTGTGTTGTGGGATATGGAAGGAGACAGATTGAGTATTGGGAGGAAGATAAGAAGAACATGAAGAGATTTGATGATCTGAGTTAATTCGATGAGCCTTGACTAACATACCCAAGAGAAGAAGGGGTAACATTAGTAGTACTGATAGCACACCATGTTGGGATTTGTTAATGAGGGAAAAGTTGAGCGCTAATGACTTAACCAGCAGATGCCCCCAAAATAAACCCATCAGCGCCGTCCTTCTCTAAAAGGTCCATGCCGCTAAGCTGTAAACCTTCCCAATCGGGGATATAGTAAGAATTGATAGAGGGGGAAGGTAAGGCAACAAAATATTTGCTGACCGATTCTAGCCAAAATAGGCTTGAGATAATTGCTAGGCCTAGCATTTTTCCAAAGAAAAATCAACAATACTAATAATGAAGGGATGAATCAGGCTCCTATTAATGGTAACGGAATGAATCAGGATCCTATGGATCTAAAAGGAATGAATCAGGATCCTATTGATGTTAACGGTGTTTTTAAAAGTAAAGCAATGTTCGAGCATTCTTTGAAGCATTTGAAATCTATAGTAGATAGGGTTAGTTGCACTAATCCTTATTTGGGTTTAAGAAATGCGAGAATGGATTTTAAAAAACCATATCTGCTATGCTCATACTATGAACTGATAGTATTGACTATAATGCAGCTATTATTAAAGTATGCTTACAGTCAAAAGTTCAAGTATGCTAAGTTTACAATAGGGTATGTCATGAAAGTACCGTCAGGTTCAGGTGAGGTCTCCTATACTATTGGTTCAGCTATTAGTTTGAATGCCTTTAGCGGGAAAGCTCATCCTAACATTACTATTTATGAGAAAATTCAAAATTTCTTGAAAGTTAAGGCAGAGAATTATGAAGGCTTATTTCTCTCAGGTGTATACATTAGAGTGTACTCTATAAATATGGTTGCAAAAGAGTTGGATCTTACCTCAGATGTAATCGATTCCCAAATTTGGGATCTATTAAAAACAGGTGTAGCTGGCAGAATACCTCAAGAGGTTCAAACTTTTGCTAGGGGAAGGAGGCGTAGTTATATAAATTATATAACAGCTATAAAGCTTTCGATAAAAGAGAGAAAGTCTTTCACTATAGACGATATAAAGACTATTCTTATCAATTCTATTCACAAGCCTTACGCAGCTGGTTTCGTAGTGGTAGAACAGGGGATTGATATTGATTCCTTACAAGATTATAAATTTAAGACCTTTTATAGCGAGAACTACAACCATTTTATGCCAGCCTTTGTAGATAAAAGTAATAGAACTATGCTTGGCTTTCTAGAGAGTTTTGAAAACGTAGACAATATTACAGGTATTAGAATAGTATACTTCCATAATTTCTCACGATTCGATGGTATTCTAATATTGAAGTACTATACTTCCAATGGGGGTATCTACACCATCAAACCTCTCATGAGGAATATGAGGATTTACGAGCTAGTGGTATTTAGGGACAATAAAAAGATTTTGATCTTTCGGGATTCTCTTACCTTTCTTCCAGGAAGTCTAGCTGAATTGGCTACGAACCTATGCCCTCACTTAGGTGTCAAAGGATCGATCCAACATGATAAACTGAGGGCATTGATGCTTCAGAATCAGAGAGGTCAATTACTTGACTATATGAGACAGGATATACGTCTTTTAGCAGGGGTTGTGATGGTGGCTCAAGAGATATATTGGACTGAATACAACATAGACATTACTTCGTGCTTAACCCTGTCTTCGCTAGCTATGAAGATCTCTAGATCTAGGTATTACAATGACAAGGAATTCCCAATCCATATTCCAAACAGGAACGAAGATGAGTTCTTTCGAAGTGGTTACTATGGCAGGCATGCAGACATGTATAAACCTTACGGAAAAAATCTTTACTACTGTGATGTGAACTCATTGTATCCATTCGTCATGAAAACCTATCCTATGCCTTGTGGTACACTAGTCTGGAATGGGAATATGTGAGGTATTGATCTATCTGAAATCTTTGGCTTCGTTCAAGCTTATATCATTACCCCTAAGAACATTGACAAGCTTTTCTTGCCCATAAGAGACAAGAATGGTACTTTACTCTTTCCAAAAGGGAAGTTCGTTGGCGTGTATTTAAGTGAAGAATTGATATATGCATAGTAGCATATTCCTGTTAAAGGGTTATACTTTTGAGAAGAAACCGAGTCTTTTCAAGAACTTTATTTCTGAAGTCTACGAAAGCCGATTCAAAGCTAAGAAAAACGGTGATGATGCTATGTCGTATGGATATAAGATTCTTATGAACTCTCTTTACGGGAGATTTGGTATCAATCCTGAAAGCACTATCACAGAAATTTGCAAGAGGAAAAGATACGACGAATTAATACAGAGGGAAAAAATCATAATGGGGGATAAACTGAGTGATGATTACTACATCGTCAGTTATATAGGAATGCAGGATATGTTAATGATTCTGACTGGAAACCTCCAAAGAACTCCGTTGTTCAAATAGCCGCTGCCATCACTGCTTATGCCGGCATTTATATGTACCAATTTACGTCGAGAAATAACTGTTATTACACCGATATAGATTCAGCTATTCTAGGAAAACTCCTTCTTGAAGAACTAGTATCATCCACTGTATTAGGTTTGTTAAAGCTAGAGTGTTTTGTAAAGGAAGGTATATTCTTAGCACCAAAGTGTTATAAATTTGTAATAGAAGATGATAAAAAAAGTTATAAAACATAAGGGTCCTGCAAATAACTATGTTAATGCCGATTGGTTTCAGTCGCAATATGAAAAACCATCTACCACTCAAAACATCAGCATTGAATCTAACTTCAGAATAGATTGGCATACCCTAAACATAGCAAAGAAGGTAACTCAACTCAGCCTGAGACTCCAAATGGGTAATAAAAGGGATCCAGTGTATGATGAGAATGACTTATGGATAGACACGGTACCTAAGGAAGTCCTAGATTTAGCGGGTGAAGATACTAGTGTTTTTAAAATTGATTTGCAGATGGTTGAGGATAAGCTATATAATAAAAATAAAGAACTAGCTATCAAATGTAGTTATTTCCTTATCCTTATCCTTCATATTTCTCCTTAGCATGCTTTGATATAACGCTATAGGAGGAAGAGATTCTCATATCAGGAATAGGTCATTTCAATGAAGTATGGAAGGTGCTAGTTAACAAACTTGGGGCCCCCATGTTTTTCCTAGTATCAATTGCGTAATTGACCTTGGATTCCTGGTTCTTAGATTCCCTGGTTCCCAGGTACCCAGGTTCCCAGATTTTTAGTCCAGCCATGCTTCTAAACTAGTTAAAGTTGTTACGCAACTCCTTTTTTATCTGCTAGCATAGCAACCATCAGGCTTTAAAGGCTTTATAACTCTTGCTATACCTTCAACTCCTCACTCGCATATCGGCCTTGCTCCGATAGCTTTAGCAACCCTTTCAGCTTCAACTTCTTCTTTACACCTCTCTTTAAAGATGCCTTACCACACACTAGGATCCTCGCCTCCTTTTTAAAACCCTCTGGCAACCTAGCTTTTTAATACCCCATATCTTTCTTGTGGTAGCCTAGGATTCATGTTTCGTGGTATCCATTTTATAAATGCTTATGATATTTTACAGTTCTTAATACAATACTTAGACGCATGGCTCATTACAATCCTTTTGATAACTTGCAATCACCTGGTGATGACTCAAATACTGTAGATACCGGTTATATTTATTATTTCTTATCAGTTTAAAATCAATTCATATTTCATTAATAATATTACTCAATGTTAAAATTTATTTTATTTTTCAGGAAATAATTCTTCATCTAACGCATCTTCTAACAAGAAAAGAGGATTAGCACGAGGTTCAAAGCCCCTACCAAATGGAAAGAAGGAAAAGATTGACGTAAATTCATGGGGTCAACCGAATCAAGCAAATTCGGAAACGAATACCTATACTTCAGATATAGGATTCCAAGCCCGCATGCACCTTCCTATTATTTATGAAAGCTTTAAGCATGTCCCTAATGATCGTATTGCATTAGTTGTAAAGGGTCTGGAGGTAAACTTTTATAAGTTCAATGCTATAATTTTCTAAATGGTTACCAAGATCTTCACTTTTTAGTTAATTTGATTGTTTATTTTTCTTGTATCGGTAGGAATGTTACGATATCTCTCATGTTGCCTGGTTTGATTTAAAAGAAAAAATTAAAGATGCTTGGAGAAGGTATAAGTATCGTTTAAATACCACATTGATCGTAGGAAATAATCCAGAAGATGTAAAAGCTTCTCCGGCCCCTGAATTTGTTCCAAGGGAGGATTGGGTAAAGTTTGTTGATTACTGTAATTCGGAGAAGTTTCTGGTACATGTTTATGTTATACGTACTTATCATTGTATAAGAGTTTTTTTGTTTTTTTGTTTTTTTTTTTTCATTTGAGCGATTATCGTGATATTTATACTTCAGTTATATTTGACTAATTTCAGGCTAAAAGTAAAAGGAACAAAGAAAATTGGGCAAAACTAATAGCGCCGTGCACTCTTGGTAGAACTAGTTTGCCAATTACTCGTCATAAATTGGTAAGACACACATGTTTATGCATCTACGTTTTCTACTCTTTTTTTAAAGTAATAATTAAATACGTTTTAAATGGATAGGCTGAGGAAAGAGGTGTTACAGATGAGGAGATTGGTAGGGTTGAAGTGTACATACCAGCCCATACCAAAAAAGATAAGACCATTCAATGCCCTGATGTTATTGTAAGTATATCTCTTTTAATACTTAAATACTCTTAAAATATAGTTTAGAAATGCATGTATTGTCAACTTTGTTATTATTTAACAAACGAAAACATTTGTAGGCGGAACTGCAAAATACTATGCGGAAAGACCGTAAAAGTATTCGAACGGGACCCAATGATGCTGTTGCTCAGGTTTTTAATGTGATTGAATTAATTTTAGAAATATACTACTATTTGTCAATTTATAGTTATATTCATATCTACGCAGAAATTTGGCAAAGAGAGGAAAGGTGGAACTCGGGGTATGGGTGCGGGCATGAGCATATCCTTGGTGGAAAAAGTTGGTCACATTGTCAACGAGAATGAAGAGCTACGATCTAACAACAACGAATTCAAGTTTGCCACTGAGAAGTTAAGAAAAGTTTATTCTTTATGTTATTGTTACATGCTAATAAGTGAGTAAAAATTATATGTGAGCAAAGAAAATGGCAAAACATTACTTTCAAATTTCCATTATCTCTTGCCACATACCACCATACTTAGATGAGACTGCCTATCTTATTATACCAATTTTCAATAATTAGAGAATCAGTTTCAACCTCCATTGGATACCATCCATTTTGTTTGCAGTACTTTAGACTAATTAGAAGATTATACAACTCTCTAATGTTGTTAGTGCCTGGACCAAGACTAATAGAAAAGGCGTATATGAGCCTACCTTGGTGGTCTCTAATCACTCCTCTACACCAACACAAACTTGTAGAGCCTCTAGAAAAGCCATCAATATTCATTTTAAAGTAGTGTACATGTGGCTTAATCCATCTGAAGACTTTAATTGGTTTGTATCTAACTGCCTTTTTTGCAATTCTGAGAATCTGGAGAGACGTGGTGGTTAGAGACGCGGTTTCGTGGAATACGTTGGTGTCTAGGTATTTGTTGTGTGGGGATGTTGATGCGGCGAGATGGGTGTTTGATCAAATGGAGGAAAAGAATTTGGTTAATTGGTCTACGATGGTAACGGGTTATACTCGAGTGGGTAAACTTAATGTAGCACGTTGGTTCTTTGTTATCATGCCAGAGAGAAATGTGGTTTCTTGGAATGCTATTATTGTTAGGTACACGCAAAATGAGAAGTATTCGGAGGTTATTGACTTATTTTACCAAATGCGAGAAGTGGGTGATGGTGGAAGAGGAAGAAGAGTGAAACCGAATAATGTTACTCTTGTGAGTGTGTTATCGTCTTGTGCGCATTTGGGTGCACTTGATCTTGGCAAGTGGATTGATAGGTTTATTAATCAGAACAAAATGGAGTTGAATGTTTTGTTAGGGAATGCATTGGCAGATATGTTTGCAAAGTGTGGATGCGTAGAAGAGTGTAAGAGAGTTCTTGAGAAAATGCGGGAGAGAGATGTAATCTCTTGAAGTATAATTATTTCAGGGTTTGCTATGTACGACCAAGTGGAGGAAGCATTCAGGTATTTCTTGAAGATGCTTGAATGTAGAGTGAAACCTAATAAGATTACATTCACGAGGTTGTTATCGGCATGTACTCGTACAGGAATGGTAGAAAAGGGACTCGAGTATTTTAATCAAATGGAGAATGAGTATGGAGTTACTCCTAAGGTTGAGCATTATGGGTGCATCGTGAATCTTCTTAGCCGTGCTGGGTGTATCAATGACATAGATGATTTGATTAATCCTATGCCCATTAGACCTAATGTTATTGTTTGGGGTGCATTGCTTGGTGGTTGTCAGATCCATAAAGATATTAGTCGTGGAGTTCATGTTGTTCAACGTATCCTCGAAATCAACTCTGATCACTCTGGAAGTTATGTTTATCTGGCTAATGTTTATGCTTCAATGGGTAGGCTAGACGATGCAGCTATTTGTAGACTAAGAATGTGGGATAATTGTGTGAAGAGAACTCCTGGATGCAGTTGGATAGAGGTTAACAACACCGTTCATGAATTTTTCATTGGGGACAGGTCTCACCCTCTAACAGACAGGATATACTTAATGCTTAGTGAATTGGGAACGAGACTGAAACTGGCTGGGTATGAACCTAAAACGGAGTTAGTGGTACATAATGTACACGAGGAAGAGAAGGAAGATGCACTATTCACTCATAGCAAAAAGTTGGCAATTTCCTTTGGGCTTATTAGCACTAGCCATGGAACCACGATTCGAATTCTGAAGAACTTGAGAGTTTGCACTGATTGCCATGAAGCCACAAAGATCATGTCGAAGATTGTTTGTCGAGAGATTATAGTCAGGGACAGGAGTCGCTTTCATCTTTTCAAAGATAAGAAGTGTTCTTGTAATGATTATTGGTGATCAAGGAATTATAAAGTAGACCATAACAGACTCATGTCCCTTGAGATCATCTTTAAATCATTGATGATGCTAATTAAAGTTGAGCTCACTTGCTGAACAAGAAAAGCAGTTTACACAGATCATTTCTCAACCACTGAGTACAGACCCAATTCTGTAAGCAAGAACCTGCAAATGGATTTCAACTTAGTCTGTAGCGCTTTCTTCATTTGAGGAGATGGTTTGAGATGGTTTCTTCCGGGATATGGTTTATTGTAATTATCAGAAAATGGTGGATCATCATACAGTGCTTGAAATCACAATAGATAAGCGGGGTTGAAGCAGTTCACATCAAGACCTGAGAAATAATTTATTGATAGAAGTTACGCAACAGATATAATCTTTGTTTTGCACCATACGTCATCTATAATTTTTGATAATATGGAGAAAACAATGAGACTTCTATTTCAGAGAAAGGCTTCCCAATTATTCTCTCAGAGATAACCATATTGGTGAAATATCTCAATCAATCTTTTGGGTCCTCTATTGTTGATGGAAGGCCTACTTTTTGGAAATATGAGGTTATGACTGGAGTTCACATATGAGAGGTACGTCTTATTTGAGCAATTAAAAAAAAAGAATCTGGAGAGATAAACTATCTGAGAAGTCACATTGCTTAAAACATTTGAGTTTAGGCGTAAGAGATTGAAGAGAACTAACAACTCTGTGAATAATATTCTCAGCAACCATTTGGCAGTTATCAAACCTAGCTGCACAACAAGCTTTCCATATTTCCCAGCTAATGATAAAAGGAAGCATACCGGTAATGATTCCCATTTGTGATCTATGTGAGGCCTTAGAGAACCACATACCCTGCCTTGCAAATAAATTTTGATTAGAGACACATCTAACTCCACATGCTTTGCCAAAGTACTCCCAAACATGTGTGGCTATATCACTATGAACCAACAAGTGATCTAAATCCTCGATGCATCCTCTTGAACAACAGCTGCACTTTGAAACAAAACTGATAGGTCTGAATCAAACTATCCACTGCGACCACTCCTTTCCATACCTTCTAATTAAATACTTGTACTTTCTTTGGCAATGCCTTGAACCATAACCACTTCATTATGTCAATCTTAGCATTAGAGATTCTCCAGAAGTTCTATGCTATTTTTATAGAAAAATTCCCATCATCAGAGAGAGCCCATGTAGCTTGATCATCTGCAGTCCTTAATTTATATGTGTTCTAGAATGCTTTTCCAAGTCTCAGGTATTTCCTCATGTAGTTTATCTCAATACCAGTCCCCATCATTATTAATGACTTCTTTTACTGGTATTTGTTGGTGTACCTCAACATTAAGAATGTCAGCTAATGTGCCCTCCCCAGACCAGTCAGTGTTCCAAAAATCAATTTTACCTTTGCAAATTGCCCAATTGATATTAGCAGATACTGTATCAATGTGATCAAACATATTTCTCCAGAGCTTTGATATTCCAGTACCTTCCCAAGGCAGTACCTTCACAAGACAGTTCCCCATTTTTGGTATATTTACTATGCATGAACTTACTCCAAAGATTCTTCTTGTGCAACAGGTTCAACACTTCTTCAAAAGGAAGCTATATCTCAAGTCACTAAGATCACTTAATAGTATGCTACTTAATACTAACTTTCTAATATTTTTTTACTCAGGTTATATCATCGACGGATAACTTTCCTTCTCAACAAGCAACTTCATCATCGCAACGTGAACATGTATTAAATAAGTTTTAGCTGATATAGAGTATTAGTAATTTGGGACTTAAAAGCTCATCTATGAAACTTTTAAACTACAGGAAAAATACCAACATATTGACAAAGAATGTATGTTGGTGGGTTGCCCTTGGAGGATAGTTGCGCATGGTGTCATCGTTGGTGTTGATTCAACTAACATGTGTCATTTAGTTGACTTGGGCGACGACTTTTATAAAGTCGCAATCTATAATATTGTTAATAGTAATGCTTTGTTGTTCAGACCCAACAGTAATATTAAGCGACTCTTAGATGTGGGCATCGGAAGCTTTATTGCATGGCCCAAAAACATGATTACCTTTTAGAATATGAACTTTTTTAGTTAATTAGATCTTGTTAGTTTTCCTTTTTGTAAACATGGGACAGTGTTAGTTACTTTTGCATAGACATAACTAGCTTTTGATAGTTATAATCATGTTTCTTAGTTTCTTTTCTATTGAAAGATATGAATGTCAAGTATTAACATGTGTAAAATTACTTATTTTACACAATTAGGTAAACCTTTTTTAACTCCGCCTATGCAAAGTTGTTATAGCTTTGCATAGCCGGCTCCATGCCCAGGTAAAGGAGGAGGGAAAGAGGTGAACTTATATACTTGTGACTAGCCCATATGTAAATTGCTTATTCATATTGATTACTATGTGTTTTAAAATATGTGCTCACTTTCTGATGGTCATTATAATTATGAAGGTTGGAAATAAAGCAAACATCAGAGGGAAAGGAAGCCCCTAGTCTGGTCGAAGCTTAAGTTTATAACAGAGATGAAGTATGGGAGCAACTCATAAGAAGCCAAAAAAGAGCAGTTGGATCAACCAATGCTAATGAACTCAGCAGCCATAATGACGATTGACGAGGCAAACAACAAAATGGCAGATCGATAAAGATATTTGGTGGCAGGTCAGTGGAGTTGATTTGATGTATGATCTGCTATAATTTAGGAATTAATACTTTATCTGCACTTAATAGCGCCCTGTCCTATATGTCTATAATCATCTGCATATAATAAAGTCAATATGATATCGAGAAAATACAAGCAATATCGCAAGGGCCATAGTTTCTAAGGACTTCTATCCTCGAGATTTTGGCAGGTATAAAGATGATCAAGATGTTAGGTCTGCATCAGATATGGTTTTCTGGAGTGAAGGACTATTACATGTTTCTAAGCTCAAATGCCGTGTAAGTGCAGCAATATCTTTAATTTGATTTGTAGAAATTGCAGGATTATGGCCAATGAAGCTACCTGAGCAATTATTTTATTTGTAGATTCATAGTTCATTAGTATGTCGATATCCTTAAGGTCGTACCTTTTCACAATGTGAATGTAGGTTGTAGGAGCTTACTTTAAAAAAACTGGTTCAAAAGCTTTTATAGTTTATTCAATTGCTGTGATAAATGCTGAAAACAAAACTT
The DNA here is from genome assembly GCA_014058105.1 of Kingdonia uniflora. Taxonomy (NCBI): domain Eukaryota; kingdom Viridiplantae; phylum Streptophyta; class Magnoliopsida; order Ranunculales; family Circaeasteraceae; genus Kingdonia; species Kingdonia uniflora. The sequence goes on along the minus strand of JACGCM010002435.1, from coordinate 1,948,228 downwards.
GGTTCGTGAAAAGAAGGTATTTTTTATCCATTCGTTTTTCTTAAAGTTAAGTAGAAGCAGAAGTTACTTCCTCAAAGACTTTCCATTGTCCTTGCCTTGCATCTCATGGCAGTTATTGTGCTTATATGACTTACAAAAGCAACATGCTCCGAGAATGCCTATATAAATATTTTTAACTGTTTTGTGAAAGTGTTTAGTTGGATATTTAACTGCTTTGAGAGTGCCTGGGGAGCTTGATTCAAAAAAGAATGTCATTGTATTTAAGGTGGCTGTCCCAACCATTTTATGAACAAACTTGTATTGGTAGGCAGCCATTTTGTGCTTCCTTTAGCTTAATTTTTGTTGAGGTTCTGAACATGCTTTTATAATGTTGTTGTAGCTTGAAGCTCTGCCAGCTATAAGAGGCACAAATCAGTTGGGCAGCAAATTCAGAGTTTTTGTTATCCATTTTCTGAACAAAGATAAGCGCTTGAGATAACTGCTTCTGTATTCTTTTCCGTCCATTTTCTGGATAGCTTAAATCTGCTGGTGTAAGTCTGTTACTTTCTTCTACTCCATTCTTAATGAGATTCTCAAAATCTTTCATGTGCATCTTTATGTGAGTTGTTGTTGTGACTGTAAGCATCTTTATGTGGCTGTCTCCATATGATTGTAGCTCTATCTACAGTTTACAGTTATTCACTAATCATTTGTACTTACAAATTACAGATGCAGAAATTTTGAGAGATTGCACCGGCATCTTAAAGATATACCCAACTATACACTGGATTTGCACCCAAAAGATTTCTCTCATCGAGTATTAATGATAGTTTTGTTCATCAACGTTGCATTCAACTTGATCGATACTTACAAGTATGATTTCTCGGTTTAACCTTTCCTTAGTCAAGTGTGTATTTTGTTGGTCTATCATTTTCTCGTTTGTTTTTTGTCAGGATCTTTTGTAAATAGCTAACATTGCTGAACAACATGAAGTATGGGATTTTCTTAGTGTTTCATCAAAGGTGTGCGTCCTTAGTTATACAACTCTTCTTTATTGATGATGAATTACAATGGACATGGTTTATGACATTTTTTTCTTGTAAAAAGCTATTCTTTTGGAAAATCTGCCTTAGTAATGAAGACCTTGGCTGGTAAGTGGAATCTTCTTTTGTGATTACAAAATTCTAGTTAGTTGTTTGTTTGTAGGTTGATGTGCGTGCTAATGGAAGGCATCCAACATCTATCACATCCAATCTTATCATGCATATTTTTTCCTTATTTATCTTTATAACACACTCATATTCTATTTTTCTTACAGTGGACGCCACCCAATGTTAGTGTGCCTCTGTTGAATTTAGTGGATAAGATATTTTAGCTAAACAGACGAGGTTGGCTAAGGTGAGAAAGTTAATACATTATGATCTTAATGTATATTTTTTTATGATATGTTACCAATTTATCATTTGAATCAACGATATGTAGTCATCCTGTTAGTAACATGCGCAATATTTTTTGACTTATTGGTAGAGTTGAGACATCATCTTGTAGCTTCTAAGGAGCTTCATCCCGCATTGTTGTCTCCTTGTGTATAAGTACAAGGTATGAGTGGTAAATTCTTTTACTTTTTTCCATCTGTTTTAATATATGTCTCAGTGCTTATAGCTCTTCTTGGTTATTCAGGTTCTCCAACGGCTAATGGGTAGAGTATTGGTTGTAGTACTAAGACCACGAGAAGCTTAATGGCCCCTGGTTAGATCCATTGGAAGAGACCTTTTAACTTGTTTGGAGAACTCATCGGCGTTTGTTATATGGATTTATCGTATATTTTTTTATCGGAGAAACATGTTTATAATTTATCTCATTTTCTGTATATGTTTTAAATAAAATATATATATTTTTTATATTTATTTATGTTTTAGCCACGGATTATGTTGTAGTGATAGTAGACTTTTGCCACGGATTTTGCAATAGCAAAAAATTGATCATTTGCCACGGATTATGTTGTGATGAAAGTATGCTTTTTCCATGGCTTTTGCAATAGCAAAAAATTGATCATTTGCCACGGATTATGTTGTGGTTAAAATAGGTTTTTGCTACGGATATTGCAATAGCAAAAAAATGATCATTTTCCATGGATTATATAGTGGTAATAATAGTCTTTTGCCACAGATTCTTACATATACCACGATAAATACCGTGGCAAATAAGAGCTTTTGCCACAACAGTAGCTACCGTAAAAGTTGTGACAATTGAGAAACTTTTTGCCACGGTAATAACTGTGCCAAAGCTTTTGCCATCCCATCTACGGGAACGACGCCTGCTACGGTAAAAACCATGGCAAAATCCTTTTTGCTACAAAATTTTCTGTGGCTAATACCCTTTATCCTTGTAGTGGCCCCATATAATACTTTTACAATTATACCTCTGATATATATATTAGAATTAAGAAAATAAATAACCCTAACTCAACTCTAAACTCTCAACTCTCAGCTCTCAAACCTATCTCTCCCCAACCCAAACCCATGTACCCAACAATTCTTTAGATGCAATTCAAATCGAAATGAAAGAGTGAGACTTCAGATGTTATTCTTCTCAAAGCTATTTCAGATTTCAGATTCTAACCTCTCAAACCTATTTTAGATTTAAGACTTTTCACCAATTAGCAATTCTTCTTACTAATTCTTCAAATAATATCACAGGTACGAAATTCATATCAAGTTAATTCCTCTCACTAATTGGGTATGCTATATCTCTCTCTGAATCGAATTGCAATCTTTTTGTTGTTGTTGTTTTTAGAGTTAAATTCTGGGGTTAAGTTCTGTTTGTTGCTATTTGTTGGAGTTAAATTCATGTCTAGTTAACTCTCTACTTGTTGTTGTTTGTTGCTGTTTGTTGGAGTTAAATCCTGAATCGAATTGCATTCTAGGGTTAAATTCTTCATCACTGTTTGTTGGGGTCAAGTTCTTCAGATAATATCTCTGTTTGTGGGTACGAAAAAAATTGGGGTTAAATTCCATTTGTTGTAAATGTCTCTGTTTATGGGTTATATAACAGAGAGTTATGTGTAGAATCGCCAGAGATATAAAAAAATTTGGGGTTATATAACAGAGAGTTATGTACAGAATTGCTAGAGTTATGTGGGTTATATAGCAGAGAGTTATGTAGCAATTTTGGGTTATATAAGAGATAGTTATATAATAGAGAGTTATAAAATAATTCCATTTGTAGCTCTAGCTATCTTTGTTAATTGTTTATAGATTGATTTGAGTCTTAATTCATGGTATTCTTTAGAAGTTATTTTAAGCTTTGTGTTGGGTATCTTTTTCAGGTGAATATATCAAACAAAATTCCTCTGATTATTGGTAACGTTGTAATCTCAACCCCAAGTGCAAATAATCCCTCAATTGAGGCTCAAACGTAGTCGAGTAATACTCCTATTATTATTGCTGATGAGGAGGAACAAATACAACCTTCAAAGAAAAGGAAGTTAACATCAAGAGCTTGGCAACACTTCACAAAGAAAACCGCTAAGGGGGAAGTAAAAGCTGAGTGTCATCATTGCAAAAAATTACTTGGAGGGAAAACTGGCGGTGGGACATTACTTGGAGAGGAATCATAGTATAATTACTATTACTACTGATATGTAGACTGCTAATTATCAAAAGAGGGGATTCATGGCCGTTACAACTCATTTTATTGATAACGCTTGGAGTTTGCAAAGTCGAATTATGAGGTACATTTTAAATATGATCTTTTATTTAGTTGTATTTGATTTGAAAGTATAGTATTTATTTATAGTTATATATATTATGTTTATTTATGTTAGATTCATTTATGTACCGTGTCCTCATACATCAGAGACAATTGCAAATACACTTATGGAATGCTTGTTGGAGTAGAATTTTGACCGTAAGTTGTCTACTTTGATGGCAGATAATTATTCAACTAATGATGCTATAATTGAAATCTTGTTACAAAGGCTTCCTTTAGATATAATGTTGCGACGAAGGGATGTTTTTCATATGCGATAGTCTGCCCATATTCTAAATTTGATTGTGAAGGATGGATTAGATGTTATAGGAGATGGTATCGAAAGAGTTTGCGATAGTGTTGCTTATTGGAGTACAACACCAAAAAGAGATGAAAAATTTGTTGAAGAAACACGTCAATTGAACATTTGAAGTACAAAGAAGTTAGCATTGGATTGCAAAACTAGGTGGTATTCTACGCTCTTGATGCTTCAAACTGCCTTGATATATAAAGAAGTTTTTCCTCGTTTGAAGCAATGTGAATCCCAATACAAATGTTTGCCACTTTCAGCTAATTGGAACTTGGTTGCCAAGATTTGTGAGAGACTAAAGTTGTTCTTTGAAGTAACAAAATTATTTCTTGGGTCTAAATATCCTGCAGCTAACTTATACTTTCCTAAAATTTGTGAAGTCAAGATATCAATATATGATTGGCTTAAGTCTAGTTATGGGGAAGTTAGATCGATGGGAGAAAGAATGATTACTAAATTTGAGAAGTATTAAAGTGGAATTCATACGATTATAGCTATGGCAACCATTATGGATCTAAGGTACAAGATTAAACTGATCGAGTTCTATTATCCGCTTATTTACGAAGACGAATCTGTGATTGAAATTCAAAAAATTTGCAAATTATGTTTTGATATATTGGATGATTATAAAATGCATTCAAGTAGTCTTGGAGGTCAATCCTTAAATGCCACATCTTCCCAGCCGCAAGAGAGTTGAATTGTGAAGAATGATTTTTCTGAAGAGGTTTGATTTGTTTGTCTCTAATACGACCACTACTGAGACTGTTAAGTCAGAATTGGATTCTTATTTTGAGGAGGGTGCCTTACCTAGGACTGATAACTTTGAGATATTAAGTTTGTAGAAAGCAAATAAGAGTAAATATCTAACTTTGCATTGTATTGCTAGAGATGTATTGGCTATTCCCGTGTCCACTGTTGCCTCAGAGTCTTCTTTGGTACTAGTGGTAGATTTTTGAGCCCTCATCGAAGCAGATTGTATCCAAAGACATTGGAGGCCTTAATGTGTGCGCAAGATTGATTATGGGCTGAAATCAAAGGTAATAATTGGATATTTTTATTCATTTTTCTAATATAGTTTAAATATTAATGACTTTTCGCATTTTAATATTGACTAATTAGTTTTTATTTTATGATTAGATCCTTCTTTAGTAGCACAATTTACAAGAAGCTCAATGAATGAAGATGTAGATGCAGATAAGGTAAATAATTGTTATTAATCATATTAGACTATGAGTTATTTAATTTGGTTAATATTTTTATTTGTGAAGATTAATAACTAGTCATGTGTTTAATTTCTTAATAGGTACCATGTCTCACAAGTGCGAGCCCTTAAGATGATGCCAAATGGTGCTTTGAGAAGATGTCGGGCACTTGCTTTATGGATTTACATGGGTATTTTGTATTTTAGGAACATATGCTACTATAGTTTATTTATGACTCTGTCTATGGAATTAAGTCGTGATGTCTTAGACTTAAGTTTAAGTACTTTTGAGAACATATGCTACTATAGTTTATTATGACTTTGTCTATGGAATTAAGTGTTTTGAATGTCCATGGTATTTATTGGAGGTTACACAATAACATTATATCACATCAGAAGATATATTATGTGAATTATTTATACCATTATATCACATATTTATCACCGTCACTATTTTATGTTTGCTATTCTCCTAGGACCCGTAAAATATCTTGAAAACCAGCACATTCCAATTTGAGCTTGGATAGCCATTAACAGGTTGCCTGTATTTGGTGAACAATCGATCTTATGACCACTGCAGCCTCGTGCATAGTCCTAACAACTGCTTCTACCTCTGTTCTCTTGATCCTTATTCCTTCTGTGATTGTTTTATGAGGCGCATCTAGGTCTGGAAGTGGACTACCCTTCTGTTCTTCAGTATGGGATCTATGACTCTATGTGTCCATGATCTGCACAGGCTTGTTGCACATTTATGCTAAGGATGTCTGACTTTTACCTAAAATTTGAACCTGGATCAGTTATTTCTCCCTATTAGGTACACTTTCTTCTTTGCTACTGTTAATTAATATTAACTGCTTGGTTGAATTCTGATATCAGTTATTTCTGCTTTGTTTAGTCTGAAAGAATAATTTTTTATCTCTCTTCAACTACTAGATATGTGCCAAAATATAGATATCACAAATATTGAATTATTGATGATGATGTCTTCTATAAAGTTTGTCTACCACCACAGTTACAACTGCCTCTACAGCCATTAATGATTGATGATTATTCCTCCTCACATACAATACAATTACAAGGATGAAGTTGAAGAAATAGTTATAACCTTACAAGTCGGATTCATTATATTTCTGGGATTGATGGACTTATTTTACATAACACCTTTTGGTATATCTACTTGGTGGTTTAAAGCACTTCTATTTGTAGTGTGCATGGCATTTGGCGGTGTACTTGTTTTTGGCGTCCTTGTGGTGCTTTTGTGGTATTTCAGCGAATGAAGAATTTCAAGTCATGAAAAACCTTTGGAAAACAATGAAGAAAGTAAAGTTGTTAGCTGTGCAGTATAGTGATAATCCATATCAGGCGAGCCTGGCTACTTTCACTACTACGCGCTACGGCTACAGACCAGATATCGGAGGTAAGTACATAACCCACTGTTTATAGATTGTACTATTTGATGAACATTCATTTTTATTTGTCGGATTTCACAAGGAATTATTTGTTTCCTTTGTCCAATTTTTTTTATAGTGTCTATGAGAGTTGGGGCCATGTAGATGTGGGTGTGACTGTTTGCAGTCCTCAAAGCATTAAATCAAGTATTGCTAAAGAGTGCAGGTCAAAGAACATAAGGGGTGGAAAGAATGAGGCTTATTTCCAGTTCAACTGCCATAGTTTTGATTTTTAAAACAATGCCCAGATTGAGTCCATCCAATATTCATATATGAATGTAAGCAATAGTTGAGTTTATATAGATAAAAATTTATAAGGTTGAAGTAAAATGTCCTTGGCAGTCTGTAATGAATACATAAAGGAATAAAGCTTTGGCTGCCATAGTTTTGTACGTAACCCTTCTTTTTTTCTTCTTTCTTCTTTCTTCTTTATACTTTCTTCTTTCTGCTTTTTAAATTTTGAATTATGCTTTCTGAATATTTTTATGCATACTGTTTTAAAAAAAGTTTAGTTAAATGGGGCGGGGATGGGACGGGTCTGAGATTAGGCTTTGTAAGGTGGGGTGGATTCGGGGATCCCCGTTTAACTTAAAAGGGTATTGGGACGGGGATAGGGGGTTGAAACCTAAGTAGGAATGGGGATGAAATTATCTCCCCCGCCCCAAATCCTCCCCATTGCCATCCCTAAACGTCTATGGAAAGACGTCTTTGTTTACTCGAAGGAAGTCTGTCAACTCGAGGCATTCTGCCTCGTCTAGAAAACTTCTAATAAATGTACCTCGACCAGGACCATTGAGTTCGATATAAACAGTAGGTTCGATGGGTAAGATGGTGGGTGTCGATGGTAGAAAGATAGAAGGAAACAGTGATTGCTATGGGAGCCTGACGAGTTTCCGAGTCTGATCGATCTCTGGATTCAAACTTCTTATCGATGGTAGGTGTCGATAAGGTATTCAAACTTCTTATCGATGACAAGAAAGTTAGTTTGAAGTGTGACAGGGCCAGTGGTGACTGGGAGGCTAATTCGACCAACATCAGCTTTTATGGCCTAATTAAAACCTTTTAGTTTGACATTGGCAGCAGTGATCAGGTCTATTTTGCTTATGGCTTGGACGGTCTGTAGGAAGAGTACATCGGCTGCACTTCCTATATCGATAAACATAGTGCGGAGGACGAGGTGTTTGACCTTAATCATGATGACTAAAAGGTCAAAATGGGGAAAATGAACATGCGATGTATTACAGTCGATAAAAGAAATGCCTTCGGGTCGAGGAAAAAAGCTTGATTCTAGCAGGAGGGAGGGCAACTTCTCCTGGTAAGTGAGTTTGTAACATTCTTCGATACGCTTACATTTGCTCTTGGAATGTTTGTTGTCAATATTATTTACTTCAATGAAATGAAGTTGGTAGATGTGGACCTCGGCAGGGTCGGCCGAAAGAGCGGGTTGAGGTTTAAGGTACGGCCCGTCGAGGTAGTTGGGAAGGTCGGTAATATACTGATGTAGACGACCGCCTTTGAGTATTATTTCGAGAGAGCATTGCAAGGTGAAGCATTTATTGGTGTGGTGATAGTTATACTTGTTGTTGGCACAGTAAGGTTTGCCTGGTTTGACCTGGATGGGGAAGGGGTTACGCCATGTGGGGCATGCATGTATCTGTGGTAGAGGGGTGCTGATGGGGGTAGTGAGTCTAGGTAGGACTGGCTTTGGTCATTTTTTGCAACCTTCTGTAGTGTTATCAGAGTATGGACATTTGTGGCTTTCAGTCTCTTATAAGACAGGAGCAATCAGTGGTGTAGGAGTAGAGGGTGGGCCTTGTCGAGGTTCATTTGGGTTAGTGGTCGAAGGCTGCCCCTATTTATGTGATTCCCATAGGCGTTCAAGGTCGATATAGCCATTGACCTTTGAAAGCATCTCCTCGAGGGTTCGAGGTTTGTGGAGGACCAGGTACTCTTTGACCCGACTGTTATCTGGCAAAGCGTTCGAGTATGCGAGTACGGCGTTCGCGCAATCAAGGGTGCTCCCCCTATTTATGTGCTCCCCCTACTGTTCCTCCAGACACCCCCTAGTACGGCGTTCGCGCAATCAAGGGTGCTCCCCCTATCGAGTATGCGAGTACGGCGTTCGAGTATGCGAGTAAGTCATAGAAATCCTCCGTGGTGTGGATGCCAAGATAGATGGAGCCAGTGGGGGGAACAGTAGGAGGAACAGTAGGGGGAGCACCCTCGGGACCGATATAGACTGGGAGTTCTTCTTGATATGGTAGAAGCCCCAGTCGAGCAAGAGCAGACACACGCGACGGGGATGGTGCTCAAGATGGTAGAGGATCATCTAGGGACTATAGTCGTTGCAGCTCTCAGACGGTGTTGCGTAGATCATCAATTACACAGTTTTGTCTGTCGGCATCATCTATACGATGATGTCGTTCGGCTTCAAACTCTTGTCGGTTCTTTTCACGTTCCTGGTGCAGTTGTGTTTGGTGTCGCTCCTTGGCTTGAGCGAATTGCTAGGAAAGTAAGGCGAGCTGGGCGGCCACTCCGTCGATGGAGTTGCCGGCATGGGTAGAAGTAGAACAGAGGGTGGGGGTCATTGGAAATGATCTGTATGAGTTGGGAAAGGGAGAAAATGAGCAAGGAAGGCTGGTAGGGTGTGTAAGCATAGACGACACCAAATGTAGGGGCCTAACCTCGTGTGGAGTGAAAGTTGGCTCTTACACCATGAGTTTATTCTCACTCAAGGGATTCAAGCATATAATCTATAGTTTTGAGTAATCTATTGGCAATATACTTGCATGGAGGCCTAGAATGGGTCTCTCCAAGACCTCAGATGAAGATTTTTAAGAAAATATATATTACTGTCGAGTAGTCGAAGGTTCGAGTACTTTGTATTTTGCAAGAAGGTTGAAGGTAAACTGCAAGGGCCCTGGGGTCAGATTTCATAACCTTTCCTTGATTCCCTTTCCCTCCTATTTATAGAACATAGGAAGGGCTGACTCAGCAAGGTAGGTCACATTACAAGGGTACCATCCGGGTATCAGGAGGGTATCCCGGAGTTGGTGTTGACGCCGAAAATGTTGGGTCTAGTTTTATACTTTAACATTATAGCTGCAAGGACCAAAAATAGCACCGTTCTTGTCAGGTGAGCTGGCTGTCTGATACATCTGCGAAGTTGTTGCTGATCCTGATGTGGAGTTAAGGCTTCACCTTCGAAGCCTATGATGCTGATGTGGAGCTCATCTTTAAGGTTTGCTCAGAGTCGAGGCTTCATCTTCGAAGCATCATCTTTGTGTATTCTTGGGAATCCTGTTTATGGATTTGATGGGCCTCGAGGTTTGCATGTAGGCTTCGATGTAGCCTTCAAGTGTTCAACTAGGGTAGGAGGTTGTGAGTAGGCTACTACATATACCTTGAATAGGCGAGCATTTTCTGAAAGATCTTATGGAAATGAATTCAATTGTTGGTGAAAGTGTCAAGTTAACTACCAGACTTCCTATTTCTCATCTCTACTAAATTGACCGCACTAGACTCAGGATCAAAAAGGTCTTATAAGGGCTGCAATGTAGACTTAGGATAGGTTAGTTATGAATATGGTGATTTGCTGGCATTATGAGAATAATAGGGTTTTCATATTCCTTTGACCACTTATTACATCTCTACTATTTATATTTACTTTTCTTCGCCACTCTTCTTTTTATTCTTATCTTTTCACTTTTGAAAGTTAAATACATGAAAATATTATTGAATTTAATATTAAAAGACTATTACAAACTTGATGATTCTCCTCAAAGTTGTCTTTTCACCAATCTCTGAAAATTTCTTCACATATACAATTAAACATACTACTCATTTGTAAATTTTACCTTAACTATCCTCAGAATGAATGGGGTAAATGAGATTGGCTGGATAAAATTGCTTCTTTTAGGCTCAAGGGGCGACAAATGGATAAACATAGGATAGTCATCAAAGGCCAAAAAAGGTTTATCACTAAAATTTCAAGGATCATGTTCTCAGTTTCATACAGTCTCTTTTTCGCCTCGAATCTAGGGTAATAAATGTTCTAGTATGTTAACTTGAACTTTTATGTCACCTTCAAAAATTGTTTAATGCAAACAAAAAATGAGGTCATAAAATAAAGAACTGCTAAAGCTGGAAGGAATTTATGAAATAATACTCGAAGCTTGTAGAAAGGTTAGATCCTCACATAACATAGTCTCCACAATTATTCTCAATTATTCCAAATCACGGTTGGCTTTTAGTTTTGACAAGGATGCAATTGACTATTATGAATTGAGATTTTTAACAAGTAAATATTCAGTGAATAATTATACCACAAAAGCACTATCCTAGTCTAGTAAGAATATTTAACATTAGTAATTCTAAGATGCATTGTATAGACACAAATTATACCCCTACTATCCTAAAATGGTACCAAGAGAAGTGAATAATTGAACATAACAAAGGGTAAAAGATGTACCTAATCAATAGAGCAAACACTGATAGCCCGAATAGCTATCAATGCAACATTCGATCTTAAGTGAGGTGTCAACTCATCCTTTCACACCCAAATAGCCTGAATAGCCTTTCGAGTTGTTGTTTCCTAAGCAAACCCCCTAGACATATTCTCATTTTTCACATTAGTAGAAATCGTGCTTGAGTCATATCTTGGCTAGTTGGGTGATCAAACATATTATTGATAAGATCCAACAAATCTACAATAAGATACAACATGACCCTTTTGACCACATGGTCTACAATAAAATTTTGATTATAAGAATCTTTCTTGACCTGACCATAAGTGGTTGATAATGTACGATGTTTGGGCAATCAGGTTTCTTTAACAAATTTTGTGACTTGAGGGGCTTTTAAGTTAAAACCAGGTTTTTCATATTCTAGTCCCTTTTTTTCATTTTTGGTTCTACCCATACATAACATCTTATTTGTTAGGAATCAATATAATATCAAGTAATCACACACATATAATAGTCAAGATATGAGAAAGAGAGAGAGATAGCTTCTTTATTATGATCAAAACCTCAGGTTACAACTGAAAGAACGCTAGCTATATATATAGAAGTTTCCATTTCTAAAACTCTCTCCAATAAGCCAAAAACTTGGTGGTTAAGTTAGGAAGTGGAAACACCCCAACCCGGTTCGGTTTCACCTAGACCAAACCTTTCCTAAGTCTCCTCCTTGGGATGTTCGATACCAAGACGACTTGCCTTGTCAAAACCTTCACCTAACAAAACCCCCTTGGACAAAAAGTTATGCAAGGAAAGATTACAATCTTATGCCTTATATGGGTTATGGACGCCTATACGTTGCCTCGTCTAAACCTCTAGTATGTAAAATCCCTAGGGACCAAAAATTATACTATTAGGGAAAAGAGTACAACACGTATGTGTCCATGTCAGAACAGGATTACACCCCCTGATATCAATCTCCTCAAAACCTATCTCCTTAAGATAATAATTGATGTAAACTTTGTTTCCAATTCGATGTACATGCTTCTTGAACGTAGGAGGTGCCAGAACTGTAGTGAATAGGTCTACTAAGTTATCTTTTTAGCAAGATTTAATGACTTCAATCTTATTCTGCTTTTGTAACTTATGTATGTAGAAGAATTTAAGATGTCTTGTCACCCTTGATAAATCGGCCTCAGACTTGAATAATGCAATCCGCGTTATCTTCATAAATAATCGTAGGTTTATCTCAGATAGAACTCAAACCACAACTTCCGTTGATATGATTAATCATGGAACGTAACCAAATAAATTCACTACCAGCTTCATAAAGTACAAGAACCTCTGCGTGGTTCGAGGATGTAATAAACATCGCCTGCATCACTAATCACCATAAAATTACTGCATCTCCATAAAAAACAAATATCCCAACTACGATCAGCCTCTATGTAGATTTGACAAATATCCTACATCGGCATACCCTATAGTTTTACGTTTACCATTTTATGGGTAGAATAGACCCCAGTCTTTCATGTTAATCAGATATCACTGAACGTGCTTGATCCCATTCCAGTGCCTTGAGGTAGGTACATAACCATAATGAGCCAAACAGTTAATTACGAATGAGATGTCGGGTCAAGTACACCCTGCTAAGTATAGCAGAGCACCAATAGATCCTAGATATAATACCTCGGGCCCTAAGAGTTTTCCCCCCTCATCTGGAGGATGGAAGATGTCCTTTTTCACGTCCAGTGAACAGATAAACATATGCATCTTGGCACTGTGTATCGTATCAATACCAAAATACTTAATGATTCTTTCGGTATATGTCACCTGGTTTACGAGTATGCCACTTTCAAGATGTTCGATTTACAAACCAAAACAAAATTTTGTTTTCGAAAGGTCTTTCATTTTGAATTCCTTCCCAAGATATTCGGCGGCTCTCATGATCTTCCTCGAAGTTCCAATAATATTTAAATCATCTACGTATAATGTAATGATGGCGAAACCAATATCAAATTTCTTAATAAAAATGCATATACAAGGCTATTTGCAAAACTCTCGGCCTTTAAATATTTAGTTAACTTATTGTGCCACATGATCCCTGACTATTTCAAACCATACAATGACTTATCCAATTTTATTACCAAAGCACCCCATGTGCTGGGCTGTGATGTTTCCAGTAGCTTAAACCCCTTAGGAAAATTCATTTAGGTATCCATATCTAATTTTCTAGAACCACATCCATAAGACATATATTTAGCTCGTTATCAACAACTAACAGACTGATTATGTACCAGAGCATTATAGCGTTTATGACTGGAGAGTAGGTTTCATCGTAATCGATGCTAGGTCGTTGGGTAAAGCCTTGGGCAACTAGTCTTGCCTTGTACCTAACAATTTGTTTATCTTTATTACATTTATGTATGAATACCCATTTATAACCGAGAGGCCTGATGACATCATTCCTACGGACTATTGGTCCAAACACCTCGTGTTTAGCTATCGAACTGAGCTCTACATTGATCACAGACTCCCACTCTGGCCAATCTCTATAATTTCTACATTCATCGATAGTGAGTAGTTCTGGCTAATCATCCTCAATGGTGAGCACAACGGTAAAGGTGAATATGTTGTTGACAACTACTTCTAAACGATCCCACAAGATACCATTACTAACAGAGTTAATTAAGATCTCTCGATTATCATGTACATATGCTGCATAGGCTTATTACGTAATATATCACGTGGATGCGTAGCTACTATAACCCTATTAATGGAAGGTTCCATCCTCGATGAACCGACGACACCATTAGTCATTATATTTCCCGTACCTTGTTTCTTAGCCACCGGTTCAGTGTTCCTCTTTACAGAGGGGAGTCATCTCATGATGCGCAATTTAAATTCATTTGTAGGATGCGCACCAATTTCTTGAACATCCAGTCATGTAGGTACATTACTTACAGGTACATACACCTTGATTATTTTCGCAGCATCGTTAAATGCATCTTACAATTCATTGGCAATCTATTATAAGTGTAGAATCTGTTATACTTTCTTGTCACCCTGGTTGGTTATGGAATCTAGATGAGACAACGATAGTGTTTTCCAATTAATATTGGAAACATCCTCAGTATTGATTATCATATCTCCTCCCAATGCTAGAAATATCATCTCATAAATGTGACAATCCGCGAATCGCGTGGTAAATATGTCACCAGTCATGGGTTCCAAATATTAAATGGTTGATGGTGAATCATAACCCACGTAAATTCCTAGCTGGCATTGAGGTCCCATCTTCGTATGTTATGGTGGTGCGACTGACACCTATACTGAACATCCAAATATTTGCAGATGCGCGTCACTTGGCTCGGTCCCAGTTACTAGTTACTTTGGAGAATATTGATTATCTTCCAGTCGGACGAATTCTAATCAGTGCTGAATTGCACGGCCGCACGCAGTAGCTGAAAGCTGAGATTGTAATAACAGTGGTCTTACAATTAACTATAATTGATTGATTAGATTCTCCGCCATCCTATTCTAGGTATGTACATGGGGTACTGGATGCTCAACATATATCTCATTAGCGGTACAATAATCAATAAAAATCGTTGAGGTAAACTTGTCAGTGCCGTCAAATCTCACAGATTTGAATGGGTGATCTGGGAAATGAGCCCAAAATTGTATAATCTAAGCAAGTAAGCGCAGAAATACTATATTCCTAGACGATAATAGGCAAACATCTGACCATCTCACAGGTGCGTCAAATAAGACCATATATTATTTAAACAGACTACTATGTTGATAAATAGGTCTACATATATCTTCATGGATACGTTAGAGAAATGTTAGAGATTCTAACTCTACCTTGGTCTTACTAGTAACAATAAGCTTTCCCTAAGAGCAGATGTTATACGGGCAATCTTGCAGTACTCAGATCTTCTCCCCTGTCAGTGAATGTCCAGAGGTACTATTGATAATCCTATTAATTAACCATATTCCAGGATGTCCAAAATGATCATACCAAATCCTAAACGTTTTCTCTTGTAACAAAACAAAAGTAGTTATTGCATATGCTTCAATATGCCTGCAAGTCGTAGAATAAAGCCATAAGGCATACGTTGGACACCGTTTCAATATAATTTCTTGACCTTTAGGTGAATAGGTAATGCACAAAGCCTAACTGTCATTGTCTCTTATTGTTTTTCCTTGATAACCGTCATCATTTATATCCTTAAACTTGTGTAAATTCTCTGAGGATCTACTAGCATATAAAGCTATCTTAATGCAAAGTATTGTACCATTAAGGATTAATTGCGTGGCACTCCCCGAGCCCTCTATGATACTGGCTGACCCAATCATAGTTTTGATGCCCCCAACATGCGAGGTCAAAGATGATAAGTACTTTTTATCCCATAGGATCGGGTGCGCGCTAACACTATCTATAAGATAAGTATCGCGACTCATTCGATTATCAATCAGTACTCTATGAGCAGACATATGCATTAGGCTACTTGTATATACCAGATTTAAACTATCATACAACAAATTAATGACTATCACAAGAAATAATTTGAATAATCTTGTAGAAAAAAATAATAAATGATCTCATAAATGGATATTAAAATAATGTATGTCATAAGCACTTATTAAACTTAACTATCACTAATTTGTTCTCAACACAATCAGGAGAAGTACTAATAAAGTACATAAAAGCTAACAACTAAGAAAATAATCTACTAGCATGCTTCTAATGTGATATTACTCATTTACTGATATGTAACTACTACTGATTACTCCGTACGCTGATCCGCATCTGCTTAAGTATCTTAGAAGAAATCGCCCCCAATAATTTCTAAAGAAATTTTGCAATTGTGGTGGTTAGCTATGATTCTGGTGTCTATGATCGCCCACATGGCAACATAGTCTTACTTCTAATATCCAACTTGACCAGCCTTAGAGCGGGAAGATCCTGATCTCTCTTAAATTTCATTAATTTCCATGGCTTGCCAATAATTTTAAACCTTTTCTTCTAATAAGAACTCAAGGATCCCTATCCTTTGTCTTTATTTGCATATCTACTACCAGAACCTCATTCATAGGGTTTTTACCATCAGATATGATTTTCTAGGCAACATCTGCGGGCTTTCTCCTAGAAAGGTAAATAACGTTATTTCTCATAACAAGTTTACCATATTGCTCATCGATGAGCAAAGCCGGAATCAAATCTGCATGTTTCATGAATTCCATTTTTGCATATTTCTCCCTAGGATAAGCGTTATAATCATGGAATATTGATAGAGTTTTATAGTAGTCTACTAGTAGCCTTCTAACCCAGTCACACTCGAAGCCTACTCACAGCCTCCTACCCCAGTCACACTCAAAGCCTACTTGCAGCCTTCTACACCAGTCACACTCAAAGCCTACTCGCAAGCTTCTACCCCAGTCACACTCGAAGCCTACTCAAATATCTTAAAGCCTATCGTACTCAAAGCCTCGATGACAAACTTCACATCGCATCAGAAATACTTCGACCATATCTACACATGGTTGAATTATGACGGAATAGGCAGCCAGCTCACTAGAAAAGATGGCGCAGTGGTTGGTCCTTGCAGCTACAGTGACAAACCCAACCACTGCCATAGTGTAAAAGTACATAGACAAACCCAACAATTGTTACAGAGACAGTTCTGGCATTTCCGGTGCCCATCCCCACGCCGGAATATCCGGACGGTACCCTTGTAATCTGACCTAACCTTGGTGACTCAGCCCTTCCTAGAGGTTAAAAATATTTCCCCTAACCCCTTTGCAGCTTACCATCGATCACCCTGTAAAAACCCAGTATTTGAACCTTCGATTACTAATCAGTAATAAAAATACTCTTAAAATTCTCATAAGAGGTCGTAGAACGTCACATTCAGGCCTCTACGCAAGTATTTTGTCTATAGATTGTTTATACTCTAGATTACTTACTTGAATTCCTTTGGTTGAGGATTAACCCTGAGTTGTAAGAACCTACTTCCATTCTGAAAGAAGTTAGGCCCCTACAATTGGTGTCGTCGGTGCTTCCCAGCATACCAGTCTTTCTCTCTCTTTCCCTCCCCTTTGTTTTGAACCTCCACAGACTCTCTCCCATGGCACCCACCCTTAGTTCCAGCTCAAGACATGCCGGCAACTCCGTTGATGGAGTGGACGCCCAAAGAGCACAAATTTCATAACAATTTGCTCAAGCCGAGGAGCGACACCACAATACATCTAGTCTCATACAATAGCCCACGACCTCTACCTTGTACACCCAATGTAAACACAGAATAATCAATCAACATATTTTCCCATGTTTCGTGTCCTATTTTCCATTGAATTTCTTGGTTAAGCCTGAGTATCATGTCAGCCCTTCGACCCGACTAATACTTGGAGGTGATCTTAAAAATTTTCAAACCTCCAATTTCGAGCAAACTCAGGGGGCAATAAAGGTTGTAAGACCGGACCCTCGGGAATGCATTGGGGGCTAACAGTTATTCTTTGATCAGGCCCGTAAAGTCGTCGAAGTCCAGTAAATTTATCGGTTAAGCCTGGATATCATGTCAACCCTTCGGCCCGACTGATACTTGGGGACGACCTTGAATTTTTCAAACCTCCAATTTCGAGCAAACTTGAGAGGATAGGACGGTTAAAAGACCGGACCCTTGGGAATGCATTGGGGGGGGAACAGTTATGCTTCGATCGGGCCCGTAAAGCCATCAAAGTCCTGTAAATTTTTTGGTTAAACCTGGGTATCATGTCAACCCTTCGACTCGACTGTTACTTGGGGGCAAGTTTGAAATTTTTTAAGCCTCCAATTTTGAGCAAACTCGAGGGGCATGGATGGTTCAAAGACTGGACCCTCGGGAATGCATTGGGGGCAAACAATTATGCTTTGATCATGCCCACAAATCTGGTGAAGTCCAGTGAATTTCGTGGTTTCCTATAAGTGTCATGTCACCCTCGGCCCGACTGACACTTGGGGGCGACATCGAAGTTTTTTCAAACTCCTAACATTCGACCTCAAAGTTCAAACTTTAACTTTAACATATCAGACTTCTACTTTAACAGATTAGACTTCTACTTTGACAGATTAGACTTCTACTTTGACAGATCTAACTTCTGCTTCAGTAGATTAGCTTTCAATATCATCAAATCAAACTTCTACTTTAACAGATCAGCCTTCTTCTTCAATAGATCATCTTTCTATTCCAACAGATCAGCGTTCTACTTCAACAGATCAGACTTCTACTTCAACAAATTAGACTTCTACTTCGATAGTTCAGACTTTAACTTTGACAGTTTAGAATTCAACTTCGACAGATCAGACTTCGACTTTGACAGATCACAATTTTAACTTTACCAAGTTCAAACTTCTACTTTGACTGATCAGACTTCTACTTTGACAGATCAGACTTCTACTTCAACAGATCAGTCTTCTACTTCAACAGATCAGACTTTTACTTTAGCAGATTAGACTTCTACTTCGACAGTTCAGACTTCTACTTTAACAGATCAGACTACTACTTCACC